>CM023532.1:56250240-57472740 GCA_013350335.1 Chimonanthus salicifolius
GAGCGCAACCTTTTGGAGGAGTTCCGGAATGTTAACGTTAAATATCATTTTGTGGAATATTAACGGAGATCGGTACAACTTGGAATATTTTCAAATTGGTGCGTCTCGACGGGAAAGAAAGTAGCGAAAAATATAATATTTGAATAATAATTGAAAATCTAATCAATGAAAAATAATAAATAACTAAAATAATCAACTCACGGTGAATAAGTTGTTCGGCATAGTTCGCCCCTCCAACATCTCAGTGAGGGTTAGATATTTTATGCTAGGTGCTCATTCGAGGGAATGAGCATAATCTTCTGAGGCGTTTCGGCATCGTTTACCCCTCCGAAACTGCGGTCAAAGATCGAATTTCGATATTTTGAAACTTTGACCATAATTATCTGATTATCTATAGAGATTTTGAAGATACGTCAGGAGAGACTATTGATGTACTTGATAGACTAAATATTTATATGTAAAAAACTAAATTTATTATTTCTTGACATACTATAAATAGAAACTACTATTTATAGTAAGTCGGTCCTAAAGCTTGTAATGTAATGCCCCTCCCTTTTTCACTCGCTTCTTCCCATAAATTCAGACTCTATTTTTTTTTATAAACGAAGAGTGATAAAGAGCGGGACGTCACGACGTGAGCTAAGTCCGAACTTCAAAAGTCCGACCCTTAACTGGCCAACCCAATATGTGCATGGACTAAGTCCACGAAAATGGTTCACACATAACAATATAAACATGCGGAATAAATAACATCAAAATTGTGGAATCATAATAGAACCAATTTTTATTCCATTCAGATAGCAAAGTACGTCAAGTCCTTAATCATCATTCAAATATCATAATTATCCAAATAAACATCCAACCATGTAAGTTATTACATTCTGAAATCTAGATACTCAAAATACAAGTCCATGAGTAACTTTATTAAAAATATAAACTAAATCATCCACGCTCCTATGCCTGACCCGTCTTTCGTTCATCGGTCCCCTGATTTTCTGTGTCATCAACTAGGGTAGAAGTAGGGCGTTAGAACAAAGCGCCCAGTAGGTATTCCAGTTACGGCTAACACATGATCAATACAAAACATATATAATAATATCGTAATGTCAAAAATCATATAAACCATGCCATGCAATGATGACAAATGCAATGAGTCCCACCCATCACATGTACATAAAAGTACCGACCACACAGGTCTTTCGGATGCCCCGACGGAAGTGTGGACCCTCTGGTTTCTTCTTGATGGAAAAGCACATTAAGGTACCCCACATAGGTTTTTCGGATGCCCCAACGGAGTGTGGACCCTCCGGTTACAAATCCTTCACCCATGCCATGCATGAGATGCCAATGAAACACATGTTATTTTATCATATAAACATAGCATTAAAATCACATTTTGAAACATATCCAACACATGCTATTTTATCATATAAGCATAGCATTTAAAAATCACAATATTAAAACATATCCTTTCCAACATAATTTCATCAAAAATAAGATAAACAAATGTACATAAACCCATGGTTTCAAAGAGGTGGAATCTTACCAAAGGCCGCTAACGTGTCCTTGCGTCTTTCGTCCGGTAACCGCTCACGATCGTAAACACCTTGTGAGATCCCGTTACCTTATAATGTAATAAACAATCAAAACCAAGTCCCACTTGATTTACAATATTCTAAGTCCATAAATCAATCCCCATGGGGTTCGGCCATACACCATGGCCGAACCCATAGCCTACCATTTTCACACTTATTTACCAAATTGCCATTGGTCTAATCTTTAGTTATTTTCCTTGCTTAGGTTCCAAAATAATTCATACATACTTCTTTAATCCAAACACATAGTCCAATAAATAGTTCATGGGGTTCGACCATACACCATGGCCGAATCCTATGTCCAATATTTCCATATATTTACAACTTTGCCATCTATGGCTTACATATCCAATAATCCGATAACATACATTTGTATCCTCCACTTTAATCAATCACCATATTAATTGCATAATTGATTCCTTAGTCCCAACATGATCCATCAAATATTTCCCATGTGGTTCGGCCATACACCATGGCCGAACCCATGGTCCTTCATTCTAGACCCTATTTACAAAATTGCCATCCTTTCCATGATCTAGCCATATGAGTATAATTCCATAATTATTTATGGGGTTTTTGGCCACGCCCTTGGCCGAACCATGGTCTAAGGTTCTTTCCCCTTTTTTTTTTATCCAATGATCCATAATTAGAAACTTACTAAAAATAGTAACCATCATCCATAAAACATGAGCAATATTCCTCCAAGCTTCCATTATTAGAAACTTTCTAAATTAAGAAGCATCCTTCATAAAATAAACCCTAGTGGGGTTCGGCCATACACCATGGCCGAACCTTACTCATAGAGATTATCCATTAAAACCCTTTTTAAATTTATTAACCCAAACAATGTTTCTTAATGGTTTTCATTTAATCAATAGTCCATAATTAGAAGATCCATATTTAGAAGCTTTCCAAATTTAGCAAGCATCCTTCCATAATTAGATGGTTTCCAAATTTAGCATGCAACTTCCATAATTAGAAATCATCTTCTATAAATAAACTCTAGTGGGGTTCAGCCATACACCATGGCCGAACCTCACCCATAGAGGCAATCCAACCCTTTTCCATTCACTTTCTATCTTTAGATCCTTTCTAATTTAATGACAACTTCCATGGGGTTCGGCCATACACCATGGACCGAACCCTATGGTTCAAGATCCTCCCTTTAAAAATTACTAATCAATGATCTTCCATTTAATCCCTTCAAAATCACATAACATTAACATCAAACTCTTATTTAAAATTAACCAATCACCTTCCATGGGGTTCGGCCATGCACTATGGCCAAACCCTATGGTTCCATATTCCCTCTTTTAAATCCAATTAAAAACACCTAACCGTCCAAGGTTTCCATCATTAAAATCCATACTTTATATTAGTATTCTTTCATGGTTTTGAACCCATAAACATAACCGAAGACCTTCCATTAAAAGAATCATCAAAGTTCTTCCATGGGGTTCGGCCATACCACATGGCCGAACCCTATGGTTCATCATTCATTAATTGATACTCCATGATCATCTCCCATTCTTCTTCTATGGGGTTCGGCCATACACCTTGGCCGGGTTCTTTTCTTTTAAAACAAATTTATCAAATAAAATACTAATCGGTTCCGATTGATTCTTGCTCTTCCAATCCTTCTCCTTTCTTCTTAATTTTTCCAACCAAGAACACCTCTCGCTGGATGCCTTCTCTTCTTCTTTGATTTTCCGTGAACAAGACTTGAGAGAGGGATAAAATTCGGCTATGGTGAGTAAGTGTAAGCTGTGCACCCCTCTTGTTTCTCCTTTTATTACTCCCTCTTGATCCCAAGTTAGAAGGTGCTTTAGATAAACAATCCCCTATGCCGTGTGCCCTTCTTGTTTCTCCTTTTATTACTCCCTCTTGATCCATAGTTAGAAGGTGCTTTAGATAAACAATCCCTTATGCCGTGTGCCCTTGTGTTTCCCTTTTAATAAACTCCACACGGTCCTATCTTAGAAGATAGTAATTGCCGTGCATAATGATTCCCACTTTGGATAGTCCTAGATAAAATATGCATTGCCGTTTTTATTCAAAGAATAGATACCTTTTAGCCGTGTGCATAGATTTGTAAATCCTCATACACGGCCATGCAACCTTTTATTTAATTTTAGACTTAATGTATTACTAAATTAATTCAACTCCATTTAATTTTTATTGAAACTAATTCCAAAACCGTTGGGTCCTAACTAGGGCCAATGACCCAATACATTACCCATATAAGATCCATATTTAATAATTCACAAATTAAATGGGTAATTTTCATATATATTAATAAATTGAAAATCCAGGGTGTTACATGTAAAATCACTGGTGAATAAGTTGATCGGCATGGTTCGCTCTCCTACATCTTAATCAATGTTAGATATCTTATGTTTAGAAAGTTGATAATCTTAATTAAAAATAGAGATAAATAATAGAAAAGGGCGGGAAAAAAATTTACAAGGGCAACAATGAAAAACGGGTGCAACACGAGGACTTCCCAGGAGGTCACCCACCCTAGTACTGCTCTCGCCCAAGCACGCTTAACTTCGGAGTTCTGATGGGATCCGGTGCATTAGTGCTGGTATGATCGCACCCGTCAATTATCAGCGGACAATTGTAGTTAAGACGGCGCGGACGGAGCGCAACCTTTTGGAGGAGTTCCGGGATATTAACGGTAAATATCGTTTTGCGGAATATTAACGGAGATCGGTACAACTTGGAATATTTTCAAATTGGTGCGTCTCGACGGGAAAGAAAGTAGCGAAAAATATAATATTTGAATAATAATTGAAAATCTAATCAATGAAAAATAATAAATAACTAAAATAATCAACTTACGGTGAATAAGTTGTTCGGCATAGTTCGCCCCTCCAACATCTCAGTGAGGGTTAGATATTTTATGCTAGGTGCTCATTCGAGGGAATGAGCATAATCTTCTGAGGCGTTTCGGCATCGTTTACCCCTCCGAAACTGCGGTCAAAGATCGAATTTCGATATTTTGAAACTTTGACCATAATTATCTGATTATCTATAGAGATTTTGAAGATACGTCAGGAGAGACTATTGATGTACTTGATAGACTAAATATTTATATGTAAAAAACTACATTTATT
This sequence comes from Chimonanthus salicifolius, assembly GCA_013350335.1. Taxonomy (NCBI): domain Eukaryota; kingdom Viridiplantae; phylum Streptophyta; class Magnoliopsida; order Laurales; family Calycanthaceae; genus Chimonanthus; species Chimonanthus salicifolius. The sequence continues at coordinate 56,254,955 of CM023532.1, forward strand.
ATCTCTTGACATACTATAAATAGAAACTACTATTTATAGTAAATTGGTCTTAAAGCTTGTAAAATAACTAGTGAATAAGTTGATCGGCATGGTTTACCCCTTCGACATGTTAGTGAACGTTAGATATCTTATGTTTAGAAAGTTGGTAATTTTAATTAAAAATCGAGATAAATAATAAAAAAGGGCAGGAAAAAAAAATAATAAAAGGCCAACAATAAAAATGGGGCAACAAGAGGAATTCCCAGGAGGTCACCCATCCTAGTACTCCTCTCCCCCAAGCACGCTTAACTTCCATCCTAGTACTCCTCTCCCCCAAGCACGCTTAACTTCGGAGTTCTGTTGGGATCCAATGCATTAGTGCTGGTATGATCACACCCGTCAAGTATCAGCGGACAATTGTACTTAAGACGAAGCGGTTGACGGTATCAGCGGACAATTGTACTTAAGACGAAGCGGACGGAATGCAACATTTTCGATGAGTTTCGGAATACTAACGGTAAATATCGTTTTGCTGAATATAAACGTCGATTGGTATAACTTGGAATATTTTCAAATTGGTGTGTCTCGACGGGAAAGAAAATAGCGAAAAATAAAATGTTTAAATGATATATGAAAATCTAATTAATTAAAATAATAAATAACTAAAATACTCATCTCTCGGTGAAAAAGTTGTTTGGCATGGCTTACCCCTCCAACACTTTAGTGAAGGTTAAATATTTTATTTACGGTGTTCATTCATGTGAATGAGTATAATCTTTTGAGGCGTTTCGGCATCATTTACCCCTCCGAAATTGCGGTCAAATATCGAATTTCGTTATTTGGAAACTTTGGCCATAATTTTCTAATTATCTATAGAGATTTTGAAGATACGTCAAGAGAGACTATTGATGTACTTGATATACTAAATATCTATATGTAAAAAACTAAATTTATTATTTCTTGACATACTATAAATAGAAACTACTATTTATAGTAAGTCGGTCCTAAAGCTTGTAAAATAACTGATGAATAAGTTGATCGGCATGGTTTGCCCCTCCGACATCTTAGTGAAGGTTGGACATCTTATTTTTAGAAAGTTGGTTATCTTAATAAAAAATCGAGATTAAAAGAAAAAGGGCAAGAAAAAAAAAAGTTACAAGGGCAGCAATAAAAAAGGGTGCAACACGAGGACTTCCCAGGAGGTCACCCATCCTAGTACTGCTCTCGCCCAAGCACGCTTAACTTCGGAGTTCTGATGGGATCTAGTGCATTAATGCTGGTATGATCACACCCATCAAGTATTAGCGGACAATTGTACTTAAAACGACACGAACGGAGCGCAACCTTTTGGAAGAGTTTTGGAATATTAATGTTAAATATCGTTTTACAAAATATTAACGGCGATCAGTACAACTTGGAACATTTTCAAATTGGTGTGTCTCGACGGGAAACAATATAATATTTGTATAATAATTGAAAATCTAATTAATGAAAATAATAAATAACTAAAATAATCAACTTACGGTAAATAAGTTGTTCGGCATGGTTTGCCCCATCGACATCTTAGTGAAGGTTAGATATCTTATATTTAGAAATTTGGTAATCTTAATTAAAAATTGAGATAAATAGAAAAGGGCAGGAAAAAAAATACAAGGGCAGCAATAAATGTAACGCCCCGCCCTTTTTCACTCACTTTCTCTTCCGAAAATCAAAGTCTATTTTTTTTTATATAAACAAAGAGTGATAGAGAGCGGGACATCCCGACACGAGCTAAGTCCGAACTTCTAAAGTTCGACCCTTAACTGGCCAACCCTATGTGTGCATGGACTAAGTCCATGAAAACGGTTCACACATAATAATATAGACTTGCAGTAATAAAATCATAACATGCGGAATTATAATAGAACCAAGTTCTATTCTATTCAGATAGCAAAGTACGTCAAGTCCTTAATCGTCATTCAAATATCATAATTATCCGAATAAACATCCAACCATCTAAGTTATTACATGTCCGAAGTCTAGTTACTCAAATACATGTCCATAAGTAACTTTATTCAAAATATAAACTAAATCATCCAAGCTCCTATGCTTGGCCCTCCTTGCTTTCATCGTTCCCCTGATTTCCTGTGTCATCCACTAGGGTAGAAGTAGAGCGTTAGAACAACGCGCCCAATACGTATTCCAATTAGGGCTAACACATGGTTAGTACAAAACATATATTATAACATAATATTCCAAAAAACCATAAAAACCATGGCCATGCAATGATGACAAATGCAATGAGTCCCACCCATCACATGTACATAAAAGTACCCACCACATAGGTCTTTCGGACGCCCCGACGGAGTGTGGACCCTTCGGTTTCTTCCTGATGGAAAAGCACATCAAGGTACTCCACATAGGTTTTTCGGAAGCCCCGACGGAGTGTGGCCCCTTCGGTTACATATGTTTCACCCCATGCCATGTAAGAGATGCCAATGAAACACATGCTATTTTATAACATAAACATAGCATTTAAAATCACATTTTGAAACAATTCCAATACATGTTATTTTATCATATAAGCATCGCATTTAAAACTCACATTTTGAAACCTATCCTTTGCAATATAAATTCATCAAAATAAGATAAAATCATTGTACATAAATCTATGGTTTCAAAGAGGTGGAATCCTACCAAAGACCACTACGTGTCCTTGCGTCTTTTGTCCGGTAACCGCTCACGATCGTGCACCGTTTGTGAGGTCCCATTACCTTATAGCACATTAATCAATTAAAACATGTCCCGTTTGATTTACAATATTGTTAAGTCCATAAACACAATCCTCATGGGGTTCGGCCATACACCATGGCCGAACCCATGATTCCTCACTTTCACCCTTTATTACAATTTTGCCATTGGTCTAATCCATAATCAAACCTTTCATTCATTAACACATGCCTAAATCCATGTTTTGATCCACAAACCTCCCATGGCCGAACCCATGATCCTTCAATTTTGCTTATATTTACAACAATGCCATTCATGGCTAACATAACCCATTATTCTCATTTACAATGTACTTAGACTAATAATTAACCCGCCAATTAAAATTCATGGGGTTCGGCCATACACCATGGCCGAACCCATGATATTTCATTTTCAGCCAATATTACCAAATTGCCATTACCTCCTGTTCAATTCCAAACCGATCCTTAATCCAAACATGATCCATAAGAATTGGTTCATGGGGTTCGGCCATGCACCATGGCCGAACCCATGATGTCTAAGTTCCAATTTGATCAAAAGTCCATAATTAGAAACTTTCTAAATTTAATATCCATCCTTCCATTCTTCTATATTTAGATCCTTTCTAAATTAAAATCCATAATCAATACCAATACAACTCCATGTGGTCCGGCCATACACCATGGCCGAACCCTATGGTTCATAATGTTCTCTTTTGACAATCATTTAATCTTTGATCTTCCATTTAATCAATCAACATTATTAATATCCTTTCCATGGGGTTCAGCCATACTACATGGCCGAACCCTATAGTTCCTTACTTCCTTTTAAACATTATTTAAATAAAACCAATGTCCTTCCATTTAAACCCTTTAAAATCATAAACCTACATCTATGATTTTCATCTTCCAATTCCATTAAAATAACCAATATTCTTCATGGTTTTTAACCCATAAAATAATCATGTCTTCCGTGGGGTTCATCATTCCATTAATTATACTCAAAACATCTCTTATTCTTCTTCCATGGGGTTCGTCATTCCATTAATTATACACAAAACATCTCTTATTCTTCTTCCATGGGGTTCGGCCATACCACGTGGCCGAACCCTATGGTTCCTTATTTTTAAACAAAAATATTAAAACCACTTACCGGTTCCGCGACACCTCTGGTTTTCCCTCGATTGTTCTTGCTGTTCCAATCCTTTTCCTTCTTGATCTTTCCCTCTTGTTGGCTGCCTTCTCTTCCTTTGATAATGCCGAGAATGAGAACTTGAGAGAAAGAGAGAAAATTCGGCTATGAATGTGTATGTGCCGTGCGCCCTTACTATGTATTTCTTTTATAAAACCTTCCCTTGGTCCCAACTTAGAAGGTGCTTAAGATAACAATTCCCCCTTAGGGCCGTGCACCCCTTGCTTCCTTTAATCTCCAATTGGTCCTCTATTTAGAAGGTGCCAAGATGGCAATTGTTTAGTGTCATGCGCCCCCTTGTTTCCCACTTTGGGAGGGTCCTTTAATTAGCAATTTCCCTTGTTTAAGATATTCTAGCACATGCCCATATCCTAGATATGCAATGTCACACACGGCCATAAATAATCTATCTCATTCCTAGAATCTTTCCATGATCCCTTTATGCGCATAATCATGGATTTGCATACCCCATATTCGGCTAAGACATAATGTATTGCTAATTTATTTAAGCCCCAATTAATTTTTATTGAAACCATTTCCACATCCGTTGGGTCTTAATTGGGCAATGACCCAACCCTTTACCCATCTAAGATCCATATTTAATAATTCACAAATTAAATGGATAATTTTCATATATTTTAATAACTTGAAAATCCGGAGTGGTACAATAAAAAAAGGGTGCAACACAAGCACTTCCTAGGAGGTCACCCATCCTAGTACTGCTCTCGCCCAAGCACGCTTAACTTCGGAGTTCTGATGGGATCCGGTGCATTAGTGCTGGTATGATCGCACCCGTCAATTATCAGCGGACAATTGTAGTTAAGACGGCGCGGACGGAGCGCAACCTTTTGGAGGAGTTCCGGGATATTAACGGTAAATATCGTTTTGCGGAATATTAACGGAGATCGGTACAACTTGGAATATTTTCAAATTGGTGCGTCTCGACGGGAAAGAAAGTAGCGAAAAATATAATATTTGAATAATAATTGAAAATCTAATCAATGAAAAATAATAAATAACTAAAATAATCAACTCACGGTGAATAAGTTGTTCGGCATAGTTCGCCCCTCCAACATCTTTATGAAGATTAGATATTTCATTTGCTAAGTGCTCATTCATGTGAATGAGCATAATCTTCTGAGGCGTTTCGGCATCGTTTACCCCTCCGAAACTGCGGTCAAAGATCGAATTTCGATATTTTGAAACTTTGACCATAATTATATAGTTATCTTTAGAGATTTTGAAGATACGTCAGGAGAGACTATTGATGTGCTTGATAGACTAAATATCTATATGTAAAAAATTACATTTATTATTTCTTGATATACTACAAGTAGAAACTACTATTTTGTAACGCCCCGCCCTTTTTCACTCATTTTTTCCCGTAAATTCAGAGTCTATTTTTTTTTTATAACAGAGCAGAGTGATAGAGCGCAGGACGTCATGACGCGAGATAAGTCCGAACTTCCAAAGTCCGACCCTTAACTGGCCAACCCTATGTGTGCATGGATCAAGTCCCTGACAAATGGTTCACACATAGCAATATCAACTTACGGAATAAAAATCATAACCTGCGGAATCATAACATCAATTTGCGGAATCATAAATAGAACCAAGTTCTATTCCATTCAGATAGCAAAGTACGTCAAGTCATTAATCATCATTATCATAACGCAATTATCCAGTAAGACATCCAACCATAGCAAATCCATCTAAGTTATTACAATCCGAATTCCAGATACTCAAAATACAAATCCCTGAGTATCTTAAACCAAATATAAAACTAAAAGCGTTCCAAGTTCCTATGCTTGTCCTTTTCCGTGTTCAGTGTTTCCTCGTTTCCTGCATCATCCACTAAAGGGTAGAAGTAGGGCGTTAGTACAACGCGCCCAGTAGGTATTCCAGTTACGGCTAACACATGGTTAGTACAAAACATATATTATAATCATAATACATAAAACCAGGTAAAATCCATGCCATGCAATGATGACAGATATGCAATGAGTCCCACCCATCACATGTACATAAAGTACCCACCACATAGGTTTTCCAGACACCCCGGCGGAGTGTGTACCCTCCGAAATCTTCTTGATGGAAATCACATCAAGGTATTGCACATAGGTTCTTCGGACGCCCCGACGGAGTGTGACCCCTCCGGTTATAAATCCTCCACCCCATGCCATGTATGAGATGCCAATGAAACACATGCTATTTTATAACATAAACATAGCATTTAAAAATCATAATATAAAACACATGCTCTTTCCTCATATAAACAAAGCATATAAAATTAACCTTTGAAATATATCAATACATGCTATTTACAACCTGATCATAGCATTTAAAATCCATACTTTAGCATATCCTTTGAAACACATTTTCATCAAAATATAAGATAAGAAAAAGTACATAATCCATGGTTTCAAAGAGGTGGAATCCTACCAAAAACCGCTATGCGTCCTTATGTCTTTCATCCAGTAACCGCTCACGATCGTAAACACCCTGTGAGGTCCCGTTACCTTGAAATATAACAATCAATCAAAACAAAGTCCCACTTGATTTACAATATTTTAAGTCCATAAACCAATCCCCATGGTTTATCATTTTCAGCCGATATTACCAAATTGCCATTGGTCTAGTCTTTAATTAACAATTCAATCATTTAATCCAACGTACGTAACCCTATGTTCATCAAAATAATTACCATGGGGTTTGGCCACACACCATGACCAAAACCCATGGTCCCTTATTTTCGCCTAATTACCAAATTGCCATTATACCTATCTATAGCCATTTACCTTCCCCATTTTCATATATTTATAAGATTGCCATCCATGGCTAATATAACCCAATATTCTTATTTACAACCCATTAATCCAAATTCATGAGGTTTGGTCATACCCATGGCCAAAACCATGATCTTTCAATTTTTAGGTGATAATTACAAAATTGCCATTCAAGGCTAACTTTCCTTTTTAGCACGTATTTACAAGCTTGCCATTGCCTCCAACAACTTAAGCTTAGGTTCCAACACATAGGTCCATACATGAACCCAAATAAATCCTTAACCTCTTAAGTCCAGAAGAACCTCATGGGGTTCGGCCATACACCATGGCCGAACCCATGATCCTCCATTGTGGCCTTTAATTACTCTTTTGCCATTCATAACATTTCATGACCAACAATATACTTAAAAACATTCAATTATTTATTCATGGTTCACATCACCCATAGCCCATAAAATGGTCCATCATCTTAGGTCCATAATTAGAAAGTCTATAAATAGAAACTTTCTAAATTCATTATACATCTTCCATAAATAAAAGCTTTCTATTTTAATAACCATCCTCCATAATTAAATAGTGTCTAAATTTAAACTCCTCCTTCTATTTTTAGAACTTTCCAAATTATCCTCCATCATTCCATAATCAAAAAGTTTCCACAAATAGAAACTTTCTAAATTTAATATACAAGTTCCATGATTAAGAGATTTCCAACTTTAATAACTATTATCCATCTTAATCAATCACCAAATAATTCCAATAACTAGAAACCTTGTAAATCTAATAAGACATCTTCCATGGTCCTTGAAACACCATATTCATACCCATTAAAATTATTAACCTCCTTTCAAAACCCTTTAAATTAAATTAAACCCAAAGTCTTAAGAGAATATGGGCTTACCTGGTTCCCGAAGTAGATGTGCAAATCAGCCACAATACTTGGGCTTGATCTGGGTATTTGGAATTTTTGTCTTCAAATCACCCTCACGTCCTTGACTTCTCAGGACTCGACAACACCTTGCAGAAACGCTGCAACTGGGTGCCCTTGCTGTTTACACCTTGAAGCCCTCTCTGTATATCAGATCAGCTTGCAGTATAAGACAGTCCACACGTCCTCCTTGCTGTTCACGATCTCGGTAAGTTGCAGATCTATCTGCTGCCAGAACAAGATCTTTGTTCAGTCAGCCTCTTGCATACAGTTGGATGCCTTTCCTTCTTCCACGTCTATTCTGCTGTGTACACAACCAGTCCACCCTTGCTGCCACGTTCGTGCTCTGCTGTTTGCAGCCAGCATACACGCTGGTCTGCAAGCTTCTATCTCCTCTTCCTTATGCTATTCCTTCCACCGATAAACTACTCTGTGTCTGTCCACGTTGTCTGTAGATTTCTCCTCATCTGAGTCTGACTTCTCTGTAGATTCAGCGATCTACAAAGCTGTCCCAGCCTTTGGTTTTCCAGGAGAATATCAGACAGTCCCCTTCTCGGTGGTACACCAAGAGCACATTAGATCTCTCTTTGTTATACAGAGCAACTGCTGCTGTTGACCGGCCAACCTGATGCAACGTCTACTCGTACAATAAGAGAGATCTCACCTTGATGCCGAGTAGCCTCTTGATTGTTTGTGTGTTGCTGTTGTCCTGTTTCCAGCCAGCTCTCTTTCTCTCTGTTTGTGTCTCCTCTTTTCTGTCTACACGTCCTTGATGATTTCTCACAGATCTGCTGCTCGCAGATATGACCTTGCATACAGACCTCTGTATTCCCTTCGGACAGGCCTCCTCATGGTTAGTATATCTGCCGTCAAACCACGCAAGAGGCACTGTTATTTTTCTCTCTGGTTGCTGATCAGATCAAAACCCACTGATCTGATCGGTCACTTTTCCCCTCTGTTCAGCGTGTCTACTGGTTGCCTCTGCAATCTGCCGCTCTTCCTTGCCTGGACTGAGAGAGTCCCCTATTTCTACAGAAACTCTGTATATCGGATGTCCTGCATATATAAGAGAAATCCACCGTCTCTTGTTGCCGTGTTTACCACCTTCCAATCTTATTCAATCGGTTTCATACATAGCAATTACCGTATGTCTGTCCAAAATTGAACTGCCGTCTCCTCTTGTTTGCAGTTCCTAATTTTTACATCCAGCCGAACATATAGTCGGTCCCTTTCCTGCAATAGAACTCATGCCTGTGCCCCATGATTTTCTGAGAGAAAATTACAGGCTTCCCTCTTTGAGGAATCAAGCCACACAATCCCAACACAGGGTCCATGCCACTTGGACTCCCCTACGACCGGCCAGCTTTCCTTCTCTCAGCTACTTTCTCTAATTTGAAAGAGAACATTTAGAAGTTTAACTCAAGCCAATTCCATTAAACTCCACCTTCGTGCTTCCCATGCAAGAACCTGCTGTATAAATCCAGCCCCTTGCTATACAATTTTATCTCTTCCTAAAATAAACCTTTCCAATCGGCCAATGATAACATATCATTGCCGTGAGCCCTTCTACTTAGTTTTATAAAATTTGCAATTGATTCAAACTTAGAAGGTGCTGTACGCCCTTTGTTTAGCAAATCCCTTTTTAAAATTAATCTATCATATTATGTGCATCACCTAGATATGCAATCCCTATATACGGCCAATGTAATCATTCATTTGATTTTTAAACGTCTCCTTGGATATTTAAATCCAATAATTCGGCCATGCACAATCATGTATTTAATTTAGACATAAAGCCTACTCTTTTAATTCAACCCATTTAATTTTTATTGGAACTCTTTCCAAAATCCGCTGGGTCTAAATTGGGCATTGACCCAACACTTTACCCAATTTAAGATCCATCACTAGTAGTTCACAAATTAAGTGGCAAAACCGTAAATATTGATATTATGAAAAATCCGGGGTATTACATATTTATAGTAAGTCGGTCCTAAAGCTTGTAAAATAACTGGTGAATAAGTTGATCGGCATGGTTTGCCCCTCCGACATCTTAGTGAAGGTCAGATATCTTATTTTTAGGAAGTTGGTAATTCTAATTAAAAATCGAGATAAAGAGAAAAGGGCGGGGGAAAAAAAAAAGTTACAAGGGCAGCAATAAAAAGGGGTGCAACACGAGGACTTCCCAGGAGGTCACCCATCCTAGTACTGCTCTCGCCCAAGCACGCTTAACTTCGGAGTTCTGATGGGATCCGGTGCATTAGTGCTGGTATGATCGCACCCGTCAATTATCAGCGGACAATTGTACTTAAGACGACGCGGACGGAGCGCAACCTTTTGGAGGAGTTCCAGAATATTAACGGTAAATATTGTTTTGCGGAATATTAGCGGTGATCGGTATAATTTGGAATATTTTGAAATTGGTGTGTCTCGACGGGAAAGAAAATAGCTAAAAATATAATATTTAAATAATAATTGAAAATCCAATTAATGAAAATAATAAATAACTAAAATAATCAACTTACGGTGACTAAGTTGTTCGGCCTGGTTTGCCCTTCCAACATCTTAGTGAAGGTTTGATATTTTATTTACGGTGCTCATTAATGTGAATGAGCATAATCTTTTTAGGCATTTCAGAATCGTTTACCCGTCCGAAACTGCCGTCAAATATCGAATTTCGATAGTTGGAAACTTTGACCATAGTTATCTGATTATCTATAGAGATTTTGAAAATACGTCAGGAGAGACTATTGATGTACATGATAGACTAAATATTTATATGTAAAAAACTAAATTTATTATTTCTTGACATACTATAAATAGAAACTACTATTTATAGTAAGTCGGTCCTAAAGCTTGTAAAATAACTGATGAATAAGTTGATCGGCATGGTTTGCCCCTCCGACATCTTAGTGAAGGTTAGACATCTCATATTTATAAAGTTGGTAATCTTAATTAAAAATCGAGATAAATAATAGAAAAGGGTGGGAAAAAAAATTACAAGGGCAGCAATAAAAAGGGGTGCAACACGAGGACTTCCCAGGAGGTCACCCATCCTAGTACTGCTCTCGCCCAAGCACGCTTAACTTCGGAGTTCTGATGGGATCCGGTGCATTAGTGCTGGTATGATCGCACCCGTCAATTATCAGCGGACAATTGTACTTAAGACGACGCGGACGGAGCGCAACCATTGCAGGATTTCTGGAATATTAAGGGTAAATATCATTTTGTGGAATATTAACGGCGATCAGTACAACTTGGAATATTTTCAAATTGGTGTGTCTCGAAGGTAAAGAAAATAACAAAAAATATAATATTTAAATTATAATTAAAAATCTAATTAATGAAAATAATAAATAACTAAAATAATCAATTTTCGTTGAAAAAGTTGTTCGGCTTGGTTTGCCTCTCCAACATCTTAGTGAAGATTAGATATTTTATTTACGGTGCTCATTCATGTGAATGAGCATAATCTTTTGAGGTGTTTCAACATCGTTTACCCCTCCAAAACTGCAGTCAAAGATCGAATTTAGATATTTTGAAACTTTGACCGTAATTATATGATTATCTATAGAGATTTTGTAGATACGACAGGAGAGACTATTGATGTACTTGATAGATTAAATATATATATATATATATATATATATGTAAAAAATTACATTTATTATTTCTTGACATACTATAAATATAAACTACTATTTATAGTAAGTCGGTCGTAAAGCTTATAAAATAACTGGTGACTAAGTTGATCGGCAGGGTTTGCCCTTCTGACATCTTAGTAAAGGTTAGATATCTTATTTTTAGAAAGTTGGTAATTTTAATTAAAAATCAAGATGATGAGAAAAGGGCAGGAAAAAAAATACAAAGGTAGCAATAAAAAGGGGTACAACATGAGGACTTCCATGGTGGTCATCCATCCTAGTACTCCTCTCGTCCAAGCAAGCTTCACTTCGGAGTTCTAATGGGATATGGTGCATTAGTGCTGGTATGATTGCAACTGTCAAGTATCAGCGGACAATTGTAGTCTAGACGACGCGAACTGAAGCGCAACCTTTGGAGGAGTTCCGGAATATTAATGGCGATAGGTACATCTTGGAATATTTTCAAATTGATGTGTCTCGACGGGAAAGAAAATAGCGAAAAATATAATATTTGAATAATAATTGAAAATCTAATTAATGAAAATTATAAATATCTAAAATAATCAACTTATGGTGAATAAGTTGTTCAGCATGGTTTGCCCCTCCAACTTCTTAATGAAGGTCAGATATTTTATTTACGGTGCTCATTCATGTGAATGAGATTAATCTTTTGAGGCGTTTCGGCATCGTTTACCCCTCCGAAACTGCGGTCAAAGATCGAATTTCGATATTTTGAAACTTTGACCATAATTATCTGATTATCTATAGAGATTTTGAAGATACGTCAGGAGAGACTATTGATGTACTTGATAGACTAAATATTTATATGTAAAAAACTAAATTTATTATTTCTTGACATACTATAAATAGAAACTACTATTTATAGTAAGTCGGTCCTAAAGCTTGTAAAATAACTGATGAATAAGTTGATCGGCATCATTTACCTCTCTGACATCGTGGTGAACGTTAGATATGTTATTTTTAGAAAGTTGGTAATCTTAAATAAAAATCGACATAATGGGACAAGGGTGGGAAAGAAAAATACAAAGGCAGCAATAAAAAAAGGTGCAACACGAGGACTTCCCAGGAGGTCACCCATCCTAGTACTGCTCTCGCCCAAGCACGCTTAACTTCGGAGTTCTGATGGGATCCGGTGCATTAGTGCTGGTATGATCGCACCCGTCAATTATCAGCGGACAATTGTAGTTAAGACGGCGCGGACGGAGCGCAACCTTTTGGAGGAGTTCCGGGATATTAACGGTAAATATAGTTTTCCGGAATATTAATGACAATCGTTACAACTTGGAATATTTTCAAAATGGTGTGTCTCGACGGAAATGAAAATAGTGGAAAGTATAATATTTAAATAATAATTAAAAATCTAATTAATGAAAATAATAAATAACTAAAATAATCAATTTATGGTGTATAAGTTGTTCGGCATGGTTTCCCCTCCAACATCTTAGTGAAGGTTATATATTTTATTTACGGTTCTCATTCATGTGAATGAGCATAATCTTCTGAGGCGTTTCGGCATCGTTTACCCCTCCGAAACTGCGGTCAAAGATCGAATTTCGATATTTTGAAACTTTGACCATAATTATCTGATTATCTATAGAGATTTTGAAGATACGCCGGGAGATACTATTGTTGTACTTGATAAACTAAATATTTATATGTAAAAAACTAAATTTATTATTTCTTGACATACTATAAATAGAAACTACTATTTATAGTAAGTCGGTCCTAAAGCTTGTAAAATAACTGATGAATAAGTTGATCGGCATGGTTTGCCCCTCCGACATCTTAGTGAAGGTCAGATATCTTATTTTTAGGAAGTTGGTAATTCTAATTAAAAATCGAGATAAAGAGAAAAGGGCAGGGGAAAAAAAATATATACAATGGCAGCAACAAAAACGTGTGCAACACGAGGACTTCCCAGCAGGTCACCCATCCTAGAGTTGCTCTCCCCCAAGCACGCCTAGCTTCGGAGTTCTGATGGGATCCGGTGCATTAGTGCTGGTATGATCGCACCCGTCAATTATCAGCGGACAATTGTAGTTAAGACGGCGCGGACGGAGCGCAACCTTTTGGAGGAGTTCCGGGATATTAACGGTAAATATCGTTTTGCGGAATATTAACGGAGATCGGTACAACTTGGAATATTTTCAAATTGGTGCGTCTCGACGGGAAAGAAAATGGCAGAAAATGTAATATTTAAATAATAATTAAAAATCTAATTATTGAAAATAATAAATAAATAAAATAATAAATTGACGGTGAATAAGATGTATGGCACGGATTGCCCCTCCAACACCTTTGTGAAGGTTAGATATTTAATATACGGTGCTCATCATGTGAATGAGCATAATCTTCTGAGGCGTTTCGGCATCGTTTACCCCTCCGAAACTGCGGTCAAAGATCGAATTTCGATATTTTGAAACTTTGACCATAATTATCTGATTATCTATAAAGATTTTGAGGATACGCCGGGAGAGACTATTGATGTACTTGATAGACTAAATATCTATATATGAAAATTGTAACGCCTCGCCCTTTTTCGCTCGCTTCTTTAGGAAAAATCAGAGTCTATTTTTTTTTTTTTTATAACAGAGTAAAGTGATAGAGCGCAGGACGTCACGACGCGAGCTAAGTCTGAACTTCTAAAGTCCGACCCTTAACTGGCCAACCCTATGTGTGCATGGACTCAGTCCAAGAAAACGGTTCACACATAGTAATATAAACATGCGGAATAATAATCATAACATGCGGAAATATAATAGAATACAGTTTTATTCCATTCAGATAGCAAAGTACGTCAAGTCCTTAATCATCATTATTATCATAACGCAATTATCCAATAAAACATCCAACCATAGCAAATTCATTTAAGTTATTACATCCGAATTCTAGATACTCAAAATACAAGCCCATGAGTATCTTAAACAAAATATAAACTATCAACGTCCAAGCTCCTATGCCTGGCCCGTTTCACTTTCATCATTCCCCTCGTTTCCTGCATCATCCATTAGGGTAGAAGTAGGGCGTTAGTACAACGCGTTCAGTAGGTATTCCAATTAGGGTTAACACATGGGTTAGTACAAAAAATCCAGATATAATAAATATCAATCCAGTTATAATAAATCATACCATACTTATAAAGCATCATATCCAAAACAGTGTATGATAATAGAGATCCAATCATACAGATAAAAACAGGAAACCTTGCATGATAATAAATATCATAATCATGCCGATTCAATGCCATGCCATGCTATCATATGCAATGAATCCCACCCATCACATGTCACGCCCCGAACCCAGATGTGGGCCCGGAACGCGACTATTTTTTTTTTTAAACAATAAACTCTAATCACCCAATGTCATAACTGGGCTGGATCTTCAAGATTACCAAAACCCGATCCTAGAAAGTGTCACACGTGCTTTTCACACATGGACTCAAACATATACCATATGTCCCATATACAACCCATATCACACAACGAATATTTTCATCCATTAGCGTTACGCACGAAAGCATAGTGGATATAATGTATACGATATTAAAACTTACAAACATAAGTTTCTTATGCCATATGAGGCATATGTATTACAAATACTCAAACATGTTTAAGCAAGCAAATGGTTTCCACGAGCAGAAAACCTTAGGAACTTCTAAGTTCCGACTTTCAACGAGGCACCACTGGTCCCTCCAATCCTTCCTCTGGTTCAGATCCTGCATCATAAGGGACGTGAGCAACAGCCCAGTGGGGAGAACTCACCATAAAATCCAATGATTGTAATGCAACAATGCATAAGCAATGCATGTCATAGAAAAGCATGTTATATCCCATTTTCACCCTAGGATCATCTTCTAAGGTTTTTACTCAGATTGTATTGTTAACACTGGGGTCAGTCCCCAGCCATGTTACAACACCGGGGTCAGCCCCCATTTAAAGTTCCAACCAGAACTAATATTAATTCCTCCACGGAAATAATATAGCAACTTGCAAGTGCATAAGGTCTCCACGACCCAGTCTACTAGCCCATCCAACACCAACGGCTGATGGCGGTCGACCACAGCCTACTAACACGTTCAACCCAACGATTCGCAAATGGTGTTCAGCTAATCTCAACAATTATAGCCCAACGGCCGATATCAAAATTTACAAAGTTATTATCTTCCACAGATTTAACTTATGAACATAATTATCACATGCAAATGTCAAATGCATGATAATGCATGATTTCCAGTGCCCTCCTTACACAGGGACTTATTCTGAGAGAACCACCATATTTTAGCCTTACCATTTGGTATATCAAATGCCAGTACAAGCAATCAATAAAATAATCAATATCACATCAACATATAAAACTGGATTTAATAACACGAATGCCTTCACCCAGTTTTTACCCGACAATTTCCAGACACTCCATAGGTCCATACTGCGTTAGAGACTACAAGTCCTCGACTCCCCGACACCATTTTAACGCCTACGTTCTAAACAGTTAGAACATTTACATCCCTTACATGTAGGCAGTGTCAGGTCTCGTATTTTGGACCTATATAGCCTTTTCCATTTTTAATTGACCATGGGTCCCATTTCAGTCTGGTGTTAGTGGGTTTAACATATAACACAATACAAGTGTTGGTTCGAGTCTCCTCACCTTCTCCGGTTGAGTTTTTCACAGAAAATCTGTAAGAAAGAGTAAAATGTATAAATTTTCTATTTATCAGTACATGCACATAATAATTTCCCAAACCCCGTGCTATTTTTCCAGAAAACATGATATGTGTAATGAGTCACCTAGGCTCTTTCTACTCCTTTAAATTATGTTCGAAAGTTAGTTGTCAGCCATTCAAAACATTACAATAAAATGAAAAATGTAAAGTACTCAGTGCCTTCTCTCGTATTGTCTTCTGGAGAAAGGACCATGGAGACGTATTGTGAGAGGCCCAGAGGGTATAGAGACAGTAAAGTAAATAAAAGTACTCAGTGCCCTATCCTCGTATTATCTTCTAGAAGAAGGACTATAGAGACGTATTGAGAATTTGGCCCAGAGGGTACAGTACAGGAATTTAAACACACAAGGCGGAAAAATAAACACACAATAGTCAGCTGGGGTTAATCTTTTCCCGGATTTTACTTAGGGTCAAAAATTATATTTTGAACGTAAAATAATACGAATCTTGAGGGTAAAATTTAAATTTTAAGAGGAAATCTATTTTTCCTCCATTTAAAAAAATCTCATTTTTTTGAACCCCAATACTAAATTATTTTACTCCTAATTTGCTATGGAGTTAATAAAAATAAAAATAGAATTATTTCGATACCTTGGGTGCAAAATTCTGCGTAAGATTGACTAAATTTGAAAACCCTTAAAACAATTCAGGAAACCCGAACGTTCGGCTGCTACTGGTATGGCCAAAGCAAGAGAAAGAAGAAGAAAGAAAAGAAAAAATAGGAGAGAGAGGGCTTGCTGTTTTTGAAAGAGGGAGTGAGAGCAAAACAGCAGAGGAGTTTTTTTTTTCTTTTTACGTTCTGGCTTCCTCGTCGATTACACCTATTTATAGGCAACCATATGGATTTTTTAATCATACAGGTTGCCTAAGCTATTCATTAGCTTTAGGATTTTGATAACTTATACATTTATGATTATATATATTAATATTATTATTACAACTACCGCACAGTGACATAGGCAATTGGCGGTGTTGTATTCTTCCAGCACAACTAAAAGCTACATCCGTAGCTTTGAAACCTATCTTTCATCTGGTTTCTAATATTATTTTATAATATAATATTAGTTTATTCTTTTTACTATTTACATCTATGTCCTTTCTATTATCAGTGTATTTCAGGGTCTCACTAAATTGATACAATTGGTTCAGTAGGTCAGGTATTAAAAACTGAGCATGGTATTAAAATTTGGGGTGAAATCTATCTCAAAAACCCAGTGTTTTCGCTAAAAATCACCGTTTTAACAAAATCTCCTAATCTTCAAGGTTCTTTTTGAAAGCACCCAACCTTATAGTTTGATAGAGTAAATTTGTCTGATAAAAACATTCTAAAGTTTCAAAGTGTTTTGAGGTCAAAAATCACATTTTCTAAATGAAAGAATATTCAACGGCCCATATTTCATGGCTTAAAATAAATATCAAAAACTAACTATTTTAGAGTGTAAAGAAATAAACAGCTTAGTTTTAATACAGATTGAGTACTGACTCTCTCTGTATATTTTTAGGACTTCCTCTATCCTGTCAAATTGGAGTTTTACCACTTTAAAACTTAGGGGTAAAATAAATTAGCGAAATTATAGCGAGATTGGCATGTCATTAGGTCCAGAATTTAAAAATAATGCATAATATAAGATTTGAAGTTCAAACTAAGTCAAATGACTGAGTTTATACAGCAGATAACGTTTAAGCCTAAAATAATATTATTATTATATTCATAACTCACCCATATACCCTTGGAATTTAATTAAAAGAGTTATCGAATTCGGATCGAGTCAAACTCAGATCCGTTAAAGAACTTATTTGATACTCTTTACGATTAGAGGAAAATAATTCATAATTAACGGATAAAAAAAATTATTTAATTAATCATAATTAATCATAATTAATTCTTAAATTGGGATGGGGTATTACATCACAAACTCATAGTATCCTCTTAATGGAATTCTCATCATCAAGGTATCCTTCCACGAGTGTTTTACGGACTCCCCGACGGAGTGTGGATCTCCGGATATATAGTATCCTCTTGATGGAATGCTCATCATCAAGGTCTTCATACATAGTATCCTCTTGATGGGATTCTCATCATCAAGGTATCCCCCCATGAGTGTTTTACGAACACCCCGGCGGAGTGTGGGTCTCCAGTTACCTGTCATCCCTCCCATGCTATGCATGAGATGCAAATACCACATGCTATGCAATTATACAAAATCATAGCATTTAAAAGCTCATATTTAAAACACGTGCTATTTTATCAAATAAATATAGCATATAAAATCACCATTTGAAACACAGCCTTTGCAATATAAATTCATTAAATCAAGATGAAAACAATGTACATCAACCCATGGTTTCAAAGAGGTGGAATCCTACCAAAGACCGCTACGTGTCCTTGCATCTTTCGTCCGGTAATTGCTCACGATCGTAAACACCTTTTGAGGTCTCATTACCTTCTAATGTAGTAAATAATCAAAACCAAGTCCCACTTGATTTACATTATTTTAAATACATAAATCAATCCCTATGGTTTATCATTTTTTGTAACGCCCGCCCCTTTTCACTAAAATCAGAGTCTATTTTATTTTTATTTTTAAAATAAAGAGTGACAAAGGGCACGGGACGTCACGACGCGAGTGAGGTTCGAGCTTCTAAAGCCCGGCCCTTAACTGGCCAACCCTACGTGTGCGTGGAACTAAGTCCACGAAGAACGGTTCACACGTAGAAGTAAGCTTGCGGAATATTAAACTAAATGCAGAAATTATAATAGAGTCTATCCTACCGATTTTTAGATAGCAGGGAAGATATATTCATTAAATTACTAAAATACCTCAAAATCACAGTGTCCAAAATAAAATCCAAAACATAGCAAGTAATCTAAATTATTATATTCCGACGAGCTAAGCTACTCAAATTACATTTCCAAAATAAATCTTAAATAAACTAAGTAGCTCGCTTCCCCAAGCTCCTACTCCCGGCTCCCGTCTCGTCCTTCGATTCCGCCATCTCCTGTGTCATCAGCTAAGGTGGAAGTAGGGCATTAGACAACGTGCCCAGTAGGACTCCGAGTAGGGCTAACACATGGATTAGTGATAGCAAGCACATAGGTAATCATATAATGAAAACTATAACATGAATGCCATGCCATGGGTGCCTTATGTCATGTGTCCCACCCATCATCCATACCATCATGATGCCATATCCCCCTTGATGGAAAAACCTCATCAAGATATCCCCATGTTTGCTTCTCGGTCGCCCCGACGAAGCATGGACTCCGGTTATAGCACATCAGGCTATCCCCATGTTTGCTTTTCGGTCTCCCCGACGAAGCATGGACTCCGGTTTCTTTATTTTCCCCCCCATGCCATGCATGAGATGTAAATGCATTATGCTATATAATATATATAACTCATAGCCTTAATATATATAACTCATAGCCTTAACATATAATGCATAACCTTAAAATATAATTCATATCATTAACATATAATTCATAGCCTTAAAACCCATCATAAGACAAATCATATAATTATCAAAATAAATCAAAGGAACCATCACATAATCCATGGCTTACAAAAAGGGAGGAATCTTACCGAATACTGACTAGCGTCTCTTTACGTTTTCGTTCACGAATCCCGTTACCCAAACGCGCACCGCTTGCGATGTCCGGTACCTTATTACATATGAATAATCAGTCCATGTTTTTAACCATTTAAGTCCATTAATCATACCTTAGCGGGGTTCGTCCATACAGTATGGCCGAACCTCGCTAACTAGGTTTGTGGGTCCCATTTAATCCATTAATTATTTTAATTACATGAGTCTAAAAACCAGCCACCCTATTCATTCAACCATTCATAAGGTCATGTTTAACACACCTAAGTCCATGATTAATCTCCATGGGATTCGGCCATGTACCATGGCCGAACCCATGGTTCTTCCTTTTGGCCTTTAATTACCATTTTGCCACTCTTCCTCCATGGTTAAGTTCTCATTTTATTCCTCCCTTCTTAGGCCCATAATTGGTCCATAATCTTGGATCCATTAATGACTCACCAATCATGAGATACAATCATTAAAAATCGGCCACTATCTTAACTTAATTCCCATTAATTAAGACACATACATAACCCCATACTTAGCCCATCAAATGGCTCATAAATTGGGTCATGGGTTCGGCCCTACACCATGGCCGAACCCATGATGTCTCTTCCCATTTTTTCTTAGACCTATTCACAATATTTAGGTCCACCATAAGTCCTTCAATGAAGGGGTTTAAATCACACTTTTAAACCATCCTCCTCAACTACATTGGAGTCCATTACAACTATCAACATTCCCCCATTGTTTTTGCCATCTTTTACCCCCATCCAATACACCACCATAGTTTCAAAAACATTCCATCCATAAA
Source organism: Chimonanthus salicifolius (assembly GCA_013350335.1). Classification (NCBI taxonomy): domain Eukaryota; kingdom Viridiplantae; phylum Streptophyta; class Magnoliopsida; order Laurales; family Calycanthaceae; genus Chimonanthus; species Chimonanthus salicifolius. The sequence goes on from CM023532.1 coordinate 56,275,350, forward strand.
ACCTCTCCATGGTTTTCCTCATTTAAAAACCCCTTTAAAATCACTAACAATTAATCATTAGAATCTTAAAAATCATAAATCATATTCCATGGTTTCCATTCATTAAGAACCCCATTAAATTCCTAACACATCACCATAGGGTTCAGCCATTAAAATCTTAAAAATCATAAATCATATTCCATGGTTTCCATTCATTAAGAACCCCATTAAATTCCTAACACATCACCATAGGGTTCGGCCATACACCATGGCAGAACCCATGGTTCATGGGTCATCTTCATCTATGCCTTTTGAGGCCATAAACCCATTTACATCTTCATGAATTTCCTCATTTAAAATTCTTATAAAATCACTACATTTAGTCATTAAAACCTTAAAATCATAATTCAGCCTCCATGGCTTCCATTCTTTATAACCTCATTAAAATCATTTAATCACCTGCCATGGGGTTCGGCCATACTACATGGCCGAACCCTATGGTCCATGGTTCTTTCTACAAATCATCACCTCTCCATGTTTAAATAAAATTTTAATACATAATACCCTTAAAGCATCCTTTATTTTTTCTTAACCTAATTTACCCACTTTGTCCATTTTTCACTTCATCTTTGGACGGATTTGAGATCCAAGGCCCATGATGTTTTGGCCACCATTAAATCCAAGAAATGGACTCCAAATCTTAAACCTTAAGAAAATCTAACCTCTTGTTTAGAAATACTTACAGATCCGATGGCTCCTCCGACTTTTCTTTCTCCTCTTGGATTCCTTCGCCTCCTTTTTTGTTCTTCTCCTTTGTTAGTCGGCCAAGATGTGCTTGACCCAATGAAAAACTCCAATGCTTGGTTCGGCCAATGATGGAGTAGATTAGAGAGAGAGAGAGAATGGGAAAAACTATCCCAAGGTCTTGGTCATTGAGTGATGGGCAAGCTTGAGCTTCTTTCTTCTCTTCTTCTCTTCTTAGTTTTTTCTTCTTCTTTCCTCCTTAGTGTGCGACGGTTTTGGAGAGAGCAAGAGAGGGAGAGAGTGAAAGAGTTAGATGGAAAGAGATGGAGAAATGAGATGCATCTATCCCATTTTGGTTGAGTGACCTACACTCCACCATTAATTTCTCCCACCAACCAACATGGGCTAATGTGCTTAGTGGTGGTAGTTGGGATAAACCACCACCTTAGCCAACGTTTTTGGTGTCTTGTGATAAGGTGGTTTTGGTCTTCCATTTGACCATTTGACCAACTTAATTAATGTAATTAATTAAATCCTTAACTTAGGTTAATTATTCCCCATTTAGTCTCCTTTCAATCTAATTGATTTCTCTCCATTATTCCACCCATGGTTGATCAAGTCAACCATGGTGGCCGGCCCCACCAATCCTTGGTCCACACGCCACCTCAGTTGGTGAGGTGGAGGTAGGTCCCATTCGGCCATGTGACCTTGATCATATTAACATTAACTTAGGTAATTTAAATTTTATTAAATGCATTCCAACTAATTGGATCACCATTGGGCCCATGGCCCAATTACATTCACCTCCTACCCATTTACCTTAGAGTTTAAATTATCTTGACCCATTGGGTCCCAAATGGGTATTGGGCCCAATTTGACCATCCTTGGCCCAATTAACTATAATTGACCATTTAAATGAGTTTCATCCAACCCATGGTCCATTGGACCATACTTGGGCCTTTGCCCCAAATTTTGATCCACTTAACATCTATTCCATCAAAATTCCCAATTTCCATCATTAAAATAAATAATAGCCACATATATATTGATTTAAAAATTCTGGGCTATTACAATACAATCCTCTTTTGAAATTTTCGTCCCGAAAATTCTAGAGAAGTCGGGGTTCAAACAACTCATACAAAAAGATTCGAATGAGCGGCTCTCATTTCTGATTCAAGTTCCCAGGTGGCTTCCTCATTGCCATGTCATTCCCATACCACCTTGACCAACTGAATAACGCGGTTCCGCAACACTCTTTGTTCTCTCCCGATCACTCTGATCGGCTTCTCCACATACGTCACGTCGCTTTGCGCATCGACGTCTTGCACGCTCAGGACATGTGAAGGATCAGGGTTGTACTTCCTCAACATGGACACATGGAACACATCATGTAAAGATGATAACTGTGAAGGGAGCGCCAACTGATAAGCTACACCCCCCCCCCCCTCTCCCTCTAGAGGATTGGAAACGGTCCCACAAATCTAGGCGACAGTTTCCCCTTCTTCCCGAATCTCATGTGTCCCTTCCGTGGTGAGACTTTTAAGAACACCAAGTCTCCCACCTCAAACTCGAGGAACCTTCTCCTCTTGTCGGCGTAGCTCTTCTAACGGCTCTGCGTAGTGAGTAAGTGTTACCGTATCAATTTGACCTGCGTTGTAGTCTCCGTAACCAACTCGGGTCCAATCAGTGCAAGCTCACCAGCCTCTGTCCAGCACACTGGTGATCTACATGGCCTACCATACAAGGCCTCAAATGGAGCCATCTGGAGGCTTGCCTGGTAACAGTTATTGTAAGAGAACTCCACCAGTGGCAAATGATCCTCCCATCCGCCCTTGAAGTCTAGCAGCATACATGCTCTCAACATATCCTCCAGAGTTTGTATCGTCCTCTCTGACTGTCCATCAGTCTGTGGATGAAATGCTGTGCTAGTCAGTATATCGGTCCCCAAAGCCGACTGCATGCCCTGCCATACTCTGCCAGTGAATCGACCATCCCTGTCGGACACAATAGTCCGGGGAATACCATGTAGTCTAATGATATCCCGGATGTACCGTCGACCCAAGGTCTCCGATGAATCTGTCATCTTGATGGGAAGGAAATGCACAAACTTAGTTAACCGGTCTACCACGACCCATATTGCATCGTTGCCCTTTGATGACCTTGGCAACCCTGTTACAAAGTCCATGGATATGTGCTCCCATTTCCACTTCTGGCACTGGCAAGGGTGCAAGTAGACCCGGTGGTTTCTGATGTTCTGCCTTAACCTGCTGACAAGTTAGGCAACGAGCAACAAACTCTGCCACATCTTTCTTAAGTCCACGCCACCAATAGTGCCTCTTAAGATCATGATACATCTTGGTGCTGCCTGGATGGATAAAGAACCTGGTTTGGTGTGCTTCAATCAACAACTCTCTTCTGCAGCTCTTAGGCACATATGTCCTGCCTCGGAACACCAGACCCTATCTTGGTCGTAGTTCCCACTCCGGTACAACCTCACCGGTAGACATCTTAGCCCATATCTCCTCCACCTCTGGATCTGTCCGTTGCTCCCGTTCAATCTCGGAGACCATGTGGGTTCGTATGATCAGGTTATATATGGTCCCATGATTATTGAGGTAGAGTTTAAACTCTCTAATGGTATTCAATACCTCCCATTCCGTCCTGATCAAGCTGGCTATTGTCGCATGTGACATGCGGCTGAGGGCATCCGCCACCTTGTTCGTCTTGCCCGGATGATACAGAAGTGCGAACTCATAATCCGCCAGGTATTCCATCCATCTGCGCTGTCTCATGTTGAGTTCCTTCTGATCAAATAAGTACTTCAGGCTCTTGTGATCGGAGAACACCTCAAACTTCTCACCATAAAGGTAATGTCTCCAGCTTTTGAGAGCGAAGACCACTGCTGCTAGCTCCAGATCATGTGTGGGATAATGGCGTTCATGAATTTTCAACTGTCTTTATCCGTACGCCACCGCACGATTACCTTGACTGAGTGTACACCCTAGTCCCTCACCTTAGGCATCACAGTATACCTCATAACTTCTGTCTCTTTCCGGCAAGATCAGAATAGGAGCGGTTGTAAGCCTCTCATTTAGCTCCTCAAATCTCCAGTTACACAGATCTGACCACTCAAATTTGACTCCTTTCTGAGTGAGTCGGGTAAGTGGAGCTGCAATCTTGGAGAAGTCCATGATGAATTTCCTGTAGTAACAGGCCAATCCCAAAAAACTGCGGATCTCAGATCACATTCGTCGGTGCCTTCCACTCCCTCACTGCCGCTCCCTTAGCCGGGTCCACGGCTATACCTTCCTCCGATATAATGTGCCCCAAGAAGTTGACCTTAGATAGCCAGAATTCACACTTGCTGGCTTTGGCATACAACTGGTTCTTCCTCAAGGTGTCCAGGACTATCTGCAGGTGCTCAGTATGTTCCTCCTGACTCTTGGAATAGACCAGAATATCATCAATGAATACAATCACAAACTGGTCCAAGTAAGGACGGAATATCCTATTCATCAGGTCCATGAACACAGCCGGTACATTAGTAAGTCCAAATGGCATAACCACATACTCATATAAGCCATACCGTGTCCTGAAGGCTGTCTTCTCTATATCCTCCTCCCTAACCCGGATTTGATGGTACCCTGACATCAGATCAATCTTGGAGAAGTGAGAGGAACCCCTAAGTTGATCAAATAGATCATCAATCCTGGGTAGTGGATACTTGTTCCTGACAGTCAGCTGGTTCAATTTCCTATAGTCTACACACATCCGAAGGGTACCGTCTTTCTTCTTCACAAATAATATTGGGGTTCCCCATGAGGATGTGCTGTTCCAAATAAAGCCCAGTCTGAGCAGTTCATCAATCTATTTCTTCAACTCGGTCATCTCAACTGGTGCCATCCTATAATGGGGCAATGACACTGGAGCAACGCCAGGATATAACTTGATCTCAAAGTCTATCTCCCTCTTGGGTGGCAAACCAGCGAGCTCTGTTGCGAATACCTCAGCAAAATCTGCTACTACCGCCTGGAAGTTCAACCTCTGGTGCCCTGTCTAGTCTGATGCTGTTCAAGACAAAGTGGTTCAATTCTTCCTGCAGCCTTCTAGGGATGCCTTGTCTGTCAGCATGTACCATATACCGTTTTCCCTCGGGTGACCAAAATATCACCCTATGAAGATGGCAATCAATATTGGCCTGAAATGTAGCCAACCAGTCCATGCCAAATATAACATCGTACTTAGCCATATCGAGTACCAAATAGTTGAACTCGAATCTGATTCCAGCGAGTTCAATGTTCAATGCCAGTGCATATGAGTCCCAAAGATGTGTCTCCGACGGGGGATACAATGGTAAGTGATGTGGACAGGTTTTGTACTAATGTGCCCATAGCAGATATGAATGCAACAAATATAAATGAATGGGAAGCTCCAGATCAAACAATATAACAGCATAGGAACTACCAACTACGGCCATACCTTGAATCACCGAGTGATCCGCCGCTACTGGAGGAGCTATGGTAAAAAATCGTCCAGATCCCGTAGGGTTTGTCGCCCGCCCTGCTTGGTTGTATGTTCTGCCTCCTCGCGACTGAGCTGGTCTAGCAGGAGGGCGGAAAGAACCCCTGGAGTAAGAGGGTCTGCTAATCTGTGGACATTCCCTCTTGAAGTGGCCCTGTTGGCCACACTGGTAGCATGTGTTCCCACCCCGTGGAACCTGAGTGACTGATGCTGATGGAGAGGGCTGATTGGGGCGAAAGCCCCCTGTAGATCCAGTGGAGGGTGAGGGTCTGTTAACATTCAGGCAGAACCTCTTGTTGGGTTGAAATGCACCCCGCCCACTCTGCCCTCGGCGGTTGTCAAACCGCACTATCTCATTCAACTCTCGCTCTGCTATAGTGGCCTTGCTGACCACCTCTGCCAGTGTAGGTGCCTTGAAGATGGTCACCCTGGCTCTTATGCTCGGTCGAAGGCCCCGTTCAAACTTACGGGCCCTCCGGTGCTCGGTATCCACCATATAAAATGCATAGACGGATAGCCTAAGGAATTCCCTGTGATATTCTGCCATTGTCATATTGCTTTGTACCAATGATAGGAAGGCTTGAGTTTGGTGCTCTCTTTCCTCCTCCGGAAAATACTGCTCTAGAAAGGTAGCTGAGAACCCTTCTCATGTCATGGTAATCCTTTCCCCTTCTGGCACCAGTGCTTGCTGTTTTTCTACAACCTCCCACCAATTACCGGCATCCTCGACAGTTGAGATGTAGCCAGTAAGATCCTATCTGCATGACTTGGAAATCTGAAGCAGATTCAAGATCTGAGTGATCTTTTTCAACCAATGTTCTGCTCCGACGGCCCTTTCTTTTCCCCTGAAGTAGGGAGGGCGCTGTTGCTGGATATCTGTAACCATGTTCCGGTTGTTGGAGTCGTTGGTGGTCGCATTCCCATTCAAGTGCTGTTGCAGGACAGAGGTGACCACTGCTTGAACCAATTCTTTCAACTCGGGAGGCACAACCGGCAGGTTCACACTATTCTGTCCCTCCTCCTGATGGGGTGGATGTACCTCCTCTTCCTGACGAGGTGGTGGCACCTCTTCCTCTACCCGTGGGTTGCAGCGAGTCCTTCTCTTCGAAGGCATTTCCTAAGTCATCGAAAAAATATTTATTGACTTAGTTCCTTCTCAAATTGGGGGGGGGAAATTGCTAAGTAAACATACGTTGTTTTGGGGGAAAGACTTCCTAGGTATTGTTTCTCATTTTGGGGGAAAATTACCAAATAAGCATACTTAGTGTTTTTTTTTTTGGGGGGATTTTTCATGTATAATACAATGTATATTTGTCGGGGAAATTGTCAAATCATCACTCTTTGTTTTCCTTTGTTTCTTGGGGGGGGGGGGGGGGGGGGGGGAAGGAATCTCTAATTTCCTATTGTTTGTTGTTCAATTTGGGGGAAAATTTCTAAGTAAGTATACCTTGTGTGGGGGAAAGTTTCCTAAGTATCAAATATCATTTCTCATTTGGGGGGGACATTTCCTAAGTACCAAAATATTGTGTTCTCATTTTTGGGGAAAATAACCCTATTTGCTATGTTTGATAGATCTAATTTAGTGTGATTGTGCTTCCCTTGCTATCATTCCTTTCCGTCGAAAGTTGTTCTCAGATTGAATGCTTCAGTTTGAGTCAATTGAAGTAAATTAACCCGGCCCCAGTGCAGCGGACTCCGAAGAGTCGGTCAGTTGGGATTTTTATCCGTCAGTGAGACGTGAAACCGTTTTAATCTTACTTCAAGAGATTCATTATTCCGATTTCGCTCTGATACCAACTGTAACGCCCGGCCCTTTTCACTAAAATTAGAGTCTATTTTTTTTTTTTTTTTTGAAAATAAAGAGTGACAAAGGGCGCGGGACGTCACGACGCGAGTTAAGTCCAAGCTTCTAAAGCCCGGCCCTTAACTGGCCAACCCTACGTGTGCGTGGAACTAAGTCCACGAAGAACGGTTCACACGTAGAAGTAAGCTTGCGGAATATTAAACTAAATGCGGAAATTATAATAGAGTCTATCCTACCGATTTTTAGATAGCAGAGAAGATATATTCATTTAATTACTAAAATGCCTCAAAATCACAGCGTCCAAAATAAAATCCAAAACATAGCAAGTAATCTAAATATTACATTCCGACGAGCTAAGCTACTCAAATTATATTTCCAAAATAAATCTTAAATAAACTAAGTAGCTCGCTTCCCCAAGCTCCTACGCCCGGCTCCTGTCTCGTCCTTCGATTCCTCCATCTCCTAGCGTCATCAGCTAAGGTGGAAGTAGGACGTTAGACAACACGCCCTAGTAGGTCTCTGAGTAGGGCTAACACATGGATTAGTGATAACAAGCACATAGGTAATCATATAATGAAAACTATAAAATGAATGCCATGCCATGGGTGTCTTATGTCATGTGTCCCACCCATCATCCATACCATCATGATGCCATATCCCCCCCCTTGATGGAAAAACCTCATCAAGATATTCCCATTATTGTTTCTCGGTCGCCCCGATGGAGCATGGACTCCGGTTATAGCACATCAGGCTATCCCCATGTTTGTTTGTCGGTCGCCCCGACAGAGCATGGACTTCGGTTATAGCACATCAGGCTATCCCCATGTTTGCTTCTCGGTCGCCCCGACGGATCATGGACTCCGGTTATATCACATCAGGATATCCCCATGTTTGCTTCTCAGTCGCCCCGACGGAGCATGGACTCCGGTTTCTTTATTTTCCCTCCCATGCCATGCATGAGATGTAAATGCATTATGCTATGTAATATATATAACTCATAGCCTTAACATATAATGCATAACCTTAAAATATAATTCATATCATTAACATATAATTCATAGCCTTAAAACCCATCATAAGACAAATCATATAATTATCAAAATAAATCAAAGGAACCATCACATAATCCATGGCTTACAAAAAGGTAGGAATCTTACCGAATACCGACTAGCGTCCCTTTACGTTTTCGTTCACGAATCCGGTTATCCCAAACGCGCACCGCTTGCGATGTCCGGTACCTTATTACATATGAATAATCAGTCCATATTTTTAACCATTTAAGTCCATTAATCATACCTTAGCGGGGTTCGGCCATACACTATGGTCCGAACCTCACTAACTAGGTTTGTGGGTCCCATTTAATCCATTAATTATTTTAATTACATGAGTCTAAAAATCAGCCACCCTATTCATTCAACCATTCATAAGGTCATGTTTAAAACACCTAAGTCCATGATTAATCTCCATGGGATTCGGCCACGTACCATGGCCGAACCCATGGTTCTTCCTTTTGGCCTTTAATTACCATTTTGCCACTCTTCCTCCATGGTTAAGTTCTCATTTTATTCCTCCCTTCTTAGGCCCATAATTGATCCATAATCTTGGATCCATTAATGACTCACCAATCATGAGATACAACCATTAAAAATCGGCCACTATCTTAACTTAATTCCCATTAATTAAGACACATACATAACCCCATACTTAGCTCATCAAATGGCTCATAAAGCCCTACACCATGGCCGAACCCATGATGTCTCTTCCCATTTTTTCTTAGACCTATTCACAATATTTAGGTCCACCATAAGTCATTCCATGAAGGGATTTAAATCACACTTTTAAACCATCCTCCTCAACTACATTGGAGTCCATTACAACTATCAACATTCCCCCATTGTTTTTTCCATCTTTTACACCCATCCAGTACACCACCATAGGTTTCAAAAACATTCCATCCATAAAACCTCTCCATAGCTTTTCCTCATTTAAAAGCCCCGTTAAAATCACTAACAATTAATCATTAGAATCTTAAAAATCATAAATCATATTCCATGGTTTCCATTCATTAAGAACCCCATTAAATTCCTAACACATCACCATAGGGTTCGGCCATACACCATGGCCGAACCCATGGTTCATGGGTCACCTTCATCTATGCCTTTTGAGGCCATAAACCCATTTACATCTTCATGAATTTCCTCATTTAAAATTCTTATAAAAATCACTACATTTAGTCATTAAAACCTTAAATTCATAATTCATCCTCCATGGCTTCCATTCTTTATAACCTCATTAAAATCATTTAATCACCTACCATGGGGTTCGGCCATACTACATGGCCGAACCCTATGGTCCATGGTTCTTTCTAAAAATCATCACCTCTCCATGTTTAAATAAAATTTTAATACATAATACCCTTAAAGCATCCTTTATTTTTTCTTAACCTAATTTACCTACTTTATCCATTTTTCACTTCATCTTTGGACGGATTTGAGATCCACGGCCCATAATGTTTTGGCCACCATTAAATCCAAGAAATGGACCCCAAATATTAAACCTTAAGAAAATCTAACCTCTTGTTTAGAAATACTTACAGATCCGACGGCTCCTTCCGACTTTTCTTTCTCCTCTTGGATTCCTTGGCCTCCTTTCTTCTTCTTCTCCTTTGTTGGTCGGCCAAGATGTGCTTGACCCAATGAAAAACTCCAATGCTTGGTTCGGCCAATGATGGAGTAGATTAGAGAGAGAGAGAGAGAGAGAGAGAGAATGGGAAAAACTATCCCAAGGTCTTGGTCTTGGAGTGATGGGCAAGCTTGAGCTTCTTTCTTCTCTTCTTCTCTTCTTAGTTTTTCTTCTTAGTGTGGGACGGTTTTGGAGAGAGCAAGAGAGGGAGAGAGTGAAAGAGTTGGATGGAAAGAGATGGAGAAATGAGATGCATCTATCCCATTTTGGTTGAGTGACCTACACTCCACCATTAATTTCTCCCACCCACCAACATGGGCTAATGTGCTTAGTGGTGGTGGTTGGGATAAACCACCACCTTAGCCAACGTTTTTGGTGTCTTGTGATAAGGTGGTTTTGGTCTTCCATTTGACCATTTGACCAACTTAATTAATGTAATTAATTAAATCCTTAACTTAGGTTAATTAATCCCCATTTAGTCTCCTTTCAATCTGATTGATTTCTCTCCATTATTCCACCCATGGTTGATCAAGTCAACCATGGTGGCCTGCCCCACCAAGCCTTGGTCCACACTCCACCTCACTTGGTGAGGTGGAGGTGGGTCCCATTCGGCCATGTCACCTTGATCATATTAACATTAACCTAGTTAATTTAAATTTTATTAAATGCATTCCAACTAATTGGATTACCATTGGGCCCATGGCCCAATTACATTCACCTCCTACCCATTTACCTTAGAGCTTAAATTATCTTGACCCATTAGGTCCCAAATGGGTATTGGGCCCAATTTGACTATCCTTGGCCCAATTAACTATCATTGACCATTTAAATGAGTTTCATCCAACCCATGGTCCATTGGACCATACTTGAGCCTTTGCCCCAAATTTTGATCTACTTAACTTCTATTCCATCAAAATTCCCAATTTCCATCATTAAAATAAATAATAGCCACATATATATTGATTTAAAAATTCCGGGCTATTACATTTTTAGCCGATATTACCAAATTGCCATTGGTCTAATGTTTGAGTTCCAAAACATAGTTCCATTAATTCTACATAATTACCAAAATGCCAGCCATGGCTATCATTTTATTATTCTCATATTTACAACATTGCCATCCATGGCTAACCTTCCATTTTAGATGTATTTACAACTTTGCCATTACTTTAGGTTTATGTCCAAAACCCATCCATAATATTAATATGTAAACTTAATATATCCATAACTGGTTCCTTAGTCCCAACATGATCCAACAAATATTTCCCATGTGATTCAGGCCATACGCCATGGCCGAACCCATGGTCCTTTATTCTTATTTAATTACCAACATGCCATTATACCTAATAACATAACCAATAACATAACTTATGAACATAGGTCTATATGTAATTAAATCCCTCATTACCTTAAACATGCATAACCACTCTAAGTGTCCCTTAAAATATTCCAACACATGGTCCATCAAATAATTCATGGGGTTCGGCCATACACCATGGCCAAAACCTATGTCTGTTATTTTGACCTATTTACAATTTTGTCATCACCTTCATCACCTTAGGTTTTGGTTCCAAACATAGATCCATTCACTTATTCATTATACATCAAACCTCCAAATACCCTTTAAATGTTCAATAATAATTCCTTAATTCAAACATGATCTATCATTGAGGGATCCATTTAAAAATTGGTTCATAGGGTTCGGCCATAAACCATGGCCGAACCCATGATATCTTGGTTCCATCCTCCTCCTAAATTTATTTAATAATAATATAAACATTATTGAACTAAAGACTTAATTCATGGGGTTCGGCCAAACACCATGGCCGAACCCTATGATGTAAACTTTCCATTTCATCAACTTCCATACTTAAATTATAATTCAATGTTCCTTCTATAATTAGAACTTCCCAATTTAATCTCCACTTTCCTTAATTAGAACTTCCCATTTTAATTTCCACTTTCCTTAATCAGAACTTCCCATTTTAATTTCCACTTTCCTTAATTAGAATTTTCCATTTTAATTTCCACCTTCTAAACTTAGAAACTTACTAATTTAATAACCATTCTCCATATTTAGAAGGTTTCCAAACTTAGAATCCTTCCTTCCATAATTAGATAGTTTCCATTAAATCAAATAAAATCCAACAACCTTAACAAAACCACTGCCATGGGGTTCGGCCATACACCATGTCCGAACGCTATGGTTCACAATCCTCTTCTCTAAAATTAATAATAATTCCTCTTCCATTTAATCAATCATCAATCCTTTTAGAATAAATCATTTTCCTTCAAAAATCATATAACATTATCAACAATTCCCATGGAGTTCGGCCATACAAGTTGGCCGAACCCTATGGTCATTAATTCCTTATTTCATCATTCAAACTTCTATAAAAGATTCACCAAAGTCCTTCCATGGTTTCCAACCCAAAAAACCCATAATTTAAACCATGACTTTCCATGGTTTTCATCCCTTAAAATATAACCAATACCTTCCACTAAAAATCACCAAAACATCCATTAAATAATCCATGTTTTTCCATGGGGTTTGGCCATGCACCATGGCCGAACCCTATGGTTCAACCTTCCATAAAAATTACCATTATCATCTCCTATTCTTCTTCCATGGGGTTCGGCCATACACCATGGCCGAACCCTATGGTTCTTTATCTTTTAAATCGAAAAATCAAAATTACTAACCGCTTCTTGCTCTTCCAATCCTTCTTCTTTTCCTTAGCCTCTTTCCACTTCTCTTGATCTTTCCCAAGCCGTGAACACCTTCTTGTTGCTGTGTATTGTGCGCCCTTGCTGCCCTTCTCTTCCTTTGAGTAATGATTGCCGTGAGACAAAGTTTGAGAGAGAGAGAAGATGCCTTGGAATAGAAAAATACCCAAGCTCTTGTATTGTGCACCTCTCCTTTTAATAACTCCCTCTTTAGACAATGCTAAGACACAATTGCCATGTGCCCTTTATTGTGGTTCCTTTCTTTTATAAAAACCTCCATTTAATCCGATATTTAGACAATGCCATGCGCTCATTGTGTTGCCTCTTTTAATCTCCCATTGATCCATACTTAGAAAGTGACATGCGCCCCTCCTTGTTGCCTCTTTTAATTGATCCTATGTGCATATCTCATTCCTAAATAGAAGGTGCCATGATCCCTTTAAATTTAGCCATTGCCGTGTGCACTCAATGTGTTACCTCTTTATAAAATCTTCCATTTGATCCAAACTTAGACAATGCCGTGAGCCCTTTTTAAAAATATTCTAACATGATATGCGCATATCCCATGGATATGCATATCTCCCATTTGGCCCAAACAATATCCCATACACGGCCAAATAATATTTACCATTCCTAAAATCTTTCCATGATCCCTTTATTTAGAATTATGTTTCATTACCATTTAAATTTCAGCCCTTTTAATTTTAATTGAACTCACTTGGTGGTTAACCAAGTTAACCATGACCCATTGGGTCTCAATTGGGCATTTTGACCCAAATAACAACCTTGACTCAATTAAACACATCTTACCCATTTATTTCTATTGAAACCATTTCCACATCCGTTGAGTCTTAATTGGGCAATGACCCAACATTCTACCCACATACGATCCATATCTAAAAATTCACAAATTAAATGGTTAACTTCCGTAAATATTTATAACTTGAAAATCCGGGGTGTTACAAAAATTACATTTATTATTTCTTGGCATACTATAAATAGAATATATTATTTAAAGTAAGTCGGTCCTAAAGCTTGTAAAATAATTGCTGAATAAGTTCGTTGGCATCGTTTCCCCCCTGACATCTTAGTGAAGTTTAGATATTTTATTTTAGAAAGTTGGTAATCTTAATTAAAAATCGAGATAATCAAAAAAAGGGCGGGAAAAAAAATACAAGGGCAACAGTAAAATAGGGTGCAACACGAGGACTTCCCAGGAGGTCACCGATCCTAGTACTGCTCTCGCCCAAGCACGCTTAACTTCATTGTTCTGATGGGATCCGGTGCATCAGTGCTGGTATGATCGCACCCGTCAATTATCAGCGGACAATTGTACTTAAGACGACGCGGACGGAGCGCAACCTTTTGGAGGAGTTCCAGAATATTAACGGTAAATATCGTTTTGCGGAATATTAATGGCGATCGGTACAACTTGGAATATTTTCTAATTGGTGTGTCCCGATGGGAAAGAAAATAACTGTAAATATAATATTTAAATAATAATTAAAAATGTCATGCCCCTACCCAAAGGGTGGGCCCAGAACATGACTGATTTTTTTTTTTTTTTGAAAGACTGAACCAACACAAGCATTTTAACTGGGTCGGATCAACAGTTAGGCCGAAAAGCTCACACATGATCCCCAACATGTGGACTCAAACATAAACCATAAGTCTACCCAACAAATAGACATAAAAGTAACACATAACATGATCACATAATTCCAACCATTGAATTATCATTAAACATCATCAGAGTAACTATAGAAGCATAATAATTTTCAATACATAACATTGATACAAAACAAGTACCACACCCGGTACTTTACAAAAGAAAATGGTTCCAAGAACCAGAAAGCGTATTCCCCTCAGTGGGAATTCCCAAAACAACGCCGCAGCTTGTCCACCCTAAGCTTGAAATAGAGGGTTCTCCTCCTCGGGTTCATCTCCTGAAAGGTGAGTGGGGTGAGCTAACTAGCTCAGTGAAGGAAATATAACAGTGCAGTTTAAGTAAACAACAGGTTAGCACAATAATCAATAGTTGCAATAATATCTCATGCTTGATAACAAATAAGCATATATCATCATCAGTCCCATAATTCATCATTTCTTTTCCAATACTGCTGTCATCCAACGTAACCCCTAGATACTATACTGACACCAATAGTATTAAGTCCCGACACGGTCAAAATACCTCCTGCAAGTACATCTCCGGTATAGACCTCAAAATCGGTACTGACACACCTTGCCAGTCACTGTTGACCCACCTGGCCCAGTAGACGTAACCGACACCTTCAGCGATGGTTCAATAGTAAAAGGTACGTGGAAGCAGTATTTCACAATTCATATGATCAACATCACAGCATTCACCATTACCATAAGTACTTCTTACAATAGTGCATCAAGTCTGGGCACATGAGTGGGTTCATCAAATCTGAAACCACTCATTGCTTCAAGATCCATCTCAAATAACAAAACCTGTTTACACCTACTGTAAAGTTAAGTTCCCTTACCTTAACTGTGTGGTTTTGCAGTCTCTGTTCAAACAAGCATACAAGTGCCTAATAAATACATAGCAGTCATACATACAAGTAGTATTTCGAAATCATACTTGTTTTCCCAAAAATATCCAAGGTACATGGAATTGAGTCTGCTACTTGGTTTCTATCCTTTTTAAATTACAATAATCCACAAGATAGTAAAGAAAAAGGGTGCTCAGTCCAAAACTCATATTATCTTCTAGGCATTGACCAGATTGACTTATTGAATTAGGTCTAGATTCTCAGGTTACTTCTCTGTTGTCTTCTGGATAGGACAAGATCTGACATTTTGAGTAAGGCCTCGAGATCACTCAGTACCCAACAAATATAGCGTCGGCCTGGAAGTGAGATCACTCAGTGCCCGACTACTAGAGTCGGCCTGGAAGTGAATACAATAGTATATACACAATAATAATAAGAGAAGAGGGTTAGCACACATTTTTAGATTAGCAATGGGGTATTAACATCACATGCAATCAATAACAATCAAGCAAGATTTATCACTTAAAAACTGGGTACCCTCGGAACATGCCTCGGAACCAGGTATTGTGGCTTTGGATCATCCGAACCACACCTAAACTAGTCATTGACCTCGGATCTTGAGTCTGACTTTGGATCGTCCTAAGATCGGGTCTCGAATCATCCGAAGTCCTTCCGAGCCGAAAGAATTCGAAAAACAGGTCTCAGTGGGTCTGTGTACCTCGGACCATACTGAGTAAGGCTCAGATTGTCCGAGTGGGTTCGGTCCTTCCGAACTCTGCTCGAAACATCCGGGCGAGTCAAACTAGCCTCGGGCATTTCTGGGCTTCAGGTGAAGCTCGGAATGTCCGAGGGGTCCTCTCGGATTGTCCGAAGGGCTCGGACCGTCCGAAAATAGACTCTCGGACCATCCAAGAGTCGTCTTCCCCCACTGTCTGTACCAGCAGACAGTGATGGCAGACACAGTGCAAATACGAATACGGAAACAGTGGGTTTTCCGGATTCGGTTTCCACACCTAGCCGGTCCAATGGACTCCTCTGGGAGTCCTCTTTCCATGGGGAATGGTTTGGAACTTTGAAGCTTAGTAAGCCAACGGATTTTAACACTGAAACCTCACTGGTACAAAGAAAATCGGGTTTTTCCTTAAACTTTGAAATGGTTTTACACACTCCACACTAAACCAAAATCGGTTTTTCTTGATTCTAAACCAGCTAAAATTTGAAAAGGAACACAGCGGTTACCTTCACTGGAATTCCTGGGTTGAAAATCTGATCTTTGAAAATGTTTCCTCTTAAGCTACGATTAAGCTAAACTGAGAAAACAGGGAAAGACAGAGGCAAGGGTCGGCTGGAAAAACCAGAGAGCAGAGACTGAGAGGAAGATAGAAAGTGTGGGAGGAAATCAGCAGAGCTGAGGGCTAGATTTATAGAGTTTTCAACCGGGAAAGGTGGCCGGATGGCCACTACATGCGAATGCATACGAAGGTTGCCTACGTCTGAAACAGTAACCGGCAGAGGTTACTGTTGGTTTCATATTGGTCCCTCAAAACTTCTGGTTTTGCAAATAAGTCCCTCTTTTCAGAAAATCTGATTTTCAACTAAAAGTATGATTTTAAGAACTCAAAATCTTAATCCAATCTTACAGATAGGTTGGGTTTTAAAAACTTTGGTTACTATAAAAATTTGGAGATCTAACTCTCACTAAAAACCATTAATTTAAAATAAAACCATAATTTAACACTATTTACTTAATTAAACAAATGTTAAATAAAACAATTTAGAAACCTCATTTAAAATAATTATTACTCCCTTTCGGAGTTTTGATGGGCGGTTTTTAAATACTATTTTCTGAAAATAAAATTATTTTAAAATCAGAAATACAAATCCTTTATTAAGGAGAACATTATCATCCAATAATAATCAAATAACAACATAATTTATAAAATTAATAACAAGAAGCGGTAAATTACCATTTTGCCCCTCCAATTGGACGAGCTGGATCACTGAGCTTTCGAGCTCGGAGTGGGCCACACTTGGGCTTTCCTCAAAGCCCTAACCGTAATCTTCGAGATTAACCTGTTCAAGCAAGATTATTAAGCTAAACTACGCTTAATTTGGGTCAGGATATTACAAAAAATCTAATTAAAGAAAATAAATAAATAACTAAAATAATCAATTTACGGTGAATAAGTTGTTCGGCATGGTTTTCCCCTCTGACGTCTTATTGAAGATTAGATATTTTATTTACGGTGCTCATTCATGTGAATGAGCATAATCTTTTGAGGTGTTTCAGCATCGTTTACCCCTCCAAAACTGCGGTCAAAGATCGAATTTCGATATTTTGAAACTTTAATCATAATTATATGATTATCTATAGAGATTTTGAAGATACGCTAGAAGAGACTATTGATGTACTTGATAGACTAAATATATATACGTGAAAATTACATTTATTATTTCTTGACATAAAATAAATAGAAACTACGATTTAAAGTAAGCGGTCCTAAAGCTTGTAAAATAATTGCTGAATAAGTTCGTTGGCATCGTTTCCCCCCTGACATCTTAGTGAAGTTTAGATATTTTATTTTAGAAAGTTGCTAATCTTAATTAAAAAATAGAGAAAATGAGAAAAGGACGGGAAAAAAATACAAGGGCAACAATAGAAAAGGGTGCAACACGAGAACTTCCTAGGAGGTCACCCATCCTAGTACTGCTCTCGCCCAAACATGCTTAACTTTGTAGTTCTGATGGGATCCAGTGCATTATTTCTAGTATGATCGCACCCGTCAAATATGAGCGGACAATTGTACTTAAAACGACACGGACGGAGCTCAACCTTTGGTGGAGTTCTGTAATATTAACAGTAAATGTCGTTTTCAGAATAATAACGGTGATCGGTACGACTTGGAATATTTACAAATTAGTGTGTCTCAACGGGAAAAATAGCAAAAAATATTTAAAATCTTAGATAATATTTTTTGTCCTAAAGGGTTATGATTTCGGGTGATCCCGCATGATCACAATACTCTTTCCATTCGGTGATCTGCAAGACCACACAGTCTTCAGTGCTCTAGAGGAACTACAGTTTCAGGTACACCTTAAAAAAATTGAAATTTTTGGAAGTTCTTTGCAATGTTTTTATGAAGGTGTTTTGAGTAGCATTGAAGTCATTTGGTGATTATTTGGAATTTTTGGGAGCGTTTTCTTAAGAAAAGTTGGCAAACACACTTGCTTTGTTTGATTTTGGGGGCGCTTGCATTCGGTACTACAGTAGAATTTGAGTTCAAAATTGTTGGTGATTGTTTGAAGTTGATGCAAATGTTACACATGTTGAAGATGATGATTTTGAGTTGGCTCTGATTGACTCATTATTTGTATGCCACTCTGATGAGTGGATTTGGATACGGGTTATACCTATCATTTGCATCCCGCCAGGGGTTTGTTTCTAGCTTTGAGGAGTTGGTTTGGGTTTAGATAGGCAAAATTCGTTTGAAGTTGTATAGCGGAGAAGTTAAATTATTGGTTGTTTGGTGTGTACTCATCTTAATTGGGTGTTTTGTTTTCACAGGCTTCAAGCACCAGTTGGTCAACATCTGTATGTTTAGACACCTTCGGGTGTAGGGCGCCTCTGGGCGCGTTTGGAGGTAGCAATCGACATGGTTTGCTCACTTCAATTGGTTGGCATGAGATTTCATGCCAAGATGGAGTTATCAGATGTGGTCTGTCTGCAAATTTCGTTAAAGTGGAGATTGTTGAGTGTGGCTCGTTCTAGAGACATGTTTGACTAGGATTAGGATCCTATTCCTTTTTTTACTTCTTCTCTTTCACTGACTTCTTCTCTAAATGCCGTTTGTTTTGGATTAGTTATGCAAAGTCTCAGTTGAAAAATTGTATAAGAGAGAGACTTTCGTCTAGTTTGGTTGGCCGGTGGGTGGCCATCTTGGGCAGCACCGAGAGTTTTGAGAGGGAAGAGAGAAAATCTGAGAGAGATATTTTGGAAAAAAATTCTAATTTGTATAACCTTCGATCATGGGCTTTAGCCGAGCCACGTTAAATTCGTGTTTTCATGTGGATTGATGGTTTGATTGATTTTGATTTTGTTTCCTCTATTTAATCGGGAATTTAATCCCAATAGGATATTTGAAAAGTGGGGGGGGGGGGGGGGGGGGGGGGGGGGTGGTTGTTCCATTTTGAAGCAAAAACTAATTAAAAGAGTAGATTGACTAAAAAAATATATTTTATAGATTATTATTACCTCAAAAATCAATCATTTAAGATCTTCATAGATTTAGAATTAAAGGTTAAAAACTCAAGGATGGCATGAAGACATGAAAACTTAGTTTCTATTTATTGGTAAACATTACTTCAATTGCAATCAAATTGGAGGTATGTCAAGTGTTTGACATGTAATGGGTGTAGGAAGGAAAAAAATTGGCTGATACGATATATATCGGTTGATAGGATATGTATCGGCCAATACACATTGCATCGGTTTGGCCGATGCATATTTTTTAATTCTAAAAAGAATCCATTTAGATCATTTTTTAGTTAAATATTGCATTGAATGTGATTTTCAGAAGGTTTAGAAGCAAGTTTTTCACGTGTAAAAGGTATTTATCAATTTCAAATACAATCGATGCATATTTTTCAATTTAAAATAAAAAACCGTTTGGACCATTTTTGAGTTGAATCTTGCATAGAGTGTGATTTAAGAGGTTTAGAACAAGTTTTTGAAGTGTGAAAGGTATTTTTTAATTTCAAAAAAATTCTCTTAAAATTGATCGTTTTGAATTATTTTCATCATTTATTTTTAAATTTCAGCTCTAAGATAATCTTCAAAATAAGTTTTTTTGTAAAAATAATTTAATAAATAATATTCAGTGTTTATAAAATTAAATGAAGATGTCTGAATGCTATTTAATTTATAAGAATTCAATTAATGAAATGATATATAAACGTATGAGTGATTCATTACCCATACATCTGTATCAGCAATATATATGGCTCAGACATTTTTTAACCCTTGTATAAGTGTGAAAGGACAAGAAGAGTATCAGAAAGGTCTCATACAAGCTTACTAAAATAAATGGTGTGAATAGTACAAAATAGTTTTCATACAAAAGTTGTCAAAATACCTTTTTAATTTTTTTAGTAAATATAGTCTTTTTCTAAACAAAATTATAAAATTTCTTTTCTAACAAAAGGAAAAGGGGCTATAAAAATTATCACACTAGCGTGGCATCTCTTTGTTCTCGTTGGTGAACTCGCCTTACGAATATCACCAGTCCCAAATAACTTTAGCTGGAGCTTTCGCAATAAGAGGTGCACATGGAATGTCAATTAAAAGCCCATTTTAAAATTCCATAAATAGCAAAGTACTCAATTATTTTCGCCAACCAAAAATTAATAGATTCATGCCAATTTGATACGTACTGCTAGTTGAATCTTTATCACAAAACATAATGTTAAATGAAGGTCTAACTAATAGGATTTGGGTAGCTGGAATAAATGAATGGAGTTTACAAGTTTGGGCCCCTTTGAACTTTCACCTTGTTAAATCTAGTACATGGAACCCTTAGCCAATTTTCGTAAAACGTGTCTTACCCATGCTTGATAGGCCTCATTAATGAGATTGAACTTCGTTATTTTTATATTAATTTATAAAATTAAGAAAATATTATATTAAAATCTAAAATTGAATCTTGAAATAAACTTTATATTAGAATTCCATCAAAATATGTCCTCGTATACAAGTAAACTTCAATCCACATACTGAAGTTTTAACATAAAAAATGTTAATTAAAAATTTAAGTTTTTAAGAGGGTGTTAGTTTGACAGACGTTCTTCAAATGAAAAGAACTTTTAAATTCAATTTACATTTAGTATCTCCTTAGGCCACTCTCAGTTACTTACTCACATAGTAGTCAATATGTGTAGAATTAGAAAGCATACACATATTTCAATAATATTTCAATACGTAGTCGAATAAAAATCCCATTTGTATATATACGCAGACTTCTAAACGATTTAACCATAAAAAAGAAAAAAAGAAGTTAAATAGATATGAAATTTAATAACGAAAAGTATAGTCTAAAACTCTACATTTAAATGGCATCTGTAGTTAGTGGTGACAATGACCACCTTTAAATTCTGTCAGAGAACTTTGTCGATTAAAGAGCCTTTTGCGATCCTTATTCATGTCAACGCTCTTCCATCTAAATTTTTATATGAGGGCCTACAAGGAAAGGCTCCTTTCGGTTGGGCCCATCCTAATTTATAAATTGCACATGTAATGTTAGTATGTTAATTAAATTAAAGAACACTTAAGCTGCAAATTTCCTTAATATTATTACAATCACGTACAAATTACCAAATAAAGACACAATAGTAAAGTTCCAACACCCAAAACAAAGCACCAATCTCACTCCGTTGTGCCGCCCTACTTGAATGAGAACCCAAAAATACCAAACACCTACTAAAGTAGTAATAATTGGGGAACGACTTTAGAGAAAGAAAGGGTCAAGCAGACGATCGTAGAAAATCAACCACTGCACGATTGGAACCCGGCCGGCCCGAATTGCGTTGGGCCTATTTTCTGGGCTTAATGATGGCCCGAAGAGGGGTTTTCATTACCACAGTGAATTCCACCTTCTCATCGAAGCTTATCTTCTGTTGGGATGGGTGTAAAATCCACTCAAATTCCTGGACCATCCTCGCCACCATCAGGTTCACGTGGATCATGGCCATGCTTAGACCGGGACAGATCCGTCTACCGGCTCCGAACGGCAACATCTTCAACCCCTTGATACCGGTGATATCCGCTTCGTCCCTGCCGTCCAAGAACCGGTCCGGGTCGAACTGGGCTGGGTTGGACCAGCGCTTCGGGTCCTCGGAGAGTGGGAGCATGTAGAATTCCAAGAAGGCATTAGACGGAATGTCGTATCCGCCAAGCTTAGCGGGTTCTACGGCTGCATGTGTAAGCGAGAAGGGAGTCGGCGGGTGTTTTCTCAGTAACTCCTTGACAAACGCATTGAGATATGGCATTTGTTCGACGTCATTCTCGTCCACCTTCCTATCTCCCACCACTGATAATATTTCTTGATGGAGCTTGGCCTGTATGTGGGGGTTGTCGATCAGCCTAGCGATCGCCCACTCCATGGCTGTGGCCGTTGTGTCAGTACCGCCGTTGAGAAATTCCGAGCATAAGGTCACAAGCTCCGCATCCTGCCGGTGAAGATTTGCGACCCTCGATCTTCAGGTCGAGAAGTGTGTCAAGGTAGGAAAGTGGTTTACACTTGTCCGGAGAACGATCCCGCAGTTCTGTCCTGTAGTAAGCCATAGGAATGTAAATAGAGTTCGAGCATATGACATCTCAAAGTTCATTGCGCAAGATAATGCAAGTTTAGTTATAATATTCAACCGTGTATGTTCTTTCAATTAATAATAATAATAATAATAATATCTTTATAAAGATAATATTAAAAAAGAAATACGCAATTTTACATTCTGGCAAATGAAAATGAAAGAATATGGAAATTCATTAACTCATGAAACTATTGCTTCTACAATGTTTAAAAACCACTGATAGCCCAAGGTAAAACAAACAAATATGAGCCTTGTGAGTTTAGATAAATAAATGACCATTAAAAAGATAGCATTTTAAAGAATGGAGTTGAAGAGAGACCATATTTTTATACAGGAACAGATATTCTTTATTTTATTTTGTTTTAAATGGAAAAGGTATTTTTTAATGATAATCATCTCTTTAAATAAAAGTTTCATCATTGCTGTAAAATAAAACAAAATATTATATAATACATCTTAATGGATTGAGCCAACATGAGTTTTGGTAAAATGCACTTATCATCAATATGTTAAAAGAATCAAACGTAGATCGTCCTCTATTTGAATTTGCTTCGTATGTACCGTTCGAATTCAGATTAAATTGTTAGATTTACAAGAATTTCTTTTGAAGGAGATTGACAAGACATTTTCTATATAGGAGAACACTCCCTCTTTTTATTTAATCAATATTAAATATTCTAATAATTATTTATTCTTCTTATATAGGATATAATCTTAACTTATAACTAAATAGAAATATGAACAGAAAATCTTGTTTAAAAATTTGAAATAATTAAGGGGAGTCAGTTCGACTCTGCTCATGAAGATTTCGGGCTGGGAAGTTTTTTCTAAAACTTGACTGAATCTTTCGATTCGAAAGGATTTTGAATGGAGTTTAAGAGTTTCGAGTTTTGAAATGCCGATTTAGGAGAAAGCTTTCGTGTGAAGAAGACCTGCGCCGTTCAATGAGAGAGACAATAGTTTGGATCTGCTCTTGACGAAGTTGCATGGCCTCCTTCCATTTTCCGATGAAGAGTGGACGCAGGATGGGGATGTAGTCGTCAATCCTTGGATTGAGAATGATGAGCACTTTCTTCATGAGATCGTCTATCTTAACGATCTCTTCCTCCTCCATTTCCAGACCAAAACACATGGATACAAGGATGCAAAACACAGCGAAACGAGCGTTCTTCAACACCCAGACTGCTCCATCATTGGATCTGGCTTCTGCATTGACATGGTCTATGAATCGGTCCATTGCCGCTTGGCGGATGGACCGGAACTCGCGGAGATGGGTTGAGTTGAGCATGTTGTAGACCATGTTCCGGCGGAGAGAGCGCCAGACGGGGCCATAAACAGCCGAGTTGACAGTGAATTTGTCACAGCTGTAGACGGTCCGTGTTGCACTCTCAGCCGGCCGGTTTGCAAAGAGCGCACCCTTTTCGATCAGTGCTTCGTGAATCAGCTCGGGGTCGCTGACGATAATGTGGATTCGATTCCCAAATCTTAAGGTGAAGATTGGGCCGTAGATGGGACGTATATCACGGACGTAGAGCATGAAGGGCTTGCCGGACCGGATAAGATGAACCAGGTTGCCTACCACAGGCCAGCTTGGTGGACCAGGAGGGAGGTTGAGTGAACCCGTCTTGCTTTTGCGTTTGAAGAAGAAAATGAGAGCTGAAAAAAGCAAAGCCACAAAAGTATACAAGGCATGATCGTACTTAGAATATGGAGCACTGTCGTAAGCTGGCAAAGGAGAAATGGAAGCCATGAGAGAGATGGAAAAGGAGAGAGTGATGGAGAAAACAGAGGATATGGATGCTGAAAAGGAGAGAGTGACGGAGAAAACAGAGGGTATGGATGCTAAGGAAGAAATGAATTTGCAGAGAATATAATAATCATGTAGGAGGTGAAAAACAGGTGAGTATTTATTTGTAACTGCCCATCTCCTACCAGTCGGATATGCCGGTGTTAATTGCACGGACTGAAACTCTAGAAAGTCGGCTAGGGTTGAGATCAGTTGTTAAACTGGTTAAAAATTTGCTGTAAATTTTCAATTGAAGTTTTTAGGTTAATATAAAGATATCACATTTTTTTTAAAAAAATTCAGACAATAGTTTAATTTAGAAATTCTCTTTAAAAGGTTATAATAGATAGTCGTAAACCAATTCAAAAAAGAATTCTCATGGATCTTTAGGCCTTAAGTAGAATTTGAATTTAATTAAAAATCCTTCTATAATCTACATCGTTATATAAAAGTAGAGTCCTGTTTTATAATATAATTTCAAGTGAGACTCATCCTGAACTAAGTGGGCCTAAATTGACATGATTGGCCAATGAAATTTAGATTCTTATAAATTTTAATTTGCTCAATGCAATAAACTTCGCTAAATATAATATTAAAAATATATATTTAGAATTCAATTTTTCAGAACCATAAGTAATTATTTTAAAGACTAAAATCTCTATGAATTTTCAAGAGTAAGATTTACGATAAAACTTATTTATAGAAGATAGTACATTTATTCTGAAATTATACCCTTTTATATCTTACATTTATCATAAGTATTACAATCGCCCACTTTGCATAGATTTATCTCATTGGAAAATTTATAAAAAAAATTCACACTTCTCTTATTTAATCTATATAATATAGTAAGTCTGATAACTTCACAAAATCTAAATATAGGCTTATAGCATACAGAGATTCCATTCATTAACATGATCAGGCGCATTACAGAGCCGCCATAAATACAGTAGACAAAAGAAACAAAATGGTTCTGGGCGCTCTGGTTAAGTTGAGGTTGAGAAGTGAGAAGTCGGTAAACGTGGAAGTACACGACAGGGCAGAGGCGTTACCTTGTCAACAGATTTATACCATGAAACCACGAAAATTCCAATACGACAAAAAATTGTTACTCCGTATAATTTTAAGAAAATATTAATTTATGTAACAAAATAACTTCATTAAAATAGATTTCGGGTTATAAAAAGGACTATGAAGGCAATAAATCGCGGATATGGACTCTCTCTTTTTTATTTTATTTTATTTTTTAAAAGATACATAAAAATATGAGATAAAAATAAAAAATGAGAAAACATATGGTGATCATATTATTTTAATAGTAATTTTTTTTATGGAGTTTTAGACAATTGGAAGTTAAAATTTTGAAAAAATCCAAAAACATTGAAAAATGTCTTAAAAAATTTATGAATAAAGAAAACATGAGGAAATACATAATATGAACTTCATGTTCTTAAGTATCCTCTAGTGACTGTATCTTCTATTGTAATTCATATTTCTTTTTAAAAAAATTATGAGTTCTATAAAAACATTGGAAGATTAAAAAAAATATACAACGGCCCTAAATTTTTTATCAGTCATATTGACTTAATTGCAGAAAATTTTGTCTATCATTTTATTTATTTAATTCTGAATTTTATCAAATTTTAGAATTTTTTTTAAAATCATATAAACACCGTACAAACTATATGAATGATATTGCTACATTTTCATTGAGTTCCATAAGTATTGAATATTATATCATTAATTTATTTTCATTAAAAAATTCAAATTTGAGATTATCTTAGATTTGAATTCAAAAAAGTAAAAGAAATTCAAAATAGTCATAATTGATAAAAAATAATTTAAGAATTAAATAACTTGTTTTTAAATACTTTTAAATTAAAAACTACCGGTGAAAATAAAGCGGTTGAGGCTAAAGTACATGACGGGGCAGACGTGGAGAAGTGGGAAGTCCGTGTACGTTAAATCTGTTTTATGTGCATATTTGATATTTTAAAATCTGTCAAGTTCTCGTAGCAATAACTATTTATTTGACTTTTAAGATAAAGAAGCTTCAATGTATTACTAAATGACACGTAATAAGAAGATTTTTATACTTACAAATACAATAATGTGAGCATAGCATCGTCCACCCAACAACTGTAAGACTTCAGTTTTTTTACTTTTTTCAAGTTACCGTGGATCACAGCCATTTTGATCAGTGTGTTAAAAATTCGGGCCCTGACTGACGTTAACTAAATAATATTGACCGATTTAGTTGGATCCGAATTGGTCTTAAAGGTGGTTCAATTCTTAAAATTATTTAGATTATTAAAATTATTATTATTTTTATCTTATTTTTCCTTTCTATTATTTTATGGAAATATAATTTTTATTAGTTTTAAGTAATTTATTTTTAAAATTTTAATAAATATATTATTTTACTATAATGTTGTAATGACACTATGACGCAAGAGGTTTAATCTAACGATTAAACTTAAATAAAATGAAACTATTATATAAAATAGTTTAACTAAAGTGTTTAAAACATTAATTTTAATGAATTGATGTCCCTTTCGATCATTTATTTTGAAAGTTCAACTGGCAATAAAATAAAACCATAATGAAATGGTAGATACGGGAGAGAGGCTTCATCTCTGTTTTGACCTTTTTATAACATCCAAATTATAATAGCTGTTTCTGTTTCTTAATATCCAAGTGGTGCGACTAAATCCGAATATTTATTTTCATTAGGGAGATTAACTACTCACTATATAAGTTGGATTTATATAATTAACAAAAAATATTATAATAAATTTTTTCGTACAATTGTTGTATGAAATAACCCACAAAACCTTGATAGCTCGAAACAACCATTTTTTATTATAAAATACTCACAAAATAAAATGATTAAATAAATGTAAATTTTTATTAATTTAGGCTTTTCACTATTTTTAATTATCTCAATGGAGTATAGACAATTTATTGAATAATTTTATTAAATTTGACAGCTAAAATTGAATGCGGTGTCGGCCAGACCATTGTAGGCAAGTGGCCGAGCATGTGAGCAGATAAAGAGTCTGATAACGTTTTCATTAAAAGGGCAATGCAATTTGGGTGTTCGATTAAATGCTTTGTTAAGAATGTGCTGCACCGACGACCTAAGTTATTTTAGTGAATTCAAAATTTTAAAATTCTGGTTCAGGCTGTCTAACTAACTTTATATTAATACAATTGCCCATGTTTAACACAGGGCCTAAATAAAAATGAATTTAAAATAAAATCAATTTATAGGAAATTTTAAAATCTAATTGCATTATCTAGAAGTAAATATTGAAAAGAATTCACGATATAATGATGATAGACTTTAGTCCAATTCAAGTAATTAAAATGTCTAACATTTTAATTCGTTACATATACGATGCCCTTAAAAGTAAGGATTCGATCATCCAATCAAATTATTATTTTTATTGATTTCATGTTTATGTTTAGACATTGCAACAATCCATTATCTTATGCTAAAGTGAACTCCACATAGGCTCAAGTTTAAGACCTAAAAATGTTTTGAAGTCCTTAAGATTTGAGAAATTAAAAAAGAATGGCTTTAATTTCTGATAACGTAATCTTTTATTGTCATATTCATGTTCATACTTAGATCTTTCGAACATATACATTACAGTGGTCAAAGGGACCCTAGATAGCACACAAAATCTTAGAGATTAAACAAATAATCTATAACCCTCAAAATTTGAGGAGCTTAAAAAATAGTTTTAAAGATAAATCAAGGTAATTTTTTAAACTGTATTCATGCCTAGAACTGGCCAATTAATCAATCACAAAATAATGTAAAGTTTTGGCATGTGTTAGCCTATTTGGAGACTTCTTGTTAAATTTTAATTTCAATATGATGAGATTCACCGGCTCATGTATTAATGTCAAAGTTATAGTTTTTACTATCTTATACTTTATTATTAAAGGATTATCACCAACATACTGGTACATATAGTATTATCCCGCACACAAAGCCTGCACACCAAATGGGGTAATGATAGGTTCATTTGAAAGGATTTTGTTCTACTATGATGTGCACCAATATCACTTTTATTGGATTAATTAAGTCATATTTTGAAGGCAACAAAGTTATAAATGAAGAAATACTTTAAGTTTATCGAAATTTGAAGAGCATAAAAGCATGTCTTGATTGATTTAATTAAAACAACTTTTTGATGTACTAGACATTCGAGGAAAGATCAGTTCAATGCACCAATTACCACCCCATTTGGTGGGCTCCATGCTTAGATTTACAGGATAACACCGCGGACATAATATTTTACCTTTCCTTCTCATTTTAAAGAGTTCAAATAAATGGTGTTAATAATCCAATCAAAGTAGTTTTCTTAGTCTCATATTTTAAATATTTTAAACGGACTCATCAAATTGGTCGGAAGTAAGTCGCCATGTATAGTGAAAATTTAAATACAAAAGTATATAGTCATTTTCCAATAAAAAAAGCACTAGACTATGATCCTTAAATGCATAGATCTTTCCAATGAGTTTATCAAATTGGTCTAAAGTGAGTCGCATGTATAATGCAAAGTATAATTTTAGGAAGTGTAATGGTCATTTCAATAAAAATAAGGTGTGAAAATGTTAGTAGTATATATCGTTTGTTAAGTAATAAAAATTAATATCTTCATATATGATATGCTGTGAATCAATGAATTCGTATACTTGCAAAGTACTTCTTAATCAAAGCTTAGGAGAAAAACCTTTCTAACCATCGGATTTTCAGATTTAAATTCATAAAAATTATATATTAAATGATTACAAAATTTAATATATTTTGATCTTAGTGGCTATCAATCACTTTTGGTTTTAATATTATGTTTTTAAACACTGTATAAATTTTAGATTAATATAATGAGACCCACTGATCTACTGTTATTATATATTAAAAATATCATTTTTGTGATTTTAAGCTAGACGGCACTATCTACAACATGCCATCGTTCCACTGGATATCCACCCTGTGATGCAACATTGTAGAATCTTTTGGGAACCGTACAATCATTCATAAATTCTCAGATTTTTTTTTTTCCAGTAGATAGATCTTTGAATGACGATTCTAGAAATATCTTGTTTCGCTCAAACAAAGATTTCTATCCCGAGTTATAACTATTTTAATCCAACAATTACACTTCCAATCAGATTGCAGTCCATAAACGAAATTTCTTTTTGCAGACATTATTTTACTTATCAAATCATTCTCAATAATTCTCAAATTTTTATTGAAGTTAGGTTCCCTCGTGGCCTCGACAATGAATACAAATTTTGCACTGACACCTACAAGTCTTTTTATAATTATATTAGTTGACTCCTGCAAAACTTTCTCCAGATCCTTTTTCTGAAATTTGGTTTGTCTTGGAGACCTGATTTGGGGTAGCAATTCTTACTCAATAATTCCCAAATTTTAATCGAGAATAGGTATCTTTGTCTACTTTTCAAATATATAAATTTCATCAAAAAATGAGTTCAATAGCCCCAATTATGAATTTTCTCGCAACAATGCGTAGAAAGTAGAAAAAAAAATCTAGGTATGATGTACATTTCTTCAATAATTCAGTAACTTGGTTTGATTTTCTCCTATGGCCGAATCTAAGCATAATTTATTGGTCCTTCTACAGTCTAATTACAGATTAATAATCCATCTTCCTGTAATGCCCCTGCCTTTTTTCACTCGCTTTCTCTTCTGAAAATCAAAGTCTATTTTTTTTTTTTTTATAAATAAAGAGTGATAGAGAGCGGGACGTCACGACTCGAGCTAATTCTGAACTTCCAAAGTCCGACCCTTAACTGGCCAACCCTATGTGTGCATGGACTAAGTCCATGAAAATGGTTCACACATAGCAATATAAACATGCGGAAACATAATAGAACACAGTTCTATTATATTAAGATAGCAAAGTATGTCAAGTCTTTAATCATCATTATCATATCATAATTATTCAGTAAAACATCCAACCATAGCAAATTCATCTAAGTTATTACAATATGAATTCTAGATACTCAAAATACAAGCCCATGAGTATCTTAAATAAAATATAAACTTTAATCCTCCAAGCTCCTATGCCTGGCCCATTTCGCAGTTCATCGTTCCCCTCGTTTCCTATATCATCCACTAGGGTAGAAGTAGGGTGTTAGAGCAACGCGCCCTAGTAGGTATTCCAATTAGGGTTAACACATGGGTTAGTACCAAAAAGCCAGATATACATATCAAAACCAGTTATAATAAATCATACCATACTTATAAAGCATCGTATCCAAAACAGGGTATGATAATAGAGATCTAATCATACCGATAAAAACCAGAAACCTTGCATGATAATAAAGATCATAATCATGCCAATTCAATGCCATGCCATGCTATCATATGCAATGAGTCCCCACCTATCACAAAACATCCTTTTGATGGAAAGCTCCTCATCAAGGTATCCCCCACGATTCTATTACGGACGCCTCGACGGAGTGTGGATCTCCGGTTACATTTCATACATAGTATCCTCTTGATGGAAAGCTCCTCATCAAGGTACCCCCACGATTCTATTACGGACACCGTGACGGAGTGTGGATCTCCAATTACATTTCATACGTAGTATCCTCTTGATGGAATTCTCATCATCAAGGTACCCCCACATAGGTCTTTCGGACGCCCTGACGGAGTGTGGCCCCTCCAGTTACATATCATGCATGAGATGCAAATGTCCACATGCTATGCAATTATGCAAATCATAGCATTTAAAAGCTCATATTTGAAACATATACAACACATGCAATTTTATAAAATAAACATAGCATTTAAAACATCACATTTGAAACACATCTTTTTCCCAATGAAACACATGCTATTTTATCATATAAATATAGCATTTTAAATTATAATTTGAAACATATCCTTTGCAACATATATTCATCAAAAGTAAGATAAAAACAATGTACATTAAATCTCATGGTTTCAAAGAGGTGGAATCCTACCAAAGACCGCTAATGTGACCTTGCGTCTTTCGTCCGGTAACCACTCACGATCGTAAACACCTTGTGAGGTCCCGTTACCTTATAATATGATAATCAATTAAAACCAAGTCCCACTTGATTTACAATAGTATCCAAGTCCATAAACCAAACTTGTGGGGTTCGGCCATACACCATGGCCGAACCTCACCCTTTTTGTTTTAGTTTCCTTTTTGCTCATTTATTCCATTAATTACCAAAATGTCATTGGTCTAAACCTTAGTTAATATTCCATTTATTTTAATCCAAAATGCGTAACCCTAGGTCCGCCAAACAATTCCCATGGGGTTCGGCCCTACATCATGGCCGAACCCATGGTCCTTTATTTTCACTTAATTACCAAAATGCCATCCATGGCTATCATTCCATTATTCTCACCCTTCATCCCTTGGTTTGGTAAACCATTCACTTATATTATACAAAGGTTAATAATTAACCTACTAATCAATTTCGTAAAATCCATTCAACTTGATTCATGGGGTTCGGCCACACACCATGGTCGACCCCTATGATATCTTAATTCCATTTAAATGACTTATAATCTTAGGTCCAACAACCTAAACAAAAACCCATAATCCAATAGGCATATATTTGCATTATCCAATTGGTCCACCATTCATTTAAAATATTAAGTACATATATGATCCATAAAACTTGGTTCATGGGGTTCGGCCATACACATTGGTTGAACCCATGGTCCTTTATTTTCACTTAATTACCAAAATGCCATCCATGGCTATCATTCCATTATTCTCACCCTTCATCCCTTGGTTTGGTAAACCATTCACTTATATTATACAAAGGTTAATAATTAACCCACTAATCAATTTCGTAAAATCCATTCAACTTGATTCATGGGGTTCGGCCACACACCATGGTCGACCGCTATGATATCTTAATTCCATTTAAATGACTTATAATCTTAGGTCCAACAACCTAAACAAAAACCCATAATCCAATAGGCATATATTTGCATTATCCAATTGGTCCACCATTCATTTAAAATATTAAGTACATATATGATCCATAAAACTTGGTTCATGGGGTTCGGCCATACACATGGCCGAACTCATGATGTCTAAGTTTCCAAATATAGCACTTGCCATCCTTGAATCCTTAAATCAAGGTTCCTTCCAAAATTAGAGACTTTCCAATTTAATTTCCACTTTCCATAATTAGAGACTTTCCTATTTAATCTCCACCTTCCATAATTAAATCATAATTCAAGGTTCCATCCATATTTAGAAACTTTCTAAATAAATAAACATCTTCAATTTAATCAATTAAATCCAATAACCATACCAATACAACTCCATGGGGTTCGGCCATACACCATGGCCGAACCCTATG
This sequence comes from Chimonanthus salicifolius, assembly GCA_013350335.1. NCBI lineage: Eukaryota > Viridiplantae > Streptophyta > Magnoliopsida > Laurales > Calycanthaceae > Chimonanthus > Chimonanthus salicifolius. Next base: position 56,307,871 of record CM023532.1, read on the forward strand.
GTTTAAAATCCTCATTTTAAAATCATTCATCCCATAAAATTCCTTTAATAAAGTAAATCCATAAAAGACCTCATGGCCGAACCCATGATCCTCCATTTTATCATGTATTTACAAAATTGCCATCCTTTAAAACATAACCAACACTTCTCCATTTTAACCCTTCAAAATCATAGACCTTTCCCATCATTTTCCATGTTCTAAGTATATGAACATAATTCCATAAATATTTATGGGGTTCGGCCAAACTCCATGGCCGAACCCATGGTCTAGAATCTTCACCAAAAATCATTCAAACATCCATTAAAATTTCATACATTAAACCATGTCTTTTCATGAAATCACCAAAGTCCTTCCATGTTTTTCTATCAAATGGTTCATTAAAAACTTTATAATCATCCAATCATTTTCTTCCATGGGTTCGGCCATGGTGTATGGCCGAACCCTATGGTTCCATGCTTCTTCTTTTAAAATCCATACAAACCTCCTAACCATCCATGGTTTTCATCATTAAAATTTATTAATCAAGTCCCATATTTTTCCTCATTAAAACTCCATACATTAAACCATGTCTTTCCATTAATAAACACTATATTCATCTCCCAATTTCCTTCCATGGGGTTCGGCCATACATCATGGCCAAACCTATGGTTCTTTTCTTTTTTAATAAAAAAGACTCATTCGGTTTTCCTTCGGTTGCTCTTGCTCTTCTAATCCTTCTTTTTTCCTTAGCCTCCTTGATTCTTCACAAAGCTGAGAACACCTCTTGCTAATGTGCAAACCACGTCAATCCTTGCTGGTTTTGTGTGATGCCGTGTGCCTCTCCTTCTCTCCTTTTATTACTTCCAATTTGTCCCCATTTTAGAAGGTACCATGCGCCCCTTCTTCCTCTCTTTTATCAATCTCCAATTGGCCAATCTTAGGAGGTGCTAAGATAAATAATTCCCCTTATGCCGTGTACCCTTGCTGCCCTTCTCTTAAAACCTCCACTCGGCCAATCTTATTTAGACAATGCCATGTGCACTATTTTTGCTTTATAGAAGTTCCACTTGGTTTCCATATTTAGACAATGCCTTGTGCCCTTCTTATCTTGTACGATAACAATTGCCGTGTGCACCTTTCCTTCCTCTCTTTTCTAGTTTCCAATTGATCCAAACTTAGAAGATGGTGTGCGCCCCTTGATGCCTTTCTTTTATTAAAACTTCCAATCAATCCAATTTAGAAGGTGCCAAGACTCTCTAAATTAGCCATTGCCTAAACCCAAATCCGTCTACACGCTTTTGTCCAATTTAGGACAATCCTTGGTCGCATATAACTCCTTGATTTTTGTGATAGAAAATCTTATCTTCCAATCTAACAATGTCATACACGGCCAGTACAATATTTATCATTCCTAAAATCTTTCCATGATCCCTTTATGCGCATAGTCATAGATTTTGCATACCCCATATTCGGCCATGCATCCTTTCAAATTAATCTTAGATATCTTCTCAAGATATTCTAACACATCATGCGCATAACAATTCATCCAAATCCCTTATTACTAATTAAATTCAGCCCATTTAATCTTATTAAAACCCTTTCCATAATCCGTTGGGTCATAATTGGGCAAAGACCCAACACTTTACCCATATAAGATCCATATCTAAAAATTCACCAATTAAATGGGTAATTTCCGTACATATTTAATAACTTGAAAATCCGAGGTGTTACATCTCCCATGGTCAAACATGTTGGATCTAGGTCTATGGTAGATTTACAAAAAGGAAAAGAATTAAATAAGCCTCTTGTAAGGTGGGCTCGATCATGGTGCATGGTTTCTCTCTCTTTCTCTCTCTCTATTTGAATTTCTCATATGAGTATTTAGTAATGGTTGGTCGAATTACAGAGAGAGAGAGCATAGAAGATGAAGATGGGGATTTGAAGAAGAAAAATAGAAGAACAACTTTAGAGAAGAAAAGGAAATTCTACATACCTCAAAGAAGATGAAACCCAAAGAGAAGACCAAAGCTTCGAGGGAGGGGGGAACTTATTGTTTTCAGCCAAGGAAGAGAAGAATAGAGGGAGTTTTCGACCATGGAGAGGAAAAAAGAGAGATTTTCGTTTAGGTTCTCTGGAGTCAGATTATCTACTGACCCTGAGCCGAATTTTATAATGGAGAGAAATTTTAGAATTTTACATTGCACTTGTGAAAACCCTAATCAGAGCAGTATATATCTCTTTTTGTCAGAGAGAAGAGGAGAGTGAAAATTGTACCAAGAGTCCACTGTCTCTTCTTCGTTGTTTTGCTTTTGAGCATGGTGGATCTGGGTTGAACCCGTGGACGTACCGAAAGGGAACCACTTAAACTCTTTGTGTCTTTGTCTGTGTTTGATTTGTGGTTTGTTTTTCCGTTCATTGCTTTGTACGCTTCTATTCACAACAAGTGGTATCGAGAGCAAGGTTCGAGTGGGGGCAATGACAGAAGAAGAAAGGTCAAGATCAAAAAGTTCAATGGCATAGACTTTGCGTTCTGGAAGATGCAGATCGAAGATTATTTGTATTATAAGAATATGTATCAGCCTCTTTCAAGAACGAAGCCAGATACGATGAAGACCGAAGATTGGACTCTTCTCGACAGACATGCATTGGGCGTTATTCGATTAACGCTGTCTTGTAATGTTGCTTCCAACATAGTGAAGGAGACGACTACGAAAGGTCTTATGGATGCCCTTTCGAATATGGATCAGAAACCTTTTGCCTCCAAAAAAGTACATATGATGCGGCGGTTATTCAACCTAAAGATGTCAGAAGGCACGTATGCGGCTGAACATCTGAATGAGTTCAACTCAATCACGAATTTGTTGAGTACAGTGAAGATCGAATTTGATGATGAGATCAAGGCCTTAATTCTTATGTCTTCTCTACCAGAAAGTTGGAATGCCACTGTAACAGTAGTAAGCAGTTCTTTAGGAAACACGAAATTAAAGTATGATGACTTTCGAGACTTGATTCTAAGTGAAGAAATTCGCAGGAAGGGATCAGGTGGAACATCGGGGTCTGCTCTTGTTAGTGCCCCAACTTGTCGTGTCACCTATTTGTCAATTCCATGACTTAGGTGAAGCCTTACCTCGAAAGATTGAAGCAATGAAGCTCGACTCAAGTGTTGAAGATTGAATCAACAGCATTGAAGATGGAAGATCAAGTGCAAGATTCATCATCACCAAGTGTATTGTTGAGACATGAAAAATGACATTTTTACCCCTGATTATCGGACTAGTTAGCCTTCAATTTTGTATATATTAGGTACATTTAATGTTGTTTGTCAGTTTTGTAGATAAAATTGGAAAATACAGGAAATCAATCAAAATCAGTGGAAAATTGCAAGTTTTGTACTTAAATTGGAAGACCTAGGTTTTTAATAATTAATTCCAAACCACTTTTAGGATTTTTAATGTAAATTGAGTAATCTGGATCCTATTATGAGAGTCTAGATTAATTCAATATGTTTAGATTTTAAGTGGTGAATTAATTATTTAAATTCTGGAGAAAGAAACTGCAATTCAAGAGGCCAGAGTCTGAATTTCAAATCCATGGCCCAGAAATCCATTTCAAATGGGCCAAGCCATGCTCCAAATGTCAGATATTGGGCCAGGTTATGCAAGTCCATGTGCATTTTACAAAGTGAGCCAGGCCAATGAGAAATCCAAGTCCAGAAAGACCATGTCCATGTGCTGCAGTCAAAATCCAAGAAGCCTAATTTTGAATCCAATAGCTCCAAAGCCATATTCGAATTCTGCTGTGTAATTCCTAAGTCCACACGCCCAAAGCCCTGTCCATATCTATATCATCCACACCATCCATTTATCATCCTTTAATCCAGACCATTCATTGTAACGACCCGTCCCGCTACGAGCACGTTAAAACTGATCCAAACTCCTAAAAACAATCCAATACAATTTCGGATGCTAACCATAGCAATCCACCAGTAAATAAAAAACCGTAAGTATCAATCATGATTACAAATTATAGCATCATCCCATTATTACATTCATCCCACTTAATGAAATGTACACATAATTCAAATACATCAGAAAGTCCTCAATTACAAGATGGGACCCTTACAAATTAGAAAACTGCAACTCTATGCCCAACGTCCAACTGGGGTCCCACCAACCTTCCCTCTATGAAGTACCTGTGAGGCAAGGAGGTGAGCTCTACATGCCTAGTGAGGGTAACACATGCATCATAAGTCATCAAGCATACACTGCACATAATCATATGGACATATCAATGTCTACGATGTCTACATGCATAGCCAGACAAACGTGTACTCTACCCCTAGCACATAGGTCCACGTCAGCCGGGCCTCTAGGACATCCTCTAACCAACCGAATGCAACTCCCTTCTGTGCCCAACCGCAACAGTCCACCCATCCACGGTTACGCAGACTGATCCTCAGTTAGATCGGGGTCTCTAGTCCTCAACTAGACCTATGACCCTCTCATGACAACCCGCATACATACCACGACCAACTCAAGAATCGGACTCACTAGAGTCCCAAACTGATTACCACACGGGAGTAACCACCTCACCAATCCTCAACGAACTGCCAACCAAACTCATCTATGGTCTCATCAACCAAGCACCAGAGTCTCGATAGTCAAACCCATAACCTTGGACCCTATATGCTGGTCTCCACACGACTGATGTATCCACCTCTCACAGAATTCTATAGGTCTTCTACCGAGTGAGCCGGCGGAACTCACTCGTTAGGCGCCTATAAACTCCTGGTGAGTCAACACCGACAACACAAGTCTCAACAATGAACCCCAATACCATAACCGCGGGTAAACACACTACCACATCACACCACAGGCGGTCCCCACCATACAGGTGTCCTAGCCTGGAATATCTCATCACATCACATCGCACCAACCCTCGATCAATGAGCGGGAGACATCCTCAGCCTACTCGGTCATCCGGGGAATCACAAACCATACCAGCGGGAGCTGTCCCTCACCGCATCGTCCCTCGACCTAGGTGAGCACCTCCTCAGCCTACTCGGTGATCCAGGGAATCACAAACCATACCAGCGGGAGCTGTCCCTCACCGCATCGTCCCTCGACCTAGGCAAGTACCTCCTCAGCCCACTCGGTCATCCAGAGAATCACAAACCATACCAGCGGGAGCTGTCCCTCACCGCATTGTCCCTCGACATAGGCGAACATCTCCTCAGCCTACTCGGTCATCTAGGGAATCACAAACCATACCAGAGGGAGCTGTCCATCACCGCATCGTCCCTCGACTTAGGCGAGCACTCCTCAGCCTACGCGGTCATCTAGGGATCCCAACTATGCCAGCGGGAGCTGTCCCTCACCGCTTCGTCCCTCAACCTAGGCGAGCACCTCCTCAGCCTACTCGGTCATTCAGGGATCACAAACTATGCCAGCGGGATCTGTCCCTCACCGCTCCGTCCCTTGACCTAGGCGAGCACCTCCTCAGCCTACTTGGTCATCTAGGGATCACCTCACCCGTCACACATTCGGGTATCGGAACCGCAAGGGACTTCTAAAGTTATCTTGGGTGAACCAACATTCAGCCTGATGGCCTATCTAGAGTTAACATAATTACTTCCCAATTAGTCCTTATCTGGGACTCCAAGGCACCTTGTTCTCTAAATCAAATTACGTCTTTGTCATAGGTACATCCAGGAAATACAAGATGGACCGACCATTTGATCCATGCAAGGGGTTACGACTACCCATTTCTAATCACAAGGGAGTCTGAATCCCAACCACGCGTCCACTGTGACGTCCCACATAACATCCACACCCTAACTACCTGATAAGCTAGGGGGAGTCTCTAGATCCTGATGTGGCCTAGTACCCATGCCCCACCGGCATCCCACATATGCTAGCTACATGCATGCACAAATACCGCTACACATACTATTAACATAGTTCATTGTATAATAATCAGATGCATATATATCATTATCTATCACGGGTTGGCATGTTAACATCCAAGCATGTTACAATGTCTAGCAGTCCAAACTAATCATCATATAGTCATATGGCATTTTATCACCAGATTACATCACACCATGATCAAACATATACCACCACATATCACACATTCACATGCTGACATCTTAACATATTATCAACCAAAATAAACTCTGATCATGTCGCCACACAATCAATCAATTATGACATCAATTAATCAATTCATATATACCTCCGCGGGCATCGGATACGAATACACCCGGATGGGGGCCCGCCACATAATGGTATCAACAGTTCCCTTGCCGAGTGGCTCATAACATCGATGACCCCCATTCGCCGTATTCCGTACCCGCACATTTGATAGAGAAGTAAGATGCATAGATGCATGCTAAAAGGGATGATGAGTTCCCTCACCTGTGTGTGTCCTTGAAATCCAATGCGAGAAAACGAGTCCGCTGGGTTGAAGGAAGTTCGATCTGTTGAAACGAGAGCACAAGGATAAGTAACCGGGTAAAATGAGTCAAACTAAGTCTGGACTACAAACGGGCCCGAAAGCGTGTCGGGTCTAAACCGAACTGAAGTGGTCCCGAAACTGAAAACTGGGTCCAAAATTGGACCGAGCTCGAAACTGAGACCGAAACTGGAAACTGGGTTTGAAATCGGGTCGGGCCCGAAACTGGGTCGAAAAGGGCCGGACCTGAAAACGGGTCGGGCCGAACTGGGTTGGGCATGAAATCGGGTCGGGCCGAAGGCTGGGCCGAACTTGGCCAAGAAAGGCTCGAAAGAGAGCCGAGCTGGGCCTGGGTTACCAAAGCCCAGAAACGAACCCAGCCGAGTCAACTTAGGGACTCGACTGAGTTGGCTCAGCACCCAGCCAAGGAACTGGGGAAAAGAAGAAGGAAAAGAAGGGAAAACCAGAGAAAAATAGGGAAAAAGGAGGAGGGGAAGACGAGAGGGTACCTGGGTCCAATCAGATCAATGCCGGACGGAGGCGATGAGCAAATCCGAATGGCGAGAAGGGGCGAGTCGAGGTGGAGCAGTGACGGGAGAGAAGAGAGATCGAATAGATGGTGGCGGCAACACTTACGCTTAAGAAAGAGAAGAAAGAAAAGGGGAGAAGAAGAAGTCGAGATCGAGAGGGGAGAGAGATGTGAGAGAGGAAGATGAGAGGGGATCGAGAGAGAGAGAAAGGAGTGGCGGTGGCGGTGGCGGCAAGGGGGTTTTAGGGTTAGGGTTTGTTGGAAGAGGGAAGAAGATGAAAGAAAGAAGAGGGAAAGCATGTGTTGCGACGGCACTGTAGCAATGAGCTACAGTGCTGCCGAAAATGAGATTTTAAAGGGAGGGGGTTAGGTTTAGGGTTTTTTTTTTTTTTTTTTAATAAAATAAAAATCTCTAGTTTTCAAAATATTTTAAAAAGCTCGAAGAAGTCAAACGACAAACGTCGGGGGAAAACGTGTGATTTTCAAACTTTTAATTATGAAAGAAAATTCAATAATTCAAAATTACCAAATTGCCCTATGAGTTTTCGAACTCAAAATCGGGCAAACCAGGACCCACCACAGGGCCCACACCCACCCTACTGCTAGCAAGACCCTAAAACTCTGAAAAATAGGGTCGGGTCGCTACATACATTGCATTCATAAAATTAGGTAAACCTAGAGCCACCTTTCCAAATCCAATCCATACATCTATCATATTAGATCTAGGTCATCCATCTTATCATCCATTTAGATTAACTATAGAATCTTAACCCTTCATGCATTATCATATCATTTATTAAATTCAACTCATCCATCCATTACTACGCCATTAGATTTTAACCCATTTAATCATAGCCATTCACCTAGATCTAGATTAACTTGCATCCCAAGCAATCCAACCCAATCCATTCGAATTTTCCTTGTCACCAACACCTCATCACCAATCCCTCCACACCTCACACGATTTTCCCATATCCCAGTAGATCCCATTTGAATTTCACACTAAGGAAACCCTCCATGTCATCATGCATACATCCAACCATTCATCTGTAACACCCTGGAATTTCAAAGTTATCAGTTTATATGAAAATATTCATATTTACGGAATTGCCATTGTGATAAAAATTGATTTGAATTTAAATGGGTCAATGGCTCAATCAAGACCCAAAGGATGATAGTTGGTTTACAAAACAAATAAATGGGTAAGATAAATTTAAACGGGTCAAGAATCATATTTGGGTCAAATTTTGATAAATGGGTCAAAATGGCTAGATGGGACCCAATGGGTCGTGTGAATGGCATGATTAACCATGGATTGAGTTCAAGCTTAGTTAATTTAAGTTTATTAATTACTTGAGTTTGGTTTGAGTTGAAATGAATGGTTGGTTAAGTTGAGTTGAATTTATTAGTTAAGTTAAATTAAATGAATGGCTTAGGTTGGGTGAGTTGAATAAATGAGTTGGATGAATATGTATTTTTATTGTGAAGTGTGTGAATGAGAGGGGAAGTGTTTTAAATTCCAATTTTGAGCAAGGAAAAACGTTGGTGCATGGGGAGACATTACCATGCATGTAACCCCCATTTAGGTGATGAATAAAATGGGAGTTACATTTTGAATAGGAGTTACTTCTTGAAGTCACAAGGGTTGCTAGGGACGTTGGCTGCATGCATGAGCAATTTCATGCATGTAACGGCTACCATGGAGATATGAGAGTGATGGCTTTGAGAGTTACAAATGCATGAATGAAGGAGGATGCAAATAATTACAAAGATATACATGGAAGATGTTGGAGGTGGGAGTGTGATTTCAAATGCAAAGTGTTTTACACGTTGGAAATGGTTAGAGAGCATTGGTTGGATCTTCAAAAGACAGCAATACTTAGATTGATGGTTCATGCATGTAACTCCAAGGTTGGAGAACAAATGGGTAACTGATTGGAGGAGTAATACCTAAAAGATTACAGCATTTTAAATTCAAATTATGTAATAAATCAATGGGAGTATCAAAGTGTTTTCACACTTGGAAGTGGGGAGTTCTTATTCCAATGATAGAACTCCCACATGGGACGTTAATGAGGGCTAAATGGGGTTGATTGGGGCTGCTGTTGGTGGAGTTACACTTAAGAGAGGTGGCTGTTACATAAGCCAAAAATTGAGAGACAACCAACAAGGGACGGTGTAGCACATGGGAGTTACATTTTAAAATGAAACTCCCATGTGAGAACCTAAGAAAAAGGGGGGTTACACTAGTTCAACCACAAGGGACGTTGGTTGCTTGGGGTGTTTCATTTCATAGATGAAACCCCCAAGTAACATAAAGAACCTTGATTGAGGAGAGGGAGTTACACAAGGATTAACTTGGGCTGTTTTTTTTGGTCAAGCAAAGGATTTTCATTCTTACTCTCTCTATCTCTCTATCTCCCTTGGACTGTTATCATCTTTCTAAGACCAAGAACAGCAGCTGGTTAGTGATATGAAATCAGTCCTTGATTGATTTGTTTCACCAAGACAAAAGCATATCTTGAGCAAAAGTGTTGGCCTCAAGGTATTCCATTCAAAGTCAAAAATTCTATCTCTTTCTCTCTTTGCCGTTTTCTACCAAGAACAACAGCTGATTGTTTAAATCAGTCCCTGATCATCAAGGAATCAAGAAGAGGGAGAGGCTAAGAAAGAACAAGGAACAAGCCGGAGGGAAGATCAATTGGAGGAGTCGCGGAAACGGTAGGTTTTTCGATGCACAATTTTTAAATCATGATCCGGCCATTGGATGGCTGAATCTAACAAAGGTTAAATAGTGGTTGAAAGTACATGAATGAGATAAAAAGATGGACCATAGGGTTTGGCCCATTGGATGGCCAAACCCCATGGAAATAATGAATTTATTTAGATGGTTTTTGGAAATTAAAACCATACAAATTTGGGACTGTTTTTAGATGATTTTAAGTATGTGTTTTAAAAAGGTTAAAACATAAATAAGGAAGTTTATTTTGGACAAAGATGAATGATTAAGAAGTTCAAAACCAAAGGTCATAGGGTTCGGCCACCATGGAGGGCCGAACCCCATGCAAATAATGGTATGGTTTTGATGTATTTGAAACATATAAACCATGAAGTATGTGGACTGTTTTGGGTTATTATTTAAGATTCAAATACATGTTTTGGAAAGGGTTAAAAGCATGGATCTGTATGACAAAGGACTGAAGTTAGCATGGTTTATAACAGTGGTTCAAAACTGATGAAATGGATCATTTGGATTGGCCATTTTGGATGGCCGAATTTTATGAAATTGGGCTAATTTTGGAGGATTGTTTTGAAGTTTAAAAACCTGATTTAGATATACAGTTATTATCTGGTTAATTGAGGTTTAAAAACAGTAAACGTAATAATTGGGTTCAGCCATGATAGAGGGCCGAACCCCATGTAAAACGGTGTGGGTTTTCATGTTGAGAACCCCATGGAAACCATGGAAACCATGAAAATCCATGGACTGTTTTGTGGAATAATTGGGTTAAGTTTATGATGAACATTAGGTATTATTTATATGCTTTGATTTAAGAATAATATATGTTGTTTATGGAGTTAGTATGGGTAAGTAATCGGCCAATATGAATGATGGAAATTGAGTATAAAATCACATTGGTGAGGTTCGGCCATGTGTATGGCCGAACCCCACTAATGGTAAATGTGGGACATAATTGTTTGGTTTATATGAAGATATGGAAGGTTTAAGAAGGATCAAATTAGGTGATGAGGTTCAGCCATGTGTATGGCTGAACCCCACTAAAGAGGATTTTATGTTTGGTGATGAAAGTTAGTTAATTTAAAGCAAAGGTTGGTCTCAATGGCACAATCGTAATTATGGCTGAAATGATCAAAAATAAAATGATCATATGATGGGATAAATGGGCTAAAACCAAAGTGGTAAGGTTCAGCCATAATGTATGGCCGAACCCTATCAAGGTTCATTTAGAAGTTTGGGAAATTAGATAGGTTTTAATTAAATAAATGAATGACCAAAGTTTTAATGGATGAGGTTCGGCTATGGCTTTGGCCGAACCCCATTAGGTGGTTCTTGGAACATTAAGCTTTGCTGGAAATTAGATGGATAAATGATTAACTTGCTGCCATGTACATAGGGTATTCGGATTTCTAGAACGGTGTACAAAGTCGTGATCGAAAGACGGTCCAAAGGAAGGGTCGAACAAAGTAAACTATTGTAGGTTTCCTACCTTGTTGTAACCACATAACTTATTTGCTGTTTTATGTTTATTTGAATAAGTTATTTGAATCAAATGTTATATTTACAAATGGCATGTTTGCATAGACATCTCATGCATAGCATGGGATGATGGGGAAGTAACCGGAGGCCACACTCCGTCGGGGCGTCCGAAAGACCATTGTGGGGTACCCTGATGATGAGAATCCCATCAGGAGGAATCCGGAGGCCACACTCCGTCGGGGCGTCCGAAAGACCACTGTGGGTTACCTTGACGATGAGAATCCCGTCAAGTGATGGCTATGTTGAATGATGATGGGTGGGACTCATTACATGTTCATTTCATACATAGCATATTTTTACAGAATTTTGTCACACATGTATAACTATTATCCTATTTGCATGTTTTTGACTAACCATGTGGTAGCCCTATTCGGAAACACTACTGGGCGCGTTGATCTAACGCCCTATCTATATCTTTAGTGGATGATGCAGGGAAAGGAAAGAACGTGGTTGGAGAAGAGGACCAAGTACGAAAACTTGGGCGATTTGAATGATTGCAATGGACTATGAATGGATTATTTATGGACTTGTTAGTTGATTTATTTGGAACAATGTAATTTGTTAAATTAGATGTTGGCATGTAATAAGTAGTTAAGTAGATGCTATGGTTGGATTTATTTGAATGGTTTGGAATGAATAGTAGACTAAGGTTATATAATAATTTTGGAAAATAAATAAGGTACTTTGCTATCTAAAAATGGAAATTGGATTAATCATAGGTTCTATTATAACCTCAGTTAGATCTAGACTAAGTTAATTCCGCTAGATATATATGTACCATGTGCGGATCAGTTTTATGGACTTAGTTCATACGCACATGGGCTTGGCCAGTTAAGGGTCGGATTTAGAGATCCGAACTTAACTCGCGTCGTGACATTCCGCCCCGATCACTTATTGATTATTATTATTTAAAAAAAAAAAATAAATAAACTCTGAAAATTTAGAGTGAAAAGGGCGGGGTGTTACATCATCCATTTTAACTTTAGATCCCAACCATACATTCCATGCATTGCATTATACCCTAATCCATACATTAGGGCTGCAACTCGAGTCGGGTTTTGGCCCGACCTGCATGACCCGACCTGAGAAATCATGCGGGTTGGGTTACAATGGTCAGGATATAGGGTCGGGTCGGGTTGAGAAAAGAAAAACCCTATCGAAATTCGATTCGGTTTGGGCTGAGGTCTTAAAATTTCAACCCGACCCGACCCTAGAAGAAGACCCGATCCGAAAAGACCCGACCCGACCCAAATTTTATAACTCAATATAAAAAGCCTTACCCTCAAACCCTAGTCAGAACTTTCATTTTCCAGTCCTAGCCGCAGCTTTTTCTTTCCTTCCCTCGCCTGCGAATCTGAGATTGTGCTCCTCGTCGTTGTCGTTTTTCCTCTTCTTCACCGACATCTCTTCCCAGTCGGACCTAGATGAGCCTCTCTTTCTAGTTCTCTTGTCCGTTCGACCATGTTTTACATTGGTGTAAACAAAGATAATGAGAAAGCAATTTCATTTTCTGCAGGTAACATCTGCAATTTCGTCTCTTCATCCCCATAAAAGCCATGTCTACATTTAGCAATAGAAGGATGGATCTAATTGGTTATCATGTTTCCAAAATCCAAACTAAATTTTTGGCAGATCTTTTGCCCTTTGGGACTTTTGTTTCAAACTGTACTTGACCATCCAATACTGATGTTGGATGTTGAGGAAATCATCAATGTGGGATAGATAATCTTCAGCTAAGCTTGTTCAGTATCCATTTTGGCTCTTGGAAATATAGTAACCCACCCTATTGAGTGAAAGATAGGTGGTGTGAGTCGTGTCGGGTTCAATGGGCTACAACTCGGGTCGGGTCAGGTGTCGGGTTAAGGGTATTACAATCTCGGGTCAGGTCGGGTTCACTAAATCGGTTTTTGATTCTGGTCAGGTTTGGTCAAGTTCAATGTGTTGTGCGTCAGGTTAGGGTTGGGTTTATTAAAACCTGGCCTGCCCGACCCGAGTTGCAGCCTTACCATACATGTAAAATTTGACCATAGCAACCCAATCCCATGATTTTCGAATTTCTTTGTTTAAGTCCCAAGCCAACTTGATCTCCAAGTCACTCCATTCGACCATGCCTAGTAAACCCTAACCTTTTCCATCTTAAATCTCATCCATTCATGTTTAAGTTAGATTTAATCTTAGCCTTCCATTCAACACTCAATCCAAGATTAAATCTCAACCCTTCATTCATTCCCAAAGCCTATAAATAGACCATTTACCCATAGCCAAACTCGAATTTGATCAGGAGCCTAAAGGGGATTGAAGATTGAAGAATACACAAAAGACAAATGAGCCTACACGAATTTTACAAGTGAGTATATCATTTTGTAAATTTATTTCGATTGCTTTTGTTGTATTTTTCAATATTTGTACTTTAATTCTCCCATTAAATAAATTTAAGATAAGCTTTTAGAATCTCGAAACATCCAATTTTTGAATTTCTTTTATGATTGTTTGATTTAATTTTAAGTTTATATTCTTTGCTTAATTAAAAGGACATAATGACATAGTCAGGACTTAGATTTCTTTAGATTCAAATCTAAGGTTCCTTTGGGACAAAATGAAATAGTTAGATTTTGAATTTAATTGTTTAAATCTAAGGATCCAAGATTTGATTAATTAAATTAAAGTTTATGAATTTTAATTTTAATGAAAGGCATGAATTGAGATTTTAATTTTTACGCAAATTTCAGATCTAGATCTTTTATTTATTTATATACTTTTGGCTATGATTGAGCCATTACAATACCACCTTTAAATTATGTTTTGTTTTGTTATTTTAATTGTCAATTTATTTCCTTTGATTGTTTTATTTTGTTATGTCATTTGTTTTACTTGTATGATTTATTTTTGTTGTTCAATTTATTTTTATTGTTTAATTTGTTTTTATTTATGTATTTATTTCTTGTATTCAATCCTCCTTTTCAAGATGTAATTTGAGATTAATTAATTGGACTTTTAATTTTGTTTTCTAAAACTTGAATGTGAGATTGTTTATAAATTCTATATTAAAGCCATTGCAATTATCTTAATTGAATTATAAAAGTGGAATAATTCGTTAAGTTTTAGATTTCATATATTTGTTGTTAGTACCTTGGCTGACCGAGTCCCTGTTTGTCAATTTCATGACTTATGTAGAAGCACTTGCCAAGATGCTTGAAGACTCAAGATGATCGAGGAAGAAGATCATGCTCCACCAAGCTCAAAGCTCATCGTCATGGCAATCACAAAAATAGGTATTTGGTCATAGATGACCCTAGGTGGAACCCACGCCTGAGAGAAGACTACTAGGCTTAGTTGCATATGTTGGTAATAAACATAACATGCCTAGAGAGGAAGCTGAACAATGAATTGGAAGTGAACTTGGAAACATGAATTATGTTCACTGTCAGCACGACCAGTCTATCTCACCGACCTCTCGGTGTAGACAGGATCAACCTATCGTGGTCAAAGACTGGTCGGCCAGACTGACATTGGTTCTGGAACTTCGAATTGTCATCCTGGATATGCCTCTGACCGAGAGTCTCGTATGCACCGACCCCTCGGTGATGAACTTGAACGACCCCTCGTGGTCGACGACTCGTCGGAATAAAACTTATGAGTTATGAAATGTGAACTTGCAAGGTGTAACACCCTGGATTTTCATTCCAGGAATATAAATGGAAATTGTCCATTTAATTTGTGAATTAATGGAGATGGACCTTAGATGGGTAAGGAGTTGGGTCAATTGCCCAATTAAGACCCAACGGATTATGGATAAGATTCAATTGAAATAAATGGGTAAGATTTATTTAATTGGATTAAGTGGTCAAATGGGTCATAGATGAGCTAATTAGAAGTAAATAGGTAAGGTTTGATAATTGGGTCTAATAACCAATTAAGATACAAGGCATGAGATCCACCTCATCAAGTGAGGTGGCATGTATGTGACATGGTAAGTGGGACCCCAAGTGCCATGTGTCATGGTTGACTTGGTCGACCAGCAAATGAGTTCAAGTTAATTAAGGTGTGGCTGAATTAAATTGGATTAAGTTCAATTGAGTGAGTTCAAAATGGAATCAAGGAATTAAGTAAATGAATGAGTACAAGTCTTGAGTTTAAAAGAATTAAAAATATTGGAGTTAAGGTGAGTTGAATGGAAAGTTGATGGGATTTTCATCTTAAGTGAGTGGAGTGGGAAGATGGAGGGTTTCCATCTCAAAGGAGGAAACCCAAAAGGCATATTCAAGGTGTACACACGTTGAAGGTGAATGGATGCCATGGTGAAGACCAAGGGACACCTTGGTTGATTAATAGTTAAGATGGAGTTGGGGGGGTTGCTGGTGGTGGGGGTGGTGTGTTTCCATCTTTAATGCACAAGTTGGGAAGGTGGAGGGTTTCATCTCATGAGATGAAACCCATGGATACACGTTGGGGAGATGGAGGGTTTCCATCTCATGATGGAAACCCAAGGGGCACATGGTTGGGGCGTTTCATCTCATGGGATGAAACCCCAAAGGAAACATTAATGTGGGAGGTGAAAGGTTTTGGTTGTTACAAAGGGGCATAACTCGAGAGACACCACACCCTTGGCTGATTTGATCTTATTGAAACAAAGGAATTGTGCTCTCAAACTCTCCATTGACCGATCCTCTCACTAAGACAAGAAAGACATAGAGTTTCTATCTCAACTCCTCTCCTTCTCACTCTTTGGGCTGATCTCTTTAAGACAAAGGAGAAAGGCACTTAGAGTTTTTCCATCTCAAGCTCCTCTCCCTCTCTCAAACATACACTTCTTGGCTGAACCATCTCTTGGGGGTTTCATCTTAGACCTTCTCCCTCTCAAACTCACACTTTGGCCGAAGATCAAGAAGGAAGGAAGAAGAGGCTAAGGAAGGAGAAGATCGGAGGAGCAAGAAGGAGTGAAAGAAACTGGAGGAGTCGCGGAATCGGTAAGTGCTTGATAAGATTTTATTAAGTAAAAAGAGATTAAAGAGAACATTCCATATAGGTTGGAAATGGTTGGTCAAAATGTTATGGGCCATGGATTCAAAATCCATCCATGGAATGAGATGGAGAAATGGACAAAACCCTAGATTGTTATGTATAAGGATCATTGAGGACTCAAAAGGGATTGGATGAGGTTCGGCCATGATGAATGGCCGAACCCCATTAAAGGATCAAATCTTGGATGTATGATTTTTTAAAAGAAAATGATGAACCAGTAGGGTTCAGCCATGTTGTATGGCTGAACCCCATGGGAGGATATTAGTGATTTTTAATGGGTTTAAAGGATGAAAATCATAGATGTATGTTAGTGATTTTAAAAGGTTTTAAAGGATGATAATGATGGAGATTATTGGTGATTCTAAGTAAGTTTTAAATGTTGCAAAGCATGAACTAAAATGTTGCAATGGTGAAGAACCATGGACCATGGGTTCGGCCATGTTGTATGGCCGAACCCCATGGAGGGATGTTGATGGACTTTGGGGTTGTAAAATGATGACCTAAGTGTATGATTAAACCCCCATGGAGGGACTTTATTTATGGGTCTAAATGTTGTAAATGATGCAAAGAGAAGATGGAAATGAGACATCATGGGTTCGACCATGGTGTATGGCCAAACCCCATGGACCATTTTAATGGGTCATTTAGAGATCTATGCATGTTTAAATAAATGAATGATTAAGCTAGGAAATGGAGGGATTTAATTATGGGTCTATGTTGATAGGATCATTTGTGTATCCATGCATGAAATGTTTAGTTATGGAAATATGTTTTTGGACCTAAGCATGGGTAAATAAATTAGGTGATGGAAATAATGGCTAAGATGTAAATGGGGTGAAAATGAAGGACCATGGGTTCGGCCATGGTGTATGGCCGAACCCCATGGGGAATGTTTTGTGGACTTAGGATTTTTTAAATGATTAACTTAGGTGTGATTGGTTAATAAATCAAAAGAGGGACCCAAAACCAAGTGAGTGAGGTTCGGCCATGTTGTATGGCCGAACCCTGCTAAGGTATGTTTGTGGACTTAAGCATGGATTGGAAATCAAATGAAGCATTGGTTTGATTTATTGATATGTAATAAGGTAACGGAATCTCACAAGCGGTGTACGATCGGCTTGACGCGATCGGTGAGCGGTTTTCGGAAAAAACGCAAGGACACATTAGTTGGTCATAGGTAGGATTCCTACCTTATTGAAAACCATGGAATACGTTTTGATGAGTTATTTTGGTATCAAATGATATGTTTCAATTATGGATTTTTAAATGATATAATGTTTATTATTACATAGCATGTTGGCATTTGCATCTCATGCATAGCATGGGAGGGATCAAATGTAACCGGAGATACACGCTCCGTCGGGGCGTCCGTAAGGCATTCGTGGGGGTACCTTGATGTGCATTATCCATCAAGAGCGATGTATGATTGATTTGTAACCGAAGATCCACGCTCCGTCGGGGTGTCCGTAAGGCATTCGTGGGGGTACCTTGATGTGCATTATCCATCAAGAGGGATGTGTGATTGATTTGTAACCGGAGATCCACGCTCCATCGGGGCATCCGTAACGCATTCGTGGGGGTACCTTGATGTGCATTATCCATCAAGAGGGATGTATGATTGATTTGAAACCGGAGATCCACGCTCCGTCGGGGCGTCCATAAGGCATTCGTCGGGGTACCTTGATGTGCATTATCCATCAGGAGGAATACTATGTGATTGTGATATGGGTGATGGGTGGGACTCATGGCATGGCATTGAATAAGCATGATTATGATCTCTATTATCATGCACTGTTTCTGGTTTTTATCTGTATGATTGGATCTCTATTATCATACATTGTTTTGGATATGATGTTTTACAAGTACGGCATGATGTATTATATCTGGATTTTTATACTAACCCATGTGTTTGACCCTACTCGGAGTACCTACTGGGCGCGTTGTCTAACGCCCTACTTCTACCTTAGTTGATGACACAAGAAATGGACGGAACGAAGAACGCGATTGGAACCAAGCTTAGGAGCTTGGACAATTTAGTTTCACTTTATTTAAGTTTATTCATGGACAATGTAATTTGAGTAGCCAGTATTTGGAATGTAATAGCTTAGACTATTTGCTATGGATCAAATGATGAGTAATCTGGATTAAGTTAATTTATATTGATTGCCTTCCTTGCTAAGTAAATGTTGTAATCCGATGTTATTTCCGCAATGGGTATTCAACAAGTCATAGTATCGCGTGTGAAATGTTTTAGTGGACTTGTCCACGCACAGGCATGGTTGGCCAGTTAAGGGTCGGGCTTTAAAAGCTCGGACTTAGCTCGCATCGTGACGTTCCCGCTCTCCCTCACTCTTTTAAATAATAAAAAAAATAGACTCTGATTTTCGGTGAGTGAAAAAGGTTGGGTGTTACACAAGGGCTCTCGATAAAACAGACATCTCGGTAAATCAAGATCGTTCGAGAATAACAGGACTGACCCCTCGGTGAAGGGGGACAGGTCGTTCTGGGTAACAAGGTTTCCTAAGTGGAAACTACTGTCAAGCATGTTTTACACCAGAATGAGCCTCTCGTATGGACCGACACATTAATGCCATGACCGTCGACCCATCAGCGACACCGACCTGTCGACCAGAAGTAATTATGCCGTTGGGAGTGCATTTAATGAACAACGGTTGGGTGGTGGAATGGTAATAAATATGAACACCGACTTGTTGGTCCTGGACAATCTAAATGACCGTTAAGACTCCTCTATAAATATGAAAGTTGTGTGATCGTTTTACCATCTTCCTTGAGCTGAAAAGAGTTATACACTTTAAGGAACGATCAACACTCTTGTGGGAAAGATCATAAACAACCAATCTATTGATTGTGTTTACAAGTGAGAAAGAGAGGAGGAGAGAAAGATCATAAACAACCAATCTTCAGATTGAGTTTGCAAGTGAGAAAGCCATAAACTAGGAAATCTTTGGTTAAGCCAAGTTTCCTTGTCACCCAGAGTTTGTGATTGCATCACGATGGTTACAAGGAGGAGCGTCAACACAGCTTGGATGGGATCTTCAAGAAGCACACATTAGCGAGAAAAAGTTTTAAGGCAAGTGCTTCTTGGTCTTAATTTTATTTTTAAAACCCATAACCCGAAAGTAGATTAAGGGAGATTTCCTTCGGAACCACAATAAAAAACTCTAGAGCATCTTCTCTGGCACAGTGGTGGGTGGAATTCCTAGCCAATTGAGTGAGGTAGAATTCCTACTCTAATTGTGAGGGTGTATGTGAAGGACCCAACCCTACCCCATCGTGATATTGTCCGCTTTGGGCCCTACCTGACCCATACGATTTTGGTTTGGGCCTTGGCCCACATGGCTAGGCCCAAAAGGCCTCACAATGGGGAGGGTTGCCCCCTCTCAAATAAAGCCCCCACCACCCAAGCTCCCAACCGATGTGGGACCTTTGGGTGGGGGTGCTACAATCCAGCCCCTTAAGACTAGAACGTCCCCGGCTCTGTCTCGTCACACTGAAAGGGGTCCACACACAGGCAAACAAGTCGCACAAGTAGAGAGCCCTCACAGTCCGAGTGTTGAACCGTAACTTGATACCACTTGTGACGACCCGACCCTACCATATCGTGATATTGTCCGCTTTGGGCCCTACCCTGACCCGCACAGTTTTACTTTGGGCCCTGGCCCACATGGCCAGGCCCAAAAGGCCTCACAATGGGGAGGGTTGCCCCCTCTCAAATAAAGCCCCCACCACCCAAGCTCCCAACCGATGTGGGACCTTTGGGTTGGGGTGGTACAGTGTAAGTCCCCACATAGTGAATTTGGGGATAGCTCAAGGTTGAGCGAGTCCTAACAGTGGATGTAGGTGGCGAACCGAACCACTATACATATTATATCCTTGTGTTTGTGGTGTTAGAGCTATTTTCTTGTATTGATTGTTTAATCACATTTACTAACACACACAATCTTGATTGTTGAATCCGCTGCATTTAAATAATCAATCAAGTAAATTAAAAAGGACCAATGAAATTAGATTGACCTATTCACTCCCCCTCTAGGGTCAATCGTATTTTTCTAGCACCGTGTAAAGGGTACTTTCAATTGGTATCAGAGCTTAGTGCTCGTTACAAGGACTTAATCATCCGAGTAGATCTAAGCTAGAACACCATGGGAAACATCATGCAATATCCAAACCTCCCTACTTCGATGGATCAAACTATGCCTTTTTGAAGGCCAAAATGAGAAGTTTCTTTATTTCCATTGATTCATTGGTTTGGGATATTGTAAAGAATGGATGGGTGGAACCCATAGAAGAAAAATAGATAGCAGATACCTCAACCATATCCAAGACACCCAAACCCTTTGCATCTTGGACCCATACTGAGAAAGCTGCTCAGACAGCTGATGGTAAAGCCATGAATGCACTAAATTGTGCAGTCTCAGACAGTGAATAAAGGTGAATCATGACCTGTGTTACTACAAAAGATGCATGGCAAGTTCTTGAGAGAACCTATGAAGGCACCTCAATATTCAAGAGGTCCAAACGTCAGATCCTCCAAAATCAATTTGATTTCTTAAGATGAGGGAGGATGAAGTCTTCATGGACTCATATTCTAAGATAAGCGACATTGTAAATCAAATGTACGCTTTAGGCGAAGGGATACCAGAGGACAAGATACCAAAATTGTCTGAAATCTTGTTGAAAGATTCAAGCCTAAGGTTGTGGCTATGGAGGACAACATAGATGTGTCCTTAATGAACATTAATGATTTGGTTGGTTTATTGTAAACTTATGAACTACACTTTGAACAACCAAAGGATAAATCAATTGCCTTGAAATCGTCCTTAAAACAAGAGAGTTTTAAAAAGGCAATGTTCTTAGTGCTTTGATTTATTTATTTAAATCATCATTGTACAATGGATTAAAGCAAGGTGCTTGAACCACTATAAAAAGTAGAGGGATAAGGAAGTAGACCGGGGTAGGTCAAACCTTTCAAAATCTTAGGTGATTGGGTGAAATCCCAATCAATTGGATATGTAGAATTCCTATTCTATTCGTGAGGGCGTAATTCCCCACTGATGAGGATCTTGAAGAGGAAGATGACCTCCAAGAATTCTATGATGCCTTGTACTTAGAGAGTATGAGATTGGTTAAGGAACTTGACAATGTGAAAATTGAGAATGTCAAACTCTCTACCCAACTTCAAAATGTAAATGTTAAAAATGATTCTCCCTCCTCAAATTTGAAAATTGCAAATGATAAAATTGTAAATTTGAGAGAATCACATAAGTTGCTTCAAGAAAATTTAAAATTGCATGAGAATGAAATCTTGAAGCTTATGGAAGTTGAAAAATGTCTTGGAGATAAAAATGTTAAGAAATCTCAAGACATGGTTACTCAAGGTGAACAAAAATTGAAAGAATCTATTTTGGGTAAACCACATGGTGATTGGCATGGTAATTCTCAATCTAACCCAAGGAGACCCATGAACCAACTTGAAAGTTCCCTTGTGCTAGAATCTGATTACATTAGAGGGGGGTGAATAGGGTAACCACAAATTTTAAGGCCTTTTTCAAGTCTCCTTGATTAATATGAAATATATTGCGGAATTAAAAACAATTAATCATGTGTGTGAATTCCAAAGTGCTCAAGATTATAAACAATCACACAAGTAAACACTAGCTCAAGCCATACCAAGCTTGCAATTTCTCCACTAAGCTATACCAAGCTTGCAATTTCTCCATTTTACTCCTTGGGTTTGAAATCCCAAACTCCAATCATTCATGCATTTCAATGTTTCTCCCCCATACCCTGAGCATACAAGCTTCTAAGTTTATATTTTTAACTCCCCCACAAGCAAAATAGCTTCTAAAAATTCTCCCCATTTTGTCATCAATTGACAAAGGGCTCATTAGCACATAGTCCTGTGCTTCCCCAAACTTCAATAGCCAAATCATAACAAGCCATTACACATCCATGCATCCATATTGAAAAATACCATTCAATACACATGAACATAAACATAAAATATTCATCATGGTATACATCATTCATGGAGAGAGAGAGAGATAAAATATCATGGTGTTATTGGCCCGGCTTTGTCGGCTTCCTAAGTTTGTCAATTCCATGACTCTGGAAGAAGAACTTGCTAGAAGTTTGAAAACTCAAGGTGATCAAGATTGAAGATCATGCTCCATCGGATTAAAAACTCATCGTTATGGCAATCACAAAACAGGTATTTGGCCATGATGACTTTAAGTGGTATCCCACACCTTAGGGGGACCATTCCTAGGTTTAGTTGAACAAATGGTAAAATCATAAAAAGCCTAGAGAGGAAGCTTGACAGTGAATTGGAAGTGAACTCAGAAATACTAATTAAATTCACTTGTCATCTCGACCAGTTGTTCTCACCGACCCCTCAGTGGAGACAGGATCTATCCATCGCAGTCAAATACTAGTCGGCCAGATTGACAAAGGTTCTAGAACATTGAACTGTCATTCTGGGTATGTCTTAAATCGAGAGTCTTGTATACACCGACCCCTCGGTGATGAACTGAACGACCCTTCATGGTCAACCACTCGTCGATGATAACTTATGAGTTCTGGAACCTATAACTCATGTGGACTCTTGAGAAAACAGACATCTCGGTAATTCAAAGCCAGTCGAGAGTACTAGGACCGACCCCTTGGTAAAGGACGACAGGTCATTCTGGGTAAGGACAAGTTTCGGGACATGAAACTCTGTCTGCATGGTATTGCCCCAGCTCGAGACCCTCGGTGGACTGACCCCTCGGTGCCATGACTGTCGACCCATCGACAGTACAGACATGCCGGTGGATAAAAATTATGCCGTTGGGAGTGCATTTAATGTACAACAGCCGGGTGGTTGAACGGTACTATTTTTATTCACCGACCCCTCGTTGCGCCCTACTTGTCAGTACATGACAGTTTCTGAAATAGGTTGCCTTCTTTATAAGTACCAATCATTGTACATACGTTTCACATCCTTTGGCAAATCCGTTTGACCTTATCATTATCAGTGAGCTTAAACAAGGGCTAACAAAAGGATCACTCTCTCTCTTGTGCTTACACATGGGAAATTTAATGCAACGAATCATAGTGATTGAGGTTGTGAAAAGAGAGAGAGGGGAAATGATATACAACTAGGATAGATATTGGTAGAACCAATTTCCTAGTCACCCAGAGATTGTGTATGCTTAATGACGGCTACGAGGCGGAACGTCAGGATTAACTCGTGCACAGATTGGGTGGCTTACACATCACCGAGAAAGAGCTACAAAGGAAAACGCTTTTTGGTTTTAGTTTTTGTTTAAAACCTTTGTCCTGTGAAAATGGATTAAGGAGGCTTGGCTCTGGAACCACTATAAAAATTCTAGAGCGTAGTCTCCCGTACACGTGGTGGGTGGAATTCCTAGCCAATTCAAATAGGTGGAATTCCTATTTTACATGTGGTGGGTGAAATTCCCAGCCGATTGAGTTAGATGGAATTCCTACTCTAATTTTGAGGGTGTAAGTACCCACTTAGTGGATTTGGGGATAGCTCAAGCTTGAGCTAGTCCTAACAGTGGATGTATGTTGGCTAACCGAACCACTATAAATCTTGTGTCCTTTTTCTTATGGTGTTAGAGCTAATTTATTATGTTGATTGATAATGAATATTGCTAACACACAAACACTTGATTGCAATATCCATTGCATAAAATCTAATCAATCAAGTAATTTTAAAAGGACCAACGATTTTGGGATTGACCTATTCATCCCCCTCTAGGGTCAATCGTGTTCTAGCACCCAAGCGAGAATTCTCAATTGGTATCAGAGCCTCGTGCTCTTCATAAAGGATTTAACCATCCGAGTTGATCCATGCTAGAACAATGGCTATGTGAGAAAGCCATGATATTTCCAGACCTCCTTTTGTGATGAAAAATGAAAATGAAAAATGAAAAATGTTAATTGTTTTCATCCATAAATATATTTGGAAATAGGTGAACAGAAAGTGGTCTAAGCCGAAGACGTATTTGATCAACCCTCAAAATTCCATGACCACTTAGTCCAAAAAATCGAGTAACTTGGACTTGTGATGAAATGAGTATGCACTTTACTTAAACACTAGTAGCTTTCATTAGTGTTGAAACATCATAAGAGGCTGAAAGAATCCACGAAAAAAAACTTGTCTCTTCTAGCCCAATGGATGAAATCACCTATCCAGACCAATCAATGTACCGAGAGAAAATGTGACTAATTAAATTCATCCATTGAAGAAGTCCAAGTTGAATCCTCTAAAGAAGAAGAGGATGGAGTAAAGGAACATGATGAGGGTGGTGACCTCCAAGTGTCCAATAAGGCCTTATATGAAGATAGTTTAAAATAGACTAAGGACCTTCGCACGGTAAATTTTAAGAATGCCTAACTCTTTAATCAACTTCAAAATGGCAAACGAAGTTGGAAAATGTCTTGAAGTTAATAATCTGAACTGGGGATCAGATTTGAAGTTGCCTCAAGACATGGTTGACCAAGGTGATTGTCCTCTCATGTTGGGATAACCTCACAGTACAAAATCTGGAGTTTTGATTCACAAAGTTAAGTGGGAAGGCATCCAAGATCAAAACTAGATTTTATAAAAGGCCATCATGATGTTGTGGACTTAGATTCCAAGTCCCATAATGTTTGTTCAAATGTGTGGACGGATACCATTGTTGTTATCACATTTGAAACATGCTTTGGAATCACCATTGTATCTTGCCTTCAATCCATGTTCTTGTTTGATTGTTGGGTTGATATTGTGCAAGTTACTCGTGTGTACATGTAGGTTAGCACCATAGTATTGGATTATATTTGTTTCATTTCATTTCATATGCCATGTGACTTGAGCATCTTTAGGAAATGAATATAGTCGATGTAGTGCCTCACGTATGGTACACATACACAGTGTCGTTTCATTCCAAGTCCATAAAATTGTGAATCTCTTGTGGAATGAAACTTGCTCCATGCCTTCAAATGGATTTTTCAACTTGGTATGACTTACTAAAGGTGTTGATCAAAGTGATCAAATGTGTTTATCTGCGGTCCATTTATGTACCAGCTCTTTGCAAACGAAGGATTATGTTTGAAAGAATGGTAGAATTGTTTATCATGTTTAAGTGATAACATGATAACATGCATGAGATCTGCATGGGTTGCATCATACTTTCAATTCCATATACATGGTAATCGTATTCTAAACGGGAAATGAATGTATGGTTTGTGTGCTTAGTGTTTCATTCCAATATTCGTTATTTTATACACTATGTGGAATAATTTATGTTCATAGATATCTAGTCCTTGTTAAAGCCTGGAGATGCCGCATCTCGTGACATTGCACACTTGAGCAATATGTTTGAATTAGGTAAACTAAATGTACCCAAGGTCCTTGGATTGGATTGTGTTTGGATCCGGGTAAAGTGATCCATGATCTATGTTTTTGTGCCTATCTTCAGAGGGATGTATTGAATCTTCTAATGGCACAAAATATGTGTGAATGTATGTATCTACATTGGCATTGAAGGGTGTACAAGCAAAGCATGATGCACTGTGAACATCTCAAGTACACACACACACACACACACACTCATGACGAAGGACAAAATAGTTGGAGTGACAAACATGTCGGTACTATGCTAAATTGAGCACTGTTGAAAAGGGCGAAAATTGTCAAAAGGTTCGACCTGTCGATGGAAACGACATGCCAGTGAGACAAAATGTTTAAATTAAAAGGGACCCTTTTTGTGAAAACGACAATTCATTTTAATTTGTTGTCTCCTCTCCCACGAAGGGTTAGGTGATCTCCTTTCACCTCCCATGCCCTAGACCAGTCGATGTGATCTCTCGGAGTGATTTCTCGCCGGAAAACCATAGGGTTTTTGTTCCGCCTGTCTCTAGAAGCCTGAAAATCACAGTTAGTGATTTCCTTAGATCAGAAGCCATTGTTTGAGGACATTCTCGGGGAAAAACCTATGCCTAGAAAGACGGCAGCCCAGTCTCGCCCTTAGACCTCTAAAGAAAGAGGAGAAACCAGTTAGTGGCCCAAAAGAACCAAAAGATCAACCTTTCGATCTTGCCCTGGCCTTAGCTCTGGAAATCCTTCATCTGTTTAGGATGGTACGTTCGCTCTCTCTCCCCACAGACCAGTATCCAGTCCTCACCAGAAAACCCAACCAGAGGTTGAAGAAGACCCCATCATTGACAAAGATGTCATCTTCGTCGAAGAACGTCAGTGAGGGAGAAAGGATGATGCAAGCTAGAAAATATAGCTTTGAGAATGGGAGAGAAGACTCCAAAAAGGAAAGCTAGGTAAGTTAGCTTGATCCCATTGGGAGAACACCTTTAAGACAACACAATTCTTAAAGGGGAAGAAGAAGAAAAACAGTAGTGCAATGGAAATTTGCATTGTACTGTGGGGAAGATCAATGCTTGAATGCATGAGAAGCATGCATTGATCAATGGTAAGATTAAATGAGTTGGAAGCACTAAATGCAAGAAGAATGGGGGAGTGCTTGAAATCCAATTCTTTCAAAATGAAAGAAAATCGATGTCTGCCTACTAAACCTTTGTCAATTGTATGACAAAATGGGGGAGAAATTAGTAGAAGCTATTAAACATAAAAAAAAATTAAGAGGAGTAATTGGTAAGATTGGGAGAAGCAATGGACATGGGAGAATGTCTGTGCTTGGAGTTTGGGACTTCAAACTCGAAGAAGATTGGGGGAGAAAATCTTCTCAACACTAATAGCTTGGATATGCTATGGGTAGTGTTGGTTTCTAGGAAATCGTGGTGTATGGGGGAGCATGAATACAAACTTAGTGTAGTCCATGGATGCATATTTATGTTTAGGACTAACCCCTCTAATGATTTTCTAGTGTTGTTTGCTTATGTGCAGAAACAATTAAAAATGAATTGAAGCAAGCTGAACAAGAATATGCGAAGATCATAGTCTTGTTTTCCATTTAAATATGAACATGTAATCAATGCAATATTTTTGTATTCAAATGTGATGTAATAAGGGTGGGTTTGTAATTGGGTTAGCTTTTAAGTTTTGTAATGAAATTGACAAAGGGGGAGATTGTTAGTGCCACGGCTTTGCCGAGTCCCTAAGTTTGTCAATTCCATGACTTGGGAAGAAGCACTTGCTAGAAGATTGAAAACTCAAGGTGATCAAGACTGAAGATCATGCTCCACCGGATTAAAAACTCATCATTGTGGCAATAACAAAATAGGTATTTGGCCATAGATGACTTTAGGGGGTACCCACACCGTAGGAGGACCATTTCTAGGCTTAGTTGAACAAATTGTAAAATCATAAAAGGCCTAGAGAGGAAGCTTGATAGTGAATTGGAAGCGAACTCAGAAATATAAATCAAGTTCACTGTCACCTCGACCAGTCGTTCCCACCAACCCCTCGGTGGAGACAAGATCGACCCATCATGGTCAAAGACTGGTGGGCTAGATTGACAAAGGTTCTGGAACATTGAACTGTCATTTTGGGTACGCCTCTGATCGAGAGTCTCGTATGCACCGACCCCTCGGTGATGAACTTAATGACCCCTCTTGGTCAACGACTCGTCGATGATAACTTATGAGTTCTGGAACCTAGAACTCATGTGGACTCTCTAGAAAACATACTTCTCAGTAATTCAAGACCGATCCAGAGTACCAGGACCGACCCTCGGTAAAGGGCGACAGGTCATTCTGGGCAGGATAAATTTCAGGACATGAAACTCTATCTGCATGGTGTTGCCCCAGATCAAGACCCTCGGATGGACCGACCCCTCAGTGCAATGACTGTCGACCCATCGGTGACACAAACAGGTCGGCGGGTAAAAATTATGCCGTTGGTAGTGCATTTAATGTGCAACGGTTTGGTGATTGAACAGTAATATTTTTAGTCACCGACCTTTCGGTACGCCCGACCTGTCGGTACATGACAATTTCATAAACATGTTGCCTTCTCCATAAATACCAATCCTAGTGCAACCATTTCACATCCTTTGGAAGATCCATTGGACCCTCATCATTATCAGTGAGCTTAAAAAAGGGCCAACAAAGGGATCACTCTCTCTCTTGTGCTTACACTTGGGAACTCTAATACAACCAATAATAGTGATTGAGGTTGTGAAAAAAGAGAGAGGGGAAAGGATATACAATTAGGATAAATATTGGTAGAACCAATTTTCTAGTCACCCTGAGATTGTGATTTCTCAACGAGGCAGAACGTCGGGATTAACTCGGGGACACATTGGGTGGATCTTTGAGAAGCACACATCATCGAGAAAGAGCTACAAAGACAAGTGCTTCTGGTTTTAATTTTTGTTTAAAATCTTTGTCTTGTGAAAGTGGATTAAGGAGGGTTGGCTCCGGAACCATTATAAAAAATCTAGAGCGTCGTCTCTGGCACACGTAGTGGGTGGAATTCCCAGCCAATTCAAATAAGTGGAATTCCTATTTTACATGTAGTGGGTGAAATTCTCAACCGATTGAGTTAGGTGGAATTCCTACTTTAATTGTGAGGGTGTAATTCCCCTCTTAGTGGATTTAGGGATAGGTCAAGGTTGAGCTAGTCCTAACAGTGGATGTAGGTTGGCTAACCGAATCACTATAAATTTTGTGTCCTTGTTCTAATAGTGTTAGAGCTAATTTATTATGTTGATTGATACTCACTATTGCTAACACACAAACACTTGATTGCAATATCCGCTGCATAAAATCTAATCAATCAAGTAATTTTAAAAGGACCAACAATTTTGGGATTGACCTATTCATCCCCCTCTAGGGTCAATCGTGTTCTGGAACACAAGGGAGAACTCTCACATGGCATCAATCACAAGTATATAAGCTAAACCATAACATTGATAAATCAAAACATTATCATTCCATGCCAACATTTTTGTGCCAAAGGTGCTTTAAATGCCAAAATACATATTTTTTCAAAGAAAACAACAACGTATGAAAAACTATCTTTAGAGGTGCCAGCTGGAGGAGAGGAGGAGCGACAAGAGCAGTTTCATCTTTTCTGCAGGACATGGCTGAGAGGAGACTCTGAAGGGTCTCTTTCACAGTGTTGGCCAAGGCATCAAACTTGCCTTCCAATTTGGCTTCCAAGGCACTGTGTCTTGCAATCTGCATGTCTTCCAAAACTTGAAGATGATCCTCAAAGAACCTTCGACCAACTGAGTCAAACTCTGGTTCTTCATCTTCTTCCTCTACTTCTTCTTCTTGCATTACAGGGACAGAGGTGGAGGAGGAGGCTTGAGTCTCAGACTTGGAGGGTCCGGTGCCAAAAATTTGTTCATACAAAGTCTTCCCAAGGGACTTCCGATCAGTTGTGGCATTGATTGGCTGGATACATTTGGGTACATCTCCCTTATAGGGCTGCACTCCAAAATGCAATGCTATCCTATTCATGAGGTAGCAGAAGGGAGGGTGACTCGTCATGGAAGAATTCACATATTAAATGATTGTCATGCACATGAGGGTAGGAAAGCAAAATTTCTTCCCGGCCACTACTGTATACATGTGGACTAACATGAAATCGTTCAGGTCTCCTCCATTCCCATGTCGGGGGTAGACATTTGAGCAGAAAAATAGATGCAACAGCCTGAACTCTGGAAGCATGTCAGCTTTCATGAGCCACTTTCATGGACAGTGGGATAATATATGTTATTGAAGATAGGAATCTCAAGCAACTCAGTGACCAAAGGGAGGCCAACCTCTACTGGCTCAAAATTCTGGAAATAAAGCCAAAACCAATTGGACTTTTCTTGATGGGGTTTGATTGAGCAAAACATCCTTTTTGGCCATTCGAGTGTAAATTTTCCCACCCCACTTGAGAAAGTTCATCCATTTTGCCTTGCTAATGTGCTTAAAAAGTGTGTTGGCCTTGCACACAAGGGATATCAGGATGTTTCAGCTGACTGAATCTTATGATTCAGTCTAAAGTGGACTTGTAACGCCCCGCCCTTTTTCACTCCATTTCCCTTCTGAAATTCAGAGTCTATTTTTTTTATAAACGAAGAGTGATAGAGAGCGGGACGTCATGTCGCGAGCTAAGTCCGAACTTCCAAAGTCCTACCCTTAACTGGCCAACCCTATGTGTGCACGGACTAAGTCCATGAAAACAGTTCACACATACAATATCAACATGCGGAATAACATCATAACTGCGAAATCATAACATGCAGAATAATAATAGAACCAAATTCTATTCCATTCAGATAGCAAAGTACGTCAGGTCCTTAATCATTATTCAGATATCATAGTTATCCAAATAAACATCCAACCATCTAAGTTATTATATGTCTGAAATCTAGTTACTCAAATACATGTCCATAAATAACTTAATCAAAATATAAATTAAATCATCCAAGCTCCTATGCTTGGCCCTCATTGTATTCATCGTTCCCTTGATTTCCTGTGTCATCCACTAGGGTAGAAGTAGGGCGTTAGAACAACGCGCCCAGTAGGAATTTCAATTAGGGCTAACACATGGTTAGTACAAAACATATATAATATCATAATGTCCAAAACCATATAAAATGATGCCATACAATGATGACAAATTCAATGAGTCCCCCCATCACATGTACATAAAAGTACCCACCACATAGGTCTTTCGGATGCCCCGACGGAGTGTGGACCCTCTGGTTTCTTCCTAATGGAAAAGTATATCAAGGTACCCACATAGGTTTTTCGGACGCCCCGACGGAGTGTGGACCCTCTGGTTACAAATTCTTCACCCCATGCCATGCATGAGATGCCAATAAAACACATGCTATTTTATCATATAAACATAGCATTAAAACACATTTTGAAACATATCCATTTGCAACATATATTCATCAAAAGTAAGATAAAAACAATGCACTTAAACCCATGGTTTCAAAAAGGTGAAATCCTACCAAAGACCGCTAACGTGTCCTTGCGTCTTTCGTCTGGTAACCGCTCACGATCGTACACACCTTGTGAGGTCCCGTTACCTTATAATGTAACAATCAATCAAAACCAAGTCCCACTTGATTTACAATATTTCAAGTCCATAAACCAATCCCCATGGGGTTCGGCCACACATCATGGCCGAACCCATGATCTTTCATTTTTTTTTGACCATATTTACAATAATGCCATTATACCACATTTATTCATTAAGCTAATGATAAACAAGTTAATCATCTAAGATACATCAACCTTATGCTCAACAAACATTCCCCATGGGGTTCAGCCAACATTCCCCATGGGGTCCGGCCATACACCATGGCCGAACCCATGGTTCATTAATTTCACTTAATTACCAAGATGCCATTTTACATAACCCATAATCCAATAATGT
Organism: Chimonanthus salicifolius; assembly: GCA_013350335.1. Taxonomy (NCBI): domain Eukaryota; kingdom Viridiplantae; phylum Streptophyta; class Magnoliopsida; order Laurales; family Calycanthaceae; genus Chimonanthus; species Chimonanthus salicifolius. The sequence continues at coordinate 56,339,509 of CM023532.1, forward strand.
AATTGATAAACATAAATTTGTATCCTCCAATTAATGTTTAATCAATCCCTATGTTAATTCCATAAGCAATCCATAATACAGCTCCATAAGTGATCCCTTAACCGTGACATAAAAATCCCAAGTCTACCAAATAATTTTCCATGGGGTTCGCCCATGCCACATGGCCGAACGCATGGTCCATAGTTCTTCTCCATTTAAATTACAATATTGCCATTGGTCTAATTATTTCCAACCTTCCATTCATTAATACATAAACATAATAGATCCATAATTGGTTCATGGGGTTCGGCCCAGCACCATGGTCGAGCCCTATGATGTCTAACTCCCAATTATCCACATTGCATCCATTATTAGAAAGTCTATAATTAGGAAGTCCATAATTAGAAACTTTTCTAATTTAATCTCCACCTTCCAAAAACAATCCATTCTTTGCATTCTTAGATCCTTTCTAAATTAAACTCCACCTTCCATATTTAGAAACTATCTAAATTAATAAACAACTTCAATTAATCAATTAAAATCCAATAACCATACCAATACAACTCCATGGGGTTCGGCCATACACCATGGCCGAACCCTATGGTTTATAATGTTCTCCTTTCTAAAAATTAATAAACATTCATCTTCCATTAAATCAATCACCATATTAAATCCATCTATATTTTCCCATGGTTTTTCCTCATTAAAAATCCATACATTAACCATGTCTTCTTTCATGGGGTTCGGCCATACACTGTGGCCGAACCCTATTGTTCATGCTTCCATTACAATTATCAAAATCCTCTCCCAATCTTCTTCCATGGGGTTCAGCCATACACCATGGCCGAACCCTATGGTTATTTCCTTTTTAAACAAAAATTATAAAATCACTAACCGGTTCCGATTGATTCTTGTTCTTCCAATCCTTCTCCTTTCTTCTTGATTTTTCCCAAGACGAGAACACCTCTTGCTGGCTGCCTTCTCTTCCTCTTTGTTTTGCTGAGAATGAGAATTGAGGTAGGGAAAATTCGGCTATGGCATGTGTGAGCCGTGCGCCCCTCCCCTCTTTCTTTTATAATCTTCCCTTGGTCCCAACTTAGAAGGTGCTTATGCGCCCCTTGCTATAAAAATTCCACTCGGCCAATACCTTGTTTGAAATAACTATTGCCGTGTATATGCTTCCCATTTTGGGAAGTCCTAATTAGAATATGCTTATGCGCCCCTTGCTTCCTTATTTTGTGTTTGCTGTTTTTATCTAGAAAAGGAACTCCTTTTTAGACACTCCACACGGCAAAGCAATATCTCATTTCATCCATGGTGTGTGGTCCATCTTAGGCAATCCTTGTTCAAGTAAAATCTAGTCATCCATATCTTCCAAGTTTCCTTTATGTGCATAATCTTAGATATGCAACCTAATAATCGGCCATGCACAATTATTCCATTCCTTATTTATTTAATATTGCATTACTAATTAAATTCAACCCATTTCATTTTATTGAAACCAATTCCAAAACCGTTGGGTCCTAATTGGGCCAATGACCCAACACTTTACCCATATAATATCCAAATCTAATAATTCACAATTTAAATGGGTAATTTTCATATAAATTAATAACTTGAAAATTCGAGGTGTTATAGGACTAGCCAGGCATAAAAAGTAACTGACCCAAAGTCAGTCGACTGAATCTTATGATTCAGTTGACTGAAAATATACTGGGTAAAGTACAGATGATATTTTGTTGTAGTTAGATTCAGTCGACTGAATGTATACGTACCAAACAAGTAAGTGATCTAGGTGTGTTTCGGCCGACTGAATCTTATGATTCAGTCGACTGAATGTATACTTACCAAATATGTAAACAATTTGTCGCTATTTCAGCCGACTGAATGTCTACTGGCCAAACACACAAATGATCTGACCCAAAGTCAGCTGATTGAATTATTGATTCAGTCGACTAAAAGTTTATGGGTCAAATTTATATAGTATTTTGTTGTATTTTCAGCCGATTTGATTCAGTCGACTGAAAGTTTGTGGGTAAAGCACAGATGGTATTTATGTGTGATTCAGTCGACTGAATCCCAGACTCAGTTGACTGAATTAGAAAGTTTGTATTTTTGAATTATTTTCCAGATACCCCTGCCTATTTGGTAGGATGGAAGGGGTAATGAAATTAAAATGGAAAATCAAATTAATATATGTGGTTGAATTTGATAAGGTAAAGAGGTTCGCAAAGGGATTGTGATTCGTTTCACACGATCGTTAGTGTTGTCCTCGAAAGACAAGCAAGGATAGTGTATTGGACATTGGTAGGATTCTACCTTATTGAGAACACTATGGAATATGATATGATACTGTCTTTTATTCCAAATATGATGATTACTTTGATTAAACAAATTGTATATGTTTATGAGCTGATTTTCAAATGATGTGATGCGTTTTAAATGAAATGGCATTCTTGCATACATTACCTCATGCATGGCATGGGAGGGAACATATATGACCAGCAAGCCAAGTTCTAAGCAGTCCGGACATGACTTGGGGCTTGAGACTAGCTTGTATGAAGCTAAGTGAACTGTTGAGATTTGCCTCGTCCAGTTGAAAGGAAAGGTACATTGGGCCAAAGAGCTCCTGGATAGGCAGTCTCGAAACCCTGCGTAGTGGGAGGAGTCCACACTCCATCAGTAATCTCGGTTAATTTGTGGATGGGTATATAGTGCCCTAGTTGTTGCCGCCTCAAACACTGTGGACATAATTGGCCAAGGAAACTATTGATATGATTAATGATGTGATTTGATATGGACATTGGGTGAAAGTTCATTTGGCATTGACACCCATAACATGATGCATATACTAGCAGGATTATGATATGAACATGTACTGATTTTAGTATTTATAAGACATCTTTCAAATATGACATGATGTATACCATTGATCTAATATTACTCCTATGTGTATCCTAGCCTTAATTGGAATACCTACTGGGCATGTTGAGTAATACCCTACTTCTACCCTATAGATGATGGAACAGGGAATGGTAATGAAAAGGACGATGGACCGGAAGGGAATCAAGCATAGGAACTTGGGAAGATTATGTTTAAATTACTCAGTTTTAATTTCAATGATGTATTGGGAGGACTACTTTTTGGATTGTAATAACTTAGACTTATTTGCTATACTTTGATAATATTTAAGTTTCATTTTAAGTATATGGTGATTTGCTTTCCTTGCCTAATATGAAAAGTGTATGAATAGTATCTTATTCATATAAATAATTCCGCAAGTATTCAGAAGTGCATGTGAAATAGTTTTAGTGGATTTAGTCCACGCACACGTAATGGTGGCTAGTTAAGGGTCGAGTTTTGGAAAATCGGACTTAACTCGCGTCGTGGCGTCCCGCTCTCTCTCACTCATTTTTTTTTAAAAAAAAAATATACTCTAATTTGTGAAGGTGAAAAAGGGTGGGGCGTTACAGAAAGTTCTATGATTCAGAACCTCTGTCAATCTGGCCGACCAGTTTATGACCTACGATGGGTCGATCCTGTCTCGACCAAGGGGTCGATGAGAGCGACTGGTCGAGCTGAAAGTGAACTTAATTTATATTTCCAAGTTCGCTTCCAATTCACTGTCAAGCTTCCGCTCTAGGCCTTTTATGATTTTACCATTTGTTCAACTAAGCCTAGGAATGGTCCTCCTAATGTGTGGGTACCACCTAAAGTCATATATGGCCAAATACATGTTTTGTGATTGTCATAACGATGAGCTTTAATCCGGTGGAGCATGATCTTCACTTTTGATCACCTTGAGTCTTTAAGCTTCTAGAAAATGCTTCTTCCCGAGTCATGGAATTGACAAACATAGGGACTTAGCAAAGCCGGGGCACTGACAATCTCCCCCATTGTCAATTTCATGACAAAACCTAGAAGATAATCCATATACTAGCCCACACTTATGACATCACATTTGAATAGAAAAGTTAAATCAACTACATGTACATATGCAAATGGACAAAACAAGACTATGATTTTCACATATTCTTATTCAGTTTGCTTTATTTTATGTTTTACTGTTCAAGTACATAAGCAGCAACACTAGAAAGTCATTAGAGGGGTTAGTCCAAAACACAAATATGTATCCATAGACTAAACTTGACTTGTATTCATGCTCCCCATACAACATAATTTTCTAGAAACGAACATTGCCCATAGCATATCCAAGCGATCAGTGTTAAGAAGATTTTCTCCCCTAATCTTCTTTAGTTTGATCTCCCAAACTCCAAGCATAGATATTCTCCTATGTCTATTGGCTTCTTGATATTCCTGCCCTTTTATGATTCTCTCTTTCTAGAGGCCCAAGCACTTGGGTTTCACCAATTACTCCTCATAATTTCACCAATTACTCCTCATAATTGGTTTTGATGTCTTATAGTTTCTACTAATTTCTTCCCTATTTTGTCATATAATTGACAAAGATTAGTAGGCAGACATCGAGTTCCCCTGCATATTGGATTTCAAGCACTCCCCCATGCCTCATGCATTTAGTGCTTCCATGAGTTCACTTCCAACTCATTTTAATCTTTCCATTGATCAATGCATGCTTCTCATGCATGCACGCATTGATCTCACAATACAAATAGCCATTGTATTACTGTTTTTATTCTTCTTCTCCTTTAAGAGTTGTGCTGTCTTAAAGTTGTTCTCCCAATGGGGTCAAGCTAACTTACCTAGCTTCCCTTTTTGGAGTCTTCTCCCCCATTCTCTAAGCTTTCTTTTTTAGCTTCTTTGACTTAACTCCCCCATAAACTGAGCTGCCTATGAGTTTATTTTTCTCCAAGTTTTTTTTCAAGCTTGCACCATTATTCCTCCTTACACTGTCATGACCAGTGACAGGTGCTAAACAACACAAATTTTGTGCTCCCCCAAACTCCAAGGATGTGTACAACATCACAGCCCGATCCATATCTCCCTAACATGCCAATACAAAACCAACTCATTCAAACCTGGATGTTAGTCTATTTAACAAAAACATGTTAATCATTGATAAGAGATAAAATGCATTCAACCACAGCAATACACACATCAAACCATAGCAAACCACAACATTAATGCATTAAAGTAGAGTTTACACCCAATGTGCTTAATGTTTACATTACCAAAAAAATGTGAGAAGCTAGCGTGGTGTAACATCTGGAGGAGATAAGGGAGGAGCAGAGGTAAAAGGTTGAGAGTCTGATGGAGGAGGTTGTGACTGGGTGGAAGTAATGGCAGCAAGAATTTGTTTTAGAAGGAGTTCATGCTCATCAAGTCTGTTATAAGGTGGTTGAATTGAACTTGGAGTCGTCCTTCTAAAACTATCAAACTTGTAGGAACAGATTCAGCTGCTTGTCCCTCTTGTTCCTCTTCGTCTACTTCTTCTGGTTTTCAAACACAGGATGGTCAGAGGAGGAAGGCTCATGTTTCCCGAAGATGGACTCAACTAAACTTCTAGGAAGACGTTCTCGAAGAATGACCTCGTCGATGGGTCTGGTGAATCTTGGCACTTCCCCTTTTCTTGGTTTGATCTTGAAGTGCTCAGCTAGTTTAGACATGCTGTAACAAAAAGAGGGTATCCTTTCCTTGCTGATTTCCACTACATCGAAATGGAATGACACATCCAAGTAGACATGCAAAATTTCTTCTTGCGAGCAACCCTGTCTAGGAGAATAATCATTGGAGGATTTAAATCAGTCTATTCCCATGTCTAGGATACAAATTTGAGCAGAATAGAAAATGAAGAACTTTGAATAGTGGTAGTAAGTCTGCACTTTTGATCCATATATTTTTCTTCAATTCTACTTTTTTCCACACAGTCTTTAGGAAAATTTCCTTTGATCTGGTACTTCTATGTTCGGAGGAATGATGGGTAGAGAAGTATTTGGCACAAGGGGGATCCCAATGATTTCAGAAACAAACTGAGGAGAGACTCAAACTGATTCTCCATTTTTACACAGAATTTTGAACAATTGGCTTTTGAATCATTTTTGATGGAGTAAGTACATTCTCATGGCCAAAGAAGGATATATTTTTCCACCCCAATGCACCAAATTCGACCAGCGAATGTCATGTAGCAGTTGCATAGCCCCACATTTATGCAAATCAACTGCACAACTAGTTCGTTCTATATTAAAGTCTTTGAAACACCTATGTCGAACTAGTGGCTGAAGATAGGGACTAACACCCTCTTCATCTGAGGATTCTCCTTCCTCGTCACTTATACTAGAAGCCCTAACTCCTTCTACATTCCCAATGTCGGTGCTTTCTTCTTCCTCATCCATGTATCTTTCTTCTCTGACTTCTTGCTGATCATTTTGTACACCAACATTGTGTTCTTCTATAGCAGGTGGTTCTACCTTTTCAGAAGGGATTTGAGGATGGGGTTGGTGTACAAACTTGGATCTAACAAAAGGAAGTTTTGCTAGAGGAGTATTTTCAGAATCAGAATCCCTAAATCTTAGAGGGATACGACTAGGTCTTGAGGAAGCATGTGCTTTTTCTCTAGGAGGTTTCGGTCTCTTGAGAGGTATAGAACTAGCCTCAGCCTGTTTCTTCAAATCAGGTGTTCGGAAGCTCTTTGGCAACCTCATCTTTGGCATGGTTTGCGTGTATATAACTGACACAAGAGAGAAACTGAGGAGGGAAGAGTTTTGAGCTTACCTGAGCACGAATATTCACAATGTCCGTGACACCTTAGTTTCTTGAGGTGAGAGGAACAAAAACCCCAAGATTTTCTGATGAGAGATCACTCCAAGAGGTAGCTATGACGGGTCTAGGTCACTGGATAAGAATGTGACACCTCGAATTTTCAAGTTATTAATATATATGAAAATTACCCATTTAATTTGTGAATTATTAAATATGGATCTTAGATGGGTAAAGGGTTGGGTGATTACCCAATTAAGACCCAACGGATGTGGAAATGGTTTCAATAAAAAATAATTGGGGCTTAAATAAATTAGTAATGCATTATGTCTAAAATTAAATAAAAGATTATGCATGGCCGAATATTGGATTTGCATATCCAAGAAGATGTTTAAAAAATTAAATAAAGATTACATTGGCTGTGTATAGGGATTTCCATATCTATGTGATGCGCATAGAATATATTTAAAAAGAGGCTTTTTGTTGATTAAGAATGGCATTAAGGGAATTGCTAAGAGGGGCACATGGCACCTTCTAAAAGAGGCAATAAGAGGGGCGCATGGCACCTTTCTAAAAGAGGTACAAGGAAGGGGCGCATGGCACTAGACAATTACCATCTCAAAGCCTTCTAAGTTGGGAACAAGAGGAGGTTTTATAAGAGAGGCAACACAAGGGCGCATGACACATACCTACACACCATAGCCGAATTCTCTCTCTCTCTCTCTCAATTCTCATTCTCGGCGTTAACAAGAAGAAGAGAAGGCAGCCAGCAAGAGGGAAAGATCAAGAAGGAAAAAGGATTGGAAGAGCAAGAACAACCGAGGGAAAACTGGAGGAGTCGCAGAACCGGTAAGTGGTTTTAATATTTTTGTTTAAAAATAAGGAACCATAGGGTTCGGCCATGTGGTATGGCCGAACCCCATGGAAGAAGAATAAGAGATGTTTTGAGTATAATTAATGTAACGCCATGGAAGAAGAATAAGAGATGTTTCGAGTATAATTAATGTAACGCCCCGCCCTTTTTCACTCGCTTCTTTACAAAAAATCAGAGTCTATTTTTTTTTTTTTATAGCAGAGTAGAGTGATAGAGCGCAGGATGTCACGACGCGAGATAAGTCCGAACTTTTAAAGTCCAACCCTTAACTGGCCAACCCTATGTGTGCATGGACTCAGTCCAAGAAAATAGTTCACACATAGCAATATAAACATGTGGAATAATAATCATAACATGTGGAAATATAATAGAACACAGTTCTATTCCATTCAGATAGCAAAGTACGTCAAGTCCTTAATCATCATTATCATAACTCAATTATCCAACAAAACATCCAACCATAGCAAATTCATCTAAGTTATTACATCCGAATTCTAGATACTCAAAATACAAGCCCATGAGTATCTTAAACAAAATATAAACTATCAGCGTCCAAGCTCCTATGCCTGGCCCGTTTCGCGTTCATCGTTCCCCTTGTTTCCTGCATCATCCACTAGGGTAGAAGTAGGGCGTTAGTACAACGCGCCCAGTAGGTATTCCAATTAGGGTTAACACATGGGTTAGTACCAAAAATCCAGATATAATAAATATCAATCCAGTTATAATAAATCATACCATACTCATAAAGCATCGTATCCAAAACAATGTATGATAATAGAGATCCAATCATACAGATAAAAACCTGAAAACCTTGTATGATAATAAAGATCATAATCATGCCGATTCAATGTCATGCCATGCTATCATATGCAATGAATCCCACCCATCACAAACTCATAGTATCCTCTTGATGGAATTCTCATCATCAAGGTATCCTTCCACGAGTGTTTTACGGATGCCCCGACGGAGTGTGGATCTCCGGATATATAGTGTCCTCTCGATGGAATGCTCATCATCAAGGTCTTCATACATAGTATCCTCTTGATGGGATTCTCATCATCAAGGTATCCCCCTACGAGTGTTTTACGGACGCCCCGACGGAGTGTGGGTCCCCGGTTACCTGTCATCCCTCTCATGCCATGCATGAGATGCAAATACCACATGCTATGCAATTATACAAAATCATAGCATTTAAAAGCTCATATTTAAAACACATGCTATTTTATCAAATAAATATAGCATATAAAATCACCATTTGAAACATATCCTTTGCAATATAAATTCATTAAATCAAGATAAAAACAATGTACATAAACCCATGGTTTCAAAGAGGTGGAATCCTACCAAATACCGCTACGTGTCCTTGCGTCTTTCGTTCGGTAACCGCTCACGATCGTAAACACCTTGTGAGGTCTCGTTACCTTATAATGCAGTAAATAATCAAAACCAAGTCCCACTTGATTTACAATATTTTAAATCCATAAACCAATCCCTATGGTTTATCATTTTTAGCTGATATTACCAAATTGCCATTGGTCTAATGTTTGAGTTCCAAAACATAGTTCCATTAATTCTACATAATTACCAAAATGCCATCCATGGCTATCATTTTATTATTCTCATATTTACAACATTGCCATCCATGGCTAACCTTCTATTTTAGATGTATTTACAACTTTGCCATTACTTTAGGTTTATGTCCAAAACCCATCCATAACATTAATACGTAAACTTAATATATCCATACCTGGTTCCTTAGTCCCAACATGATCCAACAAATATTTCCCATGTGGCTCGGCCATACACCATGGCCGAACCCATGGTCCTTTATTCTTACTTAATTACCAACATGCCATTATACCTAATAACATAACCAATAACATAACTTATGAACATAGGTCTATAGTGTAATTAAATCCCTTATTACCTTAAACATGCATAACCACTCTAAGTGTCCCTTAAAATATTCCAACACATGGTCCATCAAATAATTCATGGGGTTCGGCCATACACCATGGCTGAACCCTATGTCCGCTATTTTGACCTAGTTTACAATTTTGCCATCACCTTCATCACCTTAGGTTTTGGTTCCAAACATAGATCCATTCACTTATTCATTATACATCAAAACTCCAAATACCCTTTAAATGTTCCATAATAATTCCTTAATTCAAACATGATCTATCATTTAGGGATCCATTTAAAAATTGGTTCATGGGGTTCGGCCATAACCCATGGCCACCCATGATATCTTGGTTCAATCCTCCTCCTAAATTTATTTAATAATAATAGAAACATTATTGAACTAAAGACTTAATTCATGGGGTTCGGCCAAACACCATGGCTGAACCCTATGATGTAAACTTTCCATTTCATCAACTTCCATACTTAAATTATAATTCAATATTCCTTCTATAATTAGAACTTCCCAATTTAATCTCCACTTTCCTTAATTAGAACTTCCGATTTTAATTTCCACTTTCCTTAATTAGAACTTCCCATTTTAGTTTCCACTTTCCTTAATTAGAACTTCCCATTTTAATTTCCACTTTTCTTAATTAGAACTTCCCATTTTAATTTCCACTTTCCTTAATTAGAACTTCCCATTTTAATTTCCACTTTCCTTAATTAGAAATTCCCATTTTAATTTCCACTTTTCTTAATTAGAAATTCCCATTTTAATTTCCACTTTCCTTAATTAGAACTTTCCATTTTAATTTCCAACTTCTAAACTTAGAAACTTACTAATTTAATAACCATTCTCCATATTTAGAAGGTTTCCAAATTTAGCATCCTTTCTTCCATAATTAGATAGTTTCCATTAAATCAAATAAAATCCAACAACCTTAACAAAACCACTCCATGGGGTTCGGCCATACACCATGGCCGAACCCTATGGTTCACAATCCTCTTCTCTAAAATTAATAATAATTCCTCTTCCATTTAATCAATCATCAATCCTTTTAGAATAAATCATTTTCCTTCAAAAATCATATAACATTATCAACAATTCCCATGGTGTTCGGCCATACAAGTTGGCCGAACCCTATGGTCCATTAATTCCTTATTTCATCATTCAAACTTCTATAAAAGATTCACCAAAGTCTTTCTATGGTTTCCAACCCAAAAAACCCATAATTTAAACCATGACTTTCCATGATTTTCATCCCTTAAAATATAACCAATGCCTTCCATTAAAAATCACCAAAACATCCATTAAATAATCCATGTTTTTCCATGGGGTTCGGCCATGCACCATGGCCGAACCCTATGGTTCAACCTTTCCATAAAAATTACCATTATCATCTCCTATTCTTCTTCCATGGGATTCAGCCATACACCATGGCCGAACCCTATGGTTCTTTATCTTTTAAATCAAAAACGTCAAAATTACTATCCGGTTCTTGCTCTTCCAATCCTTCTTCTTTTCCTTAGCCTCTTTCCACTTCTCTTGATCTTTCCCAAGCCGTGAACACCTTCTTGTTACTGTGTATTGTGCGCCCTTGCTGCCCTTCTCTTCCTTTGAGCAATGATTGCCGTGAGACAAAGTTTGAGAGAGAGAGAAGATGCCTTGGAATAGAAAAATACCCAAGTTCTTGTATTGTGCGCCTCTCCTTTTAATAACTCCCTCTTTAGACAATGCTAAGACACAATTGCCGTGTGCCCTTTATTGTGGTTCCTTTCTTTTATAAAAACCTCCATTTAATTCCCATATTTAGACAATGCCATGCGCTCATTGTGTTGCCTCTGTTAATCTCCCATTGATCCATACTTAGAAAGTGCCATGCGCCCCTCCTTGTTGCCTCTTTTAATTGATCCTATGAGCATATCTCATTCCTAAATAGAAGGTGCCATGATCCCTTTAAATCTAGCCATTGCCGTGTACACTCAATGTGTTACCTCTTTATAAAATCTTCCATTTGATCCAAACTTAGACAATGTCGTGAGCCCCTTTTAAAACTATTCTAACATGATATGCGCATATCCCATGGATATACATATCTCCCATTTGGCCCAAACAATATCCCATGCACGGCCAAATAATATTTACCATTCCTAAAATCTTTCCATGATCCCTTTATTTAGAATTATGTTTCATTACCATTTAAATTTCAGCCCCTTTTAATTTTAATTGAACTCACTTGGTGGTTAACCAAGTTAACCATGACCCATTGGGTCTCAATTGGGCATTTTGACCCAAATAACAACCTTGACTCAATTAAACACATCTTACCCATTTATTTCTATTGAAACGATTTCCACATCCGTTGGGTCTTAATTGGGCAATGACCCAACATTCTACCCACATAAGATCCATATCTAAAAAGTCACAAATTAAATGGTTAACTTCTGTAAATATTTATAACTTGAAAATCCGGGGTGTTACAAATTAATGGAATAATGAACCATAGGGTTCAGCCATGTTGTATGGCCGAACCCCATGGAAGTACTTTGGTGATTTTAATGGAAGTGAATTGGTAGATGAAAGTAGTAAATTTAATGGAAAGACATCGGTTAGGTTATGGATTTTTAATGATGAAAACCATGGGAAATTATATATGGCCGAACCCCATGGGGATTGGTTTATGGACTTAAATATTGTAAATCAAGTGGGACTTGATTTTAATTGATTGTTATATTATAAGGTAACGGAACCTCACAAGGTGTGTACGATCGTAAGCGGTTACCGGACGAAAGACGCAAGGACACGTAGTGGTCTTTGGTAAGATTCCACCTCTTTGAAACCATGGGTTTATGTACATTGTTTTTATCTTATTTTTGATGAATATATGTTGCAAAGAATATGTTTCAAATTGTGATTTTAAATGCTATGTTTATATGATAAAATAACATGTGTTTCATTGGCATCTCATGCATGGCATGGGGTGAATATATGTAACCGGAGGGTCCACACTCCGTCGGGGCGTTCGAAAAACCTATGTGGGATACCTTGATGTGCTTTTCCATCAGGAAGAAACTGGAGGGTCAACACTCCGTTGGGGTGCCCGAAAGACCTATGTGGTGGATACTTTTATGTACTTGTGATGGGTGGGACTCATTACATTTGTCATTATTGCATGGCATGGTTTATATGGTTTTCGACATTATGATATTATGATGTGCATATTTTGTACTAACCATGTGTTAGCCCTAATTGGAATACCTACTGGGCGTGTTGTTCTAACGCCCTACTTCTACCCTAGTGGATGACACAGGAAATCAGGGGAACGATGAACGCAAGGAGGGCCAAGCATAGGAGTTTGGATGATTTAATTTATATTTTGAATAAAGTTACTTATGAACATGTATTTGAGTAACTAGTTTCCGGGCATGTAATAACTTAGATGGTTGGATGTTTATTTGGATAATTATGATATTTGAATGACGATTAAGGACTTGACGTACTTTGCTATCTGAATGGAATAGAACTTGGTCTTATTATAATTCCGCATGTTACGATTTTATTCCGCAAGTCTATATTGTTATGTGTGAACCATTTTCATGGACTTAGACCATGCACACATAGGGTTGGCCAGTTAAGGTTCGGACTTTAGAAGTTCGAACTTAGCTCTTAGCACCCCGATTTCTCAATGATGTGGATAATTACAAAAATGCCCCTGGATTGGTAAATTTAATGGTTGTGATGTTAAATAAGGAAATAGTGGGGCCCATTGCTCAAACTAAGATCATATGAACATATTATAAGGGTCAAATTATAATGGATGGGTAATGTGCATCAAATTGGGTCAAAATGGTTAATTGGGTCAAAGAATTCTCAATGATTGGAATAATTACGAAAATGCCTCTGGTTTGTTAAATTAAATGTTTGTAATGTTAAATAAGGAAAAGGTGGGGCCCATTGCTCAGATTAAGATCCTATGAACACATTATAAATGTCAAATTTGATTGGATGGGTAATGTGCATCAATTGGGTCAAAAATGGCTAAATGGGTCAAAGGGCCCAAATGGGACCCAACGGGTCTTAATGGATTATTTGACCGTTGTGTGAGCTTAAATTAAATGGGGTTAAGCTTATTTGATTGGAAATCAAGTGGAGTAAAAATGGGTAGGCCTGATGCACATGTGAAAACCAAGTACAAATGACCAAAATACCCATAATTGGGTCATGGAGTCAAAAACGGGTCAAGGAGCTAAAGGGGGACCCAACGGGTCGAGTTGACTTTGTTGACCACAGCCAACCGTGTGGGCCCACAAATGAGTTCAATGGTGAGTTAAATCAGGTTAAGTGGAACTGATTTTATTTAATTTGAATTAAAAATGAGTTGACTCAAATTCATTAAATGATTGTCAATTAATGAGGTGAGTTGGACATGTGAGTTGGGTGAGTCCGAATGGAAGTCAATGGGACTGTAAATTAGTGAGTTTAAGTGGAATATGATGAGGTGTTTTGATCTCAAACAAACCAAAACAAGTCCCACACGTTGGGGACTTGTTATGGTGATTTCCATGCAAAACATTAAATGGAAATGATGTGAAGGTGATGAGATTACATGGGGCTGCCAAAGGCTGCAATGGTTGAGACCAAGAGTGGTGACCGTTGGTATCAAGGGGTGCCTTAATGTTCCATCGTTTTTGTAAAGAAGTTATGAAGGAATGAATGGATTTTGTGGTTAAAGAATAAAAAGGGTAGACCATCCATTTGGGCTGATTTTTGTCATTACAAATCCAAGATTTTCCCATCTCTCTCTCCCTCTCTCCAATTTGTTTTTCTTGGCTGGAACAGCAGAGGTTTTGGCACCAGTTATTCAAGCTTAAACCAGCAAAGAATTAAGGAAGAAAGGAAGAAATAAAAGGGAGGAAGCAAGGATCTTATGCAAAGCAAGTTTGGTAAGTATTTATGTGTTATTTTGGTTTAATAACATGGAATAAATGGGGTGTGTATTGGGCCATGGTTATGGCCGAATACACCAAGGTTTTAACCTTGATTTATAGAAGTTTTAAAATGGTAAAGATGACCATTGGGTTCGGCCACCATGGAGAGCCGAACCCCATGTAAAAGATTGGTTGGTTTTCATGTTTTGAAACATGGAAACCATGGAGTTTTTTTGGACTGTTTTTGTGTTTTATTTGAGATTCAAATGCATGTTTAAAAGAGGGTTAAAAACATGGATCTGAATGACATAAGGACTGAAGGTATCATGGGTCTAAAACAGTGGTTTGAAACTGATGAAATGGACCATTTGGATCGGCCATCTTGGATGGCCAAATCCCATGAAGTATGATGGTCATTTAGACAAAGAGATGAACTTATTTGGATGGTTTTTGAGAGGTAAAAATGCAGCAATATTATACTGATTAATACTTGCCTAAATGCGACTTAAAACATATTCATAAAGACCAAGATATGGACATAGGGTTTGGCCACTTTGGATGGCCGAACCCCATGAGTGGATGTTGGTATTTTGATGGTTTTTAGAAGGTTAAAAACCATGCAAAATCATTGAGGTTGTTACATGTTTTAATAAGGCTAAGTGGCTGATTAATAAGGTTTAAAATTGTAAGCCATTTGGTTTGGCCAATTGTGTTGGCCGAACCCCATGAAATAGTATGTCATTTTATGGTAATATGTGATGGTTTTAGGAGATCAAGATCATACAAGTTTATGGGTTTTCTTATGTGTTTTAAATGGAGATAAGCTTGCTGATTTTGGTTGGCCAATAGAGGGCTGAATCATGTAGCAATCATAACAAAAAATTATGCATGAATGTTGGAGTTATGGAACCAAGGGAACCATTGGGTTCGGCCATATGTATGGCCGAACCCCATGGACCATTGCATGGGTTAAATAGGCTAAGTTTATGAGTAGTAATTGTTAATGGTTCCATGTTGATTTAAAAGGTTTAAAATATCCTAATGGAGAACCATTTGGTGATGGATAAAACGGATTACAAGGTTCAGCCATGTATAGGGCTGAACCTCATAAAATGATAATGGTTGTGATATAGCTTAGCCTAGTGGCAAAGCTGTAAATGCGGATGATAATGTAAATATGGATAGATAAAGTTTAAAAGGACATGAAAGAAGGGTTAAACCAAGGTGGTACACCATGGCCGAACCCTACCAAGACATGATTAAAGAGTTAAGCGTTTAGGAATTGATCAAATGAAAAAGGAAGATTAAATCCTAAGTTGGTGATGTTCGGCCATGGGTATGGCCGAACCCCAGATGATGTGGTTGGGTCTTAGATATGAATGAACAAGTAAGTGATAATATGATTTACTGATTATTGTATGGACAAAGTACCAGAAGTTGACGACGTGCAAGTCGTGACCGGGTGACGCTAAAGAAAGAACGAATACTGAAGTGAATCTTCATTAGGTTTCCTACCTACTTGTAACCACAACTATGATTTGGTTTTATTATGTTTTTATGAGATATGTTGTATTTGATATTATGTTTCAAATATGGTTTTGAATGATGAGATATGTATTTACAAATGACATACATGTACATTGACATCTCATGCATGGCATGGGGTGATGATTATGGATTACCTTGACTTGAGAGTCCCAATGAAAGAACACCGTGAAACAACTCAATGATGAAGTGTATTTCCACAGGTAACGAGGATTATTGTGGATTACCTTATCATGTGAGTCCCAATGAAAGAATACCGTGAAACAACTCAATGATGAAGTGTCTTTCCACAGGTAATGAAGATTACTGTGGATTACCTTATCATGTGAGTCCCAATGAAAGAATATTGTAAGTCCCAAATGAAAGTGTATTGTGATTTACCTTGACGGTGAGAGTCCCGTCAAGTGATGGCTATGTATGTGTGATGGGGTGGGGCTCATTACATATGCACTTACATACATAGCATTGTTTTCAGATGTTTTATTGATAATCATGTACTATGATATATATGCATGTTTTACATGCTAACCATGTGGTAGCCCTGATTCGGGAACCTACTGGGCGCGTTGATCTAACGCCCTAATTCTATCCTCAGAGAAGAATGCAGGTACAAGGAAAGGGAAAGAAAAGGTCGATGATCGGGAGGGGAGCCAAGCCTAAGTGCTTGAATGTTGAACTGGACTTCTTTATTACTGTCATTTGAATTATAGTTTGTGGACATGTAATAAGTTATTACTTTGCTATGGTTTGATTAGGTTATTAACTATGGATGGTTGTTTAGGTTAATTAATATTTGAGATTGTTACTTGCTATCTATTCATTCTATTTCCGCAGTTAGTTTAGTTTATTCTGCAAGTTATTGTTTAGTTCCATGTGTGATTTGTTATCATGGTCTAGTCCATATACACATGGGTGGCCAGTTAAGGTTCAGACTTGAGTAGTCTGAACTTAACTCGCGTCGTGACGCCCCCGCTCTCTTCCACTTTGTGTTTCTTCAAAAAGAAATTTTCAGACTCTGATTTTCGGAAGGGTGGAAAGGGCGGGGCATTACAAGCTCGCGTCGTGACATCCCGCTCTCTAGTACTCTTTGTTTTATAAAAAAAAAATAGACTCTGATTTTCGGAAGAGAAAGCGAGTGAAAAAAGGCGGGGCGTTACAAAGAAGAAGAAAATCGCTAGAGCCGAGGGAGGGACTAGAGGAGTTTGATTTGATTTTTGATTTCACAGTGGGAGATATCTTAACTTAAAAGTTCCATTCCATCAACATGTCATTGAATACCGACCTCTCTATCTTCTCGACAACTTTCCCTCTTTTTGACAGTGATTTAATTTAGCACAGTACCGACATGTCTGTCACACAGGCTAGTCGATTCACCGGTATGTTGAGTACGTCGAGAGGTACAAGTGACTGAGCAATCATACCCAATTTATGCATCTTGATGAATTTCTATTTTAAGATAGTTATATCAATTTTACATGATGAAGCACAAATATATAATGGGTCAATTCATCGAAACACTACTGCATGCTTAAAAACAATATCCTTATTCCAGAGCACAGAAGGTTTAGAATATTTTGAATGGAATGCATGGCTTTTCAAGTAGAATAGGTACTATGGCTAGGAAGAGTACATTCTAGACTTGTGTCACCAAAAAAATTGTCTTTCTGAGAATACCTTGAAGGTTTCGGTATTGGATATCTTAACTTCTTCAAAATTTGATCAAGCTATCTTAACAGCCAGTCATGCTTTGGGTACACTTTCATTGGAGGTATCCTACCATTAGGCCTTGGTGAATATGTTTGTCTTTACTTTAGGATTCTGCAGATGTCTTTTAGCTTTAAGATTTGGAGCTTGGTTTTGGGCTTTATCATCAATGTGCCTCGTTCTAAGATTGCATTCCATCTTGTAATGTCCAACCTAATGGCAATAAAAATACTTACCCTTGAGGGTTTTAGGCACATCTCCTTTTACAAACACCCTTTGACCAATACGTCCATCGATTTCCCATGATAAACCAAGACCCGACCTGTCGCCAAACCTTTTAGCCATTTTTAAGAGTTTTTCCAATTTTTCTTTGCCTTGGGTAAATTTATCTTGAAACTTTTTATAGTTTCTTAATTCTTGTAACTTTAGAGTTAGTTTCACCACATGATCTTCAAGATCTTCTTTGACATTATTCAGCATCTTGATGTCATCCCTTTGTCTTTTTAATGTTTCTTGAAGGTATACTTCAATTTCTTTGATTTTCAAAACTTCTTCATTTGAAGAATTCAATTCTATGTTGAGAGTCTCATAGTCATTCTTCAGGTTTCAAATTGATTTGCAAGGTTTAGTTTTTCAGATTTAACCTTATTTATCTTCTTAGCCAACTTCTTATTTTCTATACACAGGACATTGTAGGATTCTCTGAAATCACTATATTTATCAAGATCCTTTGTACTCTCCTTATCTTCGTTTGAGAATCCCTCTTGATCATTACCAATGGAGGTAACAAAACAATTGAAATTTTCACACTTATCTCGAATTTCCAAATTGTTACAAGAGATGAGACCTTTTATTGAATTATCCAGAGGTGTGCAAAATTTTTCAATGAACTCATCTTATATATTGGTCCATTCGTCCACCTTATGATATACACGTTTATTCTCCATCTTTGTTTTCAGATAGGAGTAAACAAACAATAGACAAAACTTGACATATTTTTGAGTTCCCATTCTAGCATGGATCAACTTGGATGGTTAGATCCTTTATGAAGAGCACGAGGCTCTGATACATTCTCCAATGGTACTAGAACATGATTGACCCTAGAGGGAGAGGGAGGGGGGCTGTGAATAGGTCAATCTAACAATCGTTGGTCATTTTAAAAATTACTTGATTGATTAATTAAGTGCATCGGATATAACAATCAAGTGTGTGTGTGTTAGCGAATGTGATTAAGCAATCAACACAAGGAATTAGCTCTAACACTACAAGCATAAAGACACAAGATATAAAGTGAATCGGTTAGCCAACCTACATCCACTGTTAGGACTAGCTCAACCTTGAGCTATCCCCAAATTCACTAAGTGAGGACTTATACCCTTACAATTAGAGTAGGAATTCCACCAAACTCAATTGGCTGGGAATTTCATCCACCATATGTAAAATAGGAATTCCACCTATTTGAATTGGCTTGGAATTCCACCCACCACGTGTACAGAGACGATGCTCTAGATTTTTTATAGTGATTCCGGATCCAAGCCTCCTTAATCCACTTTCACAGGATAAAGGTTTTAAAACTAAATTAAAACCAAGAAGCACTTTCCTTTTAACTCTTTCTTGAAGATGTTTGCTTCTCAAAGATCCACCCAATGTGTGCCCGAGTTAATCCTGACGCTCCGCCTTGTAGCCGTCATTGAGCAATCACAATTTTAGGGTGACTAGGAATCTGATTCTATCCTAGTTGGTATCTTTTCTTTCCTCCTCTCTTTCTCTCTTTCACTAACTCAATCAACAGATTGGTTGTATATGATTTCCAGGTGTAGGCACAAGAGATTTGATCATTCCTTAGAGTCTGTGAATTTTCTCAGTTCAAAGAAAATGATTAAATGATCATACAACTTTCATATTTAAAGAGGAGTCAACACAATTTTTCAAACTGTTACACCCCGGACTTTCAATTTATTATTTTATATGAAAATTACACATTTTAATTGTGAATTTTAGATGGATCTTATATGGATAAAGAATTGGGCCATGACCCAATTAGGACCCAATTGATTGTGGAATTGGTTTTATTAAAAATTAAATGGGGTTGAATTAATTTAGTGATGCATTATATCTAAATTTAAATAAAAGATTGCATGGTCGAATTTTAGATGTAAAAATCTAGGATTATGCGCATGAGATAATTAAAGAAGGAAGCAAGGGCGCATAACACATTCTAAATAGGGATTAAGGAAGGATTTTAATTAAGGAGAGCAGGGGAAGGTCGGCCATTCCAATTTAGATACAAGGAATGGGCGCACGGCCTAAGGGGGGGAGTAGCTATCTTGAGCACTTCCTAAATATAGACCAAGGAAACATTATAAAAGGAGAGAAAGACTAGAGGCGCATGGTTTGCACACCATAACTGAATTTTATCTCTCCCTTTCTCTCTTAATCTCTCACTCACGGCAAGAACAAGAGGAAGAAAAGGCAGCAACAAGAAGGTGATCACGGCTTGAGAAAGATCAAGAAGAAGAAGAAAGAGGCTAAGGAAAGAAGAAAGATTGGAAGAGCAAGAACCGGTTAGTATCATATTTGATAAATATGTTTTGAAATAAAGAACCATAGGGTTCGGCCATGGTGTGTGGCCGAACCCCATGGAAGAAGATTGGGTGATTTCTTGATGATTTTAATGGAAAGAAAGAACCATAGGGTTCAGCCATAGTGCATGGCCGAACCCCATGAAAAGATTTGATTTATTTTATTGGGTTATTAAGAATGAAAACCATGGAAGTTGTTAATAAGTTTATTGGGTTTTCAAACATGAAGATAATGGATTTGTACCTATGTTTTTAAGATGATTTTAAATGGAGATTTGGTTAAGGATATGGGTCGGCCATTGCATGGCCGAACCATGATTTGAATGATTAAGTGTTTTGGATCAAAAGAATGGAAAAAGAAAGGGTGAGGTTCGGCCATGGTGTATGGCCGAACCCCACCAACGATAGTTGACGATTTTAATTGATTAAAATGGAAAGGATATTGATGAAAAAAATGGATTAGAAACCATGGAAAGATATGGTTTAATGAATGGTTAAATGGAAGGTGTTGGATAATTTTTAAATGAAGTTTGAAGAATAAGATGAACCATACATGGCCGAACCCCATGGAAGAGAATTATTATTTAAGAAAGTATCAAAGTATGGATTTTAATTAGTAAGGATGTTACTAGATTAGAAAATATCTAATCATGGACCTTGGATTAATTGGAAGTTGATAAATTTGGAAGCATTCCAATTATGGAAAGATGGTTTCTAAATTAGGAAACTATCTAATTTTTGGAAGGTAGAGACTAAATTGGAAAACCTTCCAATTATGGAAAGGTGGAGACTATTTATGGAAACCTTCTAATAATGGAAGGTGGAGTTTAATTATGGAAACCTTCCAATTATGGAAAGATGGTTTCTAATTTTGGAAACTATCTAATAATGGAAAGGTGGAGATTATCTTGGAAACATTCTATTTATGGAAGGAGGTTGCTAAAATTAGAAGCTACCTAATTATGGACTTTAGATTAAAATGGAAGGTGGAGTTTAATTATGGAAACCTTCCAATTATGGAAAGGTGGAGATTATTTATGGAAACATTAGGCATCATGGGTTCGGCCATACATATGGCCGAACCCCATGAATCAAATTATGGTTTATGTTTAATGAGTTATGATTTTTAGTGTTTGCAAGGAAAGGATTATTGGTTAGGTAAGCCATGGATGGCAAAGTTGTAATTACATGCCAAAGTGGAGGATCATGGGTTCGGCCATGGTGTATGGCCGAACCCCATGAGGTTTATTTTATGGAGATGATTGGTTAATGAATTAATACAGGATCTAATTATGATAGATTTAAATGAATGAGGGAATCAATGGCAATCTTGTAAATATATGGAAATATTGGACATAGGGTTCGGCCATGGTGTATGGCCGAACCCCATGAATTATTTATGGGACTATGTGTTTGGATTAAAAGAAATATGTATGGATTATTTGGAACCTAAGCAAGGAAAAAGGACTATGGTTATGAACAATGGCATAATTGTAATTAACTAAAGATTAGACCATGGGTTCGGCCATGGTGTATGGCCGAACCCCATGGGGATTGGTTTATGGACTTAAAAGTTGTAAATCAAGTGGGACTTGGTTTTGATTGGTTATTATATTATAAGGAAAAGGGATCTCGCAAGTGGTGCTGCGCTCGGTGATCGATTCTTGGACGGAAGCGCAAGGACTCGTGAACGGTCTTTGGTAAGATTCCACCTCTTTGAAACCATGGATTTTTGACAATGTTTCTTATCTTATTTTTGATGAGATTATGTTTCAAAGGATTTGTTTTTAAATTGAATTTTTAAATGCCATGTTTATATGAGGAATAGCATGTGGTTTTGAATATGATTTTAAATGCTGTGTTTATATATAAAATAGCATGTGTTTCATTGGCATCTCATGCATGGCATGGGGTGGAGGATTTGTAACCGGAGGGGTCACACTCCGTCGGGGCATCCGAAAAAGCCAATGTGCGGTACCTTGATGTGATTTCCATCAAGAAGATTCCGGAGGGTCCACACTTCGTCAAGACGTCTGAAAGACCTATGTGGTGGGTACTTTTATGTACATGTGATGGGTGGGACTCATTGCATTTGTCATCATTGCATGGCATGGTTTTACATGGTTTTGGATATTATGTTATAATATATGTTTTGTACTAACCATGTGTTAGCCGTAACTGGAATTCCTACAGGGCGCGTTGTTCTAATGCCCTACTTCTACCCTAGTTGATGACACAGGTAATCAGGGGAACAAGGAACGTAAGACGGACTAGGCATAGGAGCTTGGAAGACTTATTTTATATGTGTTCGAATAAAGTCACTCATGAACTTGTATTTGAGTATCTAGATTTCATAATGTAATAAGTTAGATGGTTGGATGATTTATTGGATAATTATGATGTTTTAATTATGGATAAGGACTTGACATACTTTGCTATCTGAATGGAATAGAACTTGGTTCTATTTTGATTCCGCAATTTTGATGTTATTTATTCTGCATGTTGATATTGCTATGTGTGAACCATTTTCGTGGACTTGGTCCATACACACATAGGGTTGGCCAGTTAAGGGTCGGACTTTGGAAGTTCGGACTTAGCTCACTTCGTGACGTCCCGCGCTCTATCACTCTACTCTGTTATAAAAAAAAAATAGACTCTGAATTTACGGGAAGAAGTGAGTGAAAAAGGGCGGGGCGTTACACAAACTGTCTACTACCGACAGGTCGGTGGCAACGATGGGTCAGTGTTCATATTTATTACCATTCAACCACCAGGCCATTGCACAATAAATGTACTCCCAAAGGTATAATTATTTATAATCGACAGGTCAGTGTCACCGATGGGTTGACAATCATGGAACCGAGAGGTCGGTCCATACGAGGGTCTCAATCTGGGGCAACACCATGCAGATAGAGTTTCATGTCCCGAAACTTGTCCTGTCCAGAACGGCCTATCGCCCTTTATCGAGGGGTCGTCCTGGTGCTCTCGATCGGTCTTGAAATACCGAGATGTCTGTTTTCTCGAGAGCCCACTTGAGTTCAAAAGTCTAGAACTCACAAATTTTTCATTGACGAGTCGTTGACCACGAGGGGTAGTTAGGTTCACCACTGAGGGGTCGGTGCATACGAGACTCTCGATCAGAGACTTACCCAGAATGAAAGTTCTATGATCCAGAACCTCTATCAATCTGGCCCACCAGTCTATGACCACGATGGGTTGATCCTGTCTCCACCGAGGGGTCGGTGAGAACGATTGGTCGAGCTGACAGTGGACTTAATTCATATTTTCAAGTTCGCTTCTAATTCACTGTCAAGCTTCCTCTCTAGGCATTTTATTATTTTACCATTTGTTCAACTAAGCCTAGGAATGGTCCTCCTAAGGTGTGGGTACCACCTAAAGTCATTTATGGAAAAATACCTATTTTGTGATTGTCATTTATGAGCATTAATCCGGTGGAGCATGATCTCCACTCTTGATCACCTTGAGTCTTCAAGCTTCTAGCAAGTGCTTCTTCTCGAGTCATGTAATTGACAAACATAGGGAATCGGCAAAGCTGGGGCACTAACAGAATGGATGGTCCAATTTTCCTCCTCCTTTCTCCTTAAATAAACTAATTCTAAGATAAAAAAAAGAAAGAAAGAAACAAAGACAAATTTGGAAGGTGGAGTTGTTAATCTCGCATTTTACACATGCACCAATCTGTAGCTCAATTTTGACCTAGTAAACGTCTGAATCACGAAAATTTCATTAAATAGAAAGTTGTAGCTCTTGAACTTATTTCCAACGTAAATAGAATAAAGTCAATCGAACATCGGAGTGGAACCTTCCTTCCAAATTCGACTTTGAGTGATTATCATCTTACTTTTGGGATTCCTACGAACTTAACTTGCTAAATTCTCCCAAATTCTTCCTCTGCTCATCTTGACCATTGAATTATCTTGGACGCTTGATTGCCACCGACTTGATGGCTGGGTTAAGTTCCGTACAAATGAAAATGCACATAATTAGTCTAGTTTGAAGAGAACTCACATATTTATGTAAAAATGTGAAAATAAAGGCAAAACTAATGTGATAATGGCTAGGAAAATTAAGATAATAATGCAATTTTAAGTGATTATCATTCAGATCTTTATTATTTATGATAATTATTCTTGTTTTGGTTTAATTATTTAAATTAAATTGAGTCTTTTATGTAGCCTAATAGTTTAGTAAAAGGGATCTTTTAAGCCTTTCACATTTAAGACTTGTATTAAATTAATTAGATTTATCTAAATCTGTTTTGGATGCACTTTTGCATTTAAATGGCTATAATTTTTAGAAAAGGTTGGAATTATTGTATTTAACCTTATGTTATTTTGAAATAAAATAATTAAGGTGACTATTTTCATTGAATTAAAATTAAATTTTGTATTAATTATTCCTTTTGATTCTAACATAGGTTTTACTTTTTTTTTTTTTTTGGTTTTTGTAGTTATCTTAAGTTGGTATTTTCTCCCTTTCAATTACAGGCTTTTAAACACTTTCAAATTCAAAAGCTGACTAGGTAAGGAGATTCAACGATACTTAGAATTTAAGCGTTTTAAATTCTATATATGTTAAATGCATTGCATATTGTATTAATCTTCAAACAATGAAAAACACTATTAATCTAAATGCAATGATGGATCCGGTGGACTTTTTGGCTAAATGAAAAAGACGTGAATGGTACCAAAGAATGATACCGGGTATCACTTATCGTAAGGGAAATTAAATAATCGGTTTGGGACACAAATTGTAAGTGTGAATAAAACATTCAGGTTATGACATGCTCAAAAATTAATCAATCACAAGCTATAAACCTTGGGGATGAGCATAAAGATGGTCATTAAAAAAGGTCATCAAGAAGAGCTTTGAGATCTTCAAGCCATTTATATTATAGACTGAGAGCCACATAAAGAAATAATCATTGTAGATTATTCAGGGAGAAATACAGCTCAAACATTTAGAGAGTTAGTCACTTATGAGCAATTCATCCCATAAATATCTGAGGAAAATATGGAGCTTTTGGCCACAACCCATTGGCCTTTAACATTAGCAGAATGAGGTACTCATAATGCTGGTTGTGGCAGAACCCACATATGCATGGAGTACAATCATTTATGGTATGGCAATATTCAACAACATAATATGGAAAGCACCAAAGATATTTAATCCATTTCTAAGTGCAAACCACACACAATAATATGCATTCTTAAGTGTATGCCAAAGTGAGGGATCACTGGTACAAATGTTCTTGCCACATTTGAACTTGTGTTCTTGATTGTCAATTTCCGTCCAAAAGGTCTACGTCGTCCAAAAGGTCTATGTCGTGTGTCCTGTGTGCCTTTGGAAGTGTGAAGATCATATGGTGAGAAGACCTGGATGGCAAAGCAGCAATGGGATATGGTGAATCAGCTAGAATGCCAACCAAGGGAGGTAAAACGATCTTAATAAACTTAGGATGACTCTCGACTGATCCAAAAATAGGTTTAGACTTAGAATCTGGACTCATATAGGTGGATTATATGATTAAAATGTGACTCTAAGCATGAAAGTCCATAGTTTGGTTTGAGATAATGTGCTAATAATTCTAAGGGTGTTCAGAATTCTGGAAGACATTTTGAGATTCAAAGTTCAAAACAGGTAGATTCGGGCTTTTGAGTAGAACACAGTGTTGACAAACCTATGGACTTCTTCTCACGTGGATTTAGAACTTTGAAAAGTGTGTTCAGGACTTCTAGAAGCTACTTGTTGTGTTCAGAGCTCCGAATAGGAATTTAAAGGTTTGAGTACTAGCCATTGGAGCATGTGCTAGCTGTGTGACAAGCTGAAAATATTTGATGAAGTTTTGAATAGATTTGATTTGTTGGCACAACATTGACTCTGAGCTATATGCACATTCGATTGTAAAATCATTTGATATTCTAATGTGACCCATCACTTTGATCTTCTAATTGGTCCAATTAATGAAAGAGACATCTAGGGACACTAGTTAGTGATAGATCTTGAGTACCCATCTTGAATCCTTGGTTTTGTGGCTTTGATCGATGAATCATTTGCAACAAGGTTAGGTGCTGTCGAGGAAGCATTGGTTGTACCACTAATACGAGCTTTGATTCGCGCATCTACATTGGAAAAGTCAATAAGTACTTGTTGTGTTCTGGTGTGACTCGGTGAGAGTCAAGTGGTGACTCGGTGAGAGTCAAGTTGAGACTCAGGTGAGTCTTGCAACTCAAAAGTGAATTGTATTGGGCGTTGGTAGTCGAGCACTAGAAAATGATGATTTTACCCCTGAGTACTGGACCAGTTAGCCCTCATTTGTGTATATATTAGGTGCATTTAATTTAATTTTGTTGTTTTGTAGGAAAATTTGGAAAATACAGAAAATTAGCAAAAAAACCACGATTAATTGCAAAATCTGTGCTGAAATCGGAAAATCTAGAATTTTTAATAATTTTTTCCACTTGTAAGAATTTAATTTGTAAACTGAATAATCTAAATCTATTTATGAGAGTTTAGATTATTTCAATAATTTTAGAATTGGTGGTGAATTAATTATTATTAATTTCTGTAAAAGAAAGCCTTGAAGATTGAAGTCCGATGCAGATTGAAGTCTAAGCTCAGAATCCCACTCCACTGGGCCAGGCTTGAACTCGATGTTCCATAATCCAAAGTACACAGGATAGAGTCCAAAGCCCATCACGATTACGAAGCCAGAGTCCAAGTCCAAGCCCATTTACAGAATCCCATGCGCACGAGCCCAAACTTAAATGCCCAAAGCCATGGCACATTTGCAAACACTCCATGCGCATAATCCACTCACCAAAACCCTAACACATCCTAGCCACCCATTCCAACCTAGAAACCTATAAATCGATGCTATGGGGCAGCTTGTAAAAATTGAATTTGGCTCTCTAGATTTCAAGACTGGGCGTGGATCAAAGGAAGAGAAAGAAGAAAGTAAAGGAAAATCAAGGAAAACTCGTGTGCTCTAATGGTTAGATTTGATTTTCTGTTTTTTTTTTCCATATTTTTCTTGTAATTCTTGTATTCAATTCCAAGTTATGAAATTCCATGTTTTATTTTTGAAATTGTAACGCCTCGCCCTTTTTCACTCTCTTCTTCCAGTAAATTCAGAGTCTATTTTTTTTTTTTTTATAACAGAGTAGAGTGATAGAGCGCGGGACGTCACAACGTGAGCTAAGTCCTGAACTTCCAAAGTCCGACCCTTAACTGGCCAATCCTATGTGTGCATGGACTAAGTCCACGAAAATGGTTCACACATAATAACATCAACTTACGGAATAAAACTCATAACTGCGGAATCATCACATGAGGAATAATAATAGAATCAAGTTCTATTCCATTCAGATAGCAAAGTACGTCAAGTCCTTAATCATTATTAAAACGTCATAATCATCCAAATAAACATCCGACCATCTAAGTTATTACATTCCCGGAAACTAGTTACTCAAATACATGTCCATAAGTAACTTTATTCAAAACTTATAAAATAAAGCATCCAAGCTCCTATGCTTGGCCCGTCTTGCATTCATCGTTCCCCTGATTTCCTGTATCATCAACTAGGGTAGAAGTAGGGCGTTAGAACAACTCGCCTAGTAGGTATTCCAGTTACGGCTAACACATGGTCAGTACAAAACATATATAATAATATTGTAATGTCAAAAACCATAAAAATCCATGCTATGCAATGATGACAAATGCAATGAGTCCCACCCATCACATGTACATAAAAGTACCCACCACATAGGTTTTTCGGACGCCTCGACGGAGTGTGGACCCTCCGGATTCTTCTTGATGGAAAATCACATCAAGGTACCGCACATAGGTTTTTCGGACGCCTCGAAGGAGTGTGACCCCTCTGGTTACAAATCCTCCACCCCATGCCACGCATGAGATGCCAGTGAAACACATGCAGTTTTATAACATAAACATAGCATTAAAAATCAACTTTTGAAACATAATCAACACATGCTATTTATACAATTAAACATAGCATTTAAAATTCATACTTTGAAACATATCCTTTGCAACATAAATTCATCAAAAATAAGATAAAACAATGCACATAAACCCATGGTTTCAAAGAGGTGGAATCCTACCAAAGACCGCTAACGTGTCCTTGCGTCTTTCGTCTGGTAACCGCTCACGATCGTAAACACCTTGTGAGGTCCCGTTACCTTAAAATATAACAATCAATCAAAACCCAGTCCCACTTGATTCACAATATTTTTAAGTCTATAAACCAATCCCCATGGTTTATCATTTCATACTTATTTACCAAATTGCCATTGGTCTAATCTTTATTTAATATTTCATTTTAATATGCCAAACATAGTCCTTATGTCCACCAAACAATTACCATGGGGTTCGGCCATACACCATGGCCGAACCCATGGTCCATTAATTCAACTAATTACAATAATGCCATTACTCCTTCCATGGTTAGTCACCTTCATTTATTTACCCATGTTTAGATCCAAATACATAGATCATAAACATCTAAGTCCAGCAAACCTTCCCCATGGGGTTCGGCCATACACCATGGCCGAACCCATGGTCCCTTATTTTCACCTAATTACCAAAATGTCAGTCCATGGCTATCATAACCCATATCATAATTGATAATCATAAATTTGTATCTTTCATTTAATATTTAATCAATCACTAGGTTAATTCCATAACCAATCCATACAATAGTTCATGGGATTCGGCCTTACTCCATGGCCGAACCCTATGTCCAATATTTTCACATATTTTCAAGATTGCCATTACCTCATGTTCATGTCTCTCCATTAATCCAATCATCACATTAGGTTTAGGTTCCAAAACCGATCCATAAAACCCATATGATCCATTAAATTGGTTCACCATCTTAGGTCCATAAATGACCCATAAAAATTCCTTAATACATATTACAGTCCATAATTAGAAAGTCTATAAATAGAAACTTTCTAAATTCAGTATACAACTTCCATAAATAAAAGCTTTATAATTAGAAACCAACTTATCATCCATCCTTCCATACTTAGAAGGTTTCCAACTTAATCATCCACCCTTCCATATTTAGAAGGTTTCCATATTTATCATCAATCCTTCCATACTTATAGACTTTCCAATTTAATCTCTACCTTCCAAAAATAATTATCATGCATTAAAAATTTCCATTACAACTCCAATACAACTCCATGCATGGCCGAACCCTATGGTTCATAATGTTCTCCTTTCTAAAATTAATAAACATTCATCTTCCATTTAATTAATCACCATACTAAATCCATCAATATCTTCCCATGGTCGCCATTCAAAATTAAAGCATAATTAACATTTCCCATCACTTTAAATCCATTAAAATTTATTAATAACCTTTCCATGGGGTTCGACCATGCCACATGGCCGAACCCTATGGTTCATCTTATTCCATGGTTTTCTCCCATAAAATAACCAACCACCTTTCATGGGGTTCAGCCCTTCACCATGGCCGAACCCTATGGTTTATCAACCTCTTCTTAAACCATTTTAAATCCTTTTTAAAACAATCATAATTAGTCCATGGTTTTCAACCAAAAAACCCATAATTTAAACTACGTCTTTCCATTAAAATTACCAAATCATCCATCAATTCTCTTCCATGGGGTTCGGCCATGCACATGGTCGAACCCTATGGTTCCATGCTTCTTCTTTTAAAATCCATACAAAACCTCCTAGCCGTCCATGGTTTTGGTCATTGAAATTTATTAACCAACTCCCATATTTTTCCTCATTAAAACTCCATAAATTATAAGCAACAACCTTCCATGGGGTTCGGCCCTTCATCATGGCCGAACCCTATGGTTTACCCAATTCTCTTAAACCATCTAAACCCAAAAATCAAACCATGTCTTTCCATGGTTTTCATCCCTTAAAATATAACCAATAACCTTCCATTAAAAATCACCAAAAACATAAAATCACTTACCGGTTCCGCGACTCCTTCGGCTTGTTCTTGCTCTTTCAATCCTTTTTCTTTCCTTAGCCTTTTCTCCTTGATCTTCCACTCGGTGCTGCCTTCTCTTCTCTTTGTTCTTGCCGAGATTGAGTCTTGAAAGAGAGAGAGAATGTAATGCCGTGTGCCCCTCATTGCCTTCTCTTTTATTATTTCCCTTGGTCCCAACTTAGAAGGTGCTTATGTGCCCCTTCTATAAAAATTCTACTCGCCCAATACCTTATTTGAAATGGCTATTGCCGTGAGCCCTCTCGTTCCTCTTTTTAGAAGGTGCCATGGCCCCTCTTATTGCCTCCTTTATAAGCTTCCAATCGGCCAATGCTAAGATAGCAATTGTCGTGCCCCTTGTGTGTCTTAAATAAGAAGGTGCCATGCGCCCCTCTTGTAATTCCCTTAATGCTATTTTTAATCTTAGATATCTCATCTCATCCAACATATTATGTGTATATAACCCCTTGATTTTTGTGATATAAAATCTTATATTCGACGATGCAATCTTTTATTTAATTCTCTCATGCGACCATGCATATCTTCCATTTCCTAAAATCTCTTCCATGAAAATATATCCACACGGCCATAGTAATCTTTATTTTTAACCTCTCCATGCGCATGTCAATTTATCCAAATCCCTTATATATATATATATATATATATATATATATATATATATATATATATATATATATATATATATATATATATGTATGTATTGCATTACTAAATAAATTTAACCCCATTTAATTCCATTGAAAACATTTACCAAAACCGTTGGGTCTTAATTGGGCAAAGACCCAACATTTTACCTATATAAGATCCATATCTAAAATTTCACAATTTAAATGGGTAATTTCCGTAAATATTTATAACTTGAAAATCGGGGGTGTTACAGAAATTGAAGTGTGACGAAATAGTTAGATTATGTGATGAAAATTTAGAGTGTATAGACTTTTGTTCCTGATTCTAACGCTCTTGTTTTCAAGAGTGCAATGAAATATTTTAGAGTTGGAAACAAATGTTCAAGTTCTGTTCTCTCTAAGTTCTGGTTTGTAATATATATTTTAATGAATTCCATGGACTTAATTCTTGAAATAATTATGAATGAGAACATGAATGTGAACATGGTTAATTTATGTGAGCTCAGTCTAGGCTTCAGTTTAATTTATAAAATTTGGAAAAACAATGCCGGTTTGATTTCTAAAGACCAATTCCACTGTAATATATGTATTTTATTGATTCATTGATTCTTTATTGTTTTAATTCTTTTCCAACTCCAATTTAAATGGTGGAACTAGGTTGAGATTAAAAGGACTGATTTTGAATTAAATCTTAGTTACACTTGAATTGTTTCTGGTTTCTAAATTAATCCACCAAAGTAAGTTTCAATTAAAGTTTTTAAATTACATAATTGTAAATGCTTGGATATATTTTCCGTAATTCAATTGGGTTCGACATGCTCTCATTCACTATATTATCATATGGTACGTGCACTTGCATGTATAAATGTACGACTTTTATCATACAACAAGTTTTTGGTGCCATTGCTGGGGAATTATGGTGTTTACAAATATTTACCAATTTTTAATATAAATTTTTTCCTTGAAACTTGGAAGTTAGTAATACTCATAAAAATATATTTTTTAGATTATATTTCATGATTCTTTGTTCATGATACAATTTTTACTTCTTGGAATTTAAATTGAAGTCCAGTGAATTTTGGTGATTAATTTTGATAAATCAAAAATAATTTTTATTTGACTTAGAATTTTAATTTGGATTAGTTTTTTTTATCTCTCTACTATTTGTAGAATTTTAGGAATTTATTTAGTTAGGTTATACATTTTTTGTGATTCAGAATCTTCACCATGGTTGCGCACTAAGATTTATGGAAAATAGGCTACATATGTAACACCCCAATTTCTCAATAATATGAATATTTACAAAAATGCCACTGGATTGGTGAATTTAATAAATGTTATTGTAAATGAGAAAATGGTGGGGTCCATTGTTCAAATTATGACCTTATGAACATAGTATAAAGGTCAATTTATCATGAATGGGTAATGAACATCAAATTGGGTCAATATGGTTAATTAGGTCAAAGGACCCAATTGGGACCAATGGGTCATAATGGACTTGTTTGACCATTGGTTGAGCCCAAATTTAATGGGGTTAAGCTGAATTGATTGGAAATTAAGTGGAGCATAAATGGGTAGGCTTGATGCAAATGGGTAAACCACATTCAAAGGGGCGAAACCACTCATAATTGGGTCTAGGCTTTAATTGGGTCAATAAGCAAAATGGGGACCCAATGGGTCGTGTTGACCATGTGGACCATGGTTGACCGTGTGGACCCTCAAGTGAGCTCAATTGTGAGTTAAATCAGGTTGAGTTGGGACTGAATTGAGTTGGGTTTAAATTAAGAAGTGGAGTTGACTCAAGTGCATTAAATGAGTGTCATTTAATGTGGTGAGTTGGTTGAGTTGAAATGGAAACCAAAGGGGTCTTGTAAATTCATTGAGTCAAATGGGAGATGAAAGGTTTCTTTGGTCTTAAGCCACCCAAGACAAGTCCCACACGTTGGGGACTTGTGGAGTGGGTTTTCCATGCATAGTTTTAAATGAAATGAATGGGAATTGGATGAGATGCATGGGAGTGCCAAAGGGTGCGTTGGGAGTGCCAAGGGATGCTTTGCTTGGCAGCAAGTGCCTCATTGGTTTAAACAAGATTTGATGTGAGTAATGAGGGGTCGAAGGGCTGTTTAACAAAAGCAGCAAACACCACCCTCTTGGCCGAATTCTACATTGCAAAAACCTTGGAATTCTTATCTCTCTCCCTCTCTCAAGAACATACCCCTTGGCCGAGTTATACCTTGGTGTTTTCACCATTGATTCTAGCTTCTAATCAGCTGAGACTAAGGAAGAAAGAAGGAAGGAAGCAAGAGGGAAGGAGGCAAAGGAGCAAAGGCAAGAAGAAAGGCTTGGAAAATTGATAAGTAATCCATAGAGTTTTTATTGTAAAATGGGTTAAATGGAATATGATTTGGCCATGAGATGGCCGAATCTACCAAGGGTTAGAATATGAATGTTGATGGTTAAAAGAGATAGAAACATGAACCATAGGGTTCGGCCACTTTGGATGGCCAAACCCCATGAAAGGATTTGAAATATTTATGGTTGATTGTATGGTTTTGGGGGATAAAAACCATACAATGGTTTAAGTTTTTAAAGGTGTTTAATATGGAGATAAAAATTGATGTTTTGGGCCATGGGATGGCCGAATTCAGCAAGGGTTTTAACTTTGGGTGAAGGTGTTGTAAAATGATAAAAATGGACCATAGGGTTCGGCCACCTTGGATGGCCGAACCCCATGAAAGTATTTGATGATTGGTATGGTTTTGGAGAGATGGAAATCATATCAATGGTGGAGAGGTTTACATGTTTTAAATAAGTCTAGGTATTTGACAAAAGAGGTTTAAATCATAGGCCATAGGGTTTGGCCAATTGGGATGGCCGAACCCCATGAAATGATATGATATGTATATGGTAATTTGTGATGGTTTTTGAGAGATAAAAGCCATACAATATTATGGGATTTTTATATGATAAGGTAACTGTTTTGGTTTGGCCATAGGATGGCTGAACCATGTGGTTAACATGGCTAAAGGGTAGAGTCCAATTGGTATATAAATAATGGCATCATTGAGCAAAAGAACCATAAGGGTTCGGTCATGTGTATGGCCGAACCCCATGGACTGTTTTTATGGTTATATGGAGTAAGAACATTGCTGGAGATTTTGAATGAATCCATGCCTTTGATTCAAGAATTATGTATGTATATTATGGACTTAATATCAGTAAATAACCAAGCATGATAGATGAGGGAATATGGGATAAAAATCCATAGGGTGAGGTTCGACCATGTATGGCCGAACCCCACCAATGATTATTTGATGGACTTAGTGCTAATTCATAATGAATTAGAGATGTATGTATGAATGATGTAAAGGACCAAATTAAGGTGGTGAGGTTCGGCCATGTTGTATGGCCGAACCCCACTAAGGTGGTTTGGATATGGACCTTAGGTGTTTAAGGAAAATTAAACAAAAGGTTAGCCTAAATGGCATAAAGGTAATTATGGATGAAATGATCATAGGATTGGATATACGAACCCCACGAGATGGTTTTTGGGTCTTAGATGTGAATGGAAGTTTAAATGATAGTGTATTGACTTGCTGTTACATAACAAGGTAACGAGACTTGAACAGCGCACTGAGTTGTGATCGGGTGACGCTTAAGAAAGAACGGACGCTGAAGTAAATCTTCAGTAGGTTTCCTACCTACTTGTAACCACTATGATGATTAGTTTTATCATGATTTGATAAGATATGTTGTTATTACTATTATGTTTCAATTGGTTTTTGAATCATGAGATTTATTTATATGCTTCATATATTCATTGGCATCTCATGCATGGACATGGGATGATAATTATGGAAAGCCTCCTTAGGCGATGAGGGTCCCGCCAGGAGAAGTATCATGATGATAAGAGATACATTGGCCTCCTTAGGCGATGAGGGTCCCGCCAGGAGGAATGTTATAATGATGAGAGTCACATTGGTCTCCTTAGGCGATGAGGGTCCCGTTAGGAGAAATATTATGATGATGAGAGCCACATCGGCCTCCGTAGGCGATGAGGGTCCCGCCAAGAGGAATATCATCAACATGAAATGAAAGAGTATTGTGACTTGCCTTGACGATGAGAGTCTCGTCAAGTGATGGCTATGTATATGCGTGATGGGAGAGACTCATTACATGTGCATACATACATAGCATTGATTTATCTGTTTTTTATTACCGTATACACTATGATATATGCATGTTATATATACTAACCATGTGGTAGCCCTAATCGGAAATCCTACTGGGTGCGTTGACCTAACGCCCTAATTCTATCCATAGAGGATAATGCAGGAAATAGAAAAGGAAAAGAGAAGGTCGTGGACCTAGAGGGGAGCCAAGCCTAAGCGCTTGATTATTGGAATGGAACTATATTTACTGTCATTTGAACTACATTTTATGGATATGTAATAGTTAGTAACCTTGCTATGGTTTGTTTACAGTTATAATAATGATTAGTTTGACATGGTTTGAAATGGTTAGTTTAAAGTAAACTTGACTTGTACTTTGCTATCAGAGAATGTATGGTTAACATAAGATTGATTATATTCTGCATCAGTTTAGTTCCGCAATTAGTTATGGCTATTCCGCATGTTTTAACTTAGTTCCATGTGTGGTTTGTCCTTCATGGGTTTAGTCCATGCACACATGGGTGGCCAATTAAGGGTCGGACTTGGGTAGTCTGAACTTAGCTCGCATCGTGACGCCGCTCGCTCTCTTCTGGTGTTGTTATATTATTATTATAAAAAAAAAAATAGACTCTGAATCTCGAAAGGGCGGGGCATTACAACATAGGCCAAGGTAAGTGCCTAATCATTTTCTTTTAATTTTGATATTTTCATGCACTCATATAGAATTTTTATTTAGGGTGTTTTGCATTTATTTTTGCACAAAAAAATTTGCAGATTTAATTTATTCATGCATTTAGGTTGTTAGTATTCATGCATTAGCTTAGTTGTTTAGTCATTGTTTGCATATTTGATTGAGTCTAGCATTGGCGACTTAAGATTGCATTCACAATAACTAGTAAATAATTAGTAAAAATGGTTCATGCATTTCCACAAATAAAATCAACTTAGAACCATTAGTTAGAAGTAGGGTTTTCATGCTCAATAAGACTATCTTTAATTCAGTTAATTTTGTGCTCACCAGTTAAAAGTTTTTCTTCAAGCACTGTGTCTAAGCCTAGTTCTGTCACCTAAGACGCTCCAATTTAAGGATAAGATGGGAATGTAGATGCCGTTGTGGCCCCCCACTTAACTAGGAACTTACCTGGCTGAGCTTGTGGTGAAACTTCCATCGGATGCTTAAAATTTTTTGGAGAAAATATTAGAAGCAGTCTAGATTTTAGGATCCCTGTGTCAATCTAGATTTAGGTCATGCATTGTGTGATATTTGTTTGGTCCTAGTTTGTCCTTGACTGATAATGAGTGTCTGGAGGCGCAATTCGATCAATCAATTAGGCCGAATAAAGCCTCTAGTTAGTGAATCATGTGTTAGTCATCAATTCAATGTGGAGGACAGTAAGGTCAGTGTTCTGGAATCTTCATTGAACGCCAATCATTGTAACCATGTTGAGGAGAGCTTGACCAATGGCTGTATGAACTATAATGTCGATAGTGGAAGTACTGAGGAAAGCCCCTGATGGGAACTTCCGTCGTATGATATGAACAATCCATGGGAGTTTACCATACAGGTGAGTGAAAATGTGTGGGTCAAAAGATACGTTCATGAAGTGCTATTTTCATTCCCTCATATAGACCACCACCTTCTGTCGTTTAGAAGTGAACTCACTCAGGTTGGTTTAAGATGTCAACTCTGTTCAGGTATATTTAGATTTATATAAAGTCAGTTTAGTCTATGATTTCTAATTTCGGTTGAGTCCGTTTGTCAGTCTAAGAGTCTTTTGTTTTCCTGTCTGTTTATAGGTGTTGCAAGTGAGTCCTCTTAGGTACATCTAAACCCAAATTCGCATTGTTCTAATATTTTCTAGTTTGCACATGATCACTATAGATTAGTGAACATTGATGACAATGTTTGATTTAAGTTTGGGGGTATTGAGGGGTTACACACTTGTTTTTTAGTCCCAAAAAAAAATTAAATCATGGGAAGTGTAAGTTCATGAGAATTGAGACTCCTTCAGTTTAAAAAAAGAAATTCAACATTAATATGCGGTCAAAAAAATTTATATCATGCATTGTCGGATAACGTTTTATGGAATCTATTCTCGAAAATATTTTTACACAGCCATATTAATATTAGTCTGGAAAAGAAAATTTTCATAAGTCGAGTGACCATTAGAGGAATACCAGTGGAGATTTATGCCCAGTGAGCTTTAGAGCCATTCTACCATACCTGACCTAAAACATAGGCACGTGAGGTGGATAAATATTTCTTTTTCGAATATTACATGTGGGAAACACACGTGAGCTCACAACTCAAATTCAAAATCCATAAATAATCTTAAATTACCATTAACATCTCAAAGGAGATATAAATTCTTTACCATAAATGTTATCAAACATTTTAGAATTTATTACAATAAACCCTAAAAGAATAAAATAGTAAAATCAACATCATCAACTCAAATCAAATAAATGAAACAAACAACTCAATATGTAGTGCATCAAAAGCAGCATAATAACTAAACTCTTCCTCGGGGTCCCTTGGACCCATCTGGTGCAACATTACCTGACATTGCAAGGACGTGAGTACAAACAATACTCAGTGAGGAAATATGCATGCTACACACTCACGCACCCACATAATAGTAATGTTTGAAATGGAATATAAATAAGGTTATGCTATCATGTCATGCTATCAATCTCATCAATGTGGACACACTGTCCATCCAAGGACACATCTATCTCATCAACGCGAACACAATGTCCACCCAAGGACACCTCTATGGAACATGCTATCAGAGGGACATAGGCCACGACTTACAAGTGGGAGATCTCCATACAACATAGATATCTACCTTGACCCGCGTCCCTTCACCACTCTGGTGATTAAGTAAGCTCTCAAGTGATCAATATACGACTTACCAAGTTAGTACCGCCTTAGTAAGGCTCACAAGTATCTAACCTTGAGAAATACGTCTTACTAAGTTAGTATCACCCAAGTGGGGCTCACAAGTATCTAACCCTGCGCAATATTGTACACCAAGTATACAAAATAGTCGTGAGAGCGACCTACAATGCGAAGCATGTGAGTGTAACGCCTCGGATTTTCAGACTATTATTTTATATGACAATTATTCTTTTAAATGGTGGATTTTAGAATTGGGCCTTATTTGGATCAAGAATTGGGCCATGACCCAATTAGGACCCAACCAATGTTGGAATTGATTTTATTAAAATTCAAATGGGTTGAATTAATTTAGTGATGAATTATATCTAATTTTAAACAAAAGATTTTATGGCCGAATTTTGAAGGTGAAACCTATAGATTATGTGCATGAGAGATATGTGGGATTTTAAATCCACAATGATATGCTAGATATTTAAAAGGGATGAAATATGTATGAAATAATTAAAAGATTAGGCATGGCCGAAATTTGGATAAAAATATCCATATTATGCGCATAGGATATTCAAAAAGGGAAGGTAGATTGTCTTAAGTTAAATTAAAAGATTATTTGGATTATGATTAAGGTTATGCGCATAGTACTTGCTAATAAGAATTAAAAGGAAGGCTTAATAAGGCAAGGGAAAGTCGGCTATGGCTAATTAAGGAGGGAAAGTCGGCCATGGTTAAATAAGGAAGGTTTGATATATGTCCAGTATTTTGGTTATAACTTTCAACTCTAATGTCTAATTGCCTTGATTCTTTTTACGTTGGAAAGAAGACTTCAAGGGTTACAACTTTTAGTTTACCACTGTTTCTGATTCAAAAGTTAACAAGGTCAAAACTGAGCTACAATATGGTATATGTGTAAAAAACGGGGAACACAAGGGCTCACGGCATTACTATATTTATTTTTGGCATTGGCCGATTGGGAGGTTACTAGATTAAGCAAGGGAGCTCGGAAATTGCTAATCTAAGTAAGGGAGGTTGGCATTGCCATCTAAGGCAAGGGAGGGGTGCATGGCACCTTCCCCATTTGGATTAATTGGAGCTTATATTAAGGAGATAACCCTTGGGCTGATTTCTCTCTTTCTCTCTCTCTCCCAATTGTTATTCACGCCAAAACAAGAAGAAGAAACCAGCAAGGGGTTGTCCGACCCGCAAGAAGAAAAGATTAAGAGCAAAGGAAAGGATTGGAAGAAATAACCGAAGGAGTCGCGGGAACCGGTTAGTTGTTTGATTTATATTTTGTTTAAAAGATATGCTTATTTTTAATGGAAATACATGGGTTAGATATGGATTATTTTATGGGGTTATTAATAATGGAAAACCAAGGAAGCATGAACCATAGGGTTCGGCCACAATGCATGGCCGAACCCCATGTAAGAAGATTGGTTTAATGTATGATTTTTGTAAGCCAATGTATAATCGGTTTTGGATTTACTTGGTGATGGATTAAATGAAAGGATTTTGGAGATGCTTAATGGAAGGTCTTCGGCTATATTTATGGGTTCAAAATCGTGAAAGGATACTGATTTAATGTATGGATTTAAATGATGGAAAGTTATGCACCATAGGGTTCGGCCAAGGTGTATGGCCGAACCCCATGGACCAAGTTAACTTAGAGATTGGTATAAATGGTAATAATGTAAATTGGTTTCAAACATGAAGATTATGGATCTTTGTTTAGGGATTTTAAATGGGATGATATGGATAATTCTATGAGTAAGGTTCGGCCATGCACTAGAATTTATTTTAGGAAGGAGGTGATTAAAGTAGAAACTATCCAATTATGGGGTAAGTTTGGAAGGTAGATGGATTAGAATGGATAAATTAGAAAGCTTCTAATTAAGGAAAGGGGTTTGCTAAATTGGAAAGCACTCCAATTTTGGAAATGAGGTTTAAAATCTAAGAAACTTCCAAATATAGAAAGAGTTGCTAAATTGGAAAGCACTCCAATTTTAGAAAGAGGATTTCTAATCTAGGAAACCTTCCAATTATGGAAAGGTGTTGGTTATTTATGGAAACAATCTAAGTATGGAAGAATTATGGTAAATATATGAAAATAGGGAAGGTAAATGGCTATGGATATGCATAATGGCATTATGGTAATTAAGTGAAAATAAGGGACCATGGGTTTTGGCCATGATGTGTGGCCAAACCCCATGATGATTGTTTGGTGAACATAGGGACTATGTTTGGCATATTAAAATGAAATATTAAATAAAGAGTAGACCAATGGCAATTTGGTAAATGAGTGTGAAAATGATAAACCATCGGGATTGGTTTAGGAACTTAAAATATTGTAAATCAAGTGAGACTTGGTTTTGATTGTTTATTATATTTTAAGGTAACGGAACCTCACAAGGTGTTTACGATCGTGAGCTGTTATCGGACGAATGACGCAAGGACACGTAGCGGTCTTAGGTAGGATTCCACCTCTTTGAAACCATGGCTTATGTACCTTGTTTTTATATTATGTTTGATGAAAATATGTTTTCAAGAATATGTTTTATTATATTGAATATCGAATGCTATGTTTAATTGTTTGAAATAGCATAGGCCAATTATGTTTCAAAGGATGATTTTACACGCTAAGTTTATTTATATAAAGAGCATGTGTTGGATGTGTTTTCAAATGATGATTTTCAATGCTATATTATGTTATAAAATAGCATGTGTTTCATTGGCATCTCATGCATGGCATGGGGTGGAGGATGTATAACCAGAGGGGTCACACTCCGTCGGGGCATCCGAAAAACCTATGTGCAACACCTTAATGTGATTTCCATCAAGAAGATTTCCGGAGGGTCCACACTCCGTCGGGGCGACCGAAAGACCTATGTGGTAGGCACACTTTATGTACAGGTGATGGGTGGGACTCATTGCATATTTGTCATCATTGCATGGCATGGATTTATATGGTTTTGATATCACTATGTTATATGATATGTTTGTACTAACCATGTGTTAGCCGTACTTGGAATACCTACTGGGCGCGTTGTACTAACACCCTACTTTTACCCTATAGTCGGTGATACAGGTAATCAAGGAAATAATGAACCCAAGACAGACCAGGCATAGGAGCTTGGAAGATCTAGTTTATATGTTTTTGAAATAAATTACTCATGAACTTGTATTTGAGTATTTGGATTCCGGAATGTAATAACTTAGATGATTGAATGTTTTGGTTGACGATTATGACGTACTTTGCTATCTGAATGGATTAGAACGTGGTTCTAATATAATTCCGTATATTGATGATTATGTTTCCGCAGTTGTATGATTTTATTCGGGAAGTCGGTATGGCTATGTGTGAACCATTTTATTGGACTGAGTCCATACACACATAGGGTTGGCCAGTTAAGGGTCGGACTTTGGAAGTTTGGACTTAGCTCGCGTCGTGACGTCCCGCACTCTATCACTCTACTGTGTTATAAAAAAAATATATATATACACTGAATTTACGGGAACAAGCGAGTGAAAAAGGGTAGGGCGTTACAGTGAGGGGCTATACTATTTAACGACAACCACAATAGCTGTGAGTGCAACCTACAACGTGAAGCATAATAGGAGCTATACTCCTCGACGACAGGACCAAGTCCCATAGCTGACGCCACCGTTCTAGTAGGGTTCCTTGAATCCAAATCATCATCTTGTCACACCAATCTCCTCTAGGGAGTGGGGACTACTACTAGTGGGGCCCAAACAAGAGAAAGGTACATCACCAAGTCATATAAACTCCTTAGGTCTCATCCCAACACTAGTATTTCTCAATATTATCATGCACATTAACACAATAGCCCATACTCACATCCTAGATAACCTCCTAAGCACACATCAGTGAGTAATACCAAGGGAAAACATATTCATAATTTGATGGGCAATAAACATATCATAATCACATTATGACCACAATTTCACAATGATGGGCCAATCACCGTTTTCTATCATCATGACAAGATAATAGGTATGCTACATATCACATAATAGGGAATTTATAACTTCTCATGCATAGCATATGGCACATCCATCTTATTTATCATGCATTAAACACATCAATAACACATTATATTTCCTAAATCAATGTAATAGCATACAAGCATTCATTCAGTGTGTGTAGCGATCCTCACCTCAAAAGTTACAATGTCTCGAGTTCATCTTTGGGGTCGTACCTCTACGGGTTCGGGGTTCAAAAGCTCTAATCAATCAAAGAGAACATAATAAATCCTTATTAGTTCATAGATTAAGCCAAATCAAAGCTTACGAGCAAAACCCCCAATTTAGATTAATCCCTTCAATCCAAGGGAAATCCCCAAATCCTCTCAAGAATCATCTCCAAAATCATGCATATACCCCTTTTCCTCCCAAGAATCATCCCCAAATCCACCCAAGAATCATCTCCAAAATCCACAATTTCTTTCATGGATTCCTCTCCGAAAAGGATTTGTTATTCATTAAAACTCCATTCTCAACCCATCCCCTTCAGATCTCATTAAAGAATAAGAAAGGGAAGAGAAGGATCACAAATCTTACCTTTGGGGGAGAAGGAACTGTGCAAAGGTGTGCTCCAAGTGTAGGAAATCTGAATCCAAAGCCTTTAATGGGTGAAAATCAATGGAGGGAAGGTAGAGGAGGCAAGGGTTTCCTGTTAGATAAGAAGGGTTGGTTGTTTTGAAGTGGAAGGATGTGAAATAAACCTAGTTTCGTACAAACACAGACTTATGTACGAAGTTAATATTTTTTTTTAAGGCCCGGGCCATTACACATTCAATCTTTTTGAGGGTTATAAGTTGAAAGTCCCAGCACTAGAACACGATTGACCCTAGAGGGGGGTGAATAGAGAAATCTTCAAATTTAATGGCCTATTTAAATTTCTTGATTAATCAACAATATATGCAGCGAAATTATTAGATCAATCAAGTGTGTGATTCAAGAGTGTACAAGATCAAAGTTCAATCACACAAACAAGCACCAATACACCTGATATAAAGTGGTTCAGAGTGTAACGCCCCGCCCTTTTCACCCTTCCGAAAATCAGAGTCTGAAAATTTCTTTTGAAATAAACACAGAGTGAACAAGAGCGGGAGGCATCACGACGCGAGTTAAGTTCAGACTACTTAAGTCTAAGCCTTAACTGGCCACCCATGTGTACATGGACTAGACCATGATAATAAATCACACATGGAACTAACAACAACTTGTGGAATAAACTAGACTATTTGCGGAATAGAATGACTAGATAGCAAGTAACAGTCTCAAATATTAATTAACATAAATCAACCATCCAAAGTTAATAACCTAATCAAACCATAGCAAGTAATAACTTATTACATGTCCACAATCTATAATTCAAATGACAATAATAAAGAAGTCCAGTTCAACATTCAAGCACTTAGGCTTGGCTCC
Source organism: Chimonanthus salicifolius (assembly GCA_013350335.1). Classification (NCBI taxonomy): domain Eukaryota; kingdom Viridiplantae; phylum Streptophyta; class Magnoliopsida; order Laurales; family Calycanthaceae; genus Chimonanthus; species Chimonanthus salicifolius. The sequence continues at coordinate 56,382,880 of CM023532.1, forward strand.
CCTCCCGGTCATCGACCTTCTCTTTCCCTTTCCTTGTACCTGCATTCTCCTCTGAGGATAGAATTAGGGCGTTAGATCAACGCGCCCAGTAGGTTCCCGAATCAGGGCTACCACATGGTTAGCATATAAAACATGAATATATATCACATTACATGATCATCAAAAACATATAAAACCATGCTATGTATGTATGCAATTGTAATGAGCCCCACCCCATCACACATACATAGTCATCACTTGATGGGACTCTCACCGTCAAGGTAAATCACAATACACTTCCATCTGGGTCTCACATGATAAGGTAATCCACAGTAATCCTCGTTACCTGTGGAAAGACACTTCATCATTGAGTTGATTCATATCACATATTAGTCCTCCTGGCGGGACTCTCATCGCCTAAGGAGACCAATGTGACTATGATCATCATGTTACTCCTCCTGGTGGGACTCTCATCGCCTAAGGAGGACGGTAACTCATAATTGACACAGCATATCCTCAGTCATCATCCCATGTCCATGCATGAGATGCCAATGCTTTGTATGTCAGTTGTAAATGCATAATTCATCATTCAAAATATGGTAAGTAATAGTATGTCAATATCTCACGAAACCCTTCATGAAAACAGGTGTAAATGTGGTTACAAGGAGGTAGGAAACCTACTGAAGATTCACTTCAGTACTTGATCTTCTTTAGCGTCACCCGGTCACGACTCGCACGTCGTTCAATTTTCGGTACCTTATCCATATAACAATCAATAAATCATAACATCATTTACTTATTCATTCACATCTAAGACCCATCCACATCATGTGGGATTCGGCCATGCCCATGGCCGAACATCATCAATCTTAGGATTTAATCTCCTTTTCCATTTAACCAATTCTTAAATACTTACCCCTTTAAACATGTCTTGGTAGGGTTCGGCCATAAATCATGGCCGAACCATACCTCCTTGGTTAAACCTTCTTTCATAACCTTTCACTATCCATTATCATCCTTATTTACAGCTTTGCCACTAGTCTAAACCATATCAAAACAATTGTCATTTTATGGGGTTCGGCCCTATACCTGGCCGAACCTTGTATTCCCACTTATCCATCACCTAATGGTTCTCCATTGAAATACTTAAACCTTTTATAGAATCATGGAAACAATGTCAAACACAACCCATATACTTAGTCCATTTTTTTCCCAAAAACAGCCCATGCATGGCCGAACCCAATGGTTCTCTTGATTTATTTTGTCCATCATCTACCCATGATTTGAATCAATAACTTAACCCTAACATTGATATGGTTCAGCCCTATACCAGCTAGCCAAAAACAATAACCATATCCTCATTTAATTCCCATAAAACATCATACTCTTACATGGTTTTTATCACACAAAATCATCTAATATTTTCATGGGGTTCGGCCATCCAAAGTGGCCGAACCCTATGTCCATGTTTTGGTCCTCTTTAGCATGTTTTAAGTGTCACTTACACATATAAAAATCAGTACAATGTTACCATGTTTTTACCCTTCAAAACCATCCAAATAAGTTCATCAACTTGTCCAAATGACCATAATACTTCATGGGATTCGGCCATCGAAGATGTAACACCCCGCCCTTTTCACTCTAATTTTCAGAGTTTAATTTTTTTTTTTTTAAATATAATAATCATGTGATCGGGGCGGAGTGTCACGACGCGAGTTAAGTTCGGATCTCTAAATCCGACCCTTAACTGGCCAAGCCCATGTGCGTATGAACTAAGTCCATAAAACTGATCCGCACATGGTACATATATAATTTACGGAATTAACTTAGTTTTAATCTAACTGAGGTTATAATAGAACCTATGACTATTCCAATTTTCCATTCTTAGATAGCAAAGTACATAACTTATTCTCCAAAATTACTAATCAATCTTAACTAATCGTTCAATCAAACCATCCAACTTAAAACAAACCATAGCATCTATCTTAACTACTTATTAAAACCAACAAATCTAGTTACCAAATTACAGTGTCCACATAATTCAAATAACACATCCATGAATAGCCCATTCAAGTCCATTCAAAATCATTCAAACTGCCCAAGTTTCCTTGCTTGGTCCTCTTCTCAATCCACGTTCTTCCCTTTCCCTGCGTCATCCACTAAGGATATAGATAGGGCGTTAGATCAACGCACCCAGTAGTGTTTCCGAATAGGGCTACCACATGGTTAGTCAAAAACATGCAAATAATATAGTAATAACACATGTGTGACAAAATTCCATAAAAACATGCTATGTATGAAATGGACATGTATGAGTCCCACCCATCACCATTCAACACAGCCATCACTTGACGGGATTCTCATCGTCAAGGTAACCCACAGTGGTCTTTCGGACGCCCCGACGGAGTGTGGCCTCCGGATTCCTCCTGATGGGATTCTCATCATCAGGGTACCCCACAGTGGTCTTTCGGACGCCCCGACGGAGTGTGGCCTCCGGTTACAACACCATCATCCCATGCCATGCATGAGATGTATATGCAAACATGTCATTTAGAAACATAACTTTACAATCATATAAGTTATTGAAATCAACATAAAACAGCATATGAAATAGTGGTTACAATAAAGGTAGGAAACCTACACTAGATTACTTTGTTTGACCTTTCCTTTGAACCGTCTTCCGATCACGGCTTGTTCACCGTTCTAGAAATCCGAATACCCTATGTACATGGCAGCAAGTCAATCATTTGACCATATGATTCTAATTTGATCTAAAACCCAAAAATCCACTTAAACTTCCATGTCCTATCTTAGCCATAAAACCCCATAGTTTTGGTCCTTTTAAACATGTTTTTGGTCTCATTTAGACATAGGATAACAGTATAATGTTACCATGTTTTTACCTTTCAAAACCATCCAATAAGCCCATCACTTTGTATGATTTCCATTTTGTAAAACTCAATCCAAATATCCACATAACAGTCCATGGTTTCCATGTTTCACAACATGAAAACCAACATCCTTTTACATGGGGTTCGGCCCTCTATGGTGGCCGAACCCAATGGTTATGTTTACTGTTTTTAAACCTCAAATAATCATGTAATAACAGTATATTAAAATCAGGTTTTACCTTTCAAACAAACATCCAAAAATTAGCCCAATTTCATAGGGTTCGGCCATGCTCATTGGCCGAACACCATGAAATTGGTTTTGAACATTTAACCCTTTATCTTGGGTCTGAAATCAACACCCAAATCCATGTTTTAACCTCCTTAAAACATGCATTCCAAATCCAACAATAACATCTAATATCAGTCCCAAATCATATGGTTTTAATTTCCAAAACTATCAAAAACAACCATTTGTTTCCATGGGGTTCGGCCATGCTAAGTGGCCGAACCCAATGGTCCATTTCCATCTTTTAATCCACTGATTTTAGACCATACAAACTTCAGTCCCTATGTCATTCAGATCCATGTTTTTAACCATTCTAAAACATGTATTTACATCTTAAATCAAAACCCAAATCCATCCTCAAAACAGTCCATGGGGTTCGGCCATACACATGGCCGAACCCTATGGTTCTCTTAATGGAAATCCACCAATATTTATCTATGAAATTAATCAGCAAGTTAACATAAGATAAATATGGTTCAGTCATGTCATATCTACTCCAAAACAGTAAGCTTAATTCCATATAAAAATCTTTTAAAAGCCCCACTCCAAAATATGGATTTTGACTTTCAAACACCATAGAATCCACCAATTTTCTCATGGGGTTCGGCCATCCAAAGGGCCGAGCCCTATGGTCCATATTTTATCACTTTTAAACATCATAATCCCATATTTAAACCATTGATGAATCTGGCCATACGATGGCCAGATCTCATTTTCTTAACCAATCTATTAAACAAGGGTTCAAAATGCACTTACGAACACCGCGTCTCCTTCGGTTCTTTTGACTCCTTTCTTGACCCTTTATTTCCTCGACCTCTCCTTCTCTCTTACTGTTCTTTGGGCTGAGACTGACCTTGCTGCAATCTCATTGGAATACTTCAGCCAGATGACATGGATTTAGGGAGAAAGAGAGAGAAAGGAAACTTTGATCTTAAACCTTGGTGCCAACTCCTTTTGCTCAAAGTGTGCTTTTGTCTTGGTGAAAGAAATCAACCAAGGACTGATTGCAAATCAGTAACCAGCTGTTGTTCTTGCTTATGGAATGTAGAAGACAGTAAAGAGAGAGAGAGATAGAGATAGAAAATTGAACCTCTTTTGGCTACTCAAATTCAGCCCAAACTTGTCTCACATATAACTCCCATATTAACCCCAAGTCCTTTATGCTTACTTGGGGGTTTCATCTATGCAATGAAACCTCCCCAAGCTCTCCAACGTCTCCCATGCTGGTATTTGTGTAACCTCTCCTTTTCTTCCTCCTCTCATTATCATCTTACATGGGGGTTTCATCTAGAAATGAAACCTTCCCCCCCCCCCCCCCCCCCCCCCCCCCCCTCCAATGTGTAGTCTTATCATATTTGAATTTTAAAAGTCAAAACCTCATTTGTAACTCTATAATACAGCAGCTCCATTCAGCCCATTTGATCCTCATCAATGTCCCATTTGAGAGTTTCATTCTTGAAATGAAACTCCCCTCCTCCAAGTGTGAACACACTTTGTAACTCCCATTGGTTTTAATATCTATCTTGGAGTTTCAACTTTTAAATAAAACTCTCCATGTTCCAATGACTAGCCTCTTGGTTAACCTTGTATTTGTAACTCTCAAAACAGCCACCCCACTTATCTCACTGAATTTTCAGCCCATTTGACTTCCATTTTTGACTCACTCAACTCAATGTCCAACTCACCATAATTAATGCATTTCATTCAATGCACATGAGTTAACTCAACCCTTGATTTAATTCCAACTCACTTCAGTCCCACTCAACTGATTTAACTCGTGTTTTAGCTCCCTAGAGGGTCCACACGGTCAACCATAGTCAACTCGACCCGTTGGGTCCACTTTTAGCTCCTTGACCCGTTTTTGACTCCATGACCCAATTATAGTATTTTGGTCATTTCTAATTGGTTTTTACATATGGATCAAGCCTACCCATTTTTTTCTCCACTTGATTTCCAATCAAATAGGCTTAACCCCATTTAATTTAAAATTCACAAAGCGGTCAAATACTCCAGTAAGACCCGATGGGTCCCATTTGGGCCCTTTGACCCTATTTAGCCATTTTTGACCCAATTGATGTAAATTACCCATCCAATCAAACTTGACATTCATAACGTGCTCATATGATCTTAATTTGAGCAATAGGGCCCCACCATTTCCTTACTTAACATCATAAAATAATTAATTTAACACATCAGTGGCATTTTCGTAATTATCCACTTCATTGAGAAATTGCCCATCCAATCAAACTTGACATTCCTAATGTGTTGATATGACCTTAATTTTAGCAATGGGCCCCAGCATTTTCTCATTTAACATCATAATTATTAAATTCACCAAATCCAGGGGCATTTTCGTAATTATCCATTTCATTGAGAAGTCGGGGTGTTACACAAGATGGCCGATCCCAATGGTCCATTTTATCAATTTTAATCCACTGTTTAGACCCATGCTAACTTCAGTTCCTTATGTCATTCAAATCCATGTTTTTAACCCTCTTTAAAACATGCACTTGAATCTTAAAGAAACATCAAAATCAGTCCACAAAAAACTTCATGGTCTCCATGTTTCAAAAACATCAAAACCACTAATAATTTACATGGGGTTCGGCCCTCCATGGTGGCCGAACCCAATGGTCATTTTTACCATTTTAAAACCTCCATTATTCAAGGTTAAAACCTTGGTGCATTCGGCCATAACCATGGCCCAATACACACCCTTTTCTTACAACTTATTTGGCTTGAACACTTAAGAAATCTTACCAAATTTCCTTTGCCTAGGATCCTTGCCTTCTCCCTTTTATTTCTTCCTTTCTTCCTTAATTCTTTGCTGGTTTATGCTTGATTAACTGGTGCCAAAACCTCTGCTGTTCAGCCAAGAAAAACAAACTTGAAGAGAGGGAGAGAGAGATGGGAATTTCTTGGATTTGCAATGACAAAATCGGCCAAGAAAGGTAACCTTTTCCTTTTGTAGTTTCAGTCCCAATTTCCATTCATTTCCCTCATTTAATCTTGCCAAAACCGATGGGGTATTGGGTGTCAACCAAGACACCCCTTCACCAAACGTTGCAACCTTTCATGTTTAAACACATGCATCTCATGGGATGAGATGATGCCGCCCAAGCTTGGTGTCCTTTGGCTTTGCCAAGGCACCTCTTCACTCTCAACGGTTGGTATGGATCTGATCAGGTGTTGTGTGAGATTAAAACTCCTTTCCACTTCCTCTTGACTCACTTAACTCATGATATTTTTATTCTAAACCAACTCATCCAACTCATCACATTTAATTCACCAAGTTTGAGTCAACTCTTTTCTTAAATGAAACTCACTCCAAATCAGTCCAACTCAAGCTGAATTAATTCACATTTGAGTTCAATTGAGGGCCCACACGGTCATCCGTGGTCAACCTAGTCAACCCGACCCATTGGGTCCCCAATCAGCCCCTTGACCCGTTTTGACAACTTGACCCATTAATGGGCTGATTTTGCCACTTTTTAAATGGTTTTCACTTGTGCATCAAGCCTACCCATTTTTGCTATACCTGATTTCCAATCAGTTCAGCTTGATCCCATTTAATTTGAGCTTACACAATGGTCAAATCATCCATTATGACCCATTGGGTCCAATTGGGCCCTTTGACCCATTTAGCCATTTTCGACCCGAATTGATGTTCATTACTCATCGAATCAAACTTGACATTTATAATGTGCTCATATGATCTTAATTTGAGCAATGGGCCCCACCATTTCCTTATTTGACCTCACAAAATAATTAATTTAACAAACCAAGGGCATTTTCGTCATTATTACACTTCATTGAGAAATTGGGGTGTTACACAGAGTAAATCCCTCATACATCCACTGATGGGCTCACCCAACCTTGGGCTATTCCAAATTCACTATGTGGGAAATTATGCCCTCACAAATAGAGAATGAATTACACCTTACTCAAATAGAGTGGGATTTTCACCCAACTTTAATCCTAATTTTGACAGGTTCAACCAACCCCGGTCTACTCCTTATCCTTCTACTTTTTAGAGTGGTTCAAACACATGCTTTAATCCACTATACAAGATGATTTAGAATTTAAATCAAACAAGAGAAGCACTTGCCTTCGTAGTTTTGCAAATTGTAGATGTGCTTCTGAAGAGTCTCTCTCAATGGATCTCACTTGATGACATAACACTCCGATGTATGAGCAATCACAATCCTTGGGAGGGGTTTCTAGGATTTGGATATGCAAATGGTATCCTAGAATTTAGTTGCTTATCTCTCTCTCAATCACAATCAATGGATGATTGGATTTCAATGATTCACCAAGTGTGGAACTTATAGAAATTTGATCCTCTGATTTCGCCTTTGGATTTTGCTAGTTAACTCAAGTAGATGAGGCTCATAAATGCTCTGGTTGGGATCCTTAACTTCTCCAAACAGTGGAGTATTTATAGAGGTAATCCAACATTTTCGAAACTGATCATCACTGATGGGTCAAGCACAACAATGGGTCAGCCGATTAGAAAGTGACCTCCCACCAACCAGACCGTTGCACATTAATGTTCTCCAACAACATAGTAACGGTCACATACTGATGGGTTATCCTCACCGATGGGTCGATAGAATCATTGTCGATCGGTTGATTTTGTCGATAGTATCAACCTGGGGCAAAACCTTTTTGATAGAGTTTCAGGTCTAGAAACTTGTCAACCCAGGTCGACACATCAGTACCATCGATGGTCGGTCATGTTACTCTCGATGGGTCGATGACTTCGATCGTATATGTCTAAGAGTAACCCGAAAATAAAGAGTTCTATGCTCCATAAATCACTTAACCAGGTCAACATGTCATGTGCACCGATGGGTCAGTCTTTTCCTCATCGATGAGTCGAGTGCATGATACTATTGATCTGAAAGAAACCCAGTTTGATAGTATTTTCTAACCACCTTATGAAACTTAGGACGTGACGTAGGCCATTTTTGGACCGATTGAACCTCCAATAGTTCCCTAGTTGAGCTTCATAAACTCTATTTTATTGATTAGCCACATTTACCATACCCAACTTCAGTTACAGGAGTATGAGTCAAAATTGAAATATCCATGACCTATTCTAGAGCTCAGAAAAGGTTGGAGATGAAAATTGGGATGATACTCTTAAGAAAAAAAATATTTGGCACATGAACAAAAAAAATATCTGGCACTTGAAAAAAATAATGCTTTGAAAATTTGAACTACTGAAAAAGAAAAAAAAAAAGGAGGAAAAATATCCCATTCACATTTTAAAGACCTCTAACTTTTAGGTTCAAAGTATTTATTTTAAAGTTGTTGAACACTAAAAAATGACATTTTTACCCTTCAATTTTGGAATAGCTAATCTTTATTTTGTAAATAAAATATGCATTTAATGATATTTTCTAGTTTTGTTGATAAATTTTGGGAAATACAGGAAACAATCATAAATTAGTGGATAATTGCAACAATTGAGCTTAATTTGGAAGATCTGTAATTTTTAATTAATTCACACCACTTTTAAGATTTTTAATGTAAATTGATTACTATGGATCCAGTTATGATTTTAGATTTTAAGTGGTTGGTTAATTATTTAATTCTAAGACAAGAGCATCTGCAATTCAAGTGCTACAAGAGAACAAGAGTTTGAATTTCAAGTCCATGGGATCCATTTCAAATGGGCCAAGCTATGTTTCAAATGCCAGGCCAAGCAATCCATGCACATTCTACATAGTGAGCCAGGCCAATGTGAAGTCCAAGCCCAGCAAACCCAAGTCCATAAGTTAAAGTCCAAGTCCAAGGTCCAACTGCTCCATGATCCAAATTCGAATTTTACAAAACCTAAGCCCAAATTCACATAAACCCATATCGAAAAAGCCAGCCCCATCTTCATCCATGCAATCCTAACCATTCATTTTCATCCATTCATCCACACCATTCATATCATCTCATAAAACATAGGAAACCCTAGAGCCATCTACCAAATCCAAACCATACATCCATCATATTAAGATCTAGGCCATCCATTCCATCCATCATTTAAATTAACCTTTGGATTATGATCATCCATACATCCTCTCATCATCCATCCATTTATAATTAAAGTCATTAGATTTAGGATATTTAATCATAGCAATTCATTTCAATTCAGAAAACCCTAGAATTAGTACATATCATTCCAAACCCTAGGATTTAAGACTCCATGCGCATAATCTCATTGCATCACACGAAAATCCAAAATGTAGAAGTCTCCTAAGTTTCCTCTCCAATCCATCCACCTCATGTACACATCATCTAGATCCTATCTTGTCTCCCAAGCCAATCCAAATCATCATACACGATTTTCTCCTAATCCATCTCATCCCATTCGAATTTCACATTAGGTCAACCCTCCATGTCATTACTCATTCATCCAACCATCCATTCATGTTAGCATTAAATCCCAACCATTCATATCATGCACACAAAACCCTAATCCTATGTGTCAAATTTGCGTATAGCAAATCCAACCGTATTTTTTCTCTCTTCTTACTTAGCCACCAAGCTAACTTGATCCCCAAGCCACCATAGTCGACCAAGTCCTTCGTAGAGCCTAGTCTATTCCATTTTAAATTACATCCATCCATTCATATTAAGTTAGATCCAATCCAAGCCATCAATTCACAACTTAAACCAAGATTAAATCCTAGCCCTCCATTCTAACATGAGGCTTATAAATAGAACATTGAGGCACAACATAGAATTCACATTTGACCTAGAGCTTGAAAGGACCAAAGGCTAGAGAAAAGAAGATAGGAGAACCATTCGAATTTTACAAGTGAGAGTTGTAAATTTTCAATTTAATTTGTCTTTCTTGTATTTAATTTCCAATTTCTTGTATTTAATTATTTCATTAAATAAATACAAGATATTCCTTTAGAACCCTGAAACATCCAAATTTCAGATTTCATTGATGATTGTTTTGATTTGATTTTAAGTTTATAATCTTTGTTTTTTTAATTGGACATGAAATAGTTAGGACTTAGGTTTTTAATTGGACATGAAATAGTTAGGACTTAGGTCGTAAGTGTTGAATCTAAGTTACTAAGGCCCGATTTCTTAAATTAAAGTGTTTAATTCTTGATTTTGATGAAAGAACTTGAATTGAGATTTGGATTTTTATGCGAATTTCAGATTTAGATTTTGTATTTGTTTACACATTTTGAGCGATGAACGGTCTAATCCCAACAACTACCCTTTACATTTCTGACATTTACTCTACTTGCAATTTTATTTTTAGTCTTTTATTATGTTAGTTCCTTTGTTTGTTTGTTGTATTTTAAATGTTCAATTTATTTTCAAGTTTTTATTTCAAGTCTTGTATGTTCATATATTTTATTCTTTCATTCTTTGTATCCAAAAATTCTCTCTCTCAAGATTCACCTAAGGTTGGAGATATGATATTTTCATCTTCAATCATGTGATTTTAAATTAATATAAGGAATATTATTCTTTGTTTCACTAATTTAATAAAAAAGAAGATGGACTTGATTCTCGACTTGTTAAATTCATATGTTAGATAATAATGGTGTTAACTTTGGTATCCTAAGATCTAAATTAAAATTGTAACTCCATGTATTAGATTTCTTAAGATTACATGTTTTAAAAGGTACCAATTTAATTTTAAGCATATATTTTGTGATTTCCTTTGGGTTCGACCTTGCACTCAGTCGCTATACTATTAAATGGTTCGTGTGCTTGCTAGATTTATAAATGTAAAATTTGCACATCAACATCTTTTATCCCTCTTTAATTTGACCCGGTCATAAGCCAAGTTTTGTCCTATTAGAAAGTCATATTGATCCTAAGCCTAAACAGGGTATTTCACGTAGAGAGTAAAGGAGGACAAATGATGGAGTTTGACTCAACGTTCTTAGGAAAGTGGCATCCATTCATGAGATCTTCATTTTTCTTGATATATAACGTTTTTTCTAAATACATATGTGAGATTTTAGATTTGAAAACATAAACTCGGCTCACATATACCTTTGAGAGAAAATATACCTAAACCTCTGAGGGTGTTAGTCTTTTGGAGAGATGTGTCCGGTGAGGTTTGAAGTCGAAATACATTTTTCAATGGTCGTCACAAAACTTGTTTGTGTTTGAAAAAAGAAGGCTATCTCAATATTGGTTATCACACACTACACTCAGGGTATAAGTCTTGTAAAATGAATCTTAAAATTGTAGGAAATCTAGACTTTTGTCTATGTATTTTTGCTGAAAAGTTCGATGCTTATGGGTATCATCACTGAAAGCCCTCACGAGACTATAGCTCATCCACTAGTGGTGAGCTAGGGGTTTAAAGGCTTATTGCATATGCTAAATGCAATTGAGAATACTAGCGAAAGTGGTATAGTTTAGGATTAGATTAGGTTTTTGAATTTTCCAAATCTTAGTTTTAGTTTAGTTTTTCTCGAGGACTAGCAAAAATATAAGTTTGGGGGTATTTGTTGAGCACAGGAAAATGACGATTTTACCCCTGATTGCTGGACCAATTAGCGATCAACTGTGTATATATTAGGTGCATTTAATTTAATTTTCTAGTTATGCAGGAAAAATTGGAAAATACAATAAATCAACAAAAAATCGTGATTAATTGCAAGATCTGTGCTAAAATCAGAAGATCTAGAATTTTTAATAATTTTTGCCACTTGTAGGAATTAAATTTGTAAATTGAATAATCTAAATCCATTTATAAGAGTTTAAATTATTTCAATAATTTTAGATTGGTGGTGAATTAATTATTGTTAATTTCTAGAAAAGAAAGCCTTGAAGATTGAAGTCCAATGCAGATTGAAGTCTAAACTCAGAAACCCACTCTACTGGGCCAGGGACTGAGCTCCATGGGCCAAAATCCACATTACGTAGGCCAGTGTCCAGAGCCCATGAAGATTACAAGGCCAGAGTCCCAGTCCAAGCCCATTTCCATAAGCCCATGCACACGAGCCGAACTTAAAAGCCCAAAGCCATGGCCCACTTGCAAACACTCCATGCACGTAATCCACTCACCAAAACCCTAACACATCCTACCCACCCATTCCAACCTAGAAACCTATAAAAAAAGGCTATGGAGCAGCTTGCAAAAATCGAATTTGGCTCTCTGCATTTCAAAACTGGGAGTGGACCAAAGGAAGAGAAAGATGAAAGCAAAGGAAAAGTAAGGAAAAATTGTGTGCTCTAATGGTTAGATTTGATTTTTTGTTTTTATTCCATCTTTTTCTTGTATTCAATTCCAAGTTATTTATTAGTGCCTCGGATTGGCCAACTCCCTAAGTTTGTCAATTCCATGGCTCGGAAAGAAGCACTTGCTAGAAGCTTGAAGACCCAAGGTGATCAAGAGTGAAGATCATGCTCCACTGGATTGAAGCTCATCACTATGGCAATCACAAAACATGTATTATGGCCATAGATGACTTCAGGTGGTACCCACATCTTAGAGAGGACTATCCCTAGGCTTAATGGAACAAATGGTTAAATCATAAAAAGCCTAGAGAGGAAGCTTGATAGTGAATTGGAACCCAACTTGGAAAAATGTATTTGGTTTCACTCTCAGCTCGACCAGTCATTTTCAACGACCCATCGGTGGAGATAGGATCGACCCATCATGGTCAAAGACTGGTCGACCAGACTGAAATAGGTTCTGGATCAAAGAACTATCATTCTGGGTAAACCTCTGATCGAGAGTCTCGTATGCACCGACCCCTCGGTGAAAGGCTAAACCGACCCTTTGTGGTCAACGACTCCTCAATCAAGATTTATGAGTTATGGAACTTAGAACTCAGGTGGACTCTCGAGAAAACAGACATATCGGTAGTTCAAGACCGATCGAGAATAGCCAGGAGCGACCCCTCGGTAAAGGCGACATGTCATTCTGGGTATGACAAGTTTCGAGACATGAAACTCTGTTAGCATGGTGTTGCCCTAGATCGAGCCTCTCGTATGGACCGACCTAACGGTGCCATTACTATTGACCCATTAGCGACAACGACATGTCGACCGAGAAACAACATTACCAGTTGGGAGTGCATTATTGTGCAATGGTCGGGTTGTTGAACGGTAACATTTCTAATCACCGACCCCTCGGTGCGCCCGACCTGTCGGTACATTACCGTTGCTGCAACTAGTTGCCTTCTCTATATGATTTATGCAACCAGTTGATATCCTTCGGCAAAATCATTTGGACCCTCATCTTTATCAGTGAGCTTAAACAAGGGCCAACAGAAGGATCACTCTCTCTCTCTCTCGTGCTTACACTTGGGGAATCAAATACAACCAATCAGATGGATTAAGTTGTAAGCGATAGAGGAGGGATGAAAATTTATAAACAACCAATCTATGGATTGAGTTCGAAAGTGAGAAAAAAAATGAAAGGACCATTGAAAATACCTTCAAACGGTGCTAGAACAACCTGATTGACACTAGAGTGTGGTGAATAGGTCAATCCAAATCCGTTGGTCCTTTTTGAAATTAACTTGATTGATTAGTTAAGTGCCTGATATTGTCACGACCCGAACCCGGGCCCGTGACTAAGCACTACCATAACATCATAAAATAAACCCCAACATTCACATTTACATATTTCAAAACATACCCATTAAGCTTCATGATTCAACCATTTTGTTCCCAAATAATTATTACATTCAAATACAAGGGCAAACAAAATACAAAGCTGGCACTGCTTTCTGCCGACTTTGCCTTAGTGAATGGGATCCATTAGAACCCTTTCCAACACGGTTCCTGCACCTACGAGCGGTTAGTCCATCCATAATTTATCATCACGTAAAAGAGCATGACAAAGAAAGCACATTAAGGACATAAAGAAGATGCATTACAAGATAATGCAAAACTTCCATGGTAACTACATTTAAACAAGCTCCATTTTGTATTCCACACAGAGGTATCCTTTTTCGTGCCACATAGAGATACCCATACTCCTAATGTAACAACCCGGATTTTGCAAGTTATAATATATATGAAAATTACCCATTAATTTGTGAATTATTAAATATGGATCTTAGATGGGTAAAGGGTTGGGTCATTGCCCAATTAAGACCCAACGGATGTGGAAATGGTGTCAATAAAAAATTAATTGGGGCTTAAATAAATTAGCAATACATTATGTCTTAGCCGAATATGGGGTATGCAAATCCATGATTATGCACATAAAGGGATCATGGAAAGATTTTAGGAATGAGATAGATTATTTATGACCGTGTGTGACATTGCATATCTAGGATATGCGCATGTGCTAGAATATCTTAAACAAAGGGAAATTGCTAATTAAAGGACCCGCCCAAAGTGGGAAGCAAGGGGGCGCACAGCACTAAGCAATTGCCATCTTGGCACCTTCTATATAGAGGACCAATTGGAGATTAAAGGAAGCAAGGGGCGCACGGCCCTAAGAGGGAATTGTTGTCCTTAAGCACCCTTTAAGTTGGGACCAAGGGAAGGTTTTATAAAAGAAATACATAGCAAGGGCGCACGGCACATACACATTCATAGTCGGATTTTCTCTCTTTCTCTCAAGTTCTCATTCTCAGCATTATCAAAGGAAGAGAAGGGCAGCCAGCAAGAGGGAAAGATCAAGAAGGAAAGGATTGGAAGAGCAAGAACAACCGAGGGAAAACCGGAGGAGTGGCGAAACCGGTAAGTGGTTTTGATATTTTTGTTTAAGATAAGGAACCATAGGGTTCGGCCATGGTGTATGGCCGAACCCCATGGAAGAAGATTGGGGGTTGATTTGAGTATTAATTAATGAAGGATGAACCATAGGGTTTGGCCATACAATAATGAAGGATGAACCATAGGGTTCGGCCATGTTGTATGGCCGAACCCCATGGAAGGACTTTGGTGATTTTAATGGAAGAAAATTGAGGGATGAATGATGAAGTTTTAAAGGAAAGGATGGACCATACCATGGCCGAACCCCATGGAAAGACATGATTATTTTAAATGGGAGTTGTTGGTAATGGTATATGATTTTTGAAGGGATTAAATGGATAAGAATCATGAATCAATTTAATGGGTCATAGGGAATTTATATTGGATGAATAATTATTTAAAAGAGAACA
This sequence comes from Chimonanthus salicifolius, assembly GCA_013350335.1. NCBI lineage: Eukaryota > Viridiplantae > Streptophyta > Magnoliopsida > Laurales > Calycanthaceae > Chimonanthus > Chimonanthus salicifolius. The sequence continues at coordinate 56,398,146 of CM023532.1, forward strand.
TTATGAACCATAGGTTTCGACCATGGTGTATGGCCGAACCCCATGGAGGTGTATTGGTATTGATTATGGATTTTAATTTAGAAAGGATCTAAAGATAGAAGAATGGAAGGATGGATATTAAATTTATAAAGTTTCCCATTATGGACTTTCTAATAATGGGCTTTCTAATTATGGACTTTCTAATAATGGATGCAATGTAGATAATTGGGAGTTAGACATCATAGGGTTCGGCCATAGTGCTTAGCCGAACCCAATGAACCAATTATGGATCTATTATGTTTATGTGTTAATGAATGGAAGGTTTGAAATGATTAGACCAATGGCAAAATTGTAAATAGGAGTGAAAATGATAGACCATGGGTTCGGCCATGGTGTATGGCCGAACCCCATGGGGAATGATTTATGGTTTTTAATGTATGAAGGGTAAGGTAATGGAATGATAGCCATGGATGGCAAAATTGGTAATTAAGTGAAATCAATGAACCATGGGTTCGGCCATGGTGTATGGTCGAACCCCATGGGGAATGTTTGTTGAGCATAAGGTTGATGTATCTTAGATGATTAACTTGTTTATCATTAGATTAATGACTAAAAGTGGTATGAATGGCATTGTTGTAAATATAAGCAAAATTGAAGGATCATGGGTTCGGCCATGGCCGAACCCCATGGGGATTGTTTTGATGGACTTAGGGTTTATGTAAGTGGGATTAAATAAAAGGGAAGTGATTAAATGTTTAACTTAGGGGTTATTGATTAATAAACCAAAGAAAGAAATTAAAACAAAAGGGGTGAGGTTCGGCCATGATGTATGGCCGAACCCCACAAGTTTGGTTTATGTAACGCCCCGCCCTTTTCGAGAATTTCAGAGTCTAATTTTTTCTTTTAAAAGTAATCATAAAACATCGAAAGAGAGCGGGCGGCGTCACGACGCGAGTTAAGTTCAGACTACCCAAGTCTGAACCTTAACTGGCCACCCATGTGTACATGGAATAGACCATGATTATGAATCACACATGGAACTAACATCAACATGCGGAATAACCTAGATTAATTGCGGAATAGAAAGACTAGATAGCAAGTAACAGTCTCAACCATTAATTAAGATAAATCAACGATCCAAAGGTTATTAACCTAATCAAACCATAGCAAGTAATGAATTATTACATGTCCAACAAAGGTATTCAAATGACAGTAATATAAAGTAATCCAATCCATCATCCAAGCGCTTAGGCTTGGCTCCCCTCTCGGTCAACGACCTTTCCTTTCCCTTTGCTCGTACCTGCAATCTCCTCTGAGGATAGAATTAGGGCGTTAGATCAACGCGCCCAGTAGTGTTTCCGAATAGGGCTACCACATGGTTAGTCAAAAACATGCAAATAATATAATAATAACACATGTGTGACAAAATTCCATAAAAACATGCTATGTATGAAATGGACATGTAATGAGTCCCACCCATCACCATTCAACATAGCCATCACTTGACGGGATTCTCATCGTCAAGGTAACCCACAGTGGTCTTTCGGACGCCCTGACGGACTGTGGCCTCCGGATTCCTCCTGATGGGATTCTCATCATCAGGGTACCCCACAGTGGTCTTTCGGACGCCCCGACAGAGCGTGGCCTCCGGTTACAACACCATCATCCCATGTCATGCATGAGATGTCTATGCAAACATGTCATTTAGAAACATAGCTTTACAAACATACAAGTTATTGAAATCAACATAAAACAACATAGAATAGTGGTTACAATAAAGGTAGGAAACCTACTGAAGATTCACTTCAGTACTTGATCTTTCTTTCGCGTCACCCGGTCACGACTCGCACGTCGTTCAACTTCCAGTACCTTATCCATATAACAATCAATAAATCATACTATCACTTACTTGTTCATTCATATCTAAGACCCAACTACATCATGTGAGTCCTTTGATCAATCCCTTCGTTTGACTTGTATTCACAGATTTGCCATTGGTATAACTAATGTCTAATCTTGCTCATAATCAAAGTTCATAAAAATAATCTACCTTAGTGGCTGGTTATTTACTTATCACTAAGTCCAAAGAGAAATCCATATGTTTACTTAATCCAACTCATACAACCAAGTCATAATCTCCAACAAAACAATCTATGGGGTTCGGCCATTCATATGGTCGAACCCTATGATCCTCCTACACAATGATCCCATCATTTGTTTACAAGTTAGGCTCTACCATTTAGCCATATTAACTACAAGGTTCAGCCATCCCATGGCCAACTCAAAACAGCAAGCTTATTTCATTTAACATACATAGGAAAACCCATAAATCTTGGTCCATTCATCCCAAAACTAGCCCCATGGGGTTCGGCCATGCACATGGCCGAACCCAATGGTTCTCTTGATCTGATTAATCCCTCAACTTCCCATGATTATTCATGATTTAACATGTTAACCCAATCATGAATTACACATGGTTCAGCCGCATAAACATCAACCAAAACAGTAAATTAACCTCACCAAATCATACCAATTACTTACATGGGGTTCGGCCATTCAAGGTGGCCGAACCCAATGTCCAAGTTTTGGTCTTTCATACATGCTTTAGGTGCTATTTAACCATGCAATATCAGTATTATATTGCTGCCCTTAAACCACTTAAAAACCATCTAATTAAATTCATCCAAACAGTCCATAAAGTACATGGTTTCCATGTTTCACAACATGAAAACCAACAATACTTTGCATGGGGTTCGGCCCTCCATGGTGGCCGAACCCAATGATTTCTTTCACTATTTTTAAACTTCCAATCTTCATGTAATAAACAACATATTATTACCAAGTTCAACCCTTTAGAAATTCATCTAAAAACCAACCCAATTTCATAGGGTTCGGCCATGCTCATTGGCCGAACACTATGACCTTTGGTTTTTGAAACATTTACTCATTCACCTTGGGTCTGAACCAAAATCCAAATCCATGTTTTAACCTTCTTTAGTCATGCATTTTAAATCTATTACAACCATCTAACATCAGTCCTAACTTATATGGTTTTAACTTCTAAAAACCATCAAAACTAACCACTTGTTTCCATGGGGTTCGGCCATGCTAAGTGGCCGAACCCAATGGTCCATTTCCATCTTTTAATCCACTGATTTTAGACCATATAAACTTCAGTCCCTATGTCATTCAGATCCATGTTTTTAACCATTCTAAAACATGTATTTAAATCTTAAAACAAAACCCAAAAACAGTCCACAAAATCCATGGTTTTCATGTTTCAAAACATGAAAACCAAACCATCTCTTTTCATGGGGTTCGGCCCTTCATGGTGGCCGAACCCAATGGTCATCTTAATCATTTCTAAACCTCCATTAATCAAGGTTAATCATTGGTGTATTCGGCCATGATCATGGCCCAATCCACACCCATTTTATTAACCAAAAGTCCATGGAAATACTTACCAAATTCCAAGCTTTTCTTATGCCTTTGATCCTTGCCTTCTTCCCTCTTGTTTCCTTCCTTCTTTCTTCCTTTGTCTCAGCTGGTTAGAAGCATGAACCACTGGTGAAGTCACCAATATAAAATTCGACCAAGAGAGGTGTTCTTGAGAGAGGGAGAGAGATGGAATTGTAAGGCTTTCACAATGATAAACACGCCCAAAATGGGTGCTTATTGCCTTTGTATTTTCAGCCACCACATCACCATTACTCCTCATCAATTCTTGCCTAAACCAATGGGCCACTTGCTGCCAACAAATGCACCCATTGGCATTCCAACGTTGAAGGCTTGGGGTTTCCAAATGGGATAGAAACCCCCCATATTCCATTTAATGTTTTGCATGAAACTCTCCATAACAAGTTCCCAACGTGTGGGACTTGTTTTGGTTTGTTTGAGATCACCACACCTCCTCATATTCCACTTAACTCACTGAATTTTCAGCCCATTTGACTTCCATTTTTTGACTCACTCAACTCAATGTCCAACTCACCATAATTAATGCATTTCATTCAATGCACATGAGTTAACTCACCCCTTGATTTAATTCCAACTCACTTCAGTCCCACTCAACTGATTTAACTCGTGTTTTAGCTCCCTAGAGGGTCCACACGGTCAACCATAGTCAACTCGACCCGTTGGGTCCACTTTTAGCTCCTTGACCCGTTTTTGACTCAATGACCCAATTATGGTATTTTGGTCATTTCTAATTGGTTTTTACATATGGATCAAGCCTACCCATTTTTCCTCCACTTTATTTCCAATCAAATAGGCTTAACCCCATTTAATTTAAAATTACAAAATGGTCAAATACTCCAGTAAGACCCGATGGGTCCCATTTGGGCCCTTTGACCCATTTAATCATTTTTGACCCAATTGATGTAAATTACCCATCCAATCAAACTTGAAATTCATAATGTGCTCATATGATCTTAATTTGAGCAATGGGCCCCACCATTTCCTTATTTAACATAATAAAATAATTAATTTAACACATCAGGGGCATTTTCGTAATTATCCACTTCATTGAGAAATTGCCCATCCAATCAAACTTGACATTCCTAATGTGTTCATATGACCTTAATTATAGCAATGGGCCCCACCATTTTCTCATTTAACATCATAATTATTAAATTCACCAAATCCAGGGGCATTTTCGTAATTATCCATTTCATTGAGAAATTGGGGTGTTGCAATTTATGGACTTGGACATTGTTGCAAATAAAGTGAGACTTGGTTTTAATTGATTGTTATATTATAAGGTGACAAGACCTCACAAGGTGTGAACGATCGTGAGCGGTTACCGGACGAAAGACGCAATGACACGTAGTGGTCTTCGGTAGGATTCCACCTCTTTGAAACCTTGGGTTTATGTACATTGTTTTTATCTTATTTTGATGAATTTATATTGCAAAGGATAGGTTTCAAAATGTGAGTTTTAAATGCTATGCTTACATGATAAAATAGCATGTGTTTCATTGGCATATCATGCATGGCATGGGGTGAAGGATTTGTAACCGGAGGGTCCACACTCCGTCGGGGCGTCCGAAAAACCTATGTGGGGTACCTTGATGTGCTTTTCCATCAGGAAGAAACCGGAGGGTCCACACTCCGTCGGGGCGTCCGAAAGACCTATGTGGTGGGTACTTAAATGTACATGTGATGGGTGGGACTCATTGCATTTGTCATCATTGCATGGCATGGTTTATATGGTTTCGACATATTGATATTATTATATGCATGTTTTGTACTAACCATGTGTTAGCCATAATTGGAATAGCTACTAGGCAACGCCCTACTTTTACCCTAGTGGATGACACAGGAAACCAAGGGAACAATGAACGCAAGGAGGGCCAGGCATAGGAGTTTGGATGATTTAGTTTATATTTTGAATAAAGTTACTTATGGACATGTATTTGAGTAACTAGTTTCCGGGCATGTAATAACTTAGATGGTTGGATGTTTATCTGAATAATTATGATATTTTAATTATGATTAAAGACTTGACGTACTTTGCTATCTGAAATAGAATAGAGCTGGGTTTTATTATGATTCCGCATGTTATGATTATAATTCCGCAGTTATGATGTGTTTTTTCTGCAAGTTGATATTGTTATGTGTGAACCGTTTTCATGGACTTAGTCCATGCATACGTAGGGTTGGCCAGTTAAGGGTCGGACTTTAGAAGTTCGGATTTAGCTCGTGTTGTGACGTCCTGCTCTCTATCACTCCTCGTTTATAAAAAAAAAAAATAGACTCTGATTTTCGGAAGAGAAAATGAGTGAAAAGGGGCGGGGCATTACCATTGGTATTAGAGCGAACCAGAAACATCGAATCTTTTAGAGTAAATTAATCCGGTCCCCTGTGCATTAATTTACTTCGTTAGACTCAGATGGATGATAGCAAAGGAAGTACAGTCAAAATAATTGGATTATCAAACATAGCAACGTAGGATATATTTTCCCCAGAAATAAAGAAAAATCAAGAGTGCTTATTTGGAAATTTCCCTAAAAAGTAGGAAATACAAATTTTTATGATGGAAACTAAGCATGATATGTTTCAATAGATTAGGGAAAAATGCCTCCAAGGGGAAGGCCAAGGAGAAATACCCGACAAAACCCTAGTGGGGGTGAAGAGGAGGTAGAACATCCTCGAAATGAGGAGGAACGACAATCTCATCATGAAGAGGAAGAACAACCATCCCACCAAGAGGAGGAGGAACAAAACAGCGTCAACATACCGGTGGTGCCTCCTGAATTGCAAAACCTGGTTCAAATGGTGGTTACTTCGGTGCTTCAACAACACTTGAACGAGAATGGAACCACCAAAGAGACAAATGACCGGAGTATGGTCAGGGACTTCCAGCAACAGCGCCCTCCTTACTTCAAAGGGAGAGAAGGGGCTGCCGGAGCAGAAAACTGGTTTAAGAAGATTACATAGATCCTGACCTTACTCAAGATTTCAAACCATGCTAACAAGATTTTACTAGCCACATCACAACTAATTGATGATGCCGGCAAATGGTGGGAGGTGGTGGAGAAGCAGCGAGCACTTCTTCCGGAAGGAGAGAGGACTGCAATGACTTGGGAACATTTCTCAACAACCTTCCTGGAACATTATTTCCCTGAGGATGAGAAGGAGCGACAGACTCGGGCTTTTCTATCTTTGGTACAAGGTACCATGACAGTGGCAAAGTACCACCAGGAGTTTCTCAGTTTGTCTGTATATGCATTTTATATGGTGGATACAGAGTATCGAAGGGCACGCAAGTTTGAGCGGGGCCTTCAGTCTAGCATAAGGGCCAAGGTAACCATATTCAAAGCAGCTACATTGGCAGAAGTGGTCAGCAGGGCCACTATAGCAGAGCAAGAGATGGCTGAGTTAACGCGTTTTGACAATCGTCGAGCTTAGAGTGGGAGGGGTACATTTCAGCCCAACAAGAGGCTCCGACCGAACTCTATCAGACCCTCACCATCCACTGGGTCAACAGGGGGTTTTCGTCCCAATCATCCCTCCCCATCTGCATCAGTCACTCAGGCTCCCAGAGGGGTGAACAACTGCTTCCATTGTGATTAGCCGGGCCATTTTAAGAGGGAATGTCCACAACTCAACAAACCCTCTAATACCAGAGGTTCATTTCGCCCACCAGCTAGGTGAGCTAATTCACTAGGAGGCAAGACATTTAACCAGGCGGGACGTGCGCCTACAGGAACTAGACCATTATTCACCTTAGCACCTCCAGCTGTAACGCCCAACCCTTTTTCACTCGCTTTCTTTTCCGAAAATCAGAGTCTATATACATACATATATATATATATATTTATTTATTTATTTATTTTTTTATAAACATAGAGTGATAAAGAGCGGGACATCACGACGCGAGCTAAGTCCAAACTTCTAAAGTCCAACCCTTAACTAGCCAACCCAATGTGTGCATGGACTAGGTCCATGAAAAATAATTCACACATAACAATATCAGCATGCAGGAATAACATCATAATTGCGGAATTATAATCATAACATACGGAATCATAATAAAAGCCAGTTCTATTCCATTTCAGATAGGAAAGTACGTGAAGTCCTTAATCATCATTCAAATATCATAATTATCCATATAAACATCCAACCATCTAAGTTATTACATGCCCGGAAACTAGTTACTCACTTTATTCAAAATAAAACTAAATCATCCAAGCTCCTATGCATGGCCCTCCTTGTGTTCATCGTTCCCCTGGTTTCTTGTGTCATCCTCTAGGGTAGAAGTGGGGCGTTAGAACAACGCGCCCAGTAGGTATTCCAGTTACGGCTAACACATGGTTAGTACAAAACATATATAATAACATAAAGTTCAAAAGCCATATAAACCATGCAATGCTATGATGACAAATGCAATGAGTCCCACCCATCACATGTACATAAAAGTACCCACTACATAGGTCTTTCAGACGCCCCGACGGATTGTGGACCCTCCGGTTTCTTCCTGATGGAATAGCACATCAAGGTACCCCACATAGGTTTTTCGGATACCCTGACCGAGTGTGGACCCTCCGGTTACAAATCCTTCACCCCATGCCATGCATGAGATGCCATGTAACACATGCTATTTTATCATATAAACATAGCATTAAAATCACATTTTGAAACATATCCAGCACATGCTATTTTATCATATAAACATAGCATTTAAAACTCACATTTGAAACCTATCCTTTGCAATATAAATTCATCAAAATAAGATAAAAACATTGTACATAAGATCTGTGGTTTCAAAGAGGTGGAATCCTAACAAAGACTGATAACATGTCCTTGCGTCTTTCGTCCGGTAACTGCTCACGATCGTAAACACCTTGTGAGGTCCCGTTACCTTATAATATAACAATCAATCAAAACCTAAGCCCCACTTGATTTTCAATATTCTAAGTCCATAAACAAATCCCCATGGGGTTCGGCCATACACCATGGCCTAACCCATGGCCTACCATTTTCACGCTTACTTACCAAATTGCCATTGGTCTAATCTTTAGTTAATATTTCATTTTAATATGCCAAACATAGTCCCTATGTCCACCAAACAATTCCCATGGGGTTCGGCCATACACCATGGCCAAACCCATGGTCCATTAATTCACTTAATTACAATAATGCCATTGTACCACTTTTATTCATTAAGCTAATGATAAACAAGTTAATCATCTAAGGTACATCAACCTTATGCTCAACAAACATTCCCCATGGGGTTCGGCCAAACACCCTGGCCGAACCCATGTTCATTGATTTCACTTAATTACCAAAATGCCATCCATAGCTATCATTCCATTATTCTCCTTTAATCCAATCACTATCATAAGTTCATAAAATCCATTCAACTTGATTCATGGGGTTTGGCTACACACCATGGCCGAACCCTATGATATTTTAATTCCATTTAAATTACCATATTGCCATTCATGGCTAACCTTCCATTTTAGCATGTATTTACAATCTTGCCATTATCCTTAGGTTTATGTCCAAAACCCATCCATAATATTAACACATAAACTTAATAGATCCATAATTGGTCCATGGGGTTTGGCCAAGCACCATGGCCGAACCCTATGATATCTAAGTTTCCATTTTCATCAATAATCCATAATTAGAAAGTCCATAATTAGGAAGTCCATAATTAGGAAGTCCATAATTAGAAACTTTTCTGATTTAATCTCCACCTTCCAAAAACAACCCATTCTTTCCATTCTTAGATCCTTTCTAAATTAAACTCCACCTTCCATATTTAGAAACATTCTAAATTAATAAACAACTTCAATTAATCAATTAAAATCCAATAACCATACCAATACAACTCCATGGGGTTCAGCCATACACCATGGCCGAACCCTATGGTTCATCTTATTCCATGGTCTCCAACCCAAGAACCCATAATTTAAACCATGACTTTCCATGGTTTTCATTCCTTAAAATATAACCAATAACCTTCCATTCAAACCATATGAATTTATTAACCAACTCCCATGGTTTTTCCTCATTAAAAATCCATACATTAACCATGCCTTCCTTCATGGGGTTCGGCCATGCACTGTGGCCGAACCCTATGGTTCATGCTTCCATTAAAATTATCAAAATCCTCTTCCAATCTTCTTCCATGGGGTTCGGCCATACACCATGGCCGAACCCTATGGTTCTTTTTCTTAAACAAAATTTATAAAATACTAACCGGTTCCGATTGATTCTTGTTCTTCCAATCCTTCTCCTTTCTTCTTGATTTTTCCCAAGCCGAGAACACCTCTTGCTGGCTGCCTTCTCTTCCTCTTTGTTTTACAGAGAATGGGAATCGAGATAGAAAGAGAATTTGGCTATGTGTGTAAGCCGCGCGCCCTTCTGTTGCCTCTCTTATATTAAGCTCCAATCGGCCAATCATAGAAGGTACTAAGATTCCAATTGCCATGAACCCTTGTCTTATAAAACCTTCCACACTATCCTATCTTATCAAGATAGCAATCCCCTTGTGCGCCCCTCTTGTTGCCTTAAATAGAAGTAGCCGACCTTCCAATCTAGTCCTTGCCTTTGTGCCGTGCGGCCCTTGTCTTTCTCTCTTTGGAGAGTCTTAATTAGAATATCACATGCGCCCCTCTTGCCTTTCCTTTATTTAGATATATTCTAACACATGCATGCGCATAACCTTGGATATGAAAATCCCTACACACGGCGAAGGCAATCCTAAAATCTTTCTATCCATACCTTCCATTTTAAGTATGTCAACGTGGATTGAATATCTTCATACACGGCCATGAAATCTATATTTAATATTTCTTAGACAAATTGCATTATCATTTAATTCAAACCCCATTTAACTTTATTAAAACAAATTCCACAATCCGTTGGGTCTTATTTAGGCAATGACCCAACACTTTACCCATATACGATCCATATCTAATAATTCACAAATTAAATGGGTAATTTTCATATATATTAATAAATTGAAAATCCGGGGTGTTACACCAGCAACAAAGGATCATTCTGTGATTCAAGGGATGGCAGTAGTCAGTAGTTCCTACGCCTTTGCATTATTTGATTCGGGAGCATCCCACTATTTCATATCTGCTGCATTCATATCTGCAACCGAAACTTTAGTACAAAAACTGTCCACATCACTCACCATTGTATCCCCCGTCGAAGACACATCATTGGGGCTTATATGCACAGCAGTGAATACTGAACTCGCAGGACTAAGATTTGAGTTCAATTATTTAGTACTCGATATGTCAGAATATGATATTATTTTCGGCATGGACTGGTTGGCTAGCTTTAAGGCCAACATTGATTGTTATCGCCGTAGGGATGACATTCTGGTCACCCGAGGGAAAACAACATATGGTGCGTACTGACAAACAAAGTAGACTGCATGAAGGGTTGAATCATCGGGTATTGAACAGTATCAGAATCAACAAGGAACCGGTGGCTGAACTTCCAGCAATATAAAGGACTATGCAGACGTATTTCCAAAGGAACTTCCTAGCTTACCTCCCATGAGGGAGATTAATTTTGAAATCAAGTTGTACCCTGGCAGTGCACCAGTGTCATTACCACACAACCGGATGGCACCAGCAGAGATGTCCGAGCTAAAGAAGCTGACTGATGAATTGCTTAGACTGGGGTGCATTCGGAACAGTACATTGGCTTGGGGAGCTCCGGTTTTATTTGTGAAGAAGAAGGATGGCTCACTCCGTATGTGTGTGGATTATCGAAAACTGAATCAGCTGACAGTCAGAAACAAGTACCCTCTACCCAGGATCGATGATTTATTTGATCAACTTAGAGGTTCCAGTCATTTCTCTAAGATTGATTTGATGTCTGGATATCACCAAATCCGGGTTAGGGAGGAGGATATAGAAAAGACAGCCTTCAGAAGGCGGTATGGACTATTTGAGTTTGTAGTCATGCCGTTTGGACTCACCAATGCACCGGCTGTGTTCATGGAGCTTATGAATAGGATTTTCTGTAATACCCCGAATTTTCAAGTTATTATAATTACCCATTTAATTGGTGAATTTTTAGATATGGATCTTAGATGGGTAAAATGTTGGGTCTTGGCCCAATTAATACCCAACGGTTTTGGTAAATGATTTCAAATAAATTAAATGGGTTAGATTTAATTAGTAATAGATAAGGGATTTGGAAGATTGCATGCTCATCAAGGAATTAAGAAGGGGATGATTTTACATGGCCGAATTATAGATACCAAATCTATGTTTATGCGCATGAGTGATATGCATATCTATGTAATATGCTAGAATACCTTGAGAAAATATTTAAGAATAATTTGAAAGGATATATGGCCGAATGTGAGGTATGAGGATAAGGTGTATACGGCATTGCTTTGTCTAAGTTGGGATTCAAGAGAGGTTTAATAAAAGAAAGAGAGAAGGGGCGCATGCCACCTTCTAAATAAGGATTAATTGGAGGAATTATAAAGGAAAGAGATAAGTGGCGCATGTCACTATCTAAGTATAGAATTGGACTAATTGGAAATTAGATACAAGAGAGGCAACCATAAGGACTCACGGCATTGTATAAGTTTGATTAAAGAAGGGAGCAAGGGCGCATAGCACATTCTAAATAGGGTTCAAAGAAAAAGAAAGAAAATAAGAAAGGGAGAAAAATAAGAAAGGTTTGACATATGTTCAGTATTTTGGTTATAAAGTTTCACTCCAATTTCCGATTTCTTTGATTCTTTTTGTGTTGCAAAGAATACTTCAAGGGCTACAACTTTTTAGTTTACCACTTTTCCTGATTCGGAAGTTAATAAGGTCAAAACGGAGCTACAATATGGTATATGTGTAAAAAACGGGGAACACAAGGGCTCACGGCATTACTATATTTATTTTTAGCATTGGCCGATCGGGAGGTTATTAGATTAAGCAAGGGAGGTCGGAAATTGCTAATCTAAGCAAGGGAGGTCGGCATTGCCATCTAAGGCAAGGGAGGGGCGCATGGCACCTTCCCCATTTGGATTAATTGGAGCTTATATAAGGAGATAACCCCTTAGGGCCGATTTCTCTCTCTCTCTCTCCCTCACAAGTTCTTATTCTAGACTACATCAAAGAAAAGGAAAAGCAGCCAGCAAGAGGGGAAGATCTAAGAGGAAAAAAGGCTAAGGAAAGGAGAAGGATTAGAAGAATAAGATCCACTGACGGAAAACCAAAGGAGTCGCGGAACCGGTAAGTGATTTTATGGTTTGTGATTAATTTGTTTTAATGAACTAAGGAACCATAGGGTTCGGCCAAGGTGTATGGCCGAACCCCATGGAAGAAGATTGAGGGATGAATATGATGATTTTAATGGAAAGAATGGACCATGTGGTTCAGCCATGTTGTATGGCCGAACCCCATGGAAAATCATGGTTTAATTATGGAATTTTAATGATGAAAATCATGGACTGATTATGCATGTTTTATAAGGGATTTAAAATGGTTTAGGAAGAGGTTGATGAACCATACGGTTTGGCCATGGTGAAGGGCCAAACCCCATGAAAGATTGTTGGTTATTTTATGGAAGAAAATTGGGAAGGATCATAGTTATTTTATGGTTTTAATGGAAGGTTGTTGATTATATGTTTATGGTTGGAAACCATGGAACGACTTTGGTGAATCTATTATGAAGTTAAGAATGATGAAAACCATAGGGTTCGGCCATGGTGTATGGCCGAACCCCATGGAGTTGTTTTGGTAATTTTAATGTATGATAATTATTTTTGGAAGGTGGAGCTTAAATTTAGAAACCTTCTAAGTATGGAAGGATCAATGATTATCTTGGAAACCTTCTAAGTTTGGAAGGAGGAGTTTAAATTAGTGAGTATCTAATTTTGGAAGATGGGGATTATTTATGGAAACCTTTCCAATTATGGAAGGAATTGCTAAAATTAGAAAGCATTTCAATTAAGGAAAGATGCATGCTAATCTTGGAAACTATTTATTTATGGAAGGATGCATGCTTGTTTTGGAAACTAATTGTTTATGGAAAGAACTTGGAATTATGGATCCAAGAATAGGAAATGATAAATTTAGAAAGTTTCCATTCTAGGGACTTTCTAAATATGGACCTTCTAATTGTGGACTTGTTAAATATGGAATTTGCTAACAATACAAGTTGATGAAAATGGGAGTTAGACATCATGGGTTCGGCCATATGTATGGCCGAACACCATGAACCAAATGTTATGGTTTGTATATCATGGTTTATGGAATTTATATGGACCAAATATGATAAAAATGAAGGGAAGGATTAGAGTCTTATTATGAATCATGAATCTATGATTATGAATCAGTTATGGGTCCATTGTGTTTATGAGTTAAGAAGTGGAAGGTTTGAAGTGTTTAAACCAAGGGCAAAGTTATGAATACATGCTAAGAAGGAAGGTTGGCCATGAATGGCAATCTTGTAAATATGGAGAAATATTGGACATAGGGTTCGGCCATGGTGTATGCCGAACCCCATGAGGTTTATTTATGGAACAATAAATGGATCTATGTGTTGGAACCTAAGCCTAAGTTGTTGGAGGCAATGGCAATTTTGTAAATAAATGTGAAAATGGTAGGTCATGGGCTATGTTAGCCATGGATGGCATTGTTGTAAATACTTGTTAAAAAGGTAAGGTTAGCCTTGTGTGGCAATATGGTAATTATATGAGGATTAATGGACATAGGGATTATGTATGTTTGGTTAAATGAACAAATTGTTAATTAAATACTAGACCAATGGCATTTTGGTAATTAATGGAATAAATGAACAAAAAGGGTGAGGTTCTGCCATGGTGTATGGCCGAACCCCACAAGTTTGTGTTTATGGACTAAAACAATATTTTAATCAAGTGGGACTTGGTTTTGATGGGTTATTGTGTTATAAGGTAACAAGACCTCATAAGGTGGTTACGATCGTGAGCGGTTACCGGACCAAAGACACAAGGACGCGTAGCGGTATTTGGCAGGATTCCACCTCATTGAAACCATGGGTTTATGTACAATTGTTTTATCTTGTTTTGATGAATTTATGTTGCAAAGAATTATGTTTCATATTATGATTTCCAATGCTATGTCTATATGATAAAATAGCATGTGCAGTATATGTTTTAAACTGTGATTTTTAAATGCTATGATTTGTGTTTCTGCATAACATGTTGGCATTTGCATCTCATGCATGGCATGGGAGGGAAGACAGGTACCCGGAGCCCACACTCCGTCGAAATATCTGTAAGGCAAATGTGGGGCCTCCTTTGGTGATGAGAGTCCCACCAGGAGGATTACCTTGATGAGGAAAATTCCATCAAAAGCATATTGTGCAACCGGAGCCCACACTCCGTCGGAATGTCCGTGATGCAACTGTGGGGCCTCATTTGGTGATGAGAGTCCCACCAGGAGGAATACCTTGATGAAGAGAGTTCCATCAAGAGTATACCATATGTTTTGGGACCTTGGTGATGAGAGTCCCACCAGGAGGATACCTTGATGAGGAGAATTCCATCATAAGTATACCATGTGTTTTGCGATGGGAGGGACTCATTGCATATGATAGCATGGCATGGCATTGAATTGGCATGATTATGATCTTTATTATCATGCAAGGTTTCTGGTTTCATCAGTATGATTGGATCTCAATTATCATATGCTGTTTTGGATACAATATTTTGAAAGTATGAAATGATTTATTATAACTAGTTTTGTTATATATTATATCTGGATTTTTGGTACTAACCCATTTGTTAACCGTAACTGGAATTCCTACTGGGCGCATTGTACTAACACCGTACTTCTACCCTTTAGTGGATGTTGCAGGAAACGAGGAAAACGCTGAACGCGGAAAAGGGACAAGCATAGGAGCTTGGAACGCTTTTAGTTTTATATGTTGTTTAAGATACTCAGAGATTTGTATTTAGAATATCCAGATTTCGGAATGTAATAACTTAGTTGAATTTGCTATGGTTGGATGTTTTATTAATATGTGATTTATTGACTATGTACTTTGCTATCAATGGAATGGAACTCGGTTCTGTTATATTCCGCATGTTATGATTCTTATTTCGCATGTGTATCATATTGTTATGTGTGAATGGTTTTTCTTGGACTTGGTCCATGCACACATAGGGTTGGCTAGTTAGGGGTCGGACTTTGGAAGTTCGGACTTAGCTCGCCGCGTGATGTCCCACGCTCTATCACTCTACTCTATTATAAAAAAAAAATAGACTTTGAATTTACGGGAAAAAGTGAGTGAAAAAGGGCGGGGCATTACATTTTCCGTCCTTACTTGGACCAATTTGTCATTGTCTTTATTGATGACATTTTGATTTATTCCAAAACTCAAGAAGAACATGCTAAGCATCTGAGGATAGCTTTGGATATTTTGAGGAAAAACCAGTTATATGCTAAAGCCAGCAAGTGTGAATTCTGGCTACCCAAGGTTAACTTCTTGGGACATGTCATATCAGCAGAAGGTATAGCTGTGGACCTAGCTAAAGTGGCGGCAGTGGGAGAATGGAAAGTGCCAAAGAATAACCGAGATCCGTAGCTTCTTGGGATTGGCGGGTTATTATCGGAAGTTTATATGGACTTCTCCAAGATTGCATCTCCACTGACTCGACTCACTCAGAAAGGAGTCAAATTTGAGTGGTCAAATGTTTGCAACCGGAGATTTGAAACGTTAAAAGAGAGACTTACAAGGGCTCCTATTTTGATTTTGCCAGAAAGAGGCAAGGGTTATGAAGTACAATGTGACGCTTCAGGAGAAGGACTCGGGTGTGTCCTCAGTCAAACTCATCGTGTGGTGGCTTATGGTTCAAGACAATTGAAAATACATGAACGTCTCTATCCTACGCACGATCTTGAACTAGCCGCAGTGGTCTTCACTCTCAAAAGCTGGAGACATTATCTATATGGCGAGAAATTTGAAGTGTTTTCAGATCATAAGAGCTTGAAATACTTGTTTGATCAGAAAGAGCTCAACCTGAGGCAGCGCAGATGTATGGAATATCTGGCGGATTATGAGTTCGCACTTTGTTATCACCCTGGCAAGGCGAACAAGGTGGCAGATGCACTCAGCTGCATATCACATGCATCAGTGGCATGTTTGATCAGGACAGAATGGGAGATGTTGAATACCATTCGAGAGTTTAATCTTTATATCGAAAACCATGGGAGTATGTACAATTTGATCATACGGTCCAACATGGTTACGAAGATTGAATAGGAACAACAGACAAACCCGGAAGTGGAGGAGATATGGGCTAAGATGTCTACTGGTGAAGTCATACCAGAATGGGAGTTAAGACCGGGACAGGGTCTTGCATTTCGAGGAAGGATATATGTGCCTAAGAGCTGCAGAAAAGAATTACTGATTGAGGCACATCAGACCAAACTATCAATTCATCCGGGCAGCACCAAGATGTATCACGACTTGAAGAGACATTACTAGTGGCATGGACTCAAGAAGGATGTGGCAGAATTTGTGGCTCATTGCTTAACGTGTCAGTAGGTTAAGACAGAACATTAGAAGCCACCAGGGTTACTCAAACCCTTACCAGTGTCGGAATGGAAATGGGAGCACATCTCCATCGATTTTGTGACAGGGTTGTCAAGGTCTTCAAAGGGCAACGATGCGATATGGGTCGTGGTAGACCGACCGACCAAGTCCGTACATTTCATTCCCATGAGATGACAGACTCATCTAAGACTTTAGGTCGACAGTATATCAGGGATATCATCAGATTGCATGGTATTCCTCGGACTACTATGTCCGACAAAGATGGTCGATTCACCGGCAGAGTATGGCAGAGTATGCAGTCGGCCATGGGAACATTCCTACTGACGAGCACAGCATTCCATCCACAGACTGATGGGCAGTTTGAGAGGACAATACAAACATTGGAGGATATACTGAGAGCATGTATGCTAGATTTCAAGGGTGGATGGGAGGATCACTTGCCGTTGGTAGAATTCTCATACGACAACAATTATCAAGCCAGCCTCCAGATGGCTCCATTTGAGGCATTATATGGTAGACCATGTAGATCACCTGTCTGCTGGACAGAGGCAGGTGAGCCTGCACTAATTGGACCTGAGTTGGTTGCAGAGACCACAACGCAGATACAGTTGATACGGCAACACCTATTAACTGCGCAGAGTTGTCAGAAGAGCTATGCTGACAAAAGGAGGAGGTTCCTTGAATTTGAAGTGGGAGACATGGTGTTCTTCAAAGTCTCGCCACGAAAGGGACACATGAGATTTGGAAAGAAGGGGAAACTATCGCCAAGATATGTGGGACCATTTTCAATCCTAAGAAGGATGGGGGACGTGGCTTAGCAATTGGCACTCCCATCACAGTTGGCATCTTTGCACAATGTGTTCCATATATTGATGTTGAGGAAGTACAATCCTGATCCCTCTCATGTACTGAACATGCAAGACATAGAGATCCAAAGCGACGTGACATACGTCGAAAAGCCTGTCCGAGTGGTGGACATAGAACAAAGGGTATTGCGGAACCGAGCGATCCAGTTTGTCAAGGTGGTATGGGATCGACATGGCATCGAGGAAGCCACATGGGAACTCGAGTCAGAAATGAGAAAAGCTCATCCTGAGCTATTTATGTAAATGTTTGAAACCCTACTTCACTCGATTTTTGGGACGAAAATTTTAAAAAGAGGGTTGTATTGTAATACCCCGGATTTTCAAGTAATTAATATATATGAAAATTACCCATTTAATTTGTGAATTATTTAATAAGGATCTTAGATGGGTAAAGGGTTGGGTCATTGACCAATTAAGACCCAACGGATGTGGAAATGGTTTCAATAAAAAATTAATTGGGGCTTAAAGAAATTAGCAATACATTATTTCTTAGCCGAATATGGGGTATGCAAATCCATGATTATGCTCATAAAGGGATCATGGAAAGATTTTAGGAATGAGATACATTATTTATGGCCGTGTGTGACATTGCATATCTAGGATATGCGCATGTGCTAGAATATCTTAAACAAGGGAAATTGCTAATTGAAAGACCCTCCCAAAGTGGGAAGCAAGGGGGCGCACGGCACTAAGCAATTGCCATCTTGGCAACTTCTATATAGAGGACCAATTGGAGATTAAAGGAAGCAAGGGGCGCACGGCCCTAAGAGGGAATTGTTGTCTTAAGCACCCTCTAAGTTGGGACCAAGGGAAGGTTTTATAAAAGAAATACATAGCAAGGGCGCACGGCACATACACATTCATAGCCGGATTTTCTCTCTTTCTCTCAAGTTCTCATTCTCAGCATTATCAAAGGAAGAGAAGGCAGCCAGCAAGAGGAAAAGATCAAGAAGGAAAAGGATTGGAAGAGCAAGAACAACCGAGGGAAAACCAGAGGAGTCGCGGAACCTGTAAGTGGTTTTAATATTTTTGTTTAAAAATAAGGAACCATAGGGTTCGGCCATGTGGTATGGCTGAACCCCATGGAAGAAGAATAAGAGATGTTTTGAGTATAATTAATGGAATGATGAACCATAGGGTTCGGCTATGCAAGACTTTGGTGATTTTAATGGAAGAAAATTGAGGGATGGATGATGAAGTTTTCAAGGAAAGGATGGACCATAGGGTTCGGCCATGCATGGAAAGACATGATTATTTTAAATGGGAGTTGTTGGTAATGGTATATGATTTTTGAAGGGATTAAATGGATAAGAATCATGAATCAATTTAATGGGTCATATGGAATTTATATTGGATGAATAATTATTTAAAAGAGAACATTATGAACCAAAGGGTTCGTCCATGGTGTATGGCCGAACCCCACGGAGGTGTATTGGTATTGATTATGGATTTTAATTTAGAAAGGATCTAAAGATAGAAGAATGGAAGGATGGATATTAAATTTAGAAAGTTTCTAATTATGGACTTTCTAATTATGGACTTTCTAATAATGGATGCAATGTAGATAATTGGGAGTTAGACATCATAGGGTTCGGCCATGTGTTAATGAATGGAAGGTTTGAAATGATTAACCAACGGCAAAATTGTAAATAGAGTGAAAATGATAGACCATGGGTTCGACCATGGTGTATGGCCGAACCCCATGGGGTATGATTTATGGTTTTTAATGTATGAATGGTAAGGTAATGGAATGATAGCCATGGATGGCAAAATTGGTAATTAAGTGAAATCAATGAACCATGGGTTCGGCCATGGTGTATGGCCGAACCCCATGTGGAATGTTTGTTGAGCATAAGGTTGATGCATCTTAGATGATTAACTTGTTTATAATGAGATTAATGAATAAAAGTGGTATGAATGGCATTGTTGTAAATATAAGCAAAATTGAAGGATCGTGGGTTCAGCCATGGTCGAACCCCGTGGGGATTGTTTTGATGGACTTAGGGTTTATGTAAGTGTAATAGCCCGAATTTTTTTGGATCAATATATAGTGGCATTTATTATTTTAAATTTGAAGTTTGATGTGATAAAATGCCAAATGGACCAAATTTTGGGACAATGGCCCAAGGGTGGTCTAATGGGCCATGGATTTGATGTATTCATTTAAATGGGTCAATGATGATAAATTTGGGTCAAGGGTGGTCAATTGGGTCAAATAGCCATATGGGACACAATGGGCCAAGGTAGCTAAGCCCTAAGGTAAGTGCATCGGAGGGAATTTAATTGGGCCATGGGCCCAATGGTTACCCAATAGACCATGAATTGAAATTAATTCATTTAATTGGTCAATGGTAAGTAATTGGGTCATGGATAGTCAAATTGGGTCTAATACCCATTTGGGACCCGATGGATCAAATTAATGTAAGCCCTAAGGTAAATGGGTAAAATTGGGCCATGGACCCAATGGTAATCCAATAAGAAGGATAGATTTAATAAAATTTAAATCACCTAAATTGGTGATGAAGGAACAAGGTAATATGGCCAAATGGGGCCCACCTCCACCTCACTAAATTGAGGTGGCGTGTGGACCTAAGGGTAGTAGGGCCGACCACCATGGTTGACTTAGTCAACCATGGGTGGATCTTAGAGAGAATTTTATAAAATTAAATTGAATAGGAATTAATTAACTTAACCTAATGATCAAATTAATCAAGTTAATTAATCTAATCCAAAGATTGGTCAAAGGGTCAAAACCACTCCAACAAACACAATCCACTCTTAAGAAACACAAGAAATAAAACCATGGACTTAGGTGGTGGTTTTATCCCAACCACCACCATTAATGCCATGTTGGTTGGTGAGGAAAATTAATTGTGGAGTCTAGGTTACTCCACCCATCTCCATCTCTTTCCAAACAAACCCACTTCATTCTATCTCTCTCTCCACTCTCAAAACCGTCCCATACACTAAGAAAGAGGGAAGAAAACTTAGAAGAAAACTTAGAAGAAAAAGAAGAGAAAAAGAGAAGAAAAGAGGTGAAACCTTGGATTCACCACTTGAAGATCAAGAGCTACCATCTTCATCATCTCCCCCTCTTCCCCTCTCCCAAACCTAACCCTACCTTAGCCGATCCAAGCGTTGAGGTTTTCATCATGAATCAAGTATCCTAACCGATCAAGCAAGGAGAGGAAGAAGAAAGGAGGCCAAGGAAATCGACGGGAGTGACGAAAGCCGAAGGAGTCGTCGGATTGTAAGTATCTCCAAAACAAGAGGTTAAACTTTCACGATTTAAAAAATAGAATCCATTTATTAGATGATGGCCAAAAACATCATGGGCCTTGGACCTAAGATTCATCCAAAGATAAACTAAGAAATGGATGAATTTGGGAGAGATAAATTAAGAAAAATAAATGGATTAAGGATGGTTTGGATTTAAATTTTTTTAAGCATGGATTTGTGTAGTTTGAAAGAAAATCATGGGCCATAGGGTTCGGCCATGTAGCATGGCCGAACCCCATGGTGGGTGATTAGGTGAAGTATGAACTTGATTAGGGTTTTCAAGTACTAAAATGATTAATGATTTTATGAGGATTTCAAAGTTGGAAAAAATACGGAGAAAGGGTTAGGGTTCTTAAATGCTAAGTGATTAATGGTTTTATTAACATTTTAAGGTTTGAAAGTTATGGGAATGGTTAATGATAATTAGGTTTCAAATGATTTAAAGTTGGTGATTTTAAAGGATTTTTTAAAATGAGAAAAATCATGAGGAATACACATGGTTGTTAGGGTTTCAAAAAATGGCATGGAGGAGATAAACCATGAACCATGGGTTCGGCCATGGTGTATGGCCGAACCCTATGGTGATAATTAATTATTTTAATGAGAGTGAAGAGATAGAAGATGATAGAGGAAATGATAGTTTTAAATGGATTTACAAAATGTATGATATAGTTTTAAAGGGACCAAATGAATGATGTTATTGATTTTAAAATGTACCTTTTTAAGCAAAGAAAAATCATGGACAAAAATTGATAAAACATTGGTCCTAATGGCACTAATAAAAGTGAGCCATGAACCATGGGTTCGGCCATGGTGTATGGCCGAACCCTATGGTGGTGATTTGTGATTTTAATGAATAGGAAATGATGGAGAGGAATGGAAATTTTAATGGATTGGTATATAGTATTTTAAATGGGATGAAAATGAGGATGTAAATGAATGATTAAAATTCATTTAAGGTATGATTAAATGAGGCAAAATGGACTCAAGAAATGGGAAAATGGACATCATGGGTTCGGCCATGGTGTATGGCCGAACCCATGACCCCTTTTTGTGGGCCACATCTTAGGCCAAATATGGAATGATTTATGGGATTAAATGTTTTCAAAATTAATTAAATTAAGTGGCTATTTTATAGATATTAGGTCATGGTCAATGAATGCCTAGTGGATCTAAGCTATGGATGAATTTTGGATTTAAAACACACATAAAAGAGGGAATGATTAACCATAGAAGAGAGAGTGGCAAAATGGTAATTATTAGCCACTTTGAAGAACCATGGGTTCGGCCATGGTACATGGCCGAACCCTATGTGGATTAGACATGAAATCGAATACATTATGAAGGATTAAATGAAACGGATAGTTGCTGCATTTAGGTTCGCAAATTAGAATATTTAAATGGCCAAAAAAATTGGACTTATGGATGTGTTTTAAAACCACAGAAAATGGGGCTAAGTTAGGGGCTAATGTTGATGTGTAACGTAATTAGGAATTTAAAAATTGTAATCAGTGAGGGATTTAATCACGGATAACAAATGGATTAATTCGATAAATGTGTAATAAGGTATCGGGACGTCGCAAAACGATACGCGATCGGTGACCAGATTATCGAACGGAAACGTAACGGGACGCTAAGCGGTATTCGGTAGGATTCCTACCTCTTTGTAAGCCGTGGATATGTGATGAGTATTTTAATCTATTTTGATGATTATGTAATGTGTATTATGATGGGTTTTTGATTTATGAATTCTACATTCATACTATGGTTTATATTTTTAATGTTATGCATTATATGGCTATCTATGATATATATTAAGTTTATGGATTACATATATATTACATAGCATAATGCACTTACATCTCATGCATGGCATGGGCGGGAAAATAATGAAACCGGAGTCCATGCTCCGTCGGGGCGACCGAGAAGCAAACATGGGGATAGCCCGAGGGGCTATAACCGGAGTCCATGCTCCGTCGGGGCGACCGAGAATCAGACATGGGGATAGCACGTTATGCTATAACCGGAGTCCATGCTCCGTCGGGGCGACGGAGAAGCAAACATGGGGATACCTTGACGAGGCTTTGCCGTCAAGGGGGATACGATATTTCTATGATATGGAGGATGGGTGGGACACATGACATAGGCACCCATGGCATGGCATACATCATGTGATTTTCCATTATCATTATATTATTGTCAGTATGTATGTTATCACTAACCCATGTGCTAGCCCTAGCCGGAGTCCTACTAGACGCGTTGACTAACGCCCTACTTCTACCCTAGCTGATGACGCAGGAGATGGCGGAAACGGTGGACACACCGGGAGCCAAGCTTAGGAGCTTGGGAAGCGGATATCTAATTTTATTTAAGTTTCATTTTGGAGATGTAATTTAAAGTAGCTTTGCTCGTCGGACTGTATAATTTATATTTCTGGCTATGGTTTGGACTGCATTATGGACGTTATCATTTTGAGACATAATTATGAACATAGGGGTATTTTGGTAATTTAATGTTGTATCTTCCCTTCTATCTAATAACCGGTAGGATAGACTCTGTTATCATGTTCCACATTCAGTTAGTTTCCGCGAGCTTACTTTCTACGGGTGAACCGTTCTCGTGGACTTAGTTCCGCGCACGTGTGGGGTTGGCCAGTTAAGGGTCGGGCTTTAGAAGCTCGGACTTAACTCGCGTCGTGACGTCCGCGCCCTCTCTCACTCTCCATTCCAAAAAAAAAAAAATAGAATCTGATTTTCGAAAAGCGAGTGAAAAAGGGGCGGGTGTTACAGTAAGTGGGATTAAATAAAAGGGAAGTGATTAAATGTTTAACTTAGGGGTTATTAATTAATAAAACAAAGAAATAAATTAAAACAAAAGGGGTGAGATTTGGCCATGGTGTATGGCCGAACCCCATAAGTTTGGTTTATGGACTTGGACATTGTTGCAAATCAAGTGGGACTTGGTTTTAATTGATTGTTATATTATAAGGTAACGGGACCTCACAAGGTGTGAACAATCGTGAGCGGTTACCGGATGAAAGACTCAAGGACACGTAGTGGTCTTTGGTAGGATTCCACCTCTTTGAAACCATGGGTTTATGTACATTGTTTTTATCTTATTTTGATGAATTTAAATTGCAAATGATAGGTTTCAAAATGTGAGTTTTAAATGCTACGTTTATATGATAAAATAGTAAGTATTTCATTGGCATCTAATGCATGGCATGGGGTGAAGGATTTGTAACCAGAAGGTCCACACTCCGTCGGGGCGTCCGAAAAACCTATGTGGGGTACCTTGATGTGCTTTTCCATCAGGAAGAAACCTGAGGGTCCACACTCGTCGGGGCGTCCGAAAGACCTATGTGGTGGGCACTTAAATGTACATGTGATGGGTGGGACTCATTGCATTTGTCATCATTGCATGGCATGGTTGATATGGTTTTGACATTATGATATTATTATATGCATGTTTTGTACTAACCATGTGTTAGCACTAATTGGAATAGCTAATGGGCGCGTTGTTCTAACGCCCTACTTCTACCCTAGTGGATGGCACAGGAAACCAGGGGAACGATGAACACAAGGAGGGCCAGGCATAGAAGCTTGGATGATTTAGTTTATATTTTGAATAAAGTTACTTATGGACATGTATTTGAGTAACTAGTTTCTGGGCATGTAATTACTTAGATGGTTGGATGTTTATTTGGATAATTATGATTAAAGACTTGACGTATTTTGCTATTTGAAATGGAATAGAACTTGGTTCTATTATGATTCCGCATGTTATGATTATAATTCCGTAGTCATGATTTTTTTTTCAGCATGTTGATATTGTTATGTGTGAACCGTTTTCATGGACTTAGTCCATGCACACATAGGTTAGCCAGTTAAGGGTCGGACTTTAGAAGTTCGGACTTAGCTCGCGTCGTGATGTCCCGCTCTCTATCACTCTTCGTTTATATATAAAAAAAAAATAGACTCTGATTTTCGGAAGGTAAGCGAGTGAAAAAGGGTGGGGCATTACACCTAATATCCACGAAGAGGTACCCAACATCTGAACCCACAAAGAGGTACCTTAAATAACAACACATAATGTTATTTTATGATTGGCATCCACTTAGGTCACCACACAACACATGCAATGTGTCATCACTACATTTGAGGCCCCACAACATACACTACACCTCCCTCTTCTTTGTAAGAAGAAATATACACATCAGAATTTAATTACAAGTCTCAAGAACTACATTATACAATCATCACCATTTTTCATTCATTCATACATTCTATCAAGCACTTAGAATGCAATGATAGGGGAAAGATCCTTCACTACACAATATGCCATGCAATACCCATTCCATCCCATGGTACATCACTCCTAATCATCATCTATCAAACATATCACACATATCTTAAACACGTAAAGCATTCCTAGCACAAAATCATATGCCACACACCTCTCATGGCATTCCATATGTGCTCCAACATAATCACTTGCTAGCACCTCCTAAGATATTCAAACCATACAATTTCACAAGAATTGTCTCACCTATATCATACATGAATTTATCATGCTCACACATAACAGCACACGCTTCAAGATCCACTTGATAATACATTACTTAACACACCTCAACATGCTCATCAAAATCTTTTGATCAAGTCCCATACGTTGCTATCAATTTCAGCATACAAATCAAGGTGGAGTTTCCCTCACCTAAAGTCATATCAGAGGATTCGAGTCCCCAACTCGTGAAAGGAAGTCTACTTCAGCTGGGCTGATAGCTTCTCTACACAGGAATGACATAACAATCATTTTTCTATAAACATCAAGAGGGTAAAAATACATGCATAACACACGGTCTTAGTCCCCATAAACAAGTTGAAGCAAATAAGGAAACCTTCTCCCCAAATTAACCTTTAAAATACCCCTCCCGTGCATCTACCCTAACCTTAGATATTTTCCCCAAATGAATTTCATCATTGGGTCATACAACTCAAAGGGGAGGCTCCAATCACTTCTTTTCCAACCCTAGGTCGAAAATCCCCTAATTTATCTCCATGATTTCTCTTACCCAACATGGTTTGAGCCTCTTTTCTCGATTTACTTCACCCCACCCCTCAAACTCTCCTAATAGAAAGAGGAAATGAAGAGAATCATGGTCATCTTTACCTTTTTGGAGAGAAAAACATCGGAGAAGAACTTGGGAGGGAAGCTTGATCCGATCCAAGCACACGCACCAAAGGATTTGAAGGTTTGGGAAAAGTGGAACACTTGGTTCCCACTACTGGAAGGGCTTTTCCAAAGAGTAAAATGGAAGAAAAATGAATGGGGGTCGGGTCATTATAGATATAACAATCAAGTGAGTATGTGTTAGCAAATGTGATTAAACAATCAACACAAGAAAATAGCTCTAACACCACAAAGACAACGACACAAGATGTATAACAGTTCACTTTGCCAACATACATCCACTGTTAAGACTCGCTCAACCTTGAGCTATCCCCAAATTCACTATGTGGGGACTTACACCCTCACAATTAGAGTAGGAATTCCACCTCACTTAATCGTTTGGGAATTCCACCCAACGTTGTGCCAGAGAAAAAGCTCTAGAGTTTTTTATAGTGATTCCGGAGCAAATCCCCCTTAATCCACTTTTAGGTAACAGGTTTTAAAAACAAAATTAAAACTAAGAAGCACTTGCCTTAAAGCTCTTTCTCGCTGATGTGTGCTTCTTGAAGATTTCACCTAATGTAGTCTGACGCTCCTTCTAGTAGCCGTCGTATAGCAATCACAAGATCAGGGTGACAAGGAAACTTGGTTCGACCAAAGCTTTCCTAGATTATAGCTGTCTCACTTGCAAATTCAATCCGAAGATTGGTTGTTTATAATCTTTTTTCCTCTTCTTTTTCTCACTTGCAAACACAATCAATAGATTGGTTGTTTATGATGTTTCACACAAGAGTGTTGATCGTTCCTTAGAATGTATAACTCTTTTCAGCTCAAGAAGATGGTAAACGATCACCCAACACTCATATTTATAGAGGAGTATTAACGATCTTTCTGATTGTCTTGGACCGACAGGTCGGTGGCACTGATGGGTCGGTGTTCATATTTATTACTGTTCAACCACATGACCGTTGCGCTTTAAATGCACTTCCAACAGTACATTTACTTCTGGTCGACAGTCATGGCACCGAAGGGTCGGTCCATACAAGAGGTTCATTCTGGTGCAAAATATGCTTGACAGTAGTTTCCATTTTGGAAACCTGTTACCCAGAATGACCTGTCGCCCTTTGTCAAGGGGTCGGTTCTGTTACTCTCGATCGGTCTTGATATGCCGACATGTTTGTTTCTTCGAGAGCTCATTTGAGTTCACAGTCCAAAACTCATAATTCGAGAGCTCATTTGAGTTCACAGTCCAAAACTCATAAGTCTTTTACGGACGAGTTGTCGACCACAAGGTTCATTTAAGTTCATGACCGAGGGGTTGGTGCATACGAGACTCTCGGTCAGAGGCATTCACAGAATGACAGTTCTAAGTTCCAGAACCTATGTCAAATTGGTCGATCAGTTCTTGACCACGATTGGTCGATCCTGACTTCATCGATGGGTCAGTGAGATACGACTGGTCAAGCTCACAGTGAACATAATTCATATTTCCAAGT
This sequence comes from Chimonanthus salicifolius, assembly GCA_013350335.1. Classification (NCBI taxonomy): domain Eukaryota; kingdom Viridiplantae; phylum Streptophyta; class Magnoliopsida; order Laurales; family Calycanthaceae; genus Chimonanthus; species Chimonanthus salicifolius. The sequence continues at coordinate 56,425,963 of CM023532.1, forward strand.
TTGCTTCCAATTTGCTGTCCAGCTTCCTCTCTAGGCTTGTTATGTTTGTTACCAACTTATGCAACTAAGCCTAGGATAGTCCTCTTCCACCTAAGGTCATCTATGGCCGTATACCTGTTGTGGTGATTGCCATAACGATGAACTCTAAGCCTGGTGGAGCATGATCTTCAATTCTGATCATCTTTGAGTCTTCAAGCTTCTTAGCAAATGCTTCTTCCCAAGTCATGAAATTGAGAAATAGGGACTCTGTGACACCCTGAATTTTCATCACTTATAAAATATTGGATCTGGTCTATTTTGAATTACAAATCGATGGAATTTAAGATTAATGGATGAAATGACCCTTAGATGGGTAAGGTGTTGGGTCAATAACCCAATTAAGATCCAATGGATCGTGGATAGAATTTGATTTGAAAGTAATTGGGTAAATGTAATTAAATGGGTCAATTACCCAATTGGGACCCAATGGTCATGGATGAGCTAATTTTAAAGTAAATGGGTAAGTTTAATTTAATTGGGTCAGCTACCCAATTGAGATCCAATGCAAAAATCCACCTCATCAAGTGAGGTAGTGCGCATGTGAGGTGGCATTGCCATGTGGCATGCATGGAAGCCAACAAGGTAAGATGCCACATCATAGAGTGATATGGCCAAGGTGGGACCTAAAGGCAATATGGTCCATGGTCGGCTAAGTCATGGTTGACTTGGTCAACCGTGGGTGAGTCCAAAGGAATGGAGTTAAGGGTTTGACTCAGATTCAGCCGACTAAAAGGTTAACGAGTCAAGTAATAACAATACTGAGTTGGTTTTCAGCCAACTGAATATGTATTTCAGTCGACTGAAAGTCTGCAGTAAGGCAGAGAACTGTAGATGGGCATGATTCAGTCGAGTGAATTGAAAAATGTAAATTTTTGAATATTCTCCAGAAACTTCAGTTCATCTGGAAAGATGTAGGGATGATGGAAATTAAATGGATAATCAAATCGATATATGTATGTGATTAAATTCATTAATGTAGAGAGATTTTGTAAAAGGGTTAGTGATTCGTTGTGACGTGATTGTTGAACGGTATCTTCGCAAACAACAAAGATAGTATACTGGGATTTTGGTAGGATTCCTACCTTATTGAAATACATGTGGATCTTATATATATTTGTATTACTGATTTTGTATTTCCCAACATGATGACTTACTTTGATTTATGAAATGTATATGATTATGAATTGTTTTCGATGGTAACATGTGATTTGAAATGAAAAGACATTATGGCATTCATGATCTCATGCATGGCATGGGAGAGAGTATGTGGGACAACAAGGTAAGTTATGAGCTGTCCGGACATGACTCGGGGCTTGAAAACTAGCTTGAAAGAAGCTATGTGAACCACTGATATTTTGGCCTTTTCCGGGATTGCTAGATAGGGGTACGGCGTAATTTGGGCTAAGAGCTCCGAGATAACCAGTCCAAAAACCCTGCGTAGAGGGAAGAGTCCACGCTCCATCGGTAATTCCAATTAACACATGTGGGGAGGTATAACAATGACCTGGTGGTGCCGTCACAAAACACTGCGGACGTAAATGGCCAAAGGAATTTATCAAGGAAACTATTGACATGATTTGTATTGTGTTGGATATGGAAATTGGGTGAGAGATCATCGGCATGTGACACCCATGACATGGCACATACATTAGCATGATTTGGATATGATTATCATGTGCTGTTTTTAATACTATGAGATGTTTTACTGTTTTGATTTGATATAGTATGATGATTTTCATATTGATCCTATGTGTACATAACCCTATTTGGAATTCCTACTGGGTGCGTTGACTAACGCCCTACTTCTACCCTTTACATGATGGAACAGGAAATGGAAAGGACATGGGACGTGAAGAAAGCCAAGCATAGGAGCTTGGGCAGTTTATGTTTATTTTACTTAGTTGATTTTGGAATAATGTATTGAGATAACTGATATTCTGGGGATTGTAATAACTTAGTTTATTTTGCTATGGTTTGATGATATATTTGGATACTTAAACTTCAGTTAATTTTATGTGATTGACTTCCTTGCTTAATATTGATGTCATATTTATGGATGAAATCTTATCCATATGTTTATTCCGCAATTGTTTGTAAGCGTGTGAACTGTTTTAGCGGACTTGGTCCATGCACACGTATTGGTGGCAGTTAAGGTTTAGGTTTGGAAACTCGAAATTTGCTCGCGTCGTGACGTATCCTGCTCTCTCTCACTCTTTATTTAAAAAAAAAAATATATATATATATATACTCTTATTTTTTGCTAGTGAAAAAGGTCAGGGCGTTACAGTTGGTATCAGAGAGAAACCAGAAGTGTTGAATCTTTCAAAGTACGATTAATACGGTATCATGTCTCACTGACAAAATAAGAATCCCAATTGACCGACTCTTCGGAGTCAGCTGCACGGGGGCCGGATTAATTTACTTTGTTGAGAATCAGACTGTAAGCATTCAATCTGAGAACAACATTTGATGAAAAAGGAATAGCAGCAAGTGAAGGACAATCACTATAAATTATGGCTTTATCAAACATAGCAAGTAGGACATATCTCCCCCAAACAAGAAAACATTGGGTTTCCCCAAAATGAGAAACAATATGTGATAAATAGGAAAATTCCCCAAAACAAGAAATACGAGATGCTAATTCGGCAATTTCCCAAACTATGTAAACATAAAACTTTATGAGGAAAACTAAGCCAAGCAATGTTTCTATGACTTAGGAAAATGCCTCAGAAAAGAAGAAATACCCGACAAAACCCGCATTAGTAGGAAGAAGTACAACACCCACAACAGGAAGGGACAAAACAATGTGACCATTCCTGAAGTACCTCCTGAGTTGTAGAGCCTGGTACAGGCAGTGGTCACTTCCGTTCTACAGCAACATCAGTACGGCAGTGGAGGAGCAACCGCCAACGAATCACAAGGCCGAAATATGGTCAGGGACTTCCAACAACGGCGTCCCCCTTATTTCAAAGGGAAAGAGGGACCCGCAGAAGCAGAAAACTGGGTTGAGAACATTACAAAGATCCTGAAGCTGCTCAAGATCACCGGTAATGAGGACATGATACTGCTGGCTACCTCACAATTGGTGGATGATACCGACAAATACTGGAGAGTTATAGAACGTCAGCAAGCATAGATTCCAGCGGGGGAAAAGACCTAGATGAGATGGGACCAGTTCGTTGGAATGTTTTTGGATCATTATTTTTCAGAGGAAGAGAAGGAACGCCAGACACAAGAGTTCATATTTTTTGTCCAGGGCACCATGACGGTTGCGGACTATTATCAGGAGTTTCTCCATCTATCATGTTATGTTTTTTATATGGTAGACATAGAATACAAGAAGGTTTGAAAGTTTGAACGAGGCATACGACCTAGCTTAAGAGCCAAGGTCACTATATTCAAATCAGCTACTTTGGCAGAAGTGGTTAGTCGAGCTAGTATAGCTGAGCAAGAACTGATGGAAACAGTCAAGTTTGTGGATAATCGTCGAGGTCAAAGCGGGGGAAATGATTTCCGCCCGAACAAGAGATTCAGACCCAACTTTGGGAGACCCTCACCTTCTACTGGGTCCACTTGAGGTTTTCGTCCCAATCATCCCTCCACCTCAGGATCAGTCTCTCAGGATCCTCGAGGTGTTAGCACCTATTTCCAGTGTGGCCAGCAGGGCCATTTCAAGAGAGAGTGTCCACAGATCAATAGACCTTCTCACTCCAGGGGATCCTTCCGTCCTCCAGCTCGACCAGCTCAATCTCAAGCATCCAGAGCATATAAGTAGACAGGACGGGCAACTATTCCGACAGGATCTGGACGACTGTATACTTTGGCTCCTCCTCCAGAGACAGTGGATCACTCGGTGATTCAAGGTATGGCAGTAGTTGGTAGTTCTTATGCTTTTGCATTATTTGATTTAAGAGCATCCCACTCCTTTATATCTACTGCCTTCATATCTGCTACTGGTACTCTAGTACAACAACTGTCCACTGCACTGACTATTGTATCCCCCATTGGAGACACATCACTGGGTTTGATCTGCACTTCGGTAGACACTAAACTTGTTGGGTTCAGATTTAAGTTCAACTATCTGGTACTTGAGATGACAGAATACGATATCATATTTGGCATGGATTGGTTGGCTAACTTCAAGGCCAGCATTGACTGCCATCTCCGCAGGGTGATATTTTGGTCACCTGAGGGAAAATGATATGTGGTACATGTCGACAGACAGAGCATTCCAATGACCAGGAGATTGCATGAAGAAATGAACCGTCTAGTACTTAACAACATTAGACTAGACAAGGCACCAATGTCTGAATTACTTGTGGTGGTGAAAGTGTACGCAGAGGTATTCCCTACAGAACTTCCTAGTTTACCTCCAAAGAGGGAGATTGACTTCGAGATGAAGCTATATCCTGGTACTGCTCCAGTATCATTGTCGCATTACCGGATGGCCCTAGCAGAAATGTTTGAGTTGAAGAAAAAAATTGATGAGTTACTCAGACTGGGATGCATCCAGAACAACACTTCATCTTGGGGAGCACCCGTGTTATTTGTGAAGAAGAAGGATGGTATACTTCGGATGTGTGTAGATTACCGGAAATTGAATCAGCTGACAATCAGGAACAAGTACCCTTTACCCCGAATTGATGATCTATTTGATCAACTCAGAGGCTCCAGCTACTTCTCCAAGATTGATCTGATGTCAAGATACCATCAAATCCGTGTCAGGGATGAAGACATAGAGAAAACGACTTTCACAACACGATACGGACTATATGAGTATGTGGTCATGCCGTTTGGACTCGCCAATGCACCAGCCGTGTTCATGGATTTGATGAATAGGATCTTTCGTCCTTATTTAGACAAGTTTGTAATTGTCTTCATTGATGATATCCTGATTTATTCCACCAGTAGGGAGGAGCACGCTGAACACTTGCGGATAGTCCTGGACACTCTAAAGAAGAATCAATAATATGCCAAAGCAAACAAGTGCGAGTTTTGGCTCTCTGAGATCAATTTCTTAGGACATGTAATATCAGTGGAAGGAATAGCTGTGGACCCGGCTAAAGTGGCAGCAGTTAGAGACTAGGAAGCTCCAAGGAATGTGACCGAAATCAGCAGTTTTCTGGGACTGGCTGGCTACTATCGGAAGTTTATTATGGACTTCTCCAAGATTGCAGCTCCACTCACCCGACTCACCCAAAAAGGGATCAAGTTCGAATGGTCAGATGTATGCAACCGAAGATTCAAAGATCTGAAAGAAAAGCTCACAACTGCTCCTATTCTGATTTTGTAGGAAAGAGGCAAGGATTATGAAGTATATTGTGATGCTTCAGGAGAAGGACTTGGGTGTTCTCTCACTCAAAGTCATCATATAGTGGCCTATGGTTCAAGGCAACTGAAAATCCATGAACGTCACTATCCCACACATGATCTGGAATTAGCCGCAGTGGTCTTCGCCCTCAAAAGCTGGAGGCACTATCTTTATGGCGAGAAATTTGAGGTATTTTCAGATCACAAGAGTTTGAAATATCTGTTTGATCAAAAGAAACTCAATATGCGACAGTGCAGATGGATGGAATACCTGTAAGATTATGAGTTCGCACTTCGATATCATCCTGGCAAGGCAGACAAAGTGGCGGATGCCCTCAGTCGCATGTCACATGCAACAGTGGTCAGTTTGATTATGAAGGAATGTGAGATGTTGACCACCATCCGAGAATTCAATTTGTACATCAAGGACCGTGGAAGTATGTATAATCTGATGGTACGGTCCAGCATGGTTTCCAAGATTGAACAAGAATAGCGGACAGATCCGGAAGTGGAAGAAATATGGGCTAAGATGTCTACTGGTGAGGTTGTACCAGAATGGGAATTACGGCCTCGACAAGGTCTCTTATTTCGAGGTAGGACATATGTGCCTCAAAGCTGCAAAAGAGCACTATTGATTGAAGCTTATCAGACAAAACTCTTTATTCATCCAAGTAGCACCAAAATGTACCATGATCTGAAGAGACATTATTGGTGGCATGGACTTAAAAGTGATGAAGCGGATTTTGTTGCTCATTGCCTGACTTGTTAGCAAGTCAAGACAGAGCATCAGAAACCACCAGGATTGCTCAAACCGTTACTAGTTGGACCTGATCTGGTTGCGGAGACCACGGAACATATCAAGGTGATACGACAACATCTACTCACTGCACAGAGTCATCAGAAGAGCTACGCTAACAAGAGAAGGAGATTCCTTGAGTTTGAAGTGGGAGACTTAGTGTTCTTGAAAGTCTCGCCACGAAAGGGACACATGCGATTTGGAAAGAAAGGAAAATTGTCACCCAGATTTGTGGGACTCTTTCCAATCCAAAAGAAGATGGGGGAAGTGGCCTATCGTCTGATACTCCCTCCGCAGTTGCCATCACTGCACGATGTATTCCATGTTTCCATGTTAAGGAAGTACAATCCTGACCCATCGTACGTGCTGAATGTGCAAGACGTAGAGGTGCAAAGCGATGTATCTTATATCGAAAGGCCTGTCAGAGTGATTGAAACAGAAAAAGGGTGTTATGGAACCGAGCAATTCAATTCGTCAAGGTGGTATGGGACCGACATGGTAATGAGGAAGCCACCTGGGAACTTGAATTAAAAATGAGAGCAACTCATCCTGAGTTTTTTGTATAAGTTGATTGAAAACCCTACTTCGTTCCATTTTCGGGACGAAAATTTCAAAATAGGGTAATATTGTAACACCCTGAATTTTCATCAACTATAATATATTGGATTTGGTTTATTTTGAATTACAAATTTATGGAATTTAAGATTAATGGATGAAATGACCCTTAGATGGGTAAGGTGTTGGGTCAATAACCCAATTAAGATCCAATGGATCATGGATAGAATTTGATTTGAAAGTAATTGGGTAAATGTAATTAAATGGGTCAATTACCCAATTGGGACCCAATGGGTCATGGATGGGCTAATTTTAAAGTAAATGGGTAAGTTTAATTTAATTGGGTCAGCTACCCAATTGAGATCCAATGCATAAATCCACCTCATCAAGTGAGGTGGCACGCATGTGAGGTGGCATTGCCATGTGGCATGCATGGAAGCCAACTAGGTAAGATGCCACATCATCGAGTGATATGGCCAAGGTGGGACCTAAATGCAAAATGGTCCATGGTCGGCTAAGTCATGGTTGACTTGGTCAACTGTGGGTGAGTCCAAAGGAATGGAGTCAATGCTGAGGTGAGTTGAGTTGAATGGGAAATTGAGGAGGCTTCCATCTCAATGTGAGTCAAGAGAGAAGATGGAAAGTTTCCATCTCATGGGGATGGAACCCATGACTCGATGGAAGGCCAAGGGTTTTCTTGGTTTAGCCAAGAGACTCCTTGGTTAGATACAAATCATAAAGATGGGAAGTGAAAGGGATTAGGCAGGTATACAAAGGGACACACTCCACCCTTTGGCTGAGTTTTATCTTTTGGAACAACAAGATCCCTCATCTTCTTCTCTATCTCTCTTCCACTTCCACCATCTCCACACTTAGAGGATCAGCGAAACACCAAGGAAGGGAAGGAGCAAGGAAGGAATATAGACCAAAAGAAAAGAAGGAGTCAGGGAAAATGTATGTTTTAAGTATGAGAATAGTATAGAATTAAGATTAAGAGTAATCCATAGTTTTGACCATGCTGTAGCCGAATCTATGGATTCCATAATGAATGAAATGGAATGGCCAAAATGTATTAAGGCCATAGAATGGAAATTCATTTAAGGATTAGTTTCAATTTGAAATGAAGGAAAGGTAACAATCGAATCTATGTGTTAACACAAAGATTGAATGATGATGAAAAGATTCTAGCTTCGGCTAGAGGGTAGAGAAAATCCACTAGGAGTTATAGGAATGATGATTTATAAATATAGGAATGATAAGGAATGGATTTTCTGAAGAATGGATGTACAAAATAATCAAACAAAAGAGACTGACAAACAGTCAGTTGACTGAATCTGAGATTCAGTGTAACGCTCCGCTCTTTTTCACTCGCTTTGCTTTCCGAAAATCAAAGTCTATTTTTCTTTTTTATAAAACTTCAGTGATAGTGAGCGGGACGTCACGACGCGAGCTAAGTCCAAACTTCTAAAGTCCGACCCTTAACTGGCCAATCCTATGTGTGCATGGACTAAGTCCATGAAAACGGTTCACACATAACAATATAATCACGTGGATTAAAATCATAACTGCGGAATTATAATAGAACTTAATTCTATTCCATTTTAGATAGCAAAGTACGTCAAGTCTTTAATCATAATTAATATAACATAATTATCCAAATAAACATCCTACCATAGCAAATTATCTAAATTATTAAATGCCCGAAGTCTAGCTACTCAAATTACAAGTCCATAAATAACTTAATAAAAATATAAACTAAAAGCATCCAAGCTCCTATGTTTGGCCCTCTTTGCGTTCATCATTCCCCTCATTTCCTGTATCATCCACTAGGGTAGAAGTAGGGCATTAGAACAACGCGCCCAGTAGGTATTCCAATTAGGGCTAACACATGGTTAGTACAAAACATAATAATATAATATCATAATGTCAAAAACCATATAAACCATGCCATGTCATGATGTCAAATGCAATGAGTCCCACCCATCACAAATACATATAAGTACGCCCACATAGGTCTTTCGGACGCCCCGATGGAGTGTGACCCCTCCAGTTTCTTTTTGATGGAAATGCACATCAAGGTATCCGACATAGGATTTTCGGACGCCCCGACGGAATGTGACCCCTCTAGTTACATATCCTTCACCCCGTGCCATGCATGAGATGCTAATGAAACACATGCTATTTTATATTGTAAACATAGCATTAAAACTTCACAATTAAAACATATATTTTACAACGTAAATTCATCAAAATAAGATAAAAATATTGTACATAAACCCATGGTTTCAAATAGGTGGAATCCTACCAAAAACCACTAACGTGTCCTTGCGCTTTCGTCTGATAACCACTCAGGATCGTACACACCTTGTGAGGTCCCGTTACCTTATAATAAATCAATCAATTAAAACCATGTCCCATTTGATTTACAATAATGTCCAAGTCCATAAACCAAACTTGTGGGGTTCGGCCATACACCATGGCCGAACCTCACTTCTTTGGTTTTAGTCCCTCCTTTGATTTATTCAATTAGTTCCACAACCATGCCATCCTTGATTCATGAAACCAAACACTTATAGATTAATCGTCTAACCTTGTCAAGTCCATAAAATCCATAAATCATTCCCCATGGGGTTCGGCCATACACCATGGCCGAACCCATGGTCTATCATTTCCTCCTATTTACAACTTTTCCATTGGTTTAATCCTTAGTTAACCTTTCACTCATTTAATCTACCATACATAGACCCTAGGTCCACCAAATAATTCCTATGGATGGCCGAACCCATGGTCCCTTATTTCCATTTAAATTACAATATTGCCATTTCCTCCATCACTTTATGTTTAGGTTCAAGACATAAGTTCATAAACATCTAAGTCCACCAATAACTCTTCATGGGGTTCGGCCATGCCACATGGCCGAACCCATGGTCCATAGTTCTTCACCATTTGCAATGTTTAAGACCATTTAAATCATTAACCTTCATCGATTATTTTCATCCATTAAAATTATTAAAACAGTCCACTTAATTTCAATATCTAAAACCCTAAGTCCATATATACTCCTTGGTGGGGTTCGGCCATACCACATGGCTGAACCTCACCCTTTGGTTTTGTGCCCTTTTTTCAGTTCTTGATATCCATAATTATTTATGGGGTTCGGCCATACCCCTTGGCCGAACCCATGGTCTAAGGTTCTTCACCAACAACCTTCCATTTAAAGCCTTTAACATCTTTATAATATTCCATGGTTTTCATCCCTCAAAAACCCATAAAATAACCAATGTTTTTCCATGGGGTTCGGCCATGCACCATGGCCGAACCCTATGGTTCATCCTTTCCATTAAAATTACTATATTCATCTCCCAATTTTCTTCCATGGAGTTCAGCCATACACCATGGCCGAAACCTATGGTTCCTTTCTCTATACAAAATTATCAAAATACTTACCAGTTCCGTGACTCCTCCGGTTTTCCTTAGCTCCGATTTGTTCTTCCGATCCTTTCTTCCTTAGCCTCTTTCTACTTGATCTTTCACACAACCTTATTGCCAGAGCACACCAGCGTCAATCCTTCCTTCCTTTGTGTATGCCGTGCACCCTTGTTGCCTCTCTTTGTAATACTTTCAATTGGTCCTAATTAGAAGATGCCAAGATCCCTTCAAATTAGCAATTGCCTTGTGCCGTTCTTAATCAAGGGAAATGACCCTTTTTAGAGATACTCTAGCGCATCAATTGGATGTGCATATCTTTCATACACGGCCAAGACAATCTTCCAAGTTCCCTTTATGCACATAATCATGGATATGCAAATCTTCATACACGGCCATGCTATCTATATTTAATTTTTAGACATCTTCTTTATTTGGATTAGACAATGAGATGTCATTGCCTAATCCCAACTTATCCATGCGTGTGTGTCATCTTTGGACAATCCTAAAATCTTTCCATCAATACCTTCCATTCCAAGTTCTTTATGCGCATGACAATTAATCTAAATCCCTTATTTATATATATATTGCATTACTATTTTAATTCAGCCCCATTTAATTTAAATTGAACTCACTTGGTGGTCAACCAAGTTAACCATGACCCATTGGGCATTTTGACCCAAATAACAACCTTGACCCAATTAAATGTGCCTTACCCATTTACTTTTAATTGAACCTTATACCATAACCGTTGGGTCCTAATTGGGCCATTGACCCAACACCTTACCCATCTAAGGTTCATATCCGTTAATTCACAATTAAAATGGAAAATTTCGTAAATTTTGATAATATGGAATTCCGAAGCGTTACATTCAGTCGGCTGAACTGGTAGTGGCCGAATCAGAAATAAGTTTCTGGGAGTTTCAGCCGACTGAATCTACTGATTCAGCCGACTGAACACAGATGTAACCAATAGGAAAAGAGATCTGGCGTGTTTCGGCTGACTGAATCTATGATTCAGTCGACTGAATGATTACTTATCAAACACGAAAATTGTTGGTTGAGGATTCAGCCGACTGAATCATGGATTCAGCCGACTGAATCTATACTAACCGAACACACAGTTAATCTAATTAGAAATCAGCCGACTGAATCTATGATTCAGTCTACTGAAAGAGGATTGACCGAGAATACAAAGGGTTCGACTCAAAGTCAGCCAACTGAATCTATGATTCAACCGGCTGAAAGGTTAGTGAGTCAATGAATAACAGCAGTGAGTTGGTTTTCAGCAAACTGAATATGTATTTCAGTCCACTGAAAGTCTGCAGTAAGGCAGAAAACTGTAGCTGGGCATGTTTCAATCGACTCAATCTCTGATTCAGTCGACTGAATTGAAAAATGTAAATTTTTGAATATTCTCCAGAAACTTCATTTCATCTGGAAGGATGTAGGGATGATGGAAATTAAATGGATAATCAAATTGATATATGTATGTGATTAAATTCATTATGGTAGAGAGCTTTTACAAAAGGGTTAGCGATTCGTTGTGACGTGATCGTTGAACGGTATCTTCTCAAACAACAAAGATAGTATACTGGGATTTGGTAGGATTCCTACCTTATTGAAATACATGTGGATCTTATATATATTTGTGTTACTAATTTTGTATTTCCCAATATGATGACTTACTTTGATTTATGAAATGTATATGATTATGAATTGTTTTCGGTGGTAACATCTGATTTGAAATGAAAAGACATTATGGCATTCATGATCTCATGCATGGCATGGGAGGGAATATATGGGACAGCAAGCCAAGTTATGAGCTGTCCAGACATGACTTGGGGCTTGAAAATTAGCTTGAATGAAGCTATGTGAACCATTGATATTTTGGCCTTTTCCGGGATTGCTAGATAGGGGTACGGCGTAATTTGGGCCAAGAGCTCTGGGGTAAAGAGTCCAAAAACCCTGTACAGAGGGAGGAGTCCACGCTCCATCGGTAATTCCGATTAACACACGTCGGGAGGTATAACATTGACCTGGTTGTGCCGTCACAAAACACTGCGGACGATTGTGTTGGACATGGAGATTGGGTGAGGGATCATTGGCATATGACACCCATGACATGGCACATACATTAGCATGATTTGGATATGATTATCATGCGCTGTTTTTAATACTATGATATGTTTTACTATTTTGATTTGATATAGTATCATGATTTTTATATTGATCCTATGTGTATATAACCCTATTGGGTGCGTTGATTAACGCCCTACTTCTACCCTTTAGATGATGGAACAGGAAGTGGAAAGGACATGGGATGTGAAGAAAGCCAAGCATAGGAGCTTGGACAGTTTATGTTTATTTTACTTAGTTGATTTTGGAACAATGTATTGAGATAACTGATATTTTGGGGATTGTAATAACTTAGTTTATTTTGCTATGGTTTGATGATATATTTGGATATTTAAACTTCAGTAAGTTTTATGTGATTGACTTCCTTGCTTAATATTGATGTCAAGTTTATGGATGAAATCTTGTCCATATGTTTATTCCACAATTGTTTGTAAGCGTGTGAACTATTTTAGTGGACTTGGTCCACGCACACGTATTGGTGGCCAGTTAAGGTTTGGGTTTGGAAACCCGGACTTCTAACACCCGGATTTTCAAGTTATGAATATTTATGGAAATTACCCATTTAAATTATGAATTAATGAATATGGACCTCAGATGGGTAAGATGTTGGGTCAATTGCCCAATTAAGACCCAACGGATTGTGGATATGGTTCAATTGAGATAAATGGGTGAGATTTATTTAATTGGGTCAAGGTTGTCAATTGGGTCAAAAGTCCAATTGGGACCCAATGGATCATATATGAGCTAGTTAGAAGTAAATGGGTAAGGTTTGATAATTGGGTCTAATAACCGATTAAGATATAAGACATGAGATCCACCTCATCAAGTGCGGTGGCATGTAAATAAAATGGCTAAGTGGGACCCTAAATACTATTTGGTTTATAGTCAGCTAAGCCATGGTTGACTTGGTCAACCATGGGTGAGTTCAATAGAGTTGAGTTAATGAATGAGCTCAAGTGGGATAAATAAATACTTGAGTTGGAAAGTGAATTCACATAAGTTGAGAATTTATTAATGTGAGTTCAAGTGCTTGAGTTGGAAAATGAGTTCATTTAAGTTGAGTTGAATTAAAATGAGTTGAATGGGAAGTCAATGGGACTTTCATTTTAATGAGTGGAGTTGGAAGATGGAGAGTCCCATCTCAATGGACACCATCATTATGAGGAAGGTGAAGGGTTGTGGTGGTTACACAAGCCCACACAAGGCATACATGTTGGAATGGTGGGAGTTTCATCTCATGGGATGAAACTCCAAAGGAAGCTTTAATGAGGGAGGAGAAGAGCCATGGTGGTTACAAAGGGGTATCACCAAAGGACACCACCCTTGGCCGACCCTCATTGACCAAGGCAAGGAAGGTGGACGGTTTTGTTGTTGTTACACAAGGTAACCAAAGGCTACACGTTGGAACATGGAGGGTTTCCATCCCATGATGGAATCCCAAGGGTCATATAATTGGAGTGTTTCATCTCATGGGATGAAACCTCCAAATGGAACATTAAGGAAGGAGGTGAAAGATCATGGGAGTTACAAAGGGGTATCAACCAAGGACACCACCCTTGGCTGATTTACATTGGGCAGCAAGAAGAATTCCTTGTTTTATCTCACTCTCTCCCTCACTCAAGACCGACCACTCTCAAAGACAAAGGACTTAGAGTAGTTTTTGATCTCAAACTCTCTCTCTCTCTCTCTCTCTCTCTCTCAAACCTACACCATTTGGCTGAACCCTCTTTTTGGGATTTCATTCAAGACCTCTCAAGCACTCTCGACCAAGGATCAAGGAGGAAGAGGAGGCTAAGGAGGGAGAAGATTAGAAGGAGCAAGAAGGAGTGAAAGAAACCTGAGGAGTAGCGGAATCTGTAAGTACTCGTTAAGATTGAATAAGTAAGAAAAAGTTGGTCAAGGACATATGGCCAAACCCTAATCTTGTGATAGTTAAAGGACCTTATGCATGAACCATATATGGAATGGTGAATGATCAAGGATCATGGTTTGGCCATGCAAGTTTATGTATGAGAATCATCAAGGACAAAAAGGGGATTGATGAGGTTCGGCCAGCACATCAAAGGATTAAATCTTGGATGCATGATTTTTAAATGGAATTGATGAACCATAGGGTTCGGCCATGTTGTATGGCCGAACCCCATGGAAGAACATCATTGGTTTAAATGGTGTTAAAAGGTGGTTAACCCCATGGAAGGCTATTAATGATTTTAAAAGGTTTTACATGGAGAAATATTGAATTGGTTACATGTAATTAGATCATGGAAGTAAGGAGGAATGTAAGTGATTTTTGAATGGTCTCAAAGGTTATAATGGTGAAGAACCATGGACCATGGGTTCGGCCATGTGTATGGCAGAACCCCATGGAGAGATATTGTTGGACTTAGGTATTTTTAGACCATGGAAATGATGGGGAAATATTGGTAATGTTACTGGGTTTTTAAATATGGTAGAGGATGGTTTAAAATGATGAACCTAAGTGTATGGTTAAATCCCTACGAAGGGACTTGTTTTGGAACCTAAGATTGTGAATGATTTAAAGGGGAAGATGGAAACAAAGGACCATGGGTTCGGCCATGTGTATGGCCGAACCCCATGAACCATTTTAATGGGTCATGTGGAGATTTATACATGATTAAATGAATGAATGAATAAACAAAGAAGTCGAAGATTCATTTGTGGATCTATGTTTGGTTATGGATCATGTATGGATATAAGTATGGGTAAGTAAATTAGGTAATTACCTATGGAAGGAAATAATGGCCAAATGGTGAAATTAAAGGACCATGGGTTCGGCCATTGTGTATGGCCGAACCCCATGGATCATGTTTTGGTCTTGGACATGCATAAATGGCCTAAGTGAATGATTGAATCATAGAAAATTTTTATGGATTTAGGGCTTCCATTAATGTAAAACTAATGGAATGATGTTGGGACTTATGTCATGTAAATATAAGCTAAGTAAGTAGCCATGGAAAGATGAATGGCAAAAAGGTAATTATGGGTGAAAATGATGGACCATGGGTTCGGCCATGGTGTATGGCTGAACCCCATGGGGAATGTGTTTGTGGACTTATGGTGTTATTAAGGTTAAATGATTAACTTATATGTGTTACGTTTAATGAATCAAAGATGGAATGATCTTGGACCCACAATGGTTAGAATGATCAAGGATCAAAAAGAGGGACCAAAACCGTGTGAGTGAGGTTCAGCCATATTGTATAGCCGAACCCCACGAAGGTGTATTTTGTGGATTAAGGGTTTAAATGATTACCTTAGTGGTGATTGATTAATAAATCAAAGGAGGGACTAAAACCAAGTGAGTGAGGTTCAGCCATGGTGTATGGCCGAACCCCACAAAGATATGTTATGGACTTAGACATAATTGTGAATCAAATGGAACATGGGATTGATTGATTGGCATGTTATAAGGTAATGGGACCTCACAAGGGGTGTACGATTGTGAGCGATTTACGGACGAAAACGCAAGGACACTTTAGTGGTCATTGGTAGGTTTCCTACATCATTGAAAACTATGGGATATGTACAATGGTTTTAATTCTTATTTTGATGAGTTACTTTGTATCAAATGATATGTTTCAAATGTGAGATTTTAAAGGCTATGATTGTATTATTGCATAGCATATGGACATTTGCATCTCATGCATGGCATGGGAGGGATGATTTGTAACCGGAGGCCACGCTCCGTCAGGGCGTCTGTAAGGCATCCGTGGGAAGACCTTGATGTGCATTATCCATCAAGAAGTAACCGGAGAACATACTCCATCGGGGCGTCCGTAAGGCAACTATGGGGCTACCTTGATGAGGAGCTTTCCATCAAGAGGATACTATGTTTGTGATGTAACTGGAGATCCACACTCAGTCGGGGCATCTATAAAGCAACCGTAAGGGATACCTTGATGAGGAGAATTCCATCAAGAGGATACCATGTGTTTGTGATGGGTGGGACTCATTGCATATGATAGCATGGCATGGCATTGAATCGGCATGATTATGATCTTTATTATCATGCAATGTTTCTGATTTTTATCTGTATGATTGGATCTCTATTATCATACACTGTTTTGGATACGATGGCTTTACAAGTATGGTATGATATATTATATTTGGATTTTTGGTACTAACCCATGTGTTAACCCTAATTGGAGTACCTACTGGGCGCGTTGTCTAACGCCTTACTTCTACCCTAGTTGATGATACAGGGAATGGACGGAACGAGGAACATGATCGGAGCGAAGCTTAGGAGCTTGGATGATTAAGTTATATATTATTTAAGTTACTCATGGATAATGTATTTGAGTAACTAGTAATTGGGAATGTAATAACTTAGATTATTTGTTGTGGTTTGAATGTTAACCTTAGATATGTTAATTTAAGATAATTATTGGTAAGTGTTGGACTGCTTTGCTATCGAAAATAGAATAGAATTATCATTCTATTATATTTCCGCATGTATGATTTGTTCCGCAAGTTAACTTGAGTACGTGTGAACCATTTTAATGGACTTGGTCCACGCACATGCAAGGTTGGCCAGTTAAGGGTCTGACTTTGGAAGCTCGGACTTAGCTTTCGTCGTGACGTCCCGCTCTCTCTCACTCTTCTATTATTCAAAGAAAAAAATAAACTCTGATTTTTGGAAAGCGAATGAAAAAGGGCGGGGCGTTACAGGACTTAGCTCGCGTCGTGACATATCCCGCTCTCTCTCTCACTCTTTATTTAAAAAAAAAAAAAAACATACTCTGATTTTCGGTGAGTGAAAAAGGGCGGGTCATTACAGACCCGGCCAAGCCGGGGCACTAACAATTTCCTTCTTTGTCAATTTCATGACAAAACCTAGAAGTTAACCCAATTACAAGCCCACCCTTTATTACAACACATTTGAATACAATAAATATTACATCATGTGAACATATTCAAATGGACAACAAGAATATGATCTTCACATAATGTTGATCAGCTTGCTTCTTTTACATGTGTTTCAAGTTCAAGCACACAAGCAAGCACCACTAGACAATCATTAGATGGGTTAGTCCAAAAAATAAACTTTTATGAACTAGTCAAGATTCATTCTCCCCCAATGACACATTTACTTCCTGTCGACAAGTCGGTGTCCCTGATGGGTCGACAGTCATGGCACCGAAGGTTGTTCAATACGAGAGGCTCGTTCTGATGCAAAACATGTTTAACAGTAGTTTCCACTTTGGAAACCTATTACCTAGAAAAACCTGTCGCCCTTTGCCTAGGGGTCGGTCCTGTTACTCTCAATCGGTCTTGATATACCGATATCTCTGTTTCTTCGAAAGCCCATTTGAGTTCACTGTACAGAACCCATAAGTCTGGAGCGGTGTCTCCGGCATTGTGGTGGGTGAAATTCCCAGCCAAATGGATAGGTGGAATCCCTATTCTACAATGGTGGGTGAAATTCCCAACTTATTGAGGTAGGTGGAGTGCCTACTCTAATTGTGAGGGTGTAAGTACCCACTTAGTAAATTTAGGGATAGCTCAAGGCCGAGAGAGTCCTAACAGTGGATGTAGGTTGGCTAACAGAACCACTTTAAATTGGTCTTATGGTGTTTGATCTTTGTGTAAAATTTCTCCAGAAAAACCATGAGGTTTTTGCTTTTCTCACTTCAAGAAGCAAGGGTATCACTGTGTGGGTGAGATTTAGTGTTCGTATAAGCCTTGGTTAGCTCTTCTCAAGTAACCATGTCGAAAAGAGAGACAACGAAATCTCGGTCTACGACCACCGAAAAAATTCATAAGTCCAGCTCCCATTCTCTCAGGAGACCTCCTAGGTTCGTACAGGATGTTCCCGAACCAACCACTGTTGGCTCTGCTCTGAAGCCTCGCAGAAAAACCCCTAGCTCAAAAACTGAATCCATCTGACGGTATCATCTAAGATCACGAACCACATCTGTCCAAGTCCCTGGAGTAGAGCAAAAAGTGATTTCAATTGAGGATGCCAAAGACGAAGAGGCTCGAATGTCTCATGTCTTTTTGAGAGAATTCAAATTTCCTTGACAAAGGAATATCACTCTTGATGCAAGAGTTTCCTCGCTTGAAATGAGGATGGATGACCTTAAAGAATGGGTATATGAGATTAAGGTGTCAGTCCAGGAACTACGCTTAGAAATCCACAGAGATGACATTGTTCATTGTAACACCTCGCCCTTTTTTACTCGCTTTCTCTTTCGAAAATTACAATCTATCTTTTTTTTTATAAACAAATAGAGAGCGGGAAGTCACAACGAGAGCTAAGTCCGAACTTCTAAAGTTCGACTCTTAACTGGCCAACCCTATGTGTGCATGGACTAAGTCCATGAAAAGTTCACACATAACAATATAGACTTGCGGAATAAAATCATAACATGTGGAATTATAATAGAACCAAGTTCTATACCATTCAGATAGAAAAGTACGTCAAGTCCTTAATCATCATGCAAATATCATAATTATCCAAATAAACATCCAACCATCTAAGTTATTACATGTCCGAAGTCTAGTTACTCAAATACATGTCCATAAGTAACTTTATTCAAAATATGAACTAAATTATCCAAGCTCCTGTGCTTGGCCCTCCTTACTTTCATCGTTCCCCTGATTTCCTGTGTCATCCACTAGGGTAGAAGTAGGCGTTAGAACAACGCGCCCAGTAGGTATTCCAATTAGGGCTAACACATGGTTAGTACAAAACATATATTATAACATAATATTCGAAAGAGCCATAAAAACCACGCCATGCAATGATGACAAATGCAATGAGTCCCACCCATCACATGTACATAAAAGTACCCACCACATAGGTCTTTCAGACGCCCCGACGAAGTGTGGACCCTTCAATTTTTTCCTGATGGAAAAGCACATCAAGGTATCTCACATAGGTTTTTTGAACGCCCTGACGGAGTGTGGCCCCTCCGGTTACATATCCTTCACCCCATGCCATGCATGAGATGCCAATGAAACATATGTTATTTTATAACATAAACATATCATTTAAAATCACATTTTGAAACAATTCCAATACATGCTATTTTATCATATAAACATAGCATTTAAAACTCACATTTTGAAACCTATCCTTTGCAATATAAATTCATCAAAATAAGATAAAATCATTGTACATAGATCCATGGTTTCAAAGAGGTGGAATCCTACCAAAGACCACTACGTGTCCTTGCGTCTTTCATCCAGTAACCGCTCACGATCGTACACACCTTGTGAGATCCCGTTACCTTATAATATAACAATCAATTAAAACCAAGTCCCACTTGATTTACAATATTTAAGTCCATAAACCAATCCCCATGGGGTTCGGCCATGGCCGAACCCATGATCCTTCAATTTTGCTTATATTTACAACAATGTCATTCATACCACTTTTATTCATTAATCTAATGATAAACAAGTTAATCATCTAAGATACATCAACCTTATGCTCAGCAAACATTCCCCATGGGGTTCAGCCATACACCATGGCCGAACCCATGGTCTATCATTTTCACTCCTATTTACAATTTTGCCATTGGTCTAATCATTTCAAACCTTCCATTCATTAACACATAAACATAATAGATCCATAATTGGTTCATGAGGTTCGGCCAAGCACCATGGCCGAACCCTATGATGTCTAACTTTCCATTTTCATCAACTTCCATACTTGAATCCATAGATCAAGGTTCCTTCCATAATTAGAAAGTCCATAATTAGAAACTTTCCAATTTTAGCAATTCCATTCTTGAATCCATAATCCAAGGTTCTTTCCTTTTTTTTATCCAAAAATCCATATTTAGAAACTTTCTAATTTAATCTCCACCTTCCATTTTAATCAATTAACATACATTAAAAATACCAATATAACTCCATGGGGTTTGGCCATACACCATGGCCGAACCCTATGGTTCATAATGTTCTCTTTTGACAATCATTTCATCCTTGATCTTCCATTTAATCAATCAACATTATTAATATCCTTTCCATGGCATGGCCGAAGCCTATGGTTCCGCCATACCACATGGCCTGAACCGTATGGTTCCTTACTTCCTTCTAAACATCATTTAAATAAGACCAATGTCCTTCCATTTAAACCCTTTAAAATCATAAACCTACATCTATGATTTTCATCTTCCAATTCCATTAAAATAACTAATATTCTTCATGGTTTTTAACACATAAAATAATAATGTCTTTCAATGGGGTTCGGCCATGCACCATGGCCGAACCCTATGGTTCATAATGTTCTCTTTCAAATAATTATTCATCCAATATAAATTCCATATGACCCATTAAATTGATTCATGATTATTATCCATTTAATCCCTTCAAAAATCATATACCATTACCAACAACTCCCATTTAAAATAATCATGTCTTTCCATGGGGTTCGGCCATGCACCATGGCCGAACCCTATGGTCCATCCTTTCCTTTAAAACTTCATCATTCATCCCTCAATTTTCTTCCATTAAAATCACCAAAGTCCTTCCATGGGGTTCGGCCATACAACATGGCCGAACCCTATGGTTCATCCTTCATTAATTAATACTCAAATCAACCCCCAATCTTCTTCCATGGGGTTCGGCCATACACCATGGCCGAATCCTATGGTTCCTTATCTTAAACAAAAATATCAAAACCACTTACCGGTTTCACGACTCCTCCGATTTTCCTTCGGTTGTTCTTGGTCTTCCAATCCTTTTCCTTCTTGATCTTTTCACTCAGCTGTTTGCCTTCTCTTCTCTTGATAATGCCGAGAATGAGGCTTGAGAGAGAGAGAATTCGCCTAAGGTGTGTCTATGTACCGTGCGCCCTTGTGTTGCCTCTCTTATAATACCTTCCCTTGGTCCCAACTTAGAAGGTGCTTAAGATAACAATTCCCTTTAGGGCCGTGCGCCCCTTGCTTCCTTTAATCTCCAATTGGTCCTCTATTTAGAAGGTGCCAAGATGGCAATTGCTTAGTGCCGTGCGCCCCCCTTGCTTCCCACTTTAGGAGGGTCCTTTAATTAGCAATTTCCCTTGTTTAAGATATTCTAGCACATGCGCATATCCTAGATATGCAATGTCACACACGGCCATAAATAATCTATCTCATTCCTAAAATCTTTCCATGATCCCTTTATGCGCATAATCATGGATTTGCATACCCCATATTCGGCTAAGACATAATGTATTGCTAATTTATTTAAGCCCCAATTAATTTTTATTGAAACCATTTCCACATCCGTTGGGTCTTAATTGGGCAATGACCCAACCCTTTACCCATCTAAGATCCATATTTAATAATTCACAAATTAAATGGGTAATTTTCATATATATTAATAACTTGAAAATCTAGGGTGTTACATTCATGGATCTCAACGTCGATCCCCTTTCCGTCAAACATCCCCTCCAAATGGCTCTGCCTAGGGTAGTTTTTCTTAGTTTGCAATTTTGAAAAACTACAGTTTTAGTATTAAAACTAAGCATCCATGTTATCCCCCTCTTTAAACCATATGTACTGATGTATCAATGAAATGATATGGTTTGATTTATTGTGTTGCTAATTTGATGAAATGTTTTCTACCTCGTGTCTATTGTTTACATGGATTTTGTAAAATAGACTAACACGTAGATTGTTAGGGAGATAGGGATCGGGTTGAGATATTGCACACACCTTGGAGAAATAGGGGAGCACAAAATATGTGCTAAATAGCTACTGTCACTGGTCATGGCAGTATGTGGAGGAAGGTGAATGTAAGCTTGAAAAGAAGCTTGACAAACTTAGAAGCAGCTAAGTTTATGGGGGAAAATACTGTATGGAAGCTAGGACATTAGCCTAACTCATGGAAGAAATCAGCTAAGCTGGAACTTAGTTGGTGCAAGGGCAAACAAACCTTAATGCACGAAAAGTGTGCATTGAACCATAGGGGAGAACCATGAGTTAGAGTAGAACCTAGTTAAGCATTGAATGCAAGAAGTATGGGGGAGTACTTGAAAATAGATGTCTGCTTACTAATCTTTGTCAATCGTATGACAAAATGGGGGAGAAATTAGCAGAAGCAAAAAGACATCAAAGCCAATGGACATAGGGAGAATGTCTATGCTTGGACATCAAAGCCAATGGACATAGGGAGAATGCTTGGAGTTTAGGAGATCAAACTTAAGAATATTATGGGAGAAATCTTCTCAACACTGATAGCTTGGATAAACTATGAGTAGTGGTGGTTACTAGGAAATCAGGGAGTATGGGGGAGCTTGAATACAAACCTTGTTTAGGCCACCAATGCATATTTATGTTTTGGGACTAACCCCTCTAATGATTTCCAAGTGTTACTTGCTTATGTGCTTGAACAGGTAAACATGAAATGAAGCAAACTGAACAAGAATATGCGAAGATCATAGTCTTGTTTTCCATTTGAATATGTATATGTAAACAATGTAATATTTTGTATTCAAATGAGATGTAATAAGGTGGGATTGTAATTGGGTTAGGTTCTACGATTTTTGTCATGAAATTGACAAAGGGGGAGATTGTTAGTGCTTCGGGTTGGCCAAGACCTTAAGTTTGTCAATTCCATAACTTGGACAGTATATCAGTGAGTAATTCAGTTGGCTGAACTTGAGAATTTAGTCGACTGAAATCACATCCCATGAAAATCCAGATTTTCAGTCGGTTGAAGCTTCATTTCAGTCGACTGAAATCACTGCTCCGTGAAACTCCAGAATTTCAATCGACTAAAACTTCATTTCTGTCGGATGAAAAACCATCCCCACTTAATCCATTGTTTTAGTTGACTGAATTCTCTAAATTTAGTCGACTAAAATGCCTTAAGAATGTTTTGTGCAATTTTGGCTTTATTTTCGTCATTTAAAATACATTTGATAGGGCTTTGGGACCAAGTCTTATCCTAGGATTCCATTTGTATGCATAAGATAAAGCTGGGTATCCTAGGGTCCACTAGAGGGTGACTTGAGCCATGGTGTTCAGACATAATTGAGTAACTTTACATTTTGTTCCTAACACTCATGACCAATACTAAGAACTCATACTTGATCTTCAATCTTCAGTACTTGTATCATTTGCCATTTGATCTTCAAAGATTGATAAGCCATCCGATCTCTTCCATGGTGATCATGATTGTATAAAATTGATTTGTAATGATCTTGCCCTTCTTTATTCTTTGACTATGTCTTTTGCCAGTTGATCTCTATTGAATGATAGATGAAGATGATCGTCCATTTTTACAATATTTGATATCCAATACATGTCTTCTTGTAAGTGTGATACCTGTCTCATAGAGTAATATCATTTGAAATGTTAAATATCACACTTTAATGGTTTGTGGTCATGAAAAATACCCATATATCCTTGGGTTGAAACCTTGGGGCTAACAATCTCCCCCTTTTTGATGATGACAAACCATTGCACAGAAATCATAAATAAAAGATACACATTTTGTGATCCTCCCCCTTACTTCATGCATAGAAACAAATTTTCTATTTTCTTCAAGGTATATTTCAAATGACAAGTATTCTCCCCCTTTCTTCATAGATGTATTTCTAAATAAAATAAGTGCATCATATCCATCATTACACAATCTACTCAACCATATTGAGATATGTAAATGAATAACATAAAGACAACATTAGCATAAGTAATATGAACCCATTAAATTTTATTAAGTCAAGTACTTTGCAAAGGTTAGAAATTTAGTGGGTTATAACAAAATACAAGAGGATATAAAAGAATTTCAAGTGCAATGATGTTTCTCCCCCCATGGCAGCATCAGAAACAAAAGAGGACAAGTGTCACTCGAGGCCAAGATGGGCCATGAGGCGGCTTAACTAAAGGTGCACCCGATCAGTGTCATCACGAGAGGCGTTGAGTCGATCTTTAATAAATTCATGAATACTGTCACATTGAGTGCGGAGAAGGTCGACATTTACCCCTATCTCTGCAACGTCGATTCAGAGAGATTCAATGGCAGCAAAAACACGCTGAATGTCCTCATTGGAGCTAGAGGGGCCACCAGAGAGATGAGGAGAGTCAGGCATGCGGATATCTGGATCATGATATGCTTGCTCCTCTGCGGCTTACTTAGGCTGCTGGACTTTCTTCAACTTTGCAGGAATGGGTTCCCAAGTATCACCAACAAGCCTATACCCATATTTTTAAGGGTATGATCACAATAAACATCATTGGTAGCACCAATCTTCTAATTCTGGTGGGCAGTGGACCTGGAAATGTTCAAAGAGGAATGAAAGGAGTTTGCCATAAGGCAATGTTTTCTTGCGCTTTTGGCAATCTCTCACTGAAGCAAATGATGAGGTAGGGAAGATTAACCAAGTGATGTTGAATAATGGCCCAAATGAGATAAGCATCAAGATAGGTGACATGATTATAAGACCCAGACCACGGAAGAATATTGTAGCAAATGATATGATGAATCAACCGGGCTTCTAATGATAGTTGGGATGCAATCGGCTTCAAGGGTTCAACAATATCATCGCATTCACATATTAACTCGAGAGCATTTACGGCATCAAAACCTTCAATCCAAGTATTGGTTTTGTACACCGTAGGACCATTGGAGAGGACATTAATAAGGTTCCCCAAGTCCTCTCGATTGAAAGAGAAAGGAGTTCCACTCACGAAGGATTTAATACGTGGATTTGAGGGATTTGCTTTGAGAGAGAAGTTGGTATAAAATTGTTTCACTAGGGTTGGATAGGAGGGGCGAATGATTTCGATAAATGGGCCCCATCGTTGGTAGTCAAAATGTGCCACAAATGGAAATTGCCTTGGAAATTGATCAAAAAATGAGAGGAGAACGATTTTACTGAATACCACCTTGCAAAACATGAAATGAAGAGTGTAAGCACTTTCCGCATCTTGGGAGATGAAGTGAAGACGAGCATCACTCATTCGTTTCGACCGTCGTTCCGTCTCAGCCTGCTTTCCTTGATCATGAGATCTTCGTTTGGGGGCCATCGGAGATTGAAGGAGGATGGAATGGAAAGAGGGGTGTTGTAGAGATGAGAGGATTAGGTTTCGAATGAAGGGAAAAAGGAGAAGGGAAAAAGAGGAGAGGGTTGGGGAAGAAGAGATCGAGCGACGGAAAGAGGAGAAGGGGATTTGACGGAAAGAGGAAGAGGGAAAAGGGTTTAACAAAAAGAGGGAAAAGGTTTTACCCGAAGGAAATGAAAACAGAGGGGTTTTAAAAAAAAAAACGTATCCGCACGTTTCAGTTGGCGAAAAAAAAGTGGCCCGGAGAACAAACAGTGAACAAAGGAAAAATCAATTGCCTGAAAATGATTTTCAGTCGGCTGAAAAATGACACTTAGAGCAGACAGTAAACAGAGGAAAAGTCAGTCGGCTGAAAATGAGTTTCAGTTGGCTGAAAAATGGGTAGCTGCATGGTTCAGTTGGCTGAAAATGATTTTCAGTCGGCTGAAAATAAAAACAAAAATCAACCAGGGCATAGGAAGGTTTCAGTCGATTGAACTGTGAATATCAGTCGGCTAAAGTGTCCGCCTTTTTTTTTTTTTTAATTCAACACACATCCTTATTGAGGTACATTCCCAAATCTTGTATGATTGTACAAAATCTATCTTCAGGAAGAGGTTTTGTGAAAATATCGGCCAGTTGATGGTCAGTACTTACAAATTCTAATTGAACATCACCTTTTTGCACATGGTCTCTAATGAAATGGTGTCTAATTTCAATGTGCTTAGTTCTAGAGTGTTGTATGAGATTTTTTGACAAATTTATAGCATTTGTATTGTCACACCTAATTGGAATGTGATCATAATTAAGTCCAAAATCTTCCAATTGTTGTTTCATATACAACACTTGTGTACAACAACTCCCGGCAGCTACGTATTCCACTTCAGCTGTGGATAAAGCCATAGAGTTTTGCTTTTTACTAAACCAAGATACGAAGGAGAGTCCAAGGAAGTGACAAGTCCCACTCGTACTTTTTCTATCAATTTTACAATCGGAAAAAGTCTGCATCCGAATAGCTTACTAATTCGAGTGAAGTATGTTTAGGATACCATAAGCCCAACTCAATAATGCCAATCAAATATTGAAAAATACGTTTTACGGCAATAAGGTGTGATTCTTTGGGGCAAGATTGAAAACGTGCGCACCAAACATACACTAAACATGATATCCGGTCTACTAGCGGTTAAGTACAACAAATTTCCTATCATGCCTCTATAAAGCTTCATATCAACGGGATTGCTACAATCATCCTTGTCAAGCTTGGTGGATGGGCTCATAGGAGTCCCAATTGCTTTAGCTTCATTCATTCCAAGTTTCTTGAGAAGGTCTTTGACATATTTCGATTGATTTATGAATATCCCTTCACAAGATTGCTTGATTTGTAAACCAAGGAAGAAGGTTAGTTCACCCATCATACTCATCTCAAATTCATCATACATGATTTTCGTAAATTCTTTACAAAGATTTTCATTGGTAGATCCAAAAATAATGTCATCCACATATATTTGTATAATGAGCATGTCATTGTCTAGAGATTTAATAAATAAAGTAGTGTCAATTTTTCCTCTTGTAAAGCCATTTTTAATGAGAAAATTACTAAGCCTATCATACCATTCTCTAGGTGCTTGCTGTAAACCATACAATGCTTTTGACAATTTGTAAACATGATTTGGAAATTCATGATTTTCAAATCCAAGTGGTTGTTTTACATAAACTTCTTTGGAGATGAAACCATTTAGAAAGGAACTTTTCACATCCATTTGAAATAATTTGAAAATTTTGAAACAAGCATATGCAAGCAACATTCTTATGGCTTCTAGCCTAGCAACCGAGGCAAAGGTTTCCTCATAGTCTATCCCTTCTTCTTGGTTGTAACCTTGGGCTACTAGTCTAGCAACAATATTTCCTTCCTCATCCTTTTTATTTCTAAAAACCCACTTTGTGCCAATTATCGAGTGATCCTTAAGCACAGGCACAAGCTCCCATACTTTGTTTCTTTCAAATTGATTTAGTTCTTCTTGCATGGCAATTATCCAAAACTCGTCTATTTCAGGCTTCTTGAATGTTCTTTGGTTCAATTTGAGAGACAAAAGCCATGTTGTTACAAGCTGCTTCTAAGTTTAGATCTAGTGGTTATTCCTTGAGATGGTTCACTAATAATTTGATCTTTTGGGTGATCTTTTGCAAAACTCCAAGCCTTTGGAAGATCATTATTTGGTTTGACATCCTCACTATCTTTTCTTCCACCATTATTTGAAGCATTTACTTCATTGTTAGGATTGTCCTTGGATATCAAAATTGATTCATCTCTTTTTCCAAAATTACAACCTCATTATAAAGATCCTTTTTTATTTCAAAAGGTTGGCTTCATCAAAGATCCACATGAATAGATTCCTCCACAATCGATGTTCTCTTGTTATATACTCTATATGCTTTGCTAATGGGAGAATAGCCAACAAAAATTCCTTCATCTGATTTTGGATCGAATTTCCCTAATTGGTCTTTGGTGTTTAGTATAAAGCACTTGCATCCAAAGACTCTAAAGTATCCAATGTTTGGTTTTCTACCATTCCATATCTCATAAGGAATCTTATCCAATCATTTTCTAATTGTTACCCTATTTATAACATGGCAAGCGGTGCTTACGGCTTCGGCCCAAAAGTATGTTGGTAACTTATGTTCAGTGAGCACGGTCCTAGCTATTTATTGAAGTGTTCTATTCTTTCTTTCAACTACTTTTTTTTGTTGGGGATTTCTAGAAGCAGAGAAATTGTGACCAAAACTATTTTCCTCACAAAGTATTTCCATTTCTTGATTTTCGAATTCTCTACTCCTATCACTTCTAATATTGTTGATTGCATATCCTTTTTCATTTTGGACTCTTCTACAAAATTTTGCAAAAGCTTTAGCTGCATCATTTTTTGTGCGCTAGATATTGCACCCAAGAGAAGCGAGAATAATCATCAACAATTACAAATGCATATGACTTACCACCCATACTCTGAACTTTCGTAGGACCAAACAAATCCAAATGCAATAGTTGTAGAGGCCTAGACGTAGATATCTGCTTTTTGCTTTTAAAGGAACTTTTGATTTGTTTTCCAAATTGGCATGCATCACAAATTTTATCCTTTGTAAATTTAGCATTAGGCAAGCCATCAACTAATTCAAATTTGGATAGATTTGAAATCAGTTCCATGTGAGCATGTCCTAATCTCCTATCCATAACCAACTATTTTCATTTATGACAGCAAGGCTTTTAACATTTTGGTTAAGCATTTTATCAAAGTCAATGGTGTAAACATTTTCATCTCTATATGCTATGAACATTTCTTTATCATTGCTAACATTTCTAATAGAACATTTGTTTGATTCAAATACTACCTTATTGCCTTTATCACAAAGTTGACTCACACTAAGTAAATCATGTTTGAAACCCATCTACCAATAGTACATCTTCAATGGAAAGTAAGGGATCATTACCAATTTTACCTTTACCGATGATCTTGCCCCTGGAGTTGTCACCAAAGGTAACAAATCCACCATCTTTGAGAGAGAGAGAGATGAATTTTGATTTGTCTCCCGTCATGTGTCTTGAGCATCCACTATCAAGAAACCACTTGTCTTTTCTTGGCGTTGATTTCATGCATATCTACAAAACACATTTAAGTAATTCTTCTTGGTCCCCATGTAGAGTTGGATCCATTTGGGTTAGATTATAAGGCAATGTACCTTTTTGGAACCCAAATCATTTTTGTTAACCCTTTTACTTTCCTAATTGAGCAAGAATAAGAGATATGTCCGTTCTTTCCAGAAAAGTTGCAAATAATGTGTGGAGAGGTAGGAGATGAAGTTTTGACAAAGAAGTTTTTGTGAAATGATTTCTTTGTTTTGGGATTATATCCCAATCCTTCTTTGTTAAAAACACATCTTTGATTTCCCAATAACATATCTAAATTTTTCTTTCCTATGGTAAATTTCTCAAGAGACTTAGTTAAGTTATTCAATTTTTCTGTGAAGACAATATTTTCCTTTTCGTATGGACATGGAAATGAAGGTAGTCTTGAGAATTTATCAATCTTGTCCTTCAATTCTTTTTCAAGTTTTTCATGGGCAAGAACCTTTTTGTTAAGCTCCTCATTTTCAAGTTCTTTTGAAAGTGAGGAGTTGTCTCTTCTAAGAGTGACATTTTCCTTTCCTTGCTTTTTAAGATCTTTGTACATTTCTTCTAGTGAGTCAACTAGTTCTTCTACACTAGGTGCATCATTTTCTGAAGAGTCAAGTGTAGGATTTACCTCATCTTCATTTGCCATGAAACAAATATTTGCCGTGTGGTGTTTGGATGATTCACCATTCGATTCGCTATCGGACTCCAACCATACGGCTTTGAATGCTTTTTTTTTTGAACTTCTTGTCATCTTTCTTCAATAGTGGACATTCGACTTTGATGTGTCCCGTTTTACAGCAATTAAAACAATTGAGGGGCTCTTTCTTGCTTGAATCTTCCTTATAGCTATCTTTCTTGAATGGTTTCTTTCGAAATTGATTGCTTTCTTCTCAAGAGACTCTTGAATTTATGGGTGAGCAAGACCAAGTCTTCATTGTCATCCTCACTATCTTCTTCTTCTTCTTGATCAACATATGTCTCCTTTGGTGAGGCTTTAAATGCAAGAGACTTCTTTTCTTTGGCAGTTTCCTTTCGACCATTCATGGAAATTTCATGGGTCATGAGAGATCCCAAGAGTTCATCAAGTCCCAATATGGAGATATCTTTTGCTTCTATTATTGCCGTTGACTTCGACTCCCAAGAATATGGCAATGACCTTAGAATTTTGCTCACATTATCTTCGTTAGAATAAGTCTTTCCAAGGGCATTAAGTTCATTTATAATCTTTGTGAATCTAGCAAACATGGAAGAAATGGATTCATTTGGCTCCATAGTGAATAGTTCATATGAGTGTACAAGCCTATGAATTTTTTATTTCTTCACTTGATTAGTGCCTTCATAGGTCACTAGAAGCTTATCCCAAATTTCCTTGGCCGATTTGCAAGATGAAAATCTATTAAATTCATTTCGATCAAGAGCACAAAATAAAATGTTCATGGCTTGAGAATTATATTGATTAAGCCTATAATCATTCTCATCCCAAGTCTCTCTAGGTTTAGGAGCAAGGTCAATTAGTCATTTTGGAACAAAGGGCCCAAATTCAATAGCTTCCCATATGTGATGGTCCATTGATTGTAAGAACATTTGCATCCTAGTTTTCCTGAAATTGTAGTCACTTCCATTGAACAATGGAGGTCTATTAATTGAACAACCCTTACCATAAGAAGATCCCCCAAAGTTTGCCATTCGAACGATTTCTCAAACGATTAAGTAATTCGGAGAATCTGGGCTCTGATACCAATTGTTGCCCAGAAATTAACCCTAGAAAGGGCGGGGGGGGGGGGTGAATTGGGTCAATGCAAACTTTTTGGGTTTTCTTTAATTACACAATTTAGAAAAATAAGATGCAAACAAGTAGTAAATAAATGCCAGAATATAAAGAGATGAGAAGAGATGGAGAGATTGAACCCGAGATTTTTACAAGGTTCGGCGATCTTGCCTACGTCCTCGCCTCAAGTACACCACTTGAGGATTGAATGCACTAAACTTCTCCTTCAAGGGTGGAGAAGAAACCTATTACAATGCTTGTAGAGAAACTCTCTGATTTGAAGGTGAAGACACCCTTCTCCTTCACAAGGGTTACACCAACCCTTTACAAACTTTATCTCTTAAGGAATTGTAGAAGATTACAATGTAAAGCTTAGGAATAACTCTCAAATGTTTATAAATCAAGTTTACTAAGAGCTACTCAAAGAGTTGAACTGAAATGGCTCAAGGTAAGATTGCAAGAGATGATTTTGAGCTAGAGTATGCTTGGGATTTGACTTCAATGGATTCCTCTTGATTTCAAGTAAGTCAACACCCCTAATGCCCATTGATGCTTAGTTTTATAAATTTCTCATGTTTAAGACCGTTGCCAAGCATTAAATGAAGCAAGAGGCCATTGGAAAGAGCATTTAATGTTCAAAAAATGTTACCGTTCGCGATTCAGTCGACTGAAATGAAGATTCAGTCGACTGAAAATGCCCTGAATTTCGAAAATTATATCAGTGAGTAATTCAGTCAGCTGAACCTGAGAATTCAGTCGACTCAAATCACATCCCATGAAAATCCAGATTTTCAGTTGGCTGAAACTTCATTTCAGTTGACTGAAATCACTGCTCCATGAAACTCCAGAATTTTAGTAGGCTGAAACTTCATTTCAGCAGCCGGAAAAACCATCCCCACTTAATCCATTGTTTCAGTCTACTGAATTCTCTAATTCAGTCGACTGAAATGACCTTAAGAATGTTTTGTGCAATTTTGGCAATATTTTGGTCATTTCAAATACATTTGATAGGTCTTGGGGGCTAAGTCTTATCCTAGGATTCCATTTGTATGCATAAGATAAAGTTGGGTATCCTAGGGTCCACTAGAGGGTGACTTGAGCCATGGTGTTCAAACATAATTGAGTAACTTTACGTTTTGTTCCTAACACTCATGACCAATACTAAGAACACATACTTGATCTTCAATCATCAGTACTTATATCATTTGCCATTTGATCTTCAAAGATTGATAAGCCATCCGATCTCTTCCATGATAATCATGATTGTATAAAATTGATCTTCAATGATCTTGCTGTTTTTTCTTCTTTGACTATGTCTTTTGCCAGTTGATCTCTATTGAATGATAGATGAAGATGGTCTTTCATTTTTACAATATTTGATATCCAATTACTGTCTTCTAGTAAATGTGATACATGTCTCATTAAGTAATATCATTTGAAATGTTAAATATCACACGTTAATGGTTTGTGGTCATAAAAAATACCCATATATCCTTGGGTTGAAACCTTGGGGCTAACAATATATATAAAATCAAGGTTAACGTATCCAAATAACAAGGGTAAAAATATAATAGTTCAGTTCTCAACACCCTCCAAACCAGACCACGCATCTCTCATAGGCGTGTCCTAAGATCACAAGGATAAACCTTGACAGTCAAACCCACACTAGGGAGTACATCCACCCACCACATGAGTAAGTACCAAAACCACACTAGGGTAGACCCAACACGGCCACAACTCTGCCAAAGACCCACATACCCAAGAAGGAAACACCCTACAAGTACTCTCACACCTACGGCCCACCAACAAGTAACCCATAGTTCAACCACATCCACTGTACGGTTTCCTATGACTTCCCAACCCTAACTATCCGAGAAGCTAAGGAGAGTCTCTAAATCCTGATGTAGCCTAGTACCCATGTCCTGTAACACCTTGGAATTTCAAAGATAACAATTTACATGAATTTATCCATATTTACGGAATTGCCGTTGTGATATATATTTGATTTGAATTTAAATGGGTCAATGGTTCAATGAAGACCCAAAGGATGGTAGTTTTGTTTACAAGACAAATAAATGGATAAGATGTACTTAAACGGGTCAAGAATCATAATTGGGTCAAATTTCGTTAAATGGGTCAAAATGGTCAAATGGGATCCAATGGGTCGAGATGGGCATGATTAATCATTAAGTGAGCTCAAAGCTTAATTGGGTTGAGTTCATTAAATATTTGAGTTGGTTTGAGATAAATTAAATGATGGCGATAAGTTGAGTTGAATTTATGGGTCAAGTTGAATTAAATGAATGAGTTGGGTTTGGGTGAGTTGAATAAATGAATTGGTTAGAATATTTATTCTAAGTGAGTGAGGTGTAGATAAAAGATGTTTTGATTGTTTTCAAATTCAAACATGTTCCAACGATTGGCTGCATGGGAGGTTTTGCATGCATGTAACTCCCATCTAAGTGATGAATGAAATGGAACCACATGGGACGTTGATGAGCATTAAAGAGGTGGCGGTTACACATGGGCTGCATCAAGGGTGAGGAGTTACTTATTTCAAATATTCAAATCAAGCATGAGAGATGAATGGACATGGAGTTTCATCTCATGGATGAAACTCCCAAACGGTTCACTAATGGAAGATGAAGGTTACACAAACTAAGCTAGGGCTAAAACCGTTGGAGCCTAGGAGAGTTTCATTTTCAAATGAAACTCTCACATGCAATGGTAATGAGAGAAGGAGTTAAGGAGGGGGGTTACACAAATCCAACCAGCAAGGGACGTTGGGAGCATGGGGAGGTTTCATCTCATGATGAAACCCCCAAGTAACATAAGGTTTTGGGTTAAGGCAATGGGAGTTAAACAAGGTTAACTTTGGGCTGAATTTGAGTAGCCAAAGAGGTTTCATTTCTTACTCTCCCTATCTCTCTCTCTCTTTGCCGTCTTCTACATTTCAAAACCAAGAGCAGCAGCTGGTTGCTTAATCAGTCCTTGGATTGATCTCTTTCATCAAGACAAGTTCAGCCAAAGGGTTTTGGCATCAAGGCTTAGCACATTCATCCAAGGCCAAAGTTTTCTTTCTTTCTCTCTCATTTTCTCTCTCAAATTCATATCACCTGGCTGAAGTATTCCAAGGAGGTTGTAGCAAGGTTTGTCTCAGCCAAAAGAACAAGAAGAAAGAAGGAGAGGCTAGGGAAGTAAAGGACCAAGGAAGGAGTCAAAGAACCGAAGGAGACGCGGTATTGGTAATTGCACTTTGAACCATTGATAAATAAAGTTGGTTAAGGGAATGAGATCTGGCCATCGTATGGCCAGATCCATCAATGGTTTAGATATAGGATTATGATGTTTAAAAATGGTAAAATACGGACCATAGGGTTCGGGCCCTTTGGATGGCCGAACCCCATGGGAAAACTTGGTGATTTTAATGGTGTTTGAAAGATAAAGTCCATATTGGGTAATGAAGATTTTTAAAGGATTTAAAGTGAAGATAGCTTACTATTTTTGAGTAGCTATGGCTTGGCTGAAACATATTATTGTTATGACTAATTTATGGATTAAAAACATGGACAAATGTTGGAAGGATTACACCAAGAGAACCATACGGTTCGGCCATATGTATGGCCGAACCCCATGGACTGTTTTGGGTAGATAAGTGGATTATGATTTAAGAATAATATATGTTTGTTTATGGACTTAGTATAGGTATATGATCAGCCATCATGGATGATGGAAAGATGAACAAAAGAAATCAGTTTGGTGAGGTTCGGCCATGTAGTATGGCCGAACCCCACTAATGGTGATTGATGGACTTAATGATTAATTTGTAAGGTTAAGTGAAGGATTTAAAAGGACCAAATTAAGATGGTGAGGTTCGGCCATGAGCTATGGCCGAACCCCACTAAGATGGTTTTATTTTAGGCTATGGAAGTTAGCAAAAAAATAAGCATTGGTTAGACCAATGGCAGAACTGTAAATACAAGATAAATTGTATATGTGAATGGATTGATCAAAAGACTTAAAAAGAGGGGTCCAAAATCAAGTGGTAAGGTTCGGCCATGATGTATGGCCGAACCCTACCAAAGTATGTTTGAGGTGTGAGGTGGATTAAGTATGTTTAATGGTGTTTAAAATAAAAGGTTAGTCTCAATGGCACAATCGTAATTATGGGTGAAATGATCAAAAATAAAATGATCATATGATTGGATAAATGGGCTAAAACCAAAGTGGTAAGGTTCAGCCATAATGTATGGCCGAACCCTACCAAGGTTCATTTGGGGGTTTTGGGTTAATCAAAATGGTTTAGATAAATAAGGGTGAAATGGTTTAGATAAATAAGGGTGACCAAAGTTTTAATGGGTGAGGTTCGGCCATGGCTATGGCCGAACCCCACTAAGTGGTTCTTGGAACATTAAGCTTTGCTGGAAATTAGGTAGATAAATGATTAACTTGCTGCTATGTACATAAGGTATTTGGATTTCTAGAACGGTGTACAAGCCGTGATCGGAAGACGGTTCAAAGGAAGGGTCAAACAAAGTAACATAGAGTAGGTTTCCTACCTTTATTGTAACCACATTTCTTTATGCTGTTTTATGTTGATTTCGATAACTTATATGAATGTAAAGTTATGTTTCTAAATGGCATGTTTGCATAGACATCTCATGCATGGCATGGGATGATGTTGTTGTAACTGGAGGCCACACTCCGTCGGGGCGTCCGAAAGACCACTGTGGGGTACCTTGATGATGAGAATCCCATAAGAGGAATCTGGAGGCCACACTCCGTCGGGGCGTCCGAAAGACCACTGTGGGGTACCTTGACGATGAGAATCCCGTCAAGAGGAGGCTATGTAGAATGGTGATGGGTGGGACTCATTACATGTTCATTTCATACATAGCATGTTTTTATGGAATTTTGACACACATGTATTATTATATTATTTGCATGTTTTATACTAACCATGTGGTAACCCTATTCGGAAACACTACTGGGCGCGTTGATCTAACACCCTATCTCTATCCTTAGTGGATGACGCAGGAAAGACAACGAATGAGGATCGAGAAGGGGACCAAGCAAAGAAGCTTGGGCGGTTTGAATGATTTGAATGGACTTTGAATGGACTATTTATGAACTTGTTATTTGATTTATTTGGACAATTTAATTTGATAGCTAGATGATGTTGGCATGTAATAATGTAGTTAAGTAGCTACTATGGTTTGGTTTATTGGATGGTTTGGAATGAATGGTAGACTAAGGTTATATAGTAATTTTGGAGAATAAATTATGTACTTTGCTATCTAAGAATGGAAAATTGGACTAGACATAGGATCTATTATAACCTCAGTTAGATTATGACTAAGTTAATTCCGTAAGTTGTATTTGTACCATGTGTGGATCAGTTTTATGGACTTAGTTCATACGCACATGGGCTTGGCCAGTTAAGGGTCGGATTTAGAGATCCGAACTTAACTCGCGTCGTGACACTCCACCCCGATCACTAGATTATTATACTTTTTTAAAAAAAAATAAACTCTGATTATTAGAGTGAAAAGGGCGGGGTGTTACATGTCCCACTGACGTTCCAAGTACACTAGCTACATACATGAACAATTATCTCTACGCATGTTATCAACAAACATGTCTCATGATAATCAAGTATATTCCACAGTCTATTGCATATATCAATCAAACAGGTGGCATGTTATTATCTAAAACATATCATTTGTCAACACAAGTTACATGTATCATAATAACACATAATCCATCGAACATGTTATCACATTGTCAACTGCGCCAAAAACTTGTTGTGCAAATTTTAAATTTAAAATTCGCAGGCGTACGAACCATTAGATAGTATAGCGATTAAGTGCGAGGTCGATCCCATCGAAACTTACGAAAATATATCCAAGAAAATACACCATTGAATTTTTAAGAACTTTGAGAAATATGGAGAAAAATCATAAATATGGAGTTATTTATCTAATCTATGAACTTTAGTTTTAATTTAGAAACATTCTAGATTTAAACATAGGATCTAACAATTTAAACTAATTTTAATCAAGATGCTGGCATTAATAGAAAAATATAAACAATCTCAATCTAATTTAAAATACAAAATTAAGATGCAATTAAATTATTTCCAACCTAGTTCATCAATTTGAAGAGTTTTTGAATTTATAAACTAAGAAAATAAAATTAAAGACACCTAAACTACCTCTGTACATATTTACAGTGGAACTGTCTCAAAGAATGAAGGAGGCATTATTTTCCATATTTTAAAAATAAAACGAAGGCCTAGAATACGGAGCTCACGTAAATTACCAATCATGCATTCAAATTTTTCATCGATAAATATTCTAAGAATTAAATCCATTGATTTCATTAAATTAAAAATCTCAAATTAAACCTTACAATGAATAGAATTTAAACTTTATCTTCAAATCTAAAATATTTCATTGCACTCTTAAAATAAGAGCCTTAGATCAAAGAAGGAAGTCTATTCAATCTAAATTTTCATCACATTTAATCTGAAATAATTAAAATAAATCCACACATAAACTTAATTAAAGAATAAAAATAAAATCAAATAATCATCTGTAACACCCCGGATTTTCAATTTATTAATATATATGAAAATTACCCATTTAATTTGTGAATTATTAAATATGGATCTTATATGGGTAATGTATTGGGTCATTGGCCCAATTAGGACCCAACGGTTTTGGAATTAGTTTCAATAAAAATTAAATGGAGTTGAATTAATTTAGTAATACATTAAGTCTAAAATTAAATAAAAGTTGCATGGCCGTGTATGAGGATTTACAAATCTATGCACACGGCTGAAAGGTACCTATTCTTTGAATAAAAACGGCAATGCATATTTTATCTAGAACTATCCAAAGTGGGAATCATTATGCACGACAATTACTATCTTCTAAGATAGGACCGTGTGGAGTTTATTAAAAGGGAAACACAAGGGCACACGGCATAGGGGATTGTTTATCTAAAGCACCTTCTAACTTGGGATCAAGAGGGAGTAATAAAAGGAGAAACAAGAAGGGCACACGGCATAGGAGATTGTTTATCTAAAGCACCTTCTAACTTGGGATCAAGAGGGAATAATAAAAGGAGAAACAAGAGGGGCGCACGGCTTACACTTACTCACCATAGCCGAATTTTATCCCTCTCTCAAGTCTTGTTCACGGCAAAACAAAGAAGAAGAGAAGGCAGCTAGCGAGAGGTGTTCTTGGTTTGGAAAAATTAAGAAGAAAGGAGAAGGATTGGAAAAGCAAGAATCAATCGGAATCGGTTAGTATTTTATTTGATAAATTTGTTTTAAAAGAAAAGAACCATAGGGTTCGGCCAAGGTGTATAGCCGAACCCCATAGAAGAAGAATGGGAGATGATCATGGTGTATCAATTAATGAATGATGAACCATAGGGT
Source organism: Chimonanthus salicifolius (assembly GCA_013350335.1). NCBI lineage: Eukaryota > Viridiplantae > Streptophyta > Magnoliopsida > Laurales > Calycanthaceae > Chimonanthus > Chimonanthus salicifolius. The sequence continues at coordinate 56,464,108 of CM023532.1, forward strand.
TCGGCCATGTTGTATGGCCGAACCCCATGGAAGAACTTTGATGATTCTTTTAATGGAAGTTCTTCAGTTATGTTATGGGTTCAAAACCATGAAAGAATACTGATTTAAAGTATGGATTTTAATGATGGAAACCTTGGACGATTAGATGTTTTTAATTGGATTTAAAAGAGGGAATATGGAACCATAGGGTTCGGCCATGCACAAGTTGATTGGTTAATTTTAAATAAGAGTTTGATGTTAATGTTATGTGATTTTGAAGGGATTAAATGGAAGATCATTGATTAGTAATTTTTAAAGGGAGGATCTTGAACCATAGGGTTCGGTCATGGTGTATGGCCGAACCCCATGGAAGTTGTCATTAAATTAGAAAGGATCTAAAGATAGAAAGTGAATGGAAAAGGGTTGGATTGCCTCTATGGGTGAGGTTCGGCCATGGAGTATGGCCGAACCCCACTAGAGTTTATTTATGGAAGATGATTTCTAATTATGGAAGTTGCATGCTAAATTTGGAAACCATCTAATTATGGAAGGATGCATGCTAAATTTGGAAAGCTTCTAAATATGGATCTTCTAATTATGGACTATTGACTAAATGAAAACCATTAAGGAACATTGTTTGGGTTAATAAATTTAAAAAAGGTTTTAATGGATAATCTCTATGAGTGAGGTTCGGCCATGGTGTATGGCTGAACCCCACTAGGGTTTATTTTATGAAGGATGCTTTTTAATTTAGAAAGTTTCTAATAATGGAAGCTCGGAGGAATATTGCTCATGTTTTATGGACGACGGTTACTATTTTTAGTAAGTTTCTAATCATGGATCATTGGATAAAAAAAAAAAAAAGGGAAAGAACCTTAGACCATGGTTCGGCCAAGGGAATGGCCGAAAACCCCATAAATAATTATGGAATTATACTCATATGGCTAGATCATGGAAAGGGTGGCAATTTTGTAAATAGGGTCTAGAATGAAGGACCATGGGTTCGGCCATGGTGTATGGCCGAACCACATGGGAAATATTTGATGGATCATGTTGGGACTAAAGAATCAATTATGGAATTAATATGGTGATTGATTAAAGTGGAGGATACAAATGTATGTTTTCGGATTATTGGATATGTAAGCCATAGGATGGCAAAGTTGTAAATATGTGGAAATATTGGACATAGGGTTCGGCCATGGTGTATGGCCGAACCCCATGAACTATTTATTGGAATATGTGTTTCGATTAAAGAAGTATGTTTGAATTATTTTCGAACCTAAGCAAGGAAAATAACTAAAGATTAGACCAATGGCAATTTGGTAAATAAGTGTGAAAATGGTAGGCCATGGGTTCGGCCATGGTGTATGGCCGAACCCCATGGGGATTGGTTTATGGACTTAGAAAATTGTAAATCAAGTGGGACTTGGTTTTGATTGTTTATTACATTATAAGGTAATGGGATCTCACAAGGTGTTTACGATCGTGAGCGGTTGCCGGACGAAAGACGCAAGGACACTTTAGCGGTCTTTGGTAGGATTCCACCTCTTTGAAATCATGGATTTATGTACATTGTGTTTATCTTATTTTTGATGAATTTATGCTACAAAGGATGTGTTTTAATATGATTTTAAATGCTATGTTATATGAGGAAATAACATGTGTTTTAATATGATTTTAAATGTTACGTTTATGTTATAAAATAGCATGTGTTTCATTGGTATCTCATGCATGGCATGGGGTCAAGGATTTGTAACCGGAGGGGCCACACTCCGTCGAGGCATCCGAAAAACCTATGTGGGGTACCTTGATGTGCTTTTCCATCAAGAAGAAACCGGAGGGTCCACACTCCGTCGGGGCATCCGAAAGACCTATGTGGTGAGTACTTTTATGTACATGTAACGGGTGGAACTCATTGCATTTGTCATCATTGCATGGCATGGATTTATATGGTTTTTGACATTACGTTATTATATATATTTTGTACTAACCATGTGTTAGCCGTAACTGGAATACCTACTGGGCGCGTTGTTCTAACGCCCTACTTCTACCCTAGTTGATGACACAGGAAATCAGGGAGAACGATGAAAGAAAGACGGGCTAGGCATAGGAGCGTGGATGATTTAGTTTATATTTTTAATAAACTTACTCATGAACTTGTATTTGAATATCTAGATTTCGGAATGTAATAACTTAGATGGTTGGATGTTAATTTTGATAATTATGGTATTTGAATGATGATTAAGGAGTTGACGTACTTTGCTATCTGAATGGAATAGAACTTGGTTCTATTATAATTCCGCATGTTATGATTTTTATTCCGCAAGTTGATATTGTTATGTGTGAACCATTTTCGTGGACTTAGTCCATGCACACATTGGGTTGGCCAATTAAGGGTCGGACTTTGGAAGTTCAGACTTAGCTCGCGTCGTGACGTCCCGCTCTCTATCACTCTTTGTTTATAAAAGAAAAAATGGACTCTGAATTTACGAGAAGAAGCGAGTGAAAAAGGGCGGGGTGTTACATCATCCTACATAAATTGAATAATTGGAAAACCATAGACTAAATATTTCATCACACCTCAATTTTGTTAATAAAACATAAAATTAAATTACAAACCAATGGAATTGAAATTAAAGGACAAGAAAATACAATGAGAAATTCAAAATCACCAACCTTAAAGAACCCTTGTGATTTTTGAAAATCACACTATCTCCTTCCCTTCTTTTCCTTCACTTCTTACTCTCCAAAAATCTCAGTGCCAAGGTTCAAATTGTGCTGTACCAAGCTCCTCAATTTATAGATTTTTGGGACTGTAAATGGATGGTGAGGATTGAAAGAGATGAAAAAGGCAGCCCATGAATGGCGTGGATGGCTGGCTTAATTTAAGAAAGGAGGTAGAGTTTGAAAGGTCAAGATCGAAAATTCTATGGAAGGAAAGATGGAATGGAGGGCTGCAATTGACTGAAATATTTGAGGAAGGAGGCACTTCAATGGCCAAGATCGCATGGCACAAGATTGGAAGGGAGACATGGAGGGTTCGGCCAAGGTTGCTGAGTTGGTTGCTTTGCTTTCCATTGTATGAAGATCGAATGACCAGCTGTTTTGATTTTCACATGTGGCATATCTTACCACCGCCTCTTCTTTATGCTGCTGTCTCAATCTGATTTCTTCCTCTATTATCCAGCTGATCGCTGGTTTTATTTCTTGATTTTTTCTTTCTTCTTTCTTCCTGCTGATTCTCGTTGTCATGTGTTTCTCTACATTCTTCTTGGAACTGCTCTTGGTCCTCTTTATTTATTTTCTTTACTGTTGTTCTTTCTTACAACTACTACTTTCTTGTGTTTTCTTTCTCATCTGTACCGTCCCAATGGAGTTTCCATGACAGCTGCATCATCTCTCTTTTACTGCTGTATGACTTTCCTTTTGCTAATTGCCACCTCTTCCTTTGTTGGCTAAAGTCACCACCTGGCTGCTAACAACCCAAGGCATTGCTGTATGTAATTTCTTAGCTGATCAGTTAAACAGGTGTTGTTCCTGGCTGCCACTTGCTGTACAAAAGTCCTCTCTTCTTCTTACTGTCTCTGGTTTTCACACCTGCACAACCTCTGCTTTGGTTTCTTTTTTTTTCTTCAGCTGATTGCTCACTGTAGATTTTGCAATCTACTCTGCTGTACACGACCCATGGATTTTCTTTAAAGGACTAGTCAGCTCTTGATGGTCCTCTCTATTCTTCTTTGCTGTATGGTGAGTCAAAAGGTGGGCAAAAACACATCATGTTGCACACACGTTGCTGCAAGAAAGATCTGCTGCTATTTTATGTCTTTTGGCAACTGTTTAACAATCCAACCTTTGCAAATATCACCAACCAACTTGTGATCCACTGTTTGAAACCTGCTGGCTGTTTGGTCTCTGATTCAGCAACAACCTCTTGGTTGCAGCTTTTTTATCTCATCTCCTTTCCAATTTGTTTCAATCTTCCTCTGTTATAACTTCACAAAAATCACGACTGCAAGATCTGTTTCCAATTGCAGAATTGACGCCAATTAGACTTTGAACGGGACGCAATTTTAATACCCCAGATTTTCAATTTGTTATTTTACATGAAAATTATCCATTTTTAATTATGAACTTAAGATTGGATCTTATGTGGATAAAGAATTGGGCCATGACCCAATTAGGACCCAATGAATTGGGAGATTGGTTCCAATGAAAATTAAATGGGTTTGAATTAATTTAGTGATGCATTTAATTAAAAGATTAGGCATGGCCGAATTATAGATAATAAATATATAGGTTATGCGCATGGATTAGTATCCAAGGAAACTATCTAATTTAAATAGAGATAGGATTAAGGGAAGGTTCTTAAATAAGGAAGGGAGGTCGGCACTCACTAAACAAGGAAAGGTGCACACGGCATGGGTTAAATAAGTCTTAGCCGTGTGGGGTTTTATTAAAAGGGAAAGACAAGGGGTGCATGGCTTAAGGGAGGGAGTAGCTATCTTAAGCACTTCCTAAATTTGGATTAAGAGGAAGATTATAAAAGGGAGAGAGGGACAAGGCTCACGGTTTTACCGCCCTTAGCCGAATTTTATTTCATCTCTCTCAATTGCCATTCTCGCCAACATCAAGAGCAAGGAGAAGAAGAAGTTTGTTCGGCCAGCAAAGGGAAAGGAAGAAGAAGATTGAAAAAGCAAAGAAGTTAGTATCTTAATGGTATAATTTTATGTTTGAAACAAAAAGAACCATAGGGTTCGGCCATGGTGTTTGGCCGAACCCCATGGAAGAAGTTTGAATGATGTTTTAATGATTTAAATGGAGAAAAAGAACCATAGGGTTCGGCCATAGTGCATGGCCTAACCCCATGGAAAGAGTGTTTAATTCATGGGTTTTGGAAGATTGAAAACCATGGAGAGATTTGATTTATTTCATTGGGTTTATGTTCTTAGATTTTAGATCATGGAAACCTTTGATGGTTGTTGGTTTTAGATTCAAGAAGACAATGAAAGAATATGGGTCGGCCATGGCATGGCCGAACCATGATTGTTTTATGGCTAAGTGATTGGATCAATAGTAATGAAAAGAAGGGGTGAGGTTCGGCCATGGTGTATGGCCGAACCCCACCAAATATTTTATAGATTGGTGATTGATTTTTTTAATGGATATAAACTAATGGCCAAGATCATGAACCATAGGGTTCAGCCATGGTGTATGGCCGAACCCCATGGAGTAGTTTTGGGAATGGAGATTAAAATAGGAAACTATCTAATTTTAGAATTGGTTGCTAACATTGGAAAGCATCCAATTATGGAAAGATGGTGTCTAAATTTGTAAACTATCCAAGTGTGGAAGGTGTTTGCTAAATTTAGAAAGTTTCCAATTTTGGAAGGTGTTTGCTTAATAAGGAAAGCTTCTAAATATGGAAGGAGTTCCTAAATTGGAAAGCACTCCAATTATGGAAAGGAGTAGGTTATTTATGGAAACAATCTAATTATGGAAAGGTGGAGTTTAATTTGGAAACTATACACCATAAGGTTCGGCCAAGGTGTATGGCCGAACCCCATGGTCCAAATTAAGGGATCAAATGGCATTTTAATTCATGGTTAAGGGCTGCACGATTGATGAATCGAGTTATGAACCTATTTTTATGAGTTATGTTTTGTATATTTTTAAATAAAGGGAAGGATACAAACATGTGTTATGAATTATTGATGAAGGTAGGGGCAAAATGGTAATTACATGCCAGAGTGGAGGATCATGGGTTCGGCCATGGTGTATGGCCGAACCCCATGAGTTGTGTTTGATGGACTTGTTTGGTTAAGGAAATTTATAGGGTCTAGTTATTGTAGATTTAAAGGAATAAGGGAACCAATGGCATTTTTGTAAAAATATGTGAGAAGATTGGATATTGGGTTCGGCCATGGTGTATGGCCGAACCCCATGAATTATTTTATGGACTATGTGTCTTGGATTCAAGCAGTTTGTACTATTTTAGAACCTAAGCAAGTAAAGTGACTAAGGTTTAGATCAATGGCATTTTGGTAATTAATGGGATAAAAGAACAAAAAGGGCGAGGCTCGGCCATGGGTATGGCCGAACCCCACAAGTTTGGTTAATGGACTATAAATGCGGTAAATCAAGTGGCACTTGGTTTTGATTTATTAATATATTATAAGGTAACGGATCTCGCAAGCGGTGCGCGGTCGGTGATCGAATCTTGGACGGAAACGCAAGGACTCGTGAACGGTTTTTGGTAGGATTCCACCTCTTTGAAACCATGGATTTATGTACACTAGTTCTATCTTATATTTGATGAAATATATATTTCAAAGGATATGCTTTATATGATTTTCAAATGCTATGTTTATTTGTTTAAATAACATGAATTGTATTTGTTTTCAAAAGGTGATTCTAAATGCTATATTTATGTTATTAAAATAGCATGTGTTTCATTGGCATCTCATGCATGGCATGAGGTGGAGGATTTATAACTGAAGGGGTCACATTCCGTCGGGGAGTTCGAAACACCTATGTGCGGTACCTTGATGTATTTTTCCATCAGGAAAAAACCGGAGGGTCCATACTCCGCCGGGGCGTCCGGAAGACCTATGTGGTGGGTACATTTATGTACATGTGATGGGTGGGACTCATTGCATTTGTCATCATTGCATGACATGGATTCTACATGGTTTTGACATCACTATATTATTATATATGTTTTGTACTAACCATGTGTTAGCCGTAATTGGAATACATACTGGGCACGTTGTTCTAACGCCCTACTTCTACCCTAGTTGATGATAAAGGTAATTAGGGGAACGATGAACGTAAGACGGACCAGGCATAGGAGCTTGGAAGACTTACTTTACTAATTTTGAATAAAGCTACTCATGAACTTGTATTTGAGTATTTGGATTTCGGAATTTAATAACTTAGATGGTCGAATGATTTATTTGATGTTTTAATTATGGACAAGGACTTGGACGTACTTTGCTATCTGATTGGAATAGAACTTGGTTCTATTATGTTTCCGCATTTTGATGTTATGATTCCGCAGATTATGATTTTATTCTGCAAGTTGATATTGGTATGTGTGAACCATTTTTTTTATGGACTTGGTCTATGCACACATAGGGTTGGCCAGTTAAGGGTCGGACTTTGGAAGTTCGGACTTAGCTCGCGTCGTAACGTCCCGCGCTTATCACTCTACTCTGTTTTTAAAAAAAAAATAGACTCTGAATTTACGGGAAGAAGCGAGTGAAAAAGGGCGGGGCGTTACATCAATGCATGCACAACAATTCACCAACCTGACAAGGCATAAAAATACACTTAATTAGATAAAATTAATTAATGTAATACATTAACAAATATAATTTTAGAATATATAATATATTACAATAATAATATAAAATAAACAAAATTTAAGTACTAACTAATCCAATATTAAAGGGTAAAATTACCATTTTCCAGTGCTTATCATCAATCAAACAGGTGGCATGTTATTATCTAAAACATATCATTTTGTCAACACAAGGTACATGTATAATAATAACACATAATCCATCAAACATGTTATCACATTGTCAAGCTTAGTATGTTATAACATTTGACAACCCAGCAGGTCATGACATAATCGAATAGCATGTCATCACATTACGCACATAATCATGTTACTCAAGCAACATGTTATCAAGATACCAACCAACATGCCATCACAAGGAATCCGACACGAGTACACCTGAATGAGTCCCCTGCCACATATTTGTTAGAACGGTTCCCTTGCCTAGTGAATCGTAATCCATAAGGGTCTCATTCCTCATACTTCATGTCCAAGTAGTCATAGGAAAGATATATGCAAATCATGTATGCTAAGACAAGTGTGATAAGTCCCCTCACCTGTGTGTGTTTTCAAAATCCAGCTATAAAAGCAGGCTGCAGGGTTGAAGGAAGTGATGCACAAGCTACCGAGCTTGAGAAACTAGGGCAGCTCTACAAAACTGGGATGGTCCCGTAAAACTAAGACGATCCCATAAATTTGTTCGAAAGTGGGCTTGCAAATGATCCAGAAACGGTCTGGAAATAAGCTGGAAACGATCCCCAAAATGGGCCAAGAATGAGCTTGAAACAGACCTAGGCCAGGCCCGAGATGAGTCGAGCCGTGCTAGATCTGTTGGCCCGAAGGACTAGGCCTGTCCACTGGTCTCACGAACTGGACAAGGCCTGATCTTTTGGGCTAGATCTGCAAAGAGATAGGCCCTAACTACTGGGCTCAGCTCGAATTGGGCCTGAAGAAGGCAAGCCGAGTCGAACTGGGTCAGATCCGGTCACAAGCAAACCGAAATGAGCTGGTTCGGCCTGGCTGGGCCTGGGGAAGAAGGGAAAGGAAAGAGAAGAAAAAAAAAAGAGGAAAATAGAAAGAGAGAGAGAAAAAAAAAAGGGTTGAGAAGGAAAGAGCTCAAGAGAGAGGGTGAACAGCTGAGGAGGAAGGAGATAGAGAGATAGATAAGAGAGTTAGAGCAGGATAGGGTTGGTGGCCGAATGGCCAAGGTTGAGCAAGGAGGAGTCTAGGGTTTCGAGAGAAAGGAGAAAAGAGAGGAAATAAGACAAGGGGCGACGGCGGCTCCAAAAAGAATGTTAGGGGTTTCAAGTGGGAGAGAAAGAAAGAAGAGAGAAAGCAAAGGGGGTGGCGGCGCCACACGGGATTAGGACTTGGAGGAGAAACCCAAGCCAGGGATAAAGGAAGAGAGAAGATGAGAGGAGAGAGGTGAAGGTCGAGATAGAGAGAGATGGTCGGCGGCAAAGGATCTCCAACAAGGGGGTGGCTACTCCTCTAGGGTTAGAGTTTGGGGCAAGAGAGAAGAGAGGAGGAGAAGGGAAAGAGAGATTAGGTGAGAGAGAAGGGAGGTGGCGGCGGCGGCACTGTAGCAACCTTGCTATAGTGCTGCGAAAATGGGAGTTTATAGGTTAGGGTTTAGGGTTCCAAGTTAGGCATGGGATTACGGGTTAGGTTAAGAGGGCCCATACGGGTTGGGTCAAGATTTGAAAGAAATCACAAAAACCCACGGGAAATATTGCTTTTGGAGAAACTCTTATAAAAGTAAATACGCAAATAATATTTTAATTTACTTTATTTATTTCATTATATATATATATATATATATATATATATATTGACAAATTTTGAAATGCATGATATCTAAATTTTGAAACTGACATACTATTTTCAAAAGTAAATTGAAAATCACTAAAATTGAATGTCAAACGTCGAGGGAGAAATTCGTGTAGTTTTTAAATCTTTTGAATGATGGAATATTCAATAAAACAAATTACCAAGATGTTGTTCAAGTCTCCGAACTCGAAACAAGGTAAAACGGCGCCCACACTCTCCCCACTACTACTGAGACCCAAAAATCCTGAAAATCAGTTCGAGTCGTTACACATTAGTCTTAATCAAGGGTCGGGGTCTCACATATTTAGAGATTTCTTCTAATTCTTGAGGTAATTTTTTTATAAATATATGAGATTGTAGAATGAAAATTTTGAATGAAGGGAATTGAATTTTAAAATATCCTTTCCTATTTATGAGGCTTGTACAAATGAGGTTGAAAGTGAGGCTTGTTAAAGCAGAGAGATTTTTAATAGCATGATGAGTTTAGATTTATATACCAATTATAAAATATAAAATGTACACATGTTTGTACATATTTTTGTGGAAATAGAAAATAATTTCCACATTAAAATTGTTTTGTATTGTTCCGTGCAAACTTTTTCAATGGAAAATGGTTTCGGACGACTTGGTCATTTTCCTTGCCTACTCGCTACACAATTAATAGACCAACCTAATTCAACTTAGCTTATCAAGTTCTAGACTAAGTTGGAGGTAGGCAATGCCAAGTTGTAAACAAATTGTACTCCTTATTACATAATGTTATCATTCTGAGTGAAATATAAGTTGATTCAACTATATAATGTATATAATTGTTATTGTTGTTATATTTTTATTATTATGGTACTTATAGTCATTATCATCATCACTACCATCATTTAGAACTAGGTACGATTTAGTTAAAACTTGCATCTCACCCACCTAACAATAGAAAAAAAATCATTTATAAATTATTATGGGATCATATTTATCTCACCAAGATAAAAAATAAATATATACAAAAAACAAAATCTATAGAGTTCATTTTATATGGAAATAGGAATCATCGAGGATGTCAATTTTCATGGAAAATAGTTGGGCCTAACCCAAGTTGCATCCCTATTTAAGATAATGGTGAGGACATCTTTGAAGGCACCAATGAAGGAAATGAAGATGGGATTGTTAATTGGGCACTGAAGGTCTATGAAGAATTTGTCCAAGACCAGAAGAGGCCTCTATTAGAGAATTCTAGGGCAAAGAATGGTCCAATAAATGACCCAATGAATAGGCATATGGTCAAGGGTTTGTTTCACACGAGGGGTCGAAAAAATCGGCTGAGTTGAGATTTCGACTGATTTTTCATATCGGTTGAGATCTCGGGCGAGATCTTTCTTTCTCTTCAAATTTTTTTTTATGGAAATTTCAGTGGCTTTTTTTTTAAAAAAATCATTTTAAAAAGGATGTTTTTTAATAAAAATAAAAATATATAAATATTGGCCGATATTAGAATATCGGTCGATATCTACGCTGATATTCGTCCGATATAGACAAATATCGGCCAAGATACTGTCCCAGACCTATAACCGATATTTGGTTTTTTTCTTTTCGTACATTTGAACTTTCAAACTACCTTTTTCTTAGGCCCATGTGTAAGGAATAAAGAAAATTGATGAAATAATTTGACTAAGTCAACATTCCATACCAAGTGACAGAAATGACAGAAGGAAATTTCTTTTGATGATTCGGGAAACACCCCACTTGACAGACTTCCGTTGTTCTTTTTTCTTTTTTCTTTTAATTTTTAGTTTATTTCGCTTCTGCTTTTAGTTAGTTGTAAGGCTAGGATTTCTGAATATGTTTGGAAGGGACACGTTTCTTCCATCCGAGCCATGGCATGTTATATAATTTTTTAACTTTAATCAATATAAATAAAGGTCTATGGTCGAGTATAGGACTATCTCTGTTTCTGTTGTTTACAATTGTCTCTCTTCTGTGCTGAGTTATCTTCTTCTTAGTTTATATTTTCTAGTTCAATTGATTTTGTATTTAATTTAATTTATTTTATGTAATTTTAATTTTTAGAGTTCATAAATTATTATCATTAAGTGTGTGAATTCCATGCTGTCAATTCTATACCAATGAATTTTGAAACTTTAATTCTTTATTCAGAGTGAGAATTGAATTTTAGGTGATTCATTGAAATTTCCATTTCCTTTACTAGAGCATGAATTCCTCTAATGTATTTTGAATTTGGAGATATTTAAGAATTTTCCCCTTCCTATATAAAATTTGAATTAGTGCTCCTTCATTTTCGCTTAATCAAAATTAAAAAAAAAAAAAAATTGATCCAAAAGCCCTTAGAAGACTTTAGGTTGAATTTCTACAAAATTCAACGACTGGCCTTCATCAAAACAATGAAGAAACTAACGTCATAGACAGGGCAGACAAGATAGACAAGGGGAATCTCATGGACAGCACGAAGAGAGGCGTGGACTGCGGTGTACCTGGCAAAGATAGGTTTAGTTAGGCACTTGAACAGGGTTGTGGCTAGGTTCGGACCTTTATAGAAGCAGCAGTGGTATTAGAATCGGATCGAGTCGCGGTGGAACCTACTGCGACCTTCTCCTCTAATATTAAACCGTATAAAACAGTGGTGAATCAGTTTTATACAATAAACTTCGACCCCTGAACCACGGTTTACCAAGTTTAAGAACTTAAATCTTTTTTTGTGAAAATCTAGTATTAGAAACAGAGAGAAGAAATCGATATTCGAGGGACAAGGGAAGAAAAAAACAATATACAGAGACAAGATCAAAGAAGAATTATCGAGCAGCTCAAAGTGCCTCAGTCGCCTAACGCCGATCCTCATCTTCTTATATTTTTCCTCTGCTTCTTCCTCTACGGTTTTGTCTGGGAAGGAGAATTGAGACTTAAAAGAGGATATGGGGGGAGAGAGGGTCTAAGCCCTAAGGTGTCCCGCAACAACAATTAATTTTCCTTTCCTCGAGGGAAGTTTTGGAATTTGGTGCTCCTGAGGGAGCAAAATTATATCACAGTCATTTTTTTTCTAAGTGATCCAGTCAGTGCACCTGTCCAGTGGATCGATCAAGTGAATTGATTTACTGTAAAGTGAACCGATTTCTGAAAGTCCACTAAAAACCGTACGGATGGATGGGGACAAAATGGAAAATCCAGAAAACCCGTGTCTCCTAAAAAAATATGCCTGTATTAGGTTGGCCACTCTATTTATATGATGTCTAATATCATTTTCAAATTATAAATATACCTAGTATTATTATCAGATGAATATGATGTCTTAACATATGAAAATGATATAAATAAATAAATATTTATAGTTTTAGTTTTATTATTTAAGAAAAAATCTCCATTGATACTTTTTATATTAACACTATTTTTTAAAGGCAATCTTACAACTATTATTAATAATTATAGTTATTATTCTCTTAAAAAAGTTGTGAATAGTGGCCCACAAAAAATCTTTTTGAAAATTATAAATTAAATATTTATGAATATTTAATATTATGTTTGACCCCAGTTGACCCTTATTTAACCCAACCTTCGTCGGAGAGGTTCAATAGACAGTCCAATTATAATAACAATGGATAGAAGTGTTGTAAAAAATATGTAAAAGAAGCTCTCTTCATAAAGGGAGTTCTTAAGTTCGATTCATTTTCAAATCCCTTGTGACCCCTCTTATGGAGTTACTTCTCATCTTTTTTTTTTGAATAGTTAATATATTAGAGAGAGAAAAGCACCAGAGGTGTAAGAACAGAAAGCAAAACAAGAAAAGAAAGAAATACAGTACAACCCGTAAGCTCAAACATATGTAGCAAAGCAGGAACAAAGCTAAGCTAAGTTGACACTTTCTTTCCTAGGCACGCAAAATATCATTGATAGAGATATTCCTAAACTTTCGCAAGGGTAGAGGCCCAAGTAGTACACTTGGCAAAAATTCTTGTAGAAACTTTTTCTGTAGTTTCAGCATGATCCTTAAATGTTTTATTGTTGCGTTCCCACCATAAACTCCACACAGTAGAGAAGAAAGCCAAGCGCCACAAAGAGGAGCATTTTTGGGATTCCGAAACTTGTCCCAACCAAAGGATAATTCGGCGACCGTAGAAGTCATAACCAAAGCACTCTAAACTTCTGTAACACAGAGTTCCACACGGCATAGGAGAATGAACAATGGATTAGTAGATGATTTGTCTCTTCAGAGGCTTGGAGACACAAAGGACTGGCATTGACAAGGATTCTACCTCTTTTGCGTAAGTTGTCAATAGTAAAAAATTTCCTAATCCCGCTGTCCACAAAAAGCATATAGTACGGGCAGGAGCTTTTGACTATCAGGTTCCAGGGTTGACAATAGCAGGAGTAGTCACCAGGTTGCTCCACTTGATGAAAGACTTGACAGAGAAGCTACCAGTGTGGTCTGGCCACCAAATCAAAGTGTCCTCAGAGGAGGTCTGAATTGTGTAGGCAAAAATGATATGAAGAAGAGCTGAGAAGTCATTGCTTTTCGTGTCAGAAAGAGTACGGTAAAATGGGGGATTCCAAATGATCTGATCACTGCAAATGGAATAGAAGTCGGAAATGACCCCAGTTGGAAGTAGGGAGATACTGTACAAGGATGGAAACCTAGTGGCCAAAGTAGTGTTGTCGCATCAATAATCAGTCCAAAACTTAACTCTGCTACCATGCCCCACTTTAAATCTGATCCCCTTTTTAATTTTGTTAACGCACGCAGCAATAGCTCTCCAAATACCAGAAGCCCTCTGGGGATGAGGATTGACCACCCAACCTTGATTTCCCACTCTATATTTCTGGATCAGAATCGTCTTCCAAAGAGAATCACCCTCAGTGCCTAAACGCCAAAGCCACTTACAGAGAAGTGCGAGGTTAACTTCCCTAATTGGACGCACCCCAAGGCCACCAGCAGAAATAGGAAGACAAACTTGCTCCCACTTCACTAGGTGATATTTCTTCCGGTCCTCTTGGTCCCCCCACAGGAAGTTCCTCATGATTTTCTCCAAAGATTGAACCACTTTACTTGGGCTCTTAAAAGTAGAGAGGAAATAAATGGGAATAGCGGAGAGGACAACTTTGAGGAGAGTGATCCTTCCTCCAAAGGATAAATACTTTCCTTTCCAGGAAGCAAGGCACTTACTGAATTTCTGAATAATGGATACCCATTGGGAATACCCAAGATTCCCGATACAAAGAGGTAGCCCCAAATAAGTGGAAGGGAGAGTAGAAGATATACATCCCAAGTTCTCTGAAAATAATCTTAACTCATTGTCAACCACATTGATGCCATAAATTTCGCTCTAGGAATAGTTGATACGGAGGGAGGATGACAACTCAAACCATCTGAGAAGGGATCGCAGATTCATAATATCTTCATTGTTAGCATCACAGAAGATGATGGTGTCATCAACAAATTGTAAATGATGGATCTGTAAAGAAGAGTCACCAATTCTAAAGCCATGAATAAGTGAGAAGTCAGCTGCTTTGGTAAGGAGAAGGCTCAAAGACTCTGCCACCATGATAAAAAGAGCTGGAGATAAAAGGTCGCCTTGACGAATACCCCTAGAGCTCTTAAAAAATCTTTTAGGAGAACCATTGATAAGGATGGAGAAATGGGCGGAAGAAATACACTCGTAAATCCATAGACACCATTTCCGATTGAAACCCATGCTTGACAGAACAAAATTAAGGAAGTGCCAATTACCATATCATAGGCTTTTTTCCAGATCAATCTTGCAAATAACACCTTTCTGTCGAGCCTTATGATGGGAGTCGATACACTCATGAGCTGTACTGATTGCGTCCATAATTTGCTAGCCCTCTATAGATGCTGATTGTGAAGGAGATATAAGCTTAGGAAGAAATATTTTCAGTCTGTTTGCAAGAACCTTGGACAAAATCTTATAGGGACTACCAAGAAGACTTATAGGCCTGAAGTTAGAAAGCGAAGACGAGCCATCCTTCTTAGGCACCAAAACAAGAAAAGGGGCCCCTAAAGCCTTCGAAATCTGACCTCTCTGATGAAATTCCACAATGAAGGCGATGAGATCATGCTTAACAATGTCCCAAAAAATCTTGAAGAAGACTATGGGAAAACCATCAGGCCCAGGTGCTCTGTCCTCACCTAGGTCCCAAATAGCTTTTCTAATTTCATGCTCAGAGAATGGACGCTCAAGGGAGGAGGCATCAGAAAGAGAAATCGATTTGAAAGGCAAACCAGAGATTGGCAATCTATCGCAAGGGTTGGCTGTATACAATTGCTTGAAGTGATTCAAGGTAGCCTCATTGATTCCCTCCTTATCGGTCAAAGTCACACCATCAACTGTTAGAGATCTGATTCTGTTTGCCCTTTTGTGTGCCGAAGCCATTGCATGAAAGAACTTGGTGTTTTTGTCCCCTTTCCTTAATCCACTTGTCTCTAGATCTCTGGCTCCACTTAATCTCCTCCTGTAAACATTTAACTTGGTATTGTTCTTGTAAATTGTTGCGAAGGAAGACATCCTCCTCAGATAAGGGACCAGTTTGCTCACAAATATCAATCTGATTAATGCCATTGAGGAGATCAGAAAGGGAGTCAGATAACGACCCGAAGCTAGTAACACGCCAACTTTTCAGCTTGCCCTTCAGAAACTTCAATTTCTGATGTAGGACGAAATTATTATAACCAGAAGGGATGCACTCTGACCACCATTGGGCAATGAGATCTCTGAATCCTTTTTCTTTAACCCAACACAATTCAAATTTGAATGGAGAAGGCCCCAAGTCTATTCAAAGGTATCCAAAACCAAGGGCCAATGATAAGATATAGGGCGTGGACAAGCGAATAAATGCGAATCGAGGAAGAAGTCCATCCACTCAGGCGAGAAAAGGAATCTATCAATCCTAGAGAATATAGGCCACTCTTGTCAATTAGACCAAGTAAACTCTGCGCCAGATAAAGGGAGGTCAACAAGATCAAGAGAGGAGATGCAATCCGAGAATTGGTGCATAATGGGAGTGAATCTTATAATTCCTGTTTTCTCATGAGGGAATCTAATGAGGTTGAAGTCTACGCAAATGCACCAACGGTTGTTCCAACGGAAATGAAGAGATTCAATTTCAGCTAGAAACGCAACCTTTCTAGGCTCATCACACGGTCCATAGACAAGAGGTTAAAGACCATGTCTCACCAGAGATACGATCTTGAAAAAGAACCGATAAAGAAAATTCACCAATGAAAGAGTCAACTTTGCCAAGGTTGCTAGAGTCCCAACAATGATGATACCCCCAGAAGAACCAATGGAGGGTTTTGCTGTCCACTGAAACCGATTGCCACCACTACAAGATCGAATGATTAGAATCAGTGCGATCCTCTAACTTGGACTCTTGAAACCAAATAATAGAGGGCCGAATTAATTTGATGAAGTTCTTCACAGTAGCTCTCTTCTTTGGGTCCCCAAGACCCCTAATATTCCAAGATATGATCTTCATTGGATAACTGGATTATTGATCAGGTCGGTGGTTGTTACTTCTGAAGCATCTACTGTTGTCCCCTTATTGCGGCACCTATACTTGACTGACGACCTTAGTCGGTTTAGCTCCCGAACTGTCCAATCACTTCTTTTGGAATTTGAAGGATCAAGGTTCTTGATAGCCTCAAGATATGAAAGTAACTTATCTTCCTGGCCTTCCTATGATGAGACCAAGCTTCCGACTATCATCAGCATTCTGTCAGTCTATCCAGTCAAGTGGAAGATGTCCTCTTTGATCTTCCTCAGCAGGTCTGGAATTGGTAGAACAATAGCGAATCAAGCATTGCTGAATGTCTGTTTCCAAAATCTCTTTCAAACTGACTTCCGAGAATTCCCAATGCTCATCCAGATGGGATAAATGTGCTAAAGAAGGAGAAGGCACTTCCTCAAAATGAGGATTGCAAATGGGAAGATAAATCTGTTTCTTGGACAACACTAGTTTTAAATCAGGAAGAAGAAGTGCATTGACCATCAAAGACATACCATTGCCATGGGACCTATCAAGAGCAGGGGGTCCCAACGAAGATCTCCTAGCTAAATTAAAAGGGGGGATGGATCAAGATTCAAGGAGGATGTTGGTAAGGTTAAAGTAGCAGAGATTGTGGCAAGGGATAACACAGGAGATGAGAATAATGGTGGTGGCAAAGGTGAGAGCTGAGATTGCAACTGCTGGTTAGAGATTCCAAGGATTTTTGGAGAGGAATTGGAGGATCCTGGGTTGGGTGAAGAGGATTCTGGCCTTAGAGTGGGCGATGCTGGGAAGACTGTGTTCGGGGAACCAATGGACAGTTCTGGGCTCAGGTGTAAAGAACTTGGGTTGGGCCTTTTGCTGAGCTGATTTCATAAAGTCAAGGTCTATCTAGGATTTGGCCAGGTAGCACGAGTCCCTGTGGGTTCTCACAAGGAGGAAAAGGGAGCTCGTGTGGGATGGGGGTAGGGTTTAAAGAAGTAGTGTTCAGATGACTTGCATTAAATGTCTCGATAGGCTTGGCAGAAGCGTGAAGCATATCCCGGGTATCACCGCCAGTTGTCGCAACAGTGCTAGATGGGGGTACTGCAATCAGATCAAGATCTAGTGGGGAGTCGTATTCAAGAGGAACAAGCAGAGGATGGGACAACTTCTCTGTGATAGGGGCCTTTGTAGGCGCCGGAGACTGAGAAACTATGTGGATAATGCCGGAGTTCAGTGGGGCACTCAAAGACTCCCTTGGTAAAAAAAGCATTCGCAGCTTCTTCTACCTGCACTCCCAGAGTCATCCATAGATCGCCCACTTTCAGTGGAATCTCTCTGATTTCTTGAAGCTTTGGAGATCACGTAAAGTGAAATCGTGCAAACCGGTAGTCCTTTTCTTCGATTGTGCTAGGGTCAATTTCAACGACAGTGCCGAGGAAATTCTCAATAGCCCGTATAGATTCTGGAAACCAAGCACAAATCGGGATGCTTATCACCCGCACCCAACATTTTTTGAAGTCCCAGACGTCATACCAGAAGCATATCTTTGAGAAGGGGGAGTCATGGATCACTAGGAGTTTGTAAAGAAGCCTAGTGGCTGCCTCAATCACCTAAAAGGAGAGAAGCACAAGCTATGAATCAAGCAAACCCACAGAAACTGAGCCAACAAAGCCCCAAGCATCTAGCCAGGATTGGATGTCGTAAGGGAGTAAATTAGGGGGATTTAGAGATCCAACAAGACAATGTTTCAACTTCTCTTTCTTCTGATGGATAGCACTGTTGTTAAAAATGATCGACATTCCTTTATCTGAGCGGACGGTCCAGACTGGGGAGGCAACATCAGAGGCAGTAAAATGATTGCCATCGACAGAGGATGGCTTAGGTTGAGAGAGCAAAGGGACATGGGGTTGAGAAGACGAGTGGCCCTTGTGTATTAATTTTGTGGGGTTGGCCAATTGCACAACAAGCTTCTTCCCTTTGAACACTCTGCCATTAATTTCAATGATTCCTCTCAATGCTTCCACTTCAGATCGAAAGCGAACAAAGGCAAAACCACGGTTGGATTTAGAATCACTTATCAGAGGTATGAAACTGTCTGCTATTTTCCCAGATTTGTTGAACAGTACGAAAATGTCAAGCCTAGAGAAAACATCATGGATATTAGAGATGAAAAGGGAAACTGTATTTTTCCTTCTATCTTCCCAATGAGCTTGAGGGTTAGAGGCAGGAGAATGATTTGCTTGGTATGCGGGAAGGTTTGCAGAAGGGGAGGTTGGTGACAGAGTAGGAGGGATGGGCGGGAGGAGAGGGTTTAGGCATGGAGAATAGGAACTCATCGTATCCTGCCAGAAAGCACTAAATATCACCGAGCCGTCTCCATGTCCTCCGAGCCATCTCCGTTTCCTATGACAAACATTTTCAAAGACACGTAGACGGAGACGCGCAGGTGGAAGAGGAGGGTGATCTGCATGACAGGTCTAAACGAGGTGGAGTTCCTGATGGAGACGGGTCTGGATCTTAGGTACAGTGGAAGAATCGGCAACAGCAGCAGTGAAGGACACTGCAAACATGGACGAAGAGCAGCCTGCAGCAGCCAGAGAAATCCGAACCAGATCTACAAAGGGTTTTTCGCCCGAGACCAGAGATCTGAAGAGGGGTTGCACAGGATTTGTATAAAACAGATCAGATCTGTAGAGAACAAAAGAGGCGATCGCAGAAGCAGATCGAGAAGTTGGATAAAACAATGTTACTTCTCATCTACTTAACTAGGTGGACTGGGAGGTTTTCATATATTGGTGGGATTAGTCTCACCTTTAATATTGAGGTGGAGAAACTCATATCTCAAAAATAAAATCATGGACACGTGCGTACAGGTCATAGGTGGGTTAGCGAATGGTCATGGATCGTAAAAGGATCCATAGATGGTGGAGCGGATGGTCATAGATGCT
This sequence comes from Chimonanthus salicifolius, assembly GCA_013350335.1. Classification (NCBI taxonomy): domain Eukaryota; kingdom Viridiplantae; phylum Streptophyta; class Magnoliopsida; order Laurales; family Calycanthaceae; genus Chimonanthus; species Chimonanthus salicifolius. The sequence continues at coordinate 56,483,689 of CM023532.1, forward strand.
GCAGTTGACGAACGAACAAAAATAGGTAGCAAATAGTAGGTTGATGTTACAAATGAGTGGGATGCATTGATTGGTGTGCAAGGATAAATAAGTAGAGTCGTTGTAACTCGGGAAATGCTACTATGTTAACATAGACGGAGATTTTCATAAACTTGTGATGTTAATGGATTAAGAAATTTTTCTACATATAAACTCACATAAAAGAATCATGAATGAACTTGGAGTCTATAAATTCTAAAACCATTATCATCTATAATAAGAGACTAACATAAATAATACTTCGTGGAGAGTAGGACTGTAACTCTTGTCTGATTTTAGTCTGACTCGACTAAAATTAGTCTAAAATGAGTTCAAAATATAGGTCGGGTCAGAATTCGGGTTGATTCGGGTCTGATCGGATTGTGAGATTGGGGTTGAAAATTCGGGTCGAGTTGGATTTTAAAGAACCTGACCAGTTGGAACCCTAGTGGAGAGCCAACCATTGCAAAATGCACTGGATGCAAGCAAAGCATCCGACAAACAATGTCCAGATCTTTAGTTGATGCCTGTTGAGAGAAGATATTACAGCATGGTTCTCTCTAGGGACGGACGGACGGACAGCATTGCAAGCAGAATGCACCGGAGGCAGTGACGGATAAGAGGAGAAAGAGGAGAAAATGGTAGGAGCACGATTGAGTTTTCACTCGTTTTTTGGTAAAACGAGTTGATACAGGAAAAAAAAAAGGTTTCGATGGTCTGGAGGACCACTATATCAGGTGCACACGCGAGACTATAGATTTGGCTGCACCCGAGGGACTACAGATTGTGGTAGTCCGTAGGATTACTGCGTGATTGGGTGATCCGCAGGTTTACAGTTTCGGGTGATCCCGCAGGACCACAGTTTTAGATACTCCTTCAGTAAGAAAAATCAACGATCAGAATTGTTTTACAATTTCTAGAGTCATCGGGACTTCAGAATTGAGATCCTGTGTGATCGTAGTGAAGAGATTTACACATTGACCGGTTTGGATTTGGAAAATTGAGAGGAAAATTTTAGAGGAGTCGGGAGTGGTCGACTGCAGTGGAAGGAACTTGAGCGACAATGCTCAAGGTGGAGCACATTTGGTGTGGAAATACAAATGCAACACAGGGACTCAGGCGGCAATACTCAAGGTGGAGCCCACTTGGGCTGAACAGTCTTACTCAAGCCTCGTGGATCATCCTAAGGTATGGGATGCTCATCTCACACAGAGATGCAAATGGGCTGCAGTTGCAAGTAGAGCTTAGCCTGGGAGCAATTGGTGTGCACAGAGGTGCACTATGATGACCCGACCCTACTCCATCGTGATATTGTCCGCTTTGGACCCTACCCAACCTATACGGTTTTGCTTTGGGCTCTAACCTACATGGCCAAGCCCAAAAGGCCTCACAATGGGGAGGGTTGCCCCCTCTCAAATAAAGCCCCCACCACCCAAACTCCCAACAGATGTGGGACCTTCGGGTGGGGGTGCTACAATCCACCCCCCTTAAGAGTCGTCCCCGGCTCTGTCTCATCACACTGACAGGGGGTCCACACACACACAAGCAAGTCACATAAGTAGAGAGCCCTCACAATCCAAGTGTTGAACCTGTGCTCTGATACCACTTGTGACGACCCGACCATACTCCATCGTGATATTCTCCGCTTTGGGCCCTACCCGATCCGCACGATTTTGCTTTGGGCCCTGGCCTACATGGCCAGGTCCAAAAGGCCTCACAATGGGGAGGGCTGCCCCCTCTCAAATAAAGCCCCCACCACCCTAGCTCCCAACCGATGTGGGACGTTTGGTGGAGGTGCTACTTGCACAGTTGCAGATGCAGTGGAAGACGATGTCACAGTTATCTCAGGAGATTGACGGAATTCTCACCAAGATGAAGATTAATTCGAGCCATATGTAACAATCTCCACGTTGGCGAGAATTCCACCGACATCGAAGACGATATGAAACAATGATCCTCCCTTGCACATCTTTGCACTGCAGCCGCTCTCCACCTAGCATCACCTGCTTCCAACCAGGTTGCAGATCTGATCTCACATATCTGCACCTTCTTTCTGCTGTGTGAATTCCAACAAGCCATATGTACTCAATTCATCTAGCCACACTACCATGTATGCCTCTTTGCAATTCCTTGCTGTTCCAACATACACCTGTCACACCTCTGATATGTCATACTGACCCGGTTGGGCATCCGAGAGGCAGTTCAGGTATACACTCCTGATGAGAGAAGCGGTAGAAGAAGTGTTGAATGGTCTCTGCATAAAAGGAAGCAGTGCGCATGGAGGAAGGTCCCAGGGGGTGGAGCAGTTGATAGCAGATCAACAAAGAGATCTGTAAGAGGAAGACTGGTTGCTGCCATCGTGGAGAGCCAGCCATTGCAAGACCATCCACGCCAAAGGAGGAAGTGCGCTGCCTACAAGCAGAGCAGCGAGCAAACAGTGTCCAGGTCTTTAGTTGATGCCTGTTGAGAGAAGGTATTGTTGCATTCAGTGCTGCAAGCAATTGGCTTCTTTGCAGAGATCGGTCTCTGCATCAGCCAGAACACAAAATAGCAGAGGCTTCACACGAACCTTGAGAAGAGGTTGTATTTGATGTGCTGTTGCAAACAGTAAAATCAGCAGAGGGCTGGTTTGTTGCAGTGGGTTTTGAATACAAAGGGCTGCTACTTGAAGCAGTATTTGAGATCGAGAAGGGTCGTGAACAGCAATGTGTCTTGCTGATCACTATACATCTAGACGTGAAGGTGGCTGGCTGTGTGAGTTGAATGTGTTGGTCTGACTGAAAGCAGAAGAAGAACCCAGCTTTGGGGTTTTCAGAGTAGGTGACTGCACAGGAGAGCACAAGGGACAGATCTCTGTCTCTGTTTCAGTGGCTGTTTGAGGAGAGAGGCCATATCAGAGGTGCTGCCAGGACGTGTGTGTTCAAGGGTGGACACGGCAGACTAACACCACTAAACTACAATATGGTCGGTTGTGAGAGACAACCAGAGGAGGCGTCAGGAGCAGTGGAAAAAGAGGGTGTGTTGCTGCATATGTGTCACAAGACTGGGTTTCAAGAGACTGCAGATCTAGATATGATCATAGAGATTTGTTCTTAGTCTCCACAGGGTTAGACGACATTGCAGTCAGGCAGAGAAGCTGTCATTGGTGATAGCAGATAGCAGTGTTACAAAGGGCAGTCCAATATACGAACAGACATTGCAGTGTGAGGAGGCTCATATCTTGTAGGTGTCAAACACACTAAACACTTCAGCAAGAGCAGTATGGAGGGCTGCCAGCAGTATACACGAAGGTTCGGTGTGTGCAAAACTGAGGTGTTGTACGTGTCGGCTTTCTTCTCTACGTGAGGGTGCTGCTGTATTTTTAGCAGAACCGAGAAGAAGACTGTGAAGAGTGGTTTTTTTTTGGAAAACTTAGCAGAGAGGTATATGAATCCTAATGCAACTGGGTTACATGGGCACTGACTGGTTTCAGTTATGGAGAGGGTGGAAGGCCTTATATATAAGGTCTGACATAACTGAGTTATGACATATCAGAGGTGTGACAGGTGTATGTTGGAACAACAAGGAATTGCAAAGAGACATACACGCAGGGTCGGCCTGGTTTAAGGTTAAATAGGCGGCCGCCTAGGGCCCCCACCATGCACTTTCCTTAGGGCCTAGGGTCCCTACCACTGTGTTGGGTCTAGGACCCTTGAAATTTCAGGGCCAGTCCTGCATACACGGTGGTGTGGCTAGATGTATTGAGTACATCTGGCTTGATGGGATTCACACAGAAGAAGGAGGTGCAGATATGTGGAGATCAGATCTGCAACCTGGTTGTAAGCAGGTGGAGTTAGGCTGAGAGCGTTCACAGTGCAAAGATGTGTAAGGGAGGATCATTGTTTCAGATCGTCTTCGATGTAGGTAGAATTCTCGCCAAGGTAGAGATTGTTAGATATGGCTCGAATTAATCTTCATCGAATTTTGTATATTGCTATTTCTTAGTTTCTGCATGGTAAGGTGGAGGGATATTAGGAGAATAATAAGGACCCTCCAGCCCACAAAGTCATGTATAAGAGATCTTACTAACGTGGGCCAGCATTGAGTTGTTTACAGAAATAAGAAATACATATCAATTGCTTAAATTAAGAGACGTGTACACTGGCAAGCAGTAGGCATGTACGATTCGGAGACACGACACAAGGGCTTGCATGGGATCTTAATACAGAGAGTGGGACACGATTCTTAGGACTCGATTCTAATTAGAATCCTGTGGGCACCGACATGAGAAATCTATTTAAGTGTGTGGGATCACACTAAAAAGACACAACAATATATAGTCAAGAGAGGAGACACGGTAAAGGGCCTTCTGGCCTTTTGGCCATATGCACAGAAAGGCTTTAGAAGGAAGTGTCTGGGTTGATTGTTGCAACCCATCGGAGACGTAGCCTCGCGTTCATGAAGCACGTCTAGGATGTGCTCAGTAGAATGTAGGAAGTAGAGAGGAGAACGAGTCAGAAAATGGGTTCACTTTTCTGGTATGAGAGACATACAAACACCAACCTGAGTGGTGACGTCGATGTATTGTTTGAAACAAGTATACATGGGTGTACAAAGGGCTCAGGACTTCGGGTTTGGACTCCTAGCTCGGAGAGTTAATCTTGTACATGTATTTTTTTTCCCACTTATAGTGAAATAATCTGTCGCTCCATGGACATAGGCCAAGTGAGCCGAACCACGTAAAATATTGTATTCTTGTCATGCTGTGTTTGATTTATTCTCGTTCAATATTTTTCTTGTTTCCGAATGTAACGCTAACAAGAATCTCATACAACTCTTATATTTGTTAATAAATCTTTCCTTTTAATATTTCATGGATGAATATGATAATTACATCATTTTTCTCCTTTTAATTAGTATGAAAGCTAATTGCCTTTTGTTTATAGATATAAAATGTAATTTCTCCACGTCATATGAAATTTACATCAGTAATTTTGGTTGAATTTGAGATTGTAATACCCCGGATTTTCAAATTATAAATATTTACGGAAATTACCCATTTAAATTATGAGTTTTAGATATGGATCTAAGATGGGTAAAAATGTTGGGCCTTTGCCCAATTAAGACCCAACGGTTTTGGTAAATGTTTTCAATAAAATTTAATGAGGGATCATGGAAAGATTTTTGGAATAAGATAGATTATCATGGCCGTGTGGGAGATATGAAATCTATGAGATATGCGCATGGGACTTTCTAATCTAAAAGAAGAAAGGATGAATGGCCGAATGTGGATTTGGATATTTAGATTAAAAAGGATGAATGGCCGAATGTGGATTTGGATATCCAAGTAAATGCGCATAAGATCATTTTATAAGGGGTCTTTCCTTGGTTAAGAGTGGAATTAAAGGAATTGCTAAGATAGAGGATCAACACCTTCTAAGTATGAACCAATGAGAGATTAATTAAGGCAATGGCTAAATTTGGAAAGTGCCTAAATATGGAAATATAGATGCTAAATTTAAGCTAAATTTGGAAAGTGTCTAAATATGGAAACTATTGAAGCTAAATTTGGAAAGTGTCTAAATATGGAAAATGGTTATTAAGTTAGTAAGTTTCAAAGCTTAGAAGTTGGAAATTAAAATAGGAAGTGTAATTAAAGGGAAGGTTTAATAAAATGGAAGAGGCAACAAGAATGGGGCGCATGGCACTTTCTATTCTTGATTTAGGGAAGGTTTTATAAGAGGCAAACAAGTGCACATGGTATGAGGTAATTAAAGAAGGGAGCAAGGGCGCATAGCACATTCTAAATAGGGATTAAGGAAAAAGAAAGAAAATAAGAAAGGGAGAAAAATAAGGAAGGTTTGACATATGTTCAGTATTTTGGTTATAAAGTTCCACTCCATTGTCTGATTGCTTAGATTCTTTTTGCGTTGGAAAGAAGACTTCAAGGGCTACAGCTTTATAGTTTACCATTTTTTCTGATTCGGAAGTTGACAAGGTCAAAACTGAGCTATAATATAGTATATGTGTTAAAAAACGGGGAACACAAGGGGCCCATGGCTAAGGGTTGCTTATCTTCAGAACTTTCTAATGTGGGATTAAGAAAGGCTATAAAAGGAGAGATCAGGAGGGATATACGGTTTTGACATCCTTTATTGTTTAGTTTATTCCTCTCTCTCCCTCTCTCAATTCATCATTTTCTTCCACATGGCAAGAGCAAGGAGAAAAGAGAAGAAGATTGGAAGAGAAAGATCAAGCAAGGAGAGAACAAGAAATCAATCGGAAAGAGGTAACGGGATCTCGCAAGCGGTACGCGATCGGTGATCGAATCTTGGACGGAAACGCAAGGACTCGTGACCGGTCTTTGGTAGGATTCCACCTCATTGAAACCATGGGTTTATGTACAATTGTTTTATCTTATTTTGATGAATTTATATGTTTTAAATTGTGATTTTAAATGCTATGTTTATATGATAAAATAACATGTGCGGTATATGTTTTAAACTGTGATTTTTAAATGCTATGATATGTGTTCCTGCATAGCATGTTGGCATTTGCATCTCATGCATGGCATGGGAGGGAAGACAAGGTACCCGGAGCCCACACTCCGTCGGAATATCCGTAAGGCAAATGTGGGGCCTCCCTTGGTGATGAGAGTCCCACCAGGAGGATTAACTTGATGAGGAAAATTCCATCAAGAGCATACTGTGCAACAGGAGCCCACACTCCGTCGGAATGTCTATGATGCAACTTTGGGGCCTCCTTAGGTGATGAGAGTCCCACCAGGAGGAATACCTTGATGATGAGAGTCCCATCAAGAGTATACCATATGTTCTGCGACCTTGGTGACGAGAATCCCACTAGGAAGATACCTTGATGATGAGAGTTCCATCATGAGTATACCATATGTTTTGCGATGGGAGGGACTCATTGCATATGATAGCATGGCATGGCATTGAATCGCATGATTATGATGTTTATTATCATGCAAGTTTTCTGGTTTCATCGGTATGATTGGATCTCAATTATCATACACTATTTTGGATACAATGTTTTGAAAGTATGAAATGATTTATTATAACTGGTTTTGTTATATATGTTATATCTGGATTTTTGGTACTAACCCATGTGTTAACCCTAACTGGAATTCCTACTGGGCGCGTTGTACTAACGCCCTACTTTTACCCTTTAGAGGATGATGCAGGAAATGAGGAAAACGCTAAACGCGGAAAGGGACAAGGATAGGAGCTTGGAATACTTTTAGTTTTATATTCGGTTCAAGATACTCAGAGATTTGTATTTGGAGTATCCAGATTTCGGAATGTAATAACTTAGATGAATTGCTATGGTTTGATGTTTTATTTGGATAATGATTAATGTAATTATTTGACTATGTACTTTGCTATCAATAGAAGAGAACTTGGTTCTAATTTTATTCAGCATGTTATGATGTATTCCTCATGTGTATCGTATTGCTATGTGTGAACTGTTTTCTTGGACTTGGTCCATGCACACATAGGGTTGCCTAGTTAAGGGTCGGGCTTTAGAAGTTCGGACTTAGCTCGTGTCATGATGTCCCGTGCTCTATCACTCTACTTTGCTTAAAAAAAAAAAAATAGACTCTGAATTTAAGGGAAGAAGCGAGTGAAAAAGGGCGAGGCGTTGCAGTTGGTATCAGAGCGAACCCGAAACTTGAATCTTTCGAAGTAAATTAATCCGGCCTTCGTGCATTAATTTACTTCGTTAGACTCAGACGGATGATAGTAAAGGGAGTAAGTCAAAATAATCAGATTTATCCAACATAGCAGAAAATGATATATTCCCCGGAAACAAAGAAAAATCAAAGAGTACTTATTTGGAAATCTTTCCCCAAGGACAAGAAACACAAGATGTTCATTTGGACAATTTCCCCAAAACAAAAGATATTATGTGATCTATAGGAAAGTTCCTCAAACAAGGAACATTATGTGATACATAGAGAAGTTCCCCAAAACAAAGGTTAGTTGATTAGAACTGCTGTTGGCATTTGATATGCTTCTGCTTTTGTGATACAGAAGATTAGCCTAAGTAGTGGTAAGAGAATGTCGGGGAAAAAAGAAAGATTTTGTAAAGGTTGTGGTTACGTTTTGAAGGGCTTGTTCTAACCCTACCTACATTTGTATTGTGAGGAAAGTTTGAATAAATTTCAATGAATAAGGCAAATTTAAGACTTTACTAGGATTTTGGCACTGAGATGTAGGTGACGAGGTCACTTGATTTTATTGAGACGTGGTATGGGTACGTCCCTCACAGGATATTGATGAGATAAGTAGATAAAATTCTATGAATGTGGCTTAGTGTAGCAATGACACTGTGGGAACCTCGAAATAAAATACAGGAGACTAGGTCCCTGTAGGGTTACCGTTGAGGAGTGGGTCCCTCGCAGGCTACACGCTGGAGGGTTCTCTCACGGCTATTTTGCACACTTGATGTGCGTGGATGCGCAGAACTAGGTACTAATTTACCCGGTGGGGGTGGTACTAGCTTCGTCAGACGCGGTTCGACCTTAGAGCTTGACTGAATCACCCATTAGGGTGAAGGGATACAGGGAGAGGTAGACCGGATCACGTTGGACGTGGGCCTTCCGCTTAGTAAGTCATGGGCCCTAAGTCTTGCTAAGGGGTCGGGGTATATTTAAGATTTGGTATTGTTGCTACAGTCATGTAGTGATTCATTCGAGTGTGGTTCCTACGGATAAAATATCTCATGGTGGAAGATGTGCCTGGATTAATTATGATCAAGAATGGATTAGTTATGCCATGAATGGATTATACCCAAAAGAGGGTTATATTCATGGATACGTATAAACATGGATGAGAGTTTCAATGGTGGTTTCGATTGATGCTTGATATTGGCATTAGGGTATACGTATTGGTAGCATGAAGGACATTTTGGTCCCATAAGTTGACATATTGGTCGTAAGTTAGACCGTTAGCCTTGTAATAGACATATCCATTTTACGAAGGTATTACTCATGCCCATGAATGGATTATATCCAGAAGGAGAGTTATATTCATGGATGGTTATTAACCATGGACAGATAATACTCAATGATAAAGTGGTATCAGGGATGGATGTGTATAACCATGGATGATGGAATCCATGATGGTTTGGATTAATATCAAGTATCGGTACCAAGGTAGACATGTCGGAAGTAGGATAGACTTATTGATCTCATAGATGGCATATAGATCTAATGATTGGGACATGTTTCGATATACATTCCACGGTATAAGGAAAGTTGTTGGTCGTATTACGACTTGTATCACAAGAAAGTTAGTGATGAAAGAAACCGGTATCATAGAAATTTTGAATAAAAGGTGTTAGCCACATGGTGACTTATGTGCAAATGAAGATATGCGTATATTTGGAAATATACTTAAGGGAAAAGTCTAGTGAGACTTGAATGGGTAACTATGGGCGACTGCCGAATTAGACTGATCACCTGACTCTATAGTTAGCCGATGGAATTCCAGGAGAGTGAAGTTAAGAGTCTAGTGAAACTCGAATGGGAAGCTATGGGCGACTGCGAGTGAGGTTGGCCACCTGACTCTATAGTTTAGCCAATGGAGCTCTAGGAGAGTGCGGCTAGAAAACCTAGTTAAGATGGAATCAAGTAAAGCTTTGAGCATAGGCTCGTATTGGCAGATTACCTCACATGGAGAGCAGACGAATGAACGTATTGAGCAAGTACGTGTGAAAATATTTTTTTGTAGCATGTAAAGCGAAACAGAGTATATTGATTTATATAGAAATTGTAAATGGGTTCACGAGGAAAAGAGATAACATGGGACAGAGTAATTCTGTGAAAATGAAACAATAGTTGATATAAATGACTTTGATATAATCAGGTGGTATTCGACAAGATTGAACAAGAAACAAAGGATAGATCCGGAAATAAAGGAGATATGGGCCAAGATGGTCATTGGCAAAGTTATACTGGAATGGGAGTTAAGACCGGGACAAAGTCTTGTGTTCCAAGGAAGAATATAAATACCTAAGGGTTGCCAAGGTCTTTAAAGGGCAATGATACGGGATGGGTCGTGGTAGACCGACTAACCAAGTCTGCACATTTTATTCCCCTCAAGATGACAGACTCATCTGAGATTTTAAGTCGGCGGTATATTAGGGATACCGTCAGATTTTATGGTATTACTTGGATTGTTGTGTCCGACAGAGATGGGCAATTCACCGACAAAGTATGGTAGAGCATGCAGTCAACTATGGGAACAGACTTAATGATTAGTACAGCATTCTATTCACAAACTGAGGGGCAGTCTGAGAGGATAATACAGACATTGGAGGATATGTTGAAAGCACGCAGGTTAGATTTCAAAAGTGAATGGAAGGATCATCTGTCGTTGGTAGAATTCTCATGTACCGAACATGCAAGACATAGAAATCCAAAGTGACGTGACATACGTCTAAAAGCTTGTCCAAATGGTGGACATAGAACAAAAGGTATTACGGAACCGAGTAATTCAGTTTGTCAAAGAGGTATGGGATCGACATGGTATTAAGGAAGCCATATGGGAATTCGAGTCGGAAATGAGGACAGCTCATCCTGAGCTAATTAGGTAAACATTTGAAACCCTACTTCACTCAATTTTCTGGACCAAAATTTTAAAAAGAGGGTTGTATTGTAATACCCCAGATTTTCAAATTATAAATATTTACGGAAATTACCCATTTAAATTATGAGTTTTAGACATGGATCTAAGATGGGTAAAAATATTGTGTCTTTGCCCAATTAAGACCCAACGGTTTTGGTAAATGTTTTCAATAAAAATTTAATGAGGGATCATGGAAAGATTTTTGGAATAAGATAGACTATCATGGCCGTGTGGGAGATATGAAATCTATGAGATATGCGCATGGGACTTTCTAATCTAAAAGAAGAAAGGATGCATGGCCGAATGTGGATTTGGATATCCAAGTAAATGCGCATAAGATCATTTTATAAAGGGTCTTTCCTTGGTTAAGAGTGGAATTAAAGGAATTACTAAGATAGAGGATCAACACCTTCTAAGTATGAACCAATGAGAGATTAATTAAGGCAATGGCTAAATTTGGAAAGTGCCTAAATATGGAAATATAGATGCTAAATTTGGAAAGTGTCTAAATATGGAAACATTGAAGCCAAATTTGGAAAATGTCTAATTATGAAAACATTGAAGCTAAATTTGGAAATGTTTAAATATGGAGAATGGTTATTAAGTTAGTAAGTTTCTAAGTTTAGAAGTTGGAAATTAAAATGGGAAGTGTAATTAAAGGGAAGGTTTAAAAAATGGAAGAGGCAACAAGAATGGGACGCATGGCACTTTCTATTCTTGATTTAGGGAAGGTTTTATAAGAGGCAAACAAGTGCACACGGCATAAGGTAATTAAAGAAGGGAGCAAGGGCACATAGCACATTCTAAATAGGGATTAAGGAAAAAGAAAGAAAATAAGAAAGGGAGAAAAATAAGGAAGGTTCGACATATATTCAGTATTTTGGTTATAAAGTTCCACTACAATGTCCGATTGCTTTGATTCTTTTTGCGTTGGAAGGAAAACTTCAAGGGCTACAACTTTGTAGTTTTCTGTTTTTTCTGATTCGGAAGTTAACAAGGTCAAAACTAAGCTACAATATGGTATATGTGTAAAAAAATGGGGAACACAAGGGGCGCACGGCTAAGGGTTGCTTATCTTAAGAACTTTCTAATGTGGGATTAAGAAAGGCTATAAAAGGAGTGATCATGAGGGATATACGGCTTTTACATCCTTTATTGTTGAGTTTATTCCTTTTTCACCCTCTCTCAATTATCATTCTCTTCCACACAGCAAGAGCAAGGAGAAAGGAGAAGAAGATTGGAAGAGAAAGATCAAGCAAGGAGAGAACAAGAAATCAATCGGAAAGAGGTAACGGGATCTCGCAAGTGGTGCGCGATCGGTGATCAAATCTTGGACAGAAATGCAAGGACTCGTGAATGGTCTTTGGTAGGATTCCACCTCAATGAAACCATGGGTTTATGTACAATTGTTTTATCTTATTTTGATGAATTTATATGTTTCAAATTGTGATTTTAAATGCTATGTTTATATGATAAAATAACATGTGCGGTATATGTTTTAAACTGTGATTTTTAAATGCTATGATATGTGTTCCTGCATAGCATGTTGGCATTTGCATCTCATGCATGGCATGGGAGGGAAGACAGGTACCCTGAGCCCACACTCCGTCGGAATATCCGTAACGCAAATGTGGGGCCTCCCTTGGTGATGAGAGTCCCACCAGGAGGATTAACTTGATGAGGAAAATTCCATCAAGAGCATACTGTGTAACAGGAGCCCACACTTCGTCGGAATGTCCGTGATGCAACTGTGGCGCCTCCTTAGGTGATGAGAGTCCCACCAGGAGGAATACCTTGATGATGAGAGTCCCATCAAGAGTATACCATATGTTCTGCGACCTTGGTGACGAGAATCCCACCAGGAAGATACCTTGATGATGAGAGTTCCATCATGAGTATACCATATGTTTTGCGATGCGAGGGACTCATTGCATATGATAGCATGGCATGGCATTGAATCGCATGATTATGATGTTTATTGTCATGCAAGGTTTCTGGTTTCATCGGTATGATTGGATCTCAATTATCATACACTGTTTTGGATACAATGTTTTGAAAGTATGAAATGATTTATTATAACTGGTTTTGTTATATATGTTATATCTGGATTTTTGGTACTAACCCATGTGTTAACCCTAACTGGAATTCCTACTGGGCGCGTTGTACTAACGCCCTATTTCTACCCTTTAGAGGATGATGCAGGAAACGAGGAAAACGCTAAACGCGGAAAAGGACAAGGATAGGAGCTTGGAATACTTTTAATTTTATATTTGGTTCAAGATACTCAGAGATTTGTATTTGGAGTATCCAGATTTTAGAATGTAATAACTTAGATGAATTGCTATGGTTGGATGTTTTATTTGGATAATGGTTAATGTAATTATTTGACTATATACTTTGTTATCAATGGAAGAGAACTTGGTTCTAATTTTCTTCGGCATGTTATGATGTATTCCACATGTGTATCGTATTGCTATGTGTGAACTGTTTTCTTGGACTTGATCCATGCACACATAAGGTTGGCAAGTTAAGGATCGGACTTTAGAAGTTCGGACTTAACTCGCGTCGTGACGTCCTGCACTCTATCACTCTACTCTATTATAAAAAAAAACAATAGACTCTGAATTTACGGGAAGAAGCGAGTGAAAAAGGGCTGGGTGTTACAGAGATTTTACTCCCAGTTCAGTTACCACATGTTGGCTTGCATACAGTTGAATTGTAATTTGTACGAAGTCTACATAAAGCAAAGACCGTCGACACACGGGTTGGTGGTTGATACAAGAATCTCTTAACAAAAGAGATTTTCTCACCAAGTGACAATGTCACGCCCCGACCAAAAGGGTAGGCCCGGAACACGACTGATTTTTTTTTTTTTTTTTGAAGATAAACTAACACAAGCATACCAACTGGGCCGGATCAAAGGTTAGGCCGAAAGGTCACACATGATCCCAACATGTGGACTCAAACACATGCCATAAGTCTACCCCACAAAATAGATATAAATAACAACATCAACATAATATCATGAACAATCAAGTCCAACCATATATTCATCATGTAAAATCACTACAAAATGACTACCGCAACGTAGTAGTCTCAATACATAATGTTTACAAAGACCAAGTACCACATCCGATACTTTACAAAAGCCAAAGGTTCCAAGAACCAGAAAGCACAAATAAGGGTATTCCCCCTTTAGGGGAATCCCAAACCACCGTCGCAGCTTATCCATTCTAAGCCTGGAAGAGAGGGTCCTCCTTCTCGGGTTCATCGCTTGAAAGGTGAGTGGTGTGAGCTAACTAGCCCAGTGAAGGAAATATAACAATGCAGTTTAAGTAAAGATAAAACAGGTTAGCAACAGTTCAATAATATCACATGCTTGATAACAATAAGCGTAATCTCAAGTAATACATCAACATCATCAAACACTGCCATCATCCACTGTAACGCCTGCCGACTATGCTGAGACCAGTATTAAGTCCTGACACGGTCAAAATACATCCTTGCAAGTACATCTCCGGCTCTGACTTAGCCGATACTGACACCCTTAAGTCAACAACTGACTACAGCATGGTCCGCCCATGGTCCAGTAGACATAAACCATCTCTCATATGGCCGATATTGGTCCAATAGCCCAGGTACGTGGAAGCAGTCTTACATACTCATACGATCAACATCGTAATATCACAATCATCATCAGCACTCTTACCATAGTGCATCATGTCTAGGCACATGAGTGGGTTCATCAAAACTGAAACCACTCATTGGTCAATACTCATCTCATCATTAAACCTTTTTACAAAATCTGCAGAGTTAAGTTCCCTCACCGTGATTGTGTGGTTACGCGGTCTCTGTTCAAACAACACACAAGTGCACAATCAATATACATAACAAATACGTACACATACGTAGTATTTAGAAATCATACGTTTTCCCACAAAATATCCAGGGTTCATGGAATTGAGTCTCCTACTTGGTTTCTACCCTTTTTAAATTAATATGATAATAGAAAGGGGCTCAGTCCAAAACTCATATTGTCTTTTGGATATTGACCAGATTGACTTATTGAGTTAGGTCTAGATCCTCGGATCACTTCTTAGTTGTCTTCTAGATAGGACCAGATCTGACATTTTGAGGTAGACCTCGAGGTCACCCAGTGCCCGACTATAGTGTCGGCCCTGAAAGTGAATCACTCAGTGCCTGACCAATAGGGTCGGCCTGGAAACGGATACAATAGTATTTACACTATAAGTAATAAGAGAAAAGAGTTAGTACAATTTTAATTAACAAAATGGGTACTAACATCACATCACATAATCTAACAAAAATTTAAATTTTTTTTTTGAATAAAATAATAATATTTATTTATTCAATCATTTCATTAATTATTTATTTATATTTTTTTTCAAAGGGAACCAACATTTCAAATCACAAGCATCAATAATATCAAATAAAAATATTATTTTTTCTTTTTTTTTTTCTTTTTTTTCCTCTTCTTCTTCCTCCCGTTCACTGTCTACAACAGACAGTGAACGGCCGGAAACAGTGAAAAATGAATTTGGAAATGGAGAATTTTCCAGACTCGGTTTTTACATCTGACCGGTCCGATGGATTCCTCCGGGAGTTCTCTTTCCATAGAGAGAGGTTTGGAGCTTTGAAACTCAGTAAGCCATCCGATCTTAACACCGAAAGCTCACTGGTACGAGAAACCCATGGATTTCGTTAGACTTTGAAACTGGTTTTTCTTACTCAAATCAATGCCAAAATCGGGTTTTCTGGATTCAAAACTGACTAGAATTGAAAAGGCAAATGCAATGGTTACCTTGAATTGAATTCCTGGGCTGAAATCCGGTCTGTTGAAAATTTTTCCCAAAAGCTTACGGTTGAAAAATCAGGGAAACAGAGAGGGAAGAGGGGCTGGAAAATCAGAGACCATGACTGAGAGGGAAAGCAGAAGATTTGCTGGGAGTTGAAAACCGAAGGCAAGGGTTCCTTTTATAGGAAAATGGCCGGAAAAACTAGGCCGGGCAGCCACTGCATGAGACTGCATGTGGTGGTGGCTGACGCTGCTACAGTGCCGAAGAAGGGTTTGCAAATCAGCCCTTTTTAATTTTTCTAGTTTTTGCAATTTAGTCCTTTATTTTACAAAATCCGGTTTTAAAACTAAAAGTATGATTTTAAAAACTAAAAATCTTAATCCAACCTTACAGATAGGTTGAGTTTTAAAAAACTTTAACTACCATAAAATTTTTGGAATTTATTGCTCACTAAAAACCATTTATTTAAATAAAAACCATAAATTTACACTATTTACTTAAATAAACAATTGTTAAAATAAACAATTTAGAAATCTCATTTTGAGGTGAAATGAAATAATTAGACCATTCTCAAAATGATCTACCATAAAATACTAATTTCAAAATTTATTTCATTCTCAAAACCCTTTAAAATAATTAATACTCCCTTTCGAGGTTTTGACGGGCTAGATTTAAATACCATTTTCTGAAAATAAATTCATTTTAAAATCAGAAATGCAAATGCTTTATTAAGGAGAATATTATCCATCAATAATATACACATATCACCAATATTCATAAAATAATAACTAAAAGCGGTAAATTACCAAAATGCCCCTCTTGCTCGACGAGCCGGATCACTGAGTTTTCGGGCTCAGATTGGGCCAAACCTAGGCTTTCCTCGAAGCCCTAACCGAAATCTTCAAGATTAACCAGTTAAAAAAAATTATTAAGCTAAAACACGCCTAATCTTGGGCAGGGTATTACATCCTACCCCCCTAAAAGAAAATTTCGTCCCGAAATTTAAAACAACTTATACCTTTTTGACCAGAGAACAGGCCAGGGTACAGCTTCTGCATCGTTGATTCTGGTTCCCACGTCTCATGCTGCACGTCGCGATGTTGCCACAGCACTCGCACTAAAGGTATAGACTTCCTCTTGAGCTCTTAAGTCCGACGCTCTAGAATCTTGACTGGTGCTGCTTCAAAAGTTAGGTCCTCTGACACTTCGATCTCTTCAAAACTGATCACATACGATGGGTCAGGCTCGTACTTCCTTAACATAGACACGTGGAATGTACTATGCACTCTCTCCAAAGCCTGAGGAATATCCAACTGATAGGCCACTTCACCTATCATCTTCAAGATCTCAAAGGGTCCAACATATCGAGGTGATAGTTTGCCCTTGCGCCCGAACCGCTGCACTCCATGACGTGGTGCCACACGTAAGAAAACTCGGTCGCCAACTGCAAACTCCAAAGGTCGTCCCCTTTTGTCAGCATAACTCTTTTGTCTGCTCTGGGCTGTCTTGAGACGCTGTCTGATCACTTCAACTTGCTCTGACGTCTCGCGTACTAGGTCAGGTCCTAGCAGTGCTTTGTCTCCTACCTCTGTCCAACAAAGAGGTGACCTGCAAGGTCTGCCATACAGAACCTCGTAGGGTGTCATCTGCACACTGGAGTGATAACTGTTGTTGTAGACGAACTCGATCAATGGCAAGTGATCTTCGCAACTCCCCTGCATATCCATCACACAAGCTCTTAGCATATCCTCTAAGGTTTGAATGGTTCTTTCTAACTGACCATCCGTCTGAGGGTGAAAAGCAGTGCTGAAGCACAGCTTAGTCCCCAACTCTTCTTGCAATCCTTGCCAAAACCTTGACACAAACCTCGGATCTCTATCAGATACAATGGATACGGGCACTCCATGCAATGTAACTATCTCCTTCAAATGCAGTCTGCTTAGGGTAGCCAAAGAATCCGTCTTCTTGATCAGCAGAAAATGAGCTGACTTCGTCAATCGATCGACTATTACCCAAATAGCGTCGTTCTTCTTAGGAGACTTAGGAAAACCAGTTACAAAATCCATCGTGATATGCTCCCACTTCCATTCAGCCACTTCCAAAGGTTACATCTTTCCGCCAGGTCGTTGATGTTCCGCCTTCACTTGTTGACAAGTTAAGCACTTGGACACAAAATCTGATACCTTACGCTTCATACCTTTCCACCAGAAAACTCGCTGCAAGTCACGATACATCTTCGTTCCACCAGGACGCACCGCAAAGCGAGATCGATGAAAGTGATCAAGCACCTTTCTCCTGCACTAGTCTAACTTTGGCACAAAAAGTCTGTCCTTGAAAGTCAGACTTCCGTCCGCCTTGATCTTCCAATCCTCTAGAGTCGCTCCTCCTGAAAGCTGAGTTGCCAACTCTTTCACTTCTGGGTCGCTCTGTTGTCCTTCCAACACCAATCTAACTACCTCGGGTTGCAGAACCAAACTATGGATTCTTGCTGACCTGCTTCCTTCGATCAGCTCCAGATCTTACTCGGACAAAACTTCGAGCATCTTCCACTGCAAGGATGCCATCCTCGCCACGTCGCTGTGAGACTTCCTAGTCAAGGCATCAGCCACTACGTTGGTTTTCCCTGGGTGATAAGAGAGACTGAAGTCATAATCTCCCAAGTACTCCATCCATCTTCGCTGCCTCATATTCAAGACTATGGTGATCAGAAAATACATTCAACTTCTCACAACATAAGTAATGTCTCCACAATTTTAACCAGAATACAACGGCTGCCAACTCCAAATCATGAGTCGGGTAGTTCTGCTCATGTCCCTTCAATTGCCTGGAACCATAAGCTACTACCTTCCCCTCTTGCATCAGCACACAACCCAAACCAAACTTTGACGCATCGCAATAAACAGCGTAACCTCGTCCTTGCTCGGGTATCACCAACACTAGAGACGTCGTCAACTTCTCCTTCAGCTCCTGGAATTCTTTCTCACAAGCTTCGCTCCACTCGAACTTGACGTTCTTCCTCGTCAGCCGAGTCATCGGTACCGCGATCTGAAAGAAGTGCGGGATAAACTTTCGGTAATATCCTGCTAATCCCAGAAAGCTCCGGATCTCGAACACGCTCTTGGGACTCTCCCAAGTCTTCACGGTCTCTACCTTCGCTGAATCTACCGAGATTCCTCCTTGAGACACCACGTGTCCCAGAAACTGCACTTGAGTCAACCAAAACTCACACTTGCTCAGCGTAACGAACAGCTGATGCTCCCGAAGAGTGTGAAGAACAATCCGCAGATGACGTTCATGCTCCTCCTCTGATGACGAAAAGATCAAGATATCGTCGATGAAGACTATCACAAACTCTCGCAGATACGGTCGAAACACGCGATTCATCAAATCCATAAACATGGCTGGCGCGTTCGTCAGACCGAAAGGCATCACAACAAAATCATACAAGCCATACTGCGTCCGAAAAACAGTCTTTGGAATGTCCTCCTCTCGAATCCGCAACTGATGGTAACCCGACCTCAAATCGATTTTCGAAAAACACTTCGATCCCCTCAAAAGATCAAAGAGGTCGTCTATTCTAGGCAACGGATACTTATTCTTAATAGTTACCTGGTTAAGCCGCCGGTAATCTATACACATCCTCATCGATCCATCCTTCTTTTTCACAAAGAGAGCAGGTACGCCCCACGGCGAGTTGCTCTGACGGATAAAACCAAGCCTAAGAAGCTCTTCTACCTGCGTAGCTAGCTCTCTCTGCTCTGCCGGCGCCATTCGATAAGGTGCCATGGAAATTGGAGATGTTCCTGGCTGTAGGTCTATAACAAACTCTATCTCTTGGCGTGGAGGTAGTCCAGCCAACTGGTCAGGAAAAACATCCATAAACTCACACACCACCCGAGGAGTAGCAGACTCTACACCACCTATATCTTCCCAACCCATGCTCGCCACCACACTACCAGGATACGCCCTAAGGCCAGAGAAAGTGACTCTCATCTTTTCATAGGGTACTAACTTCTCCATAAACCTCTCACCGGTTGAGGAGGCCCCACGAATTCTCCTCTGAGAGCAGTCTATCAAGACTCCAAAAACAGACAACCAATCCATACCAAGGATGATGTCAAAGTCCGTCATTTCCAGAACTAGAAAATCATAGGACAACTCCACTCCGCTAATCTTCAAAACACAAGATCTACACTCTTGGTTCGCCAAAGCCTTCTTACCCAGGGGTGAAACTACCATTAGCGGGTTAACTACTTCTACCGGTTTCAAGCCCAATCTAACACAACAAGTTCTAGAGATAAAGGAATGCGAAGCACCGGTATCAAACAACACTCGAGCCAAAAGACTGAAAAGATTAAGGGTATGAAAACCCTTCAAAACAACAAAACTCAACTCTTACAAAAACAAACTCCCCGAAGCCCCCAACAAACACTAATCAAATCTTCCAAAGAAGATCCTGCCTCATCACCAAAGTAATAGAAGTTGTTCGGACAGGCCTCAGACTTGTGTCCGAACACTCCGTAAGTTAAACAGGGTATAATCCCTGGTCCTCCTACATAAGGACAATTTGTCCTTGCGCTCCAATGCCCGCGGAGTCCTCAAACAGGGCAAATTACACCGGGCGGATAGGGGCAGTAGGTAAGTTGTACCCCTCCTGATTGCAGAGTTCACACATATAATCCGGGCACTCGTCCGAAGGCGGGGTAGCCGGAATATACTCGGGCAAGCTGTTCTCCCCTACTAACTCCTCAGGAATCGGGATATCTCCCTCTTCTTCTACAGGCTCAGCACCAACATGGTACTCTGGGGATGCTACTTCCATCTCTTCTTCAAGTGCAACCTCATTGAAGTTGGGCACACCGGAGTCATCTGAAGAATCCAAGATGATTGGGTCGCTAGGGTTCCCCTGGAAATACTCGGTATTGCCTGACATATCTGTATCACCAAACAAGAAGATGTCAAAAACAATAGCAATATTAAGGCAAAAGAAAGCCTAACTAGGTAGTACCCATCACAGTCCTAGAATTTGAGCCTACGCTCTAATACCAAGCTGTCATGCCCCGACGCGAAGGGTAGGCCCGGAACGCGACTGATTTTTTTTTTTTTTTTTGAAGATAAACTAACACAAGCATATCAACTGGGCTGGATCAATGGTTAGGCCCCAAAGGTCACACATGATCCCAACATGTGGACTCAAACACATACCATAAGTCTACCCCACAAAATAGATATAAATAACAACATCAACATAAATCATGAACAATCAAGTCCAACCATTCATTCATCATGCAAAATCACTACAAAATGACTACCGCAACGTAACAGTCTCAATACATAATGTTTACAAAGACCAAGTACCACATCCGGTACTTTACAAAAGCCAAAGGTTCTAAGAACCAGAAAGCACAAATAAAGGTATTCCCCCTTCAGGGGAATCCCAAACCACCGTCGTAGCTTATCCATCCTAAGCCTGGAAGAGAGGGTCCTCCTCCTCGGGTTCATCGCCTGAAAGGTGAGTGGTGTGAGCTAACTAGCCTAGTGAAGGAAATATAACAATGCAATTTAAGTAAAGATAAAACAGGTTAGCAACAGTTCAATAATATCACATGCTTGATAACAATAAGCATAATCTCAAGTAATACATCAACATCATCAAACACTGCCATCATCCACCGTAACGCCTGCCGACTACGCTGAGACCAGTATTAAGTCCTGACACGGTCAAAATACATCCTTGCAAGTATATCTTCGGCTCTGACTTAGCCGATACTGGCACCCTCAAGTCAGCAACTGACGACAGCATGGTCCGCCCATGGTCCATTAGACATAAACCATCTCTCATATGGCCGATATTGGTCCAATAGCCCACGTACGTGGAAGCAGTCTTACATACTCATACGATCAACATCGTAATATCACAATCATCATCAGCACTCTTACCATAGTGCATCATGTCTAGGCACATGAGTGGGTTCATCAAAACTGAAATCACTCATTGCTCAATACTCATCTCATCATAAAACCTTTTTACAAAATCTGCAGAGTTAAGTTCCCTCACCGTGATTGTGTGGTTATGCGGTCTCTGTTCAAACAACACACAAGTGCACAATCAATATACATAACAAATACGTACACATACGTAGTATTTGGAAATCATACGTTTTCCCACAAAATATCCAGGGTTCATGGAATTGAGTCTCCTATTTGGTTTATACCCTTTTTAAATTAATATAATAATAGAAAGGGGCTCAGCCAAAACTCATATTGTCTTCTGGATATTGACCAGATTGACTTATTAAGTTAGATCTAGATCCTCGGGTCACTTCTTAGTTGTCTTCTGGATAGGACCAGATCTGACATTTTGAGTTAGACCTTGAGGTCACCAAGTGCCCGACTATAGTGTCGGCTTGAAAGTGAATCACTCAGTGCCCGACCAATAGGATCGGCCTGGAAGCGGATACAATAGTATTTACACTATAAGTAATAAGAGAAAAGGGTTAGTACAATTTTAATTAACAAAATGGGGTATTAACATCACATCACATAATCTAACAAAATTTAAATTTTTTTTTGAATAAAATAATAATATTTATTTATTCAATCATTTAATTAATTCTTTATTTTTATATATATATTTTTTTTTCAAAGGGAACCAACATTTCAAATCAAAAACATCAATAATATCAAATAAAAATATTTTTTTTCTTTTTTTTTTTTCCCTCTTCTTCTTGCTCCCGTTCACTGTCTGCAACAGACAGTGAACGGCCGAAAACAGTGAAAAGTGAATTTGGAAATAGGGAATTTTCCAGACTCGATTTTTATATCTGACCGGTCCGATGGATTCCTCCGGGAGTCCTCTTTCCATAGGGAGAGGTTTGGAGCTTTGAAACTCAATAAGCCATCCGATCTTAACACCGAAAGCTCACTGATACGAGAAACCCATGGATTTCCTTAGACTTTGAAATTGGTTTTTCTTACTCAAATCAATGCCAAAATCGGGTTTTCTTGATTCAAAACTGACTAGAATTGAAAGGGGAATGCAATGGTTACCTTGAATTGAATTCCTGGGCTGCAATCCGGTCTGTTGAAAAAATTTCCCCAAAAGCTTACGATTGAAAAATCAGGGAAACAGAGAGGGAAGAGGGGCTGGAAAATCAGAGAGCATAGACTGAGAGGGAAAGCAGAAGATTTGCTGGGAGTTGAAAACCGAAGGCAAGGGTTCCTTTTATAGGAAAATGGCCGGAAAAACTGGGCCGAGCGGCCACTGCATGCGGCTGCATGTGGTGGTGGCTGACGCTGCTACAGTGCCGAAGAAGGGTTTGCAAATCAGCATTTTTTAATTTTTCTAGTTTTTGCAATTTAGTCCTTTATTTTACAAAATCCGGTTTTAAAACTAAAAGTATGATTTTAAAAACTAAAAATCTTAATCCAACCTTACAGATAGGTTGAGTTTTAAAAAACTTTAACTACCATAAAAATTTTGGAATTTATCGCTCACTAAAAACCATTTATTTAAATAAAAACCATAAATTTACACTATTTACTTAAATAAACAATTGTTAAAATAAGCAATTTAGAAATCTCATTTTAAAGTGAAATGAAATATCTAAACCATTCTTAAAATGGTCTACCATAAAATACTAATTTCAAAATTCATTTTATTTTCAAAACCCGTTAAAATAATTAATACTCCCTTTCGGGGTTTTGACGGGCGGGATTTAAATACCATTTTCCGAAAATAAATTCATTTTAAAATCAGAAATGCAAATCCTTTATTAAGGAGAATATTATCCATCAATAATATACACATATCAACAATATTCATAAAATAATAACTAAAAGCGGTAAATTACCAAAATGCCCCTCTAGCTCGACGTGCCGGGTCACTGAGTTTTCTGGCTCAGATTGGGCCAAACCTGGGCTTTCCTCGAAGCCCTAACCGAAATCTTCGAGATTAACTAGTTAAAAAAATTATTAAGCTAAAACACGCCTAATCTGGGGCAGGGTATTACATCCTACCCCCCTAAAAGAAAATTTCGTCCCGAAATTTAAAACAACTTATACCTTTTTGACCAGAGAACAGGCCAGGGTACAGCTTCTGCATCGTTGATTCTGGTTCCCACGTCTCATGCTGCACGTCGCGATGTTGCCACAGCACTCGCACTAAAGGTATAGACTTCCCCTTGAGCTCTTAAGTCCGACGCTTTAGAATTTTGACTGGTGCTGCTTCAAAAGTTAGGTCCTCTGACACTTCGATCTCTTCAAAACTGATCACATACGATGGGTCAGGCTCGTACTTCCTTAACATAGACACGTGGAATGTACTATGCACTCTCTCCAAAGCCTGAGGAATATCCAACTGATAGGCCACTTCACCTATCATCTTCAAGATCTCAAAGGGTCCAACATATCGAGGTGATAGTTTTCCCTTGCGCCCGAACCGCTGCACTCCATGACGTGGTGCCACACGTAAGAAAACTCGGTCGCCAACTGTAAACTCCAAAGGTCGTCGCCTTTTGTCAGCATAACTCTTTTGTCTGCTCTGGGCTGTCTTGAGACGCTTTCTGATCACTTCAACTTGCTCTGACGTCTCGCGTACTAGGTCAGGTCCTAGCAGCGCTTTGTCTCCTACCTCTGTCCAACAAAGAGGTGACCTGCAAGGTCTGCCATACAGAGCCTCGTAGGGTGTCATCTCCACACTGGAGTGATAACTGTTGTTGTAGACGAACTCGATCAATGGCAAGTGATCTTCCCAACTCCCCTGCATATCCATCACACAAGCTCTTAGCATATCCTCTAAGGTTTGAATGGTTCTTTCTGACTGACCATCCGTCTGAAGGTGAAAAGCAGTGCTGAAGCACAGCTTAGTCCCCAACTCTTCTTGCAATCCTTGCCAAAACCTTGACACAAACCTCGGATCTCTATCAGATATAATGGATACGGGCACTCCATGCAATCTAACTATCTCCTTCAAATGCAGTCTACTTAGGGTAGCCAAAGAATCCGTCTTCTTGATCAGCAGAAAATGAGCTGACTTCGTCAATCGATCGACTATTACCCAAATAGCGTCGTTCTTCTTAGGAGACTTAGGAAAACCAGTTACAAAATCCATCGTGATATGCTCCCACTTCCATTCAGCCACTTCCAAAGGTTACATCTTTCCGCCAGGTCGTTGATGTTCTGCCTTCACTTGTTGACAAGTTAAGCACTTGGACACAAAATCTGATACCTCGCGCTTCATACCTTTCCACCAGAAAACTCGCTGCAAGTCACGATACATCTTCGTTCCACCAGGATGTACCGCAAAGCGAGATCGATGAAAGTGATCAAGCACCTTTCTCCTGCACTAGTCCAACTTTGGCACAAAAAGTCTGTCCTTGAAAGTCAGACTTCCGTCCTCCTTGATCTTCCAATCCTCTAGAGTCGCTCCTCCTGAAAGCTGAGTTGCCAACTCTTTCACTTCTGGGTCGCTCTGTTGTCCTTCCAACACCAATCTAACTACCTCGGGTTGCAGAACCAAACTATGGATTCTTGCTGACCTGCTTCCTTCGATCAGCTCCAGATCTTACTCAGACAAAACTTCGAGCATCTTCCACTGCAAGGATGCCATCCTCGCCACGTCGTTGTGAGACTTCCTACTCAAGGCATCAGCCACTACGTTGGTTTTCCCTGGGTGATAAGAGAGACTGAATTCATAATCTCCCAAGTACTCCATCCATCTTCGCTGCCTCATATTCAAGACTATGGTGATCAGAAAATACATTCAACTTCTCACCATATAAGTAATGTCTCCACAATTTTAACCAGAATACAACGGCTGCCAGCTCCAAATCATGAGTCGGGTAGTTCTGCTCATGTCCCTTCAATTGCCTGGAACCATAAGCTACTACCTTCCCCTCTTGCATCAGTACACAACCCAAACCAAACTTTGACGCATCGCAATAAACAGCGTAACCTCGTCCTTGCTCGGGTATCACCAACACTAGAGACGTCGTCAACTTCTCCTTCAGCTCCTGGACTGCTTTCTCACAAGCTTCGCTCCACTCGAACTTGACGTTCTTCCTCGTTAGCCGAGTCATCGGTACCGCGATCTGAAAGAAGTGCGGGATAAACTTTCGGTAATATCCTGCTAATCGCAGAAAGCTCCGGATCTCGAACACGCTCTTGGGACTCTCCCAAGTCTTCACTGTCTCTACCTTCGCTGAATCTACCGAGATTCCTCCTGGAGACACCACGTGTCCCAGAAACTGCACTTGAGTCAACCAAAACTCACACTTGCTCAGCTTAGCGAACAGCTGATGCTCCCGAAGAGTGTGAAGAACAATCCGCAGATGACGTTCATGCTCCTCCTCT
Source organism: Chimonanthus salicifolius (assembly GCA_013350335.1). NCBI lineage: Eukaryota > Viridiplantae > Streptophyta > Magnoliopsida > Laurales > Calycanthaceae > Chimonanthus > Chimonanthus salicifolius. Next base: position 56,509,508 of record CM023532.1, read on the forward strand.
GATGACGAAAAGATCAAGATATCGTCGATGAAGACTATCACAAACTCTCGCAGATACGGTCGAAACACGCGATTCATCAAGTCCATAAACATGGCTGGCGCGTTCGTCAGACCGAAAGGCATCACAACGAAATCATACAAGCCATACTGCGTCCGAAAAACAGTCTTTGGAATGTCCTCCTCTCGAATCCGCAACTGATGGTAACCCGACCTCAAATCGATTTTCGAAAAACACTTCGATCCCCTCAAAAGATCAAAGAGGTCATCTATTCTAGGCAACGGATACTTATTCTTAATAGTTACCTGGTTAAGCCGCCGGTAATCTATACACATCCTCATCGATCCATCCTTCTTTTTCACAAAGAGAGCAGGTGCGCCCCACGGCGAGTTGCTCTGACGGATAAAACCAAGCCTAAGAAGCTCTTCTACCTGCGTAGCTAGCTCTCTCTGTTTTGCCGGCGCCATTCGATAAGGTGCCATGGAAATTGGAGATGTTCCTGGCTGTAGGTCTATAACAAACTCTATCTCTTGGCGTGGAGGTAGTCCAGCCAACTGGTCAGGAAAAACATCCATAAACTCACACACCACCCGAGGAGTAGCAGACTTTACACCACCTACATCTTCCCAACCCATGCTCGCCACCACACTACCAGGATACGCCCTAAGGCCAGAGAAAGTGACTCTCATCTTTTCATAGGGTACTAACTTCTCCATAAACCTCTCACCGGTTGAGGAGGCCCCACGAATTCTCCTCTGAGAGCAGTCTATCAAGACTCCAAAAACAGACAACCAATCCATACCAAGGATGATGTCAAAGTCCGTCATTTCCAGAACCAGAAAATCATAGGACAACTCCACTCCGCTAATCTTCAAAACACAAGATCTACACTCTTCGTTCGCCAAAGCCTTCTTACCCAAGGGTGAAACTACCATTAGCGGGTTAACTACTTCTACCAGTTTCAAGCCCAATCTAACACAACAAGTTCTAGAGATAAAGGAATGCGAAGCACCGGTATCAAACAACACTCGAGCCAAAAGACTGAAAAGATTAAGGGTATGAAAACCCTTCAAAACAACAAAACTCAACTCTTACAAAAACAAACTCCCCGAAGTCCCCCAACAAACACTAATCAAATCTTCCAAAGAAGATCCTGCCTCATCACCAAAGTAATAGAAGTTGTTCGGACAGGCCTCAGACTTGTGTCCGAACACTCCGCAAGTTAAACAGGGTATAATCCCTGGTCCTCCTACATAAGGACAATTTGTCCTTGCGCTCCAATGCCCGCGGAGTCCTCAAACAGGGCAAATTACACCGGGCGGATAGGGGCAGTAGGTAAGTTGTACCCCTCCTGATTGCGGAGTTCACACATATAATCCGGGTACTCGTCCGAAGGCGGAGTAGCCGGAATATACTCGGGCAAGCTGTTCTCCCCTACTGACTCCTCAGGAATCGGGATATCTCCCTCTTCTTCTACAGGCTCAGCACCAACATGGTACTCTAGGGATGCTACTTCCATCTCTTCTTCAAGTGCAACCTCATTGAAGTTGGGCACACCGGAGTCATCTGAAGAATCCAAGATGATTGGGTCGCTAGGGGTCCCCGGGAAATACTCAGTATTGCCTGACATATCTGTATCACCAAACAAGAAGATGTCAAAAACAATAGCAATACTAAGGCAAAAGAAAGTCTAACTAGGTAGTACCCATCACAGTCCTAGAGTTTGAGCCTACGCTCTAATACCAAGCTGTCATGCCCCGACCCGAAGGGTAGGCCCGGAACGCGACTGATTTTTTTTTTTTTTTTAAGATAAACTAACACAAGCATATCAACTGGGCTGGATCAATGGTTAGGCCCCAAAGGTCACACATGATCCCAACATGTGGACTCAAACACATATCATAAGTCTACCCCACAAAATAGATATAAATAACAACATCAACATAATATCATGAACAATCAAGTCCAACCATTCATTCATCATGCAAAATCACTACAAAATGACTACCGCAACGTAGTAGTCTCAATACATAATGTTTACAAAGACCAAGTACCACATCCGGTACTTTACAAAAGCCAAAGGTTCTAAGAACCAGAAAGCACAAATAAAGGTATTCCCCCTTCAGGGGAATCCCAAACCACCGTCGTAGCTTATCCATCCTAAGCCTGGAAGAGAGGGTCCTCCTCCTCGGGTTCATCGCCTGAAAGGTGAGTGGTGTGAGCTAACTAGCCTAGTGAAGGAAATATAACAATGCAATTTAAGTAAAGATAAAACAGGTTAGCAACAGTTCAATAATATCACATGCTTGATAACAATAAGCATAATCTCAAGTAATACATCAACATCATCAAACACTGCCATCATCCACCGTAACGCCTGCCGACTACGCTGAGACCAGTATTAAGTCCTGACACGGTCAAAATACATCCTTAGAAGTATATCTTCGGCTCTGACTTAGCCGATACTGGCACCCTCAAGTCAGCAACTGACGACAGCATGGTCCGCCCATGGTCCATTAGACATAAACCATCTCTCATATGGCCGACATTGGTCCAATAGTCCACGTACGTGGAAGCAGTCTTACATACTCATACAATCAACATCGTAATATCACAATCATCATCAGTACTCTTACCATAGTGCATCATGTCTAGGCACATGAGTGGGTTCATCAAAACTGAAATCACTCATTGCTCAATACTCATCTCATCATAAAACCTTTTTACAAAATCTGTAGAGTTAAGTTCCCTCACCGTGATTGTGTGGTTACGCAGTCTCTGTTCAAACAACACACAAGTGCACAATCAATATACATAACAAATACGTACACATACGTAGTATTTGGAAATCATACGTTTTCCCACAAAATATCCAGGGTTCATGGAATTGAGTCTCCTATTTGGTTTCTACCCTTTTTAAATTAATATAATAATAGAAAGGGGCTCAGCCAAAACTCATATTGTCTTCTGGATATTGACCAGATTGACTTATTAAGTTAGATCTAGATCCTCGGGTCACTTCTTAGTTGTCTTCTGGATAGGACCAGATCTGACATTTTGAGTTAGACCTTGAGGTCACCTAGTGCCCGACTATAGTGTCGGCTTGAAAGTGAATCACTCAGTGCCCGACCAATAGGATCGGCCTGGAAGCGGATACAATAGTATTTACACTATAAGTAATAAGAGAAAAGGGTTAGTACAATTTTAATTAACAAAATGGGGTATTAACATCACATCACATAATCTAACAAAATTTAATTTTTTTTGAATAAAATAATAATATTTATTTATTCAATCATTTAATTAATTATTTATTTATATATATATATTTTTTTTCAAAGGGAACCAACATTTCAAATCAAAAGCATCAATAATATCAAATAAAAATATTTTTTTGCTTTTTTTTTTTCCTCTTCTTCTTACTCCCGTTCACTGTCTGCAACAGACAGTGAACGGCCGAAAACAGTGAAAAGTGAATTTGGAAATGGGGAATTTTCCAGACTCGGTTTTTATATCTGACCGGTCCGATGGATTCCTCCGGGAGTCCTCTTTCCATAGGGAGAGGTTTGGAGCTTTAAAACTCAATAAGCCATCCGATCTTAACACCGAAAGCTCACTGATACGAGAAACCCATGGATTTCCTTAGACTTTGAAACTGGTTTTTCTTACTCAAATCAATGCCAAAATCGGGTTTTCTGGATTCAAAACTGACTAGAATTGAAAGGGGAATGCAATGGTTACCTTGAATTGAATTCCTGGGCTGAAATCCGGTCTGTTGAAAAATTTTCCCCAAAAGCTTACGATTGAGAAATCAGGGAAACAGAGAGGGAAGAGGGGCTGGAAAATCAGAGAGCATAGACTGAGAGGGAAAGCAGAAGATTTGCTGGGAGTTGAAAACCGAAGGCAAGGGTTCCTTTTATAGGAAAATGGCCGGAAAAACTGGGCCGAGCAGCCACTGCATGCAGCTGCATGTGGTGGTGGCTGACGCTGCTACAGTGCTGAAGAAGGGTTTGCAAATCAGCCTTTTTTAATTTTTCTAGTTTTTGCAATTTAGTCCTTTATTTTACAAAATCCGGTTTTAAAACTAAAAGTATGATTTTAAAAACTAAAAATCTTAATCCAACCTTACAGATAGGTTGAGTTTTAAAAAACTTTAACTACCATAAAAATTTTGGAATTTATCGCTCACTAAAAACCATTTATTTAAATAAAAACCATAAATTTACACTATTTACTTAAATAAACAATTGTTAAAATAAGCAATTTAGAAATCTCATTTTAAAGTGAAATGAAATATCTAAACCATTCTTAAAATGGTCTACCATAAAATACTAATTTCAAAATTCATTTCATTTTCAAAACCCGTTAAAATAATTAATACTCCCTTTCGGGGTTTTGACGGGCGGGATTTAAATACCATTTTCTGAAAATAAATTCATTTTAAAATCAGAAATGCAAATCCTTTATTAAGAAGAATATTATCCATCAATAACATACACATATCAACAATATTCATAAAATAATAACTAAAAACGGTAAATTATCAAAATGTCCCTCCAGCTCGACGAGCCGGATCACTGAGTTTTCGGGCTCAGATTGGGCCAAACCTGGGCTTTCCTCGAAGCCCTAACCGAAATCTTCGAGATTAACCAGTTAAACAAAATTATTAAGCTAAAACACGCCTAATCTGGGGCAGGGTATTACAGACAAAGTCTCTCCAACTAGGATCTTCCATTTTAATTAAAATAAAAATATATTTTAAGGGTAGCGATCCTCACACGTCACTTTTGTATAACAAGACATGAGAAATAGTGGATTTCCCACTTTACCTTTCACCTCTGTTATACGAATAACTTAAAATGAATTACCGGCGAGGCGATCACTCCAAAACGGAGAGCCGTTTTAGTTCGTTCATCCACTGTGGGTTTTTCCACGTTTGACTTTGGTTTTTAAACGAGGTCATTTCTCGATCGATTTATACAAATAAGGTATCAAAATTCATCTACTTTGAATTTGATGAACTCTGAAACTGATTTTAAGTGAAAATGGGATAGTTTTGGGTTAAAAATTCGTACCCAAAGAATTTAATAAAAACGGTCTTCCCTCTTAATTATTTGGGTACGATTTTTTAAGCCTAAAACTATATCCTGTTCACTTAAAATCAGTGTCGGAGTTCATAAAAGTCAGAGTAGATCAATTTTGATACGTTGTTTATAAAAATCGGTTGAGAAATTGTGACGTCCCATCTCACTACGGGCACGTTATCTCTGAAAAGTCTCTAAACATAACCAAGGAACGGATATCTGACATTTTTTTTTAAATGGGATAACTACCTCCCGCTCAACAATCCAATAAAGGCCAAATCCAACATAACATTAAGCATAATAAACAACCACCGACCGTTCAATATAGGTATACAATCATCCAAACAAAACATGTGATAATGAGTCCATACAAACAAGAGTCTCTCGAAACTAAAACATAAGCACAATATGAGATATTTAACTACTGTTACTGTAACGCTCCGACCTGATGATGGGCCCGGAATGCTAATAATTTTTTTTTTTTATTAATCTCCCATCAACTAACATCATAGTTGGGCTGGATCTTCAATTTTACTAAAAAGTCCATCATAGAAAATGTCACACGTGCTCTTCTCATGTGGACTTAAATTCTGTACCATATGTTCCCATATACAAATACATATTTCACAAACAAATATCTCCATTTATTCGATCAGAGTTATGAACGAAAATATAGCAATTTACACATGCTTAGATTTATAGTACTACATACGATATTAAAATCAACATAACATCATTTGCATGAAAATAGATGTAATAAACATATTTTCCATCATCAGGAAATACGATTGACTGCAAAGGCTCTCTCATCCTAAGTCAGCTGTGGAGGTTCCTCCTCCTCAGGTGCCAACCCTGCAATGTAAGGGATGTGAGCTCCAAGCCCAGTGAAAAGATCTTAAAACAACACATTCATCAACATGTACAGGTTAAACAATGCAGTCTAATCATAACAATAGTAAGGATCTACTCTTACCATTTTAAAATCACAGTTATCTACTCATGAATGGTCTACTTTACCATACTTATCAATTTACCATAAATGGTCTCATGTACCATTTATCTTACCTGAATTCATACATGGTCTACTATACCAATTTATCAAGTCGTCATTACAGTCATCTCACTGCCATACTACTGTCATACCACTGTTATACCACTGTCATGCCACTGACGTGCCACTAACGTATACCACTGCCCAATGGTTTCACATATCATTTATCATACTTGAAATTATAACTGGTCTACTATACCAATATTTAAAATCATCCGTGATACTGCCATGCCACGGCAAAACCAAAGCATTATTCCCGACACGGTCAAAATGCAACGTCTTACAAGAAATCTCCAGCACACTTGGGCCGGTACTGGCACACCTTGTCTAGCAACTGACACATCTGTGCCAGTAGATGCAAACCGACACACCTGGGCCGGTAATCGACACACCTGGGCCAATAATAGTTCAACAGTAGCGGGTACGTGAAGGCAGTATCAATATCATAAATTCTCAATTTTTTCACATCAGATCATCTTATCAATAGTATCAACTTCATACTTCAGTCTTCATCATAACATGATGCTCAAGTTCTCACATCGGAGAATATCATTATCAATATCAACTTCATACTTCAATCAATATTCATAACATGATGCTCAAGTTCTCATCATCAATATCAATACCATGCATGATAAACGTCATTAGTAATAATATGAACATATCTTAACAATATATATCAAGTATAAGCATATAAGTGGGTTCATTCTTCGTTTATAGACTAGTAGACTTCGACTCCCTGACACCGTCTATGCTTTCGTTCTAACAATTAGAACCAATTTTCATCTCTCACATGAAAGCAGTGTCAAGTCTCGCATTCTGGTTTATTCGGTCATTTCCATATCATGTATAATCCATGAAACCACTCATTGTACTAGATTTAGATTTACAAAACCTGATTTACCGATATTTGTATTGTTAAGTCTCCTCACCGTAAAACGTAGAGTATCGCGAGTGTCTTTCAAATACACAAATAGAACTACAATGAATCATATAGTCAAACAAAATACACAATTATATATAATACATCATACATTCATAGTATTTCAAATCCTTTTGTCCTATTTTCTGGAAAAACTTCAAGTGAAATGGATTTGAGTCTCCTAAACGGACAACTATCCATTTTACATTACAATAATCCATATAAATAGGTGCTCAGGTCACTACACATATTGTCTTCTGGAAATGACCATGGAGACATATTGAGTTAGCCCTAGAGATATAAGATGCTCAGGCCACTACTCATATATTGAGTTAGGCCTAGAGATATAGGATGCTCAGGCCACTACTCGTATAGCGAGTTAGACCTAAAGATCACTCAGTGTCCGAACTCTTCTTTTTCTAAATTTTGAGTTACATCAGGACCTTCAGAACTTGAATTAGTTCATTCGAAACATGCTTCGGAACTTGATAGTGTGGCTTCGGAACCTCTAAAGCTACAGTCTCAGAATGTCTTATATATGCTTCAGAACATGCAATCGGAACTTCCGAGCCTCAGAACCAGCTACAGTGACTTCGGAACCTCAAAGTCAGGTTCCAAGAGCTTCAACACTGCTACAGTGATCTCGAAACTTGGCTTCAGCACTGGTACAGTGATATCGGAACTTGGCTTCAGCACTACTACAGTAACCTCGGAACTTCCGGGTCAGGTTCCGAGACCTATCTTCTTCAACCAGCCACTTGCAGAAAGTGCAGTGACGGGATAGGTAGGGTCAAATATGAATCCAAAAAGCAGAGGGGTTCTTGAATTTTTTTTCTAAATCTAACCAGTCCGATAAATTTGTCTATGAGTCTACTATATTTTAGAGATCAATTAAACATAAAACAACTAATAAAAACCTCTGATTTTGAAGGTGAAATCATCAAAACACATGAAAAATCATGATTTCCACTAAATTTCAAAACTTACTTTAAGGCTCATTTCAAAACCAAATTCACTTATGTTTGATCTTAAACCTGTTAGAATTTCAAAATGAATACAAAGGTTACCTTCGATTGGAGAGTTGGATGGAGTTTCAGCCTTTCCAAATTTTTGCCTAAGGTGAAGAACGTGAGAAGAAGCTTTGAAGAAAGAGGAAGAAGAGAGTGAGCAGCACTTGCAGTTGGTTTTTTATTTCAAAAATATGTAAGACTCCTTGGGTTTGATATGAATTTATAGTGAATGGAGAGGAGTTGTTGGTGGTAGAGTAAAGGCCACGATAGTCGATCGTCGATGCTACATGAATCAATGGATGATTCGCGCCAACATAGCTGCTTCAAATTTTCACCTGCTACGCAGGTGTTTAAATTTTTTGGGTTATTTACAGTTTAGTCCATTCCAACTTATTTTCATTTTAATCCATTTTATTTATTTCCAATATTTAACTAATTAAAAGATTTATTTAATTTAATCCATTTTGTCCAAAAAGTTGGATTTTAAAATCTTTAAATACCATAAAATTTTGGAGAATTATAATTCATTAAAATAAATTGATTTAAATAAAAATGACATTTTAACACTATTCCCTTAACTCAAGTTGTATTTATTTAAAGGAATTTAAAACCTTAACTTTTAACATCCAAAAAGATGATATGTTTAAACATAGATTAGATAATACATATTTTCTTAGAATTTTCGACCTTCTAAAATTATTTAAAATAATTATTTCTTAAAGATCGGGACCTTTTCGGGTCAAAATAATAATATTTCTGAAATCAAAATATAGTTTAAAGACTCTATAATCCCAAAATTTAAGTCCCTAGCAAGGAACTCAATTTAATTCAATCAATATTCAAACTATAATTTAAAATCATTAAAATAATACTATTCATGGTAAATTACCATTTTGCCCTCCCAACTTAAGTGAGTTAGATCAAAAAGTTACCAAGCTCTAATTGAGCCGATCCTGAACTTTTCTAAAATCTCAATCTATAATCTTCATGATTAACGGATCAAAACACAATTAATTAATAGAAATAACATAATTAGCCCTAATTTTGGGTCAAGGTATTATAGTTACTCCTCCCTGAGTACCTCCTCAAGGGGTCCGCCTGGTCCCTCCACAATTGGGGTAATTGAAAGGTAAGGGGTGAGCTAACAGCCCAGTGAAGAGATAATCCTTATCACGAGTTAGCAACTTAAATAGAGATCATATGTATTAATGCAAGAATATCATAATAACAAGGGTGCTTATGTGCATGAAACCTAACTACACCACCAACTAATGATCCACCAACCAAATCTGAGACATCATCTCGGTAGCCCACATCGGGTCCTCCAACAACTCTGATCTCCCTACCAGTGTCAACAGGATACTGCACCATACACAACTGCCTCAACCACACGAGCCGTGTCGAAAAACACCTCTACCACCCCCGGGGAAGCCAAACTCTAGGGCAGGCACCTCAATCGCCGGAATGCAATAGGGAAACCCACATCCCCTATGGGGGTCTCGACCGCTGGGGCGTAACGAGGGAAGTCCTCCCAACAACCAAATCATCATCTCATCATAAACATATACACATATAGGTAACATCTCTGCTCTAGGGCAGGCACCTCAACCGCCAAAACGTAACGGGGAAACCCGCATCCCCTATGAGGAACTCGACTGCAGGAGCGTAACAGAGAAGTCCTCCCAACAACCAACATCGTCACATCATTAGAACATATACATATGTGAATAATTCCTCCATCTCAACCTCCAATAGCACGTTGTCCGTTGCGGGTTACCTCACATGCATGCTCGTAATATCATGATCATGTATAACAACACAAGCATATAACAAAATATCAAAACACATATCCACATGCTCATCATGATTTCATTCACATATTATAAGTAAACACTTATCATATTATCAACAAGTTCCAAGCATTATATCCAAGATCTAGACTCATATCTCACTCTCAGCATAAATTCATTCACATGATGTAAATAAATACGCAGCATATTATCATTAAGTCTCATGCATCATGTTTGACATCCAACACATGTCTTATTCTTATTATAAATTCATTCACAGGTTATAGCTAAATACACAACATGTTATCAATAAGTTTCATGCATCATGTTCAATATACATTCGTCCGATCAGAATTTCTCGTTTAATCGCATATAGTTGACATTAGTACACCCGAACGGATCTCTTGCCACAGATTCATTCAACGGTTTCCTTACCAAGTGTCTTACAAATGAAGGGCCACATTCAAGTCACACCATGTCCTAAAGTTAAAGGTTAAATAGATGTGAATGTATGCTAAAACAGCGATAAGTCCCCTCATAGTGTGTGGAGTTGAAAACTGAAGCGAGTAGCGGCTTGATGGGTTGAAGGGAGCGAATAAGTAAATAAGGTAAAATAGGCTAAAACAAGACCAGACTGAAAATAGGCCAAAATAGGGCTGGGCCCAAAACGGGCCGAACTGGGTCGGGCCTGAAAACGGGCCTAAAATGGGTCGGGCCGAAGGACTGGACTTGTCAGAAGTGGGCCAGACCAGAACTGTCTGGGCTTAGTTGTGCCAAATGAATGGGCCGATCTATTGGGCTGGCAAAAGGGTCAAATTTGGGCCGAACCTAAACAATCTGGGCCGAGTCAAGCTAGGCTAGGACTGGACCTGACAATTGGGTCTACTAAAACCAGGAGCTGGGTTGACTCAGGAGCCCCAACTGAGTCTACTCAGCACTCAACCGGGTAACTCAGTCACCCAACTAAGTTGAAGGGAAAATGAGGGAAAATTTGAGACAACCGAGGAAAAAAGCGAGAAATCAGAGAAAAACTAAAGAAATCAGAGAGAGGAGGAGAATAAAGAAGGAAAAAGGGAACCTGGAAATGGTGGTGCCGGCGGAAGAGGCGATGACTGGGAAGCTGGAGGCTGGGGAGAAGTGAAACCGAGCAGAAACTCCACTACAGAGGCGCGGGAGAGAGGGGTATGGCGATAGCTCAGGTCGGTTGAGAGAAGAAAGAAGAAGAAGAATAAGAGAAGAAGGAGATGAGTGAGAGAAGTAGAAGGAAGGGGAAGAAAGAGAATCAAGAGGGAGAGAGATCGAGAAGAGAGAGATGGAGGAGAGGGTTACTTGAGAAAGAGAGGTGAGAGAGGTAGTGGCGCACAGTAGCTGGAAACTCTACAGTGTGGCGCTGAGGTGGGTATAAAAGGGGGAAGGGTTTAGGGTTTGGGGTAATTAGTGTTTTAGGGTTTGAAACTTATTTTTTCTAACGAAGTCTCAGAAGAAATTAAAAACCCACCATTTTATTTTATATTATTTATTTAGCAATTAATAACATATCTTATTATTTTTATTTTTTTATTTATCTTTTGAAAAGGAAAAGCCTCGAAAAGTGTGATCTTCAAATTTTCAAAATTGACACTATTAATATTAATATATTTTTTTAAATTGATTAAGAACTCGAAAACAAAATGAATGTCGAACCTCAAAGGAGAAGGCATGTGATTTTCAAATGTTTTTCATGATAATATACATAACAATTACGAAATTACCAAAATGCCCTTCGAGTTTTCAAACTCGAAATCAACTAACTGGGACCCACCACGGAGCCCACACTCTCTTCACTACTACTACGGCCCCGAAAACAACTTATGAGGTCCTAAAATTTCTCCTAAAATCGTGAAAACTCGGAACGGGTCGTTACAGAAATGACCTCATTTGAAAATCCGAGCCAAACGCGAAAAAAGCCCACAGTTGATGAACGAACCAGAATGACTCGCCCTTTTGGAGTGACCGGCTCACCGGTAAGTGCGCGTAGTTTTGACATTTTTTTTAAGTTATCCGTACGGCAGGGTGAAGGGTAAAGTGGAAAATCCACTCATTCCCGTGTCTGGTTATACAAAAATCCCGTGTGAAGATCGCTACCCATATTTTAATTCTCTTTTTATTTTAGGTCATTTTCTATAATAAGATGATTATTCATGCATTTGGTCACATAGTAACTGCATGTCTAGACGTGAGGCCACTAAATAGGGTAGTAATTGACTCATTTGAAAGGTCTTTCCTCAACTTTATTGTTAACAAAAATCATTTTGATTAAATTGATCAATATATTTTTAAAGTTCATAAAATTTAAGAATTGAAAAAGTTATTTAAAATTATCAAAATTCGAGAGTTTAAAAATCGTTACTTGATTGATTTAATCAAGATGTTTTTAGTGGCTATATACTTAAAGAAGATTATTATAATGAACCAATTATCTTTCTATTTAGTGGACTCTGTACCTAGATACACATAATAATATTTTATGATCTAATGTATAGATAATTATTTTATTTTCTATAAATATCTAAAATTATGTGGAACTGGATCTTAAAACATCCATCAGTTAGGGTTATGATGCCTTTTTACAAGCTTTGTAATTTGAGAAAAAAAGGTTAGCCGACATTATACAACAGGGGTACAAATATCGGCCGATATATATCGGTTTTGAAGTTGTAAATATCGGTCGATATATATCGTTATCGGCCGATATTCACAATATCGGCTGAAATATCGGCCGATATCAAAACATCGGCCGATATCGGCTGGAGAGAGAAAAATATCGGCCGATAACGATATATCGGTTGATATACCGATATATTAGCCGATAACGATTTTTTAACTCCTGTTATATACTATGACTATGACGGTGAGTTTTGACTATTGAAATTCTATCATAGATGAATTGTAATTCACTAATTGACCCGTGAATATCAGCACCAACGCCGAACTATATTAAGTTTTGACTGACTTTATACAGTATGCATGTGATTTTATTTTACTTTTTTATTTTTATTTTTCTACTATAATATTTGAAATTATAATTTTTATCACATCACAAAATTCCCAATGTGAATAACATCCTTTTAAACATTAATTTACATTTCACTTGATCTAACCGAACATTATTTATTTTTTCGATGGTTATATTGTTTAAATAACAACTATAGGTTTATAGTTTTCAGAAATGGAACAATGCAGCATATGACATGTAATTAGCTCTTAAAGACATTCTACAAAATACAGCTTCCTGCATAATTAAGGAAATTGAAAGACAGTTTCGTAAACATTGTGGAGATTGGCCAATTTCAACCTCAAATGGAAACCCATAAATGACTTTTCAAGTGCCATAGATATTTCTAGTGGAAGACTAATATTTAGAACGCTTTAAATTGGGCTTTGTCTTGTATTTACACAAGCTTGAGTATGTCTGAAGACTTAATATTTAGAACGCATATATTATTATGAGCTTATGTTTAAAAAAAATATTTTATAACTTCAATATAGGTTGAAAATAATTGTAAATATTATCAATTTTCAATTCCATAATCTTTATCATTTTTGAACATCTTTAAAAGTTTTTAAAAATACCTGGTAGTTTCAATCATTAAGATTAAGGAGTTAAAATTGAGTTTTAAATTAAAATTTAAAAAATAATAAATCTTTAAATTTACATTTAATTTCTACAATTAAAATTTTCAATTACAAAATAAAAATTAAAAAATAATACCAAAATGATTTTTTTAACATATATAAGATAAGAAAATAAATAGATTTAAGAATTCAATAATACAATAAAGTTTAAGTAAAAATGGAACTCAATCTGTACCACTAAGGCTGCGTTTGGGTTGGTGGGTGGGGGGGGGGGGGGAGGAGAAAAGGGGTAGTTACTTGATAACAAGGAGGTGAGGGAAAAAATTTAAATTTTTTCCCATCTCATCATCATTTTGAATACCCTTATGGGGCTTGGGGTATTCACCCTTGAATACCACTCCTTACTCTCCATTTTGCTGTTTCATGAGTTTTTTTTTTTTTTTACATTTTTATTTTTTTTATTTTGGTGAGTACTTGGCTTTTATTTTTTTTTAAAAAGCACTCTATTATTTCCATTTGATAATTTTCATATCACCAAACAATAAATTATATTTTTTTATAAAGAGATATGTAGAATTTTTTTATTCATTTATTGAAATTTAAAATAATAATATTGGTTTTTAATTTTTTAAGGAAACATTGCCCCTATTTATCCCGTGCCTTCCTCTATTTTTCAATTATATATTATATAATTGAAAAATTAATAGATTTCAAATAATTAGCAATTTATTTTTTATATTATATAGAATTTCAACATGATGCATTTGGATGAGGGGTAAATTTTTACAGGGGTTACCCCAGGTTACCCTTGAGTAGGGGTAATTGTAACAAGGGGTAACCTGACATATTAACAATTTTAAAATAATAAATAATTTTATTTAATCCATATAATATGAAAAAAAAAAAAATCTGAAACGTATTTGTCAAAATATCTTATTTTTAAGGAGTGATTTTAGTCGAAATTTCGATAGGATCTCAAAACTCTGAAAGAGTTTGAGGTTCATGGTAATCTCTTTCAGGCTAATTAACAATTTATTATATTAAAAGTTTATGTTAAAAATGTGTCAACATTTTCAACGTGATGCATTTTGATGAGGGGTAAATTTTTACAGGGGTTACCCTTAAATAGGGGTAACTGTAAGCAGGGGCAACCTGCCTTATTAACAATTTTATGAAAATTAATAATTTTTATTAAATCTATACAATATAAAAAATAAAAATAAAATTTTATTAAACATATTTGTCAAAATGTCCTATTTTTAAGTAGTTCAGCACATGACAATTTTTAATATTAATTTTATATTTGTTGATGATTTATTAAACTATTATAATAGTTTATTATATTATATATTTCATGTTACTAATAAATAAATTATATTTTTTATGAAGAGATATGTTGATATTTTTTATTCATTTATTGAGATTTAAAATAATAATATCTATTTTTTTCCTGTTAGAATACAAGTGTTCATTTTAAATTATAGTTATAAAAAAATCTATAAAAATTAGATAATATTAGATTTACTTAATAAATATTATTTAATAATTATATTTTATAAAATTTCTCATAAAATTATTAATATATCAGATTGCCACTGCTAATAAGTAGAAAAAAGATTTTTTACACTTAAAGTAAATTCTAACTTTACCACTTTAATTATCAAAAAATATAAGAATAACTCATTTTTAAAAGTAACCCCTACTCAACGGTGATACCTGCTTAAGAATAACCTCTATAAAAATTATTCCCATCCAAACGCACTCTAAAAGCTTAAGAAAAGTCCGATTGTGTTGCGTGGTATAAATTTTTTTTTTATTTAAGTTGACTTTGGGCATTCCAAATTTGACTGGAGCGATGAGTAAATGCGCAGAAGCCACTCAGTCAAAACTGGAATGTGTCGGCACACTCTTTATTCGGATTCACATGACAACATTAATTGGTGGAAGTTACGGCGATTCCCCCTTTCCATGTTTTGGAACCAGAGAATCAGAGCTGGCATTGAGAGTAGCAACGCTTTGCGATTGGTGCATACGAGTTCCAATATTTTTGCCTGTTGTGTCCTTACCATGCAGTATGCAACGTGTACATTTATACAAGTCGATGAAAAACAATCGTTGTAGACATTTATTTGAAAGAAAATTTTCATTTGGAATTTCTCGGCGTAGAGGATTCAAAGTGAAGGTAGTTGATGAATAATATTTTATTTTATTTTTAGGATAGTGATATTTCTATTAGGAGGTTTGTATAATTAAAAATAGATTTTAGTATATTGTCAATTTTATTTTTCGTATGAAAAATAAAATCAGCTCATCAATCTTTCGTATGAATAGTAAATTGACTTGTCGAAATTTACATAAACAGTAAAATTGGCTCGCCGAAATTCACATTAACAATTAATCGATTCACTGAAATTTTACTGTTCAAGCGAAGAGTCTGATTTTACTGTTCATACGAAAGGTAAAATTGACAATACATTAAACCCGTATCAAGTTACACAAAATACTTGTAGGAGGATCACTACCCTTATTTTATTTTATTTTTTGAAGACTTAAAGTTTATATATTTTTTAGAATACCTCATTGATTTTTAAGATATGTACATATCTCTTTATTTACACACATAAGGTAATATTATAGAGTGTTATCCTTTTATATTGAGAATGATTTGAAGCTAAGACCTCTCGTATTTTAAGTGAGTTTTTGACCATCGAGTCAACCTTCATAAGTTGCTAATCAAAATTTTATTATGCTAGACTAGTGCTATAAAGTAAAAAATATTATGATTTATAATAGATAGATCTTTTTAATGTGAGCATCGGCACTTTTCTTCAACAAGGAATTAAATAATGTCATTTTTTTATTTGGGTTCTTTCTTTTAAAATATAAATCAAGGATAAAATAGGAAAAGATTAATGATAAATCGATTCTCTGAGAAAGAGCCGATACAAAAACCAATTTTAGAAAAATGATTTTACAAAAATGTTACCATTAAGTATTTTTTTCCATATTATACTATACAAATAAAAATATAAATTAACATTAAATACTAATTTCATATTTGTAATCTCAATTCAAGTAACCGTAATTATTAAATATTAATTTAAAAGGATTTGAATTTTACATTAATAAGAATCAAATAAAAATCTAATTAAACAAAAAGTTCAAGAAATATCTAATAAATAAATTTTAATAATTTTATTTAAAATTAAAGATAAAAATTCAAAACATATGAGTGTATTAGATTCATTCCATCTTTCTTTAATTTTTGTAATATCTATAAAATATCAACCATATTAATAATACAAGTAGACCAAATTCCAGTCTAAAATACAATTTTATCTACTTGATCATATTAGTCGAAGTCACCAAACATTTTTGAATAAAATATGCCTTATCAACTTTATTATTATCAAGTTACTATAAATTAAATTTTGAGCTAAAAATTGAATATATTAAATCAAGTAAAATATTGTTCTGGAAGGTTAGATTGTAAATAGATGGTAACAATTAAGAACTATACGAAAAGAGTAAAGGGAACTACTAGGGCCGAAATAGGTATTTGCAACTCGTTTCGCCAGGATCAAGCTCTCTTTGGACAACAGAGACAGGATTGAGTTGGAATGTAACCTGGTGCCTAGTTAATGCCATTCAATTCCATTGGATTCAGAATTTTCTGGTTGTTTCGACTAGAATGGAATAGGATTGACCATTAAGTGTGATGTCCTTTTGACTCTTTGAAAAATGAAATTGGAAATATTTATTTGTTTTCAAATGTATAAATTTTTAAGAGATTTAGTCGATGATTCCACCTCTGATAAGTTTAGATACTTAGTCTCTATAGTAAAATCTGATAGAATATTTGACTTAAATATAACTAATACGATGGGAGCAAAGTTGGTAAAATATAGACAAGTTACACAAATCTTTATGATAAGAGATTTTTGCAACATTTTAAGAAATGATTTTATAAAATAGTTATAAAGCCTGCAATATTTTATAAATCAAAGTGTTGGATAATGAAAAAGAGATAAATAGATGGAGTCAAGGTGTTGAATGTGCATATTAACTCTAAAAGAAACAACTAAAATGATCACTAGAGATAATTTAAAATAGCCCTATTAGAAGATAAAATGAGAAAAACCCATCTAAAGTGGTATGGTTATGTAAGAAAATGACTACAGATAACTCAAGTATGTAGAGTTGTGCAATTGACAGATATTAGGAGTAGAGGTAAACCACTGAAAACAGGTGCGTTTGGATGAGGGGTATGTAAGGGAAATGAGATGTTACCCTTCATTACCGTTGTTTGGTAATTAAAGGGTAAAAATAAAAAATCTTCATTTTACCCTTGTTTACCCCCTTCACACTCACTTTTAAATATCTTTTTGAAGCAAAGGGTATTCAAAATTATTACCCACCCCTGAATACCCACTCCTGATTACCCACCCTTGGAAAATTTATCCCTCATCCAAACATAGCGGTTAGAAGGAGGAGATAAAAAAATGCGTGATAGAAGAGTGAAACTCAAAGAGCCAACCCGAAATTGATTCAATTTTGAATTTTTGATGCAAGATGGGGGTGTGTACAACTATTCAAATATTTTTTATCAACACTTGTTGTAGTCTTTATTTAGCAATTAGATTAGAATTACAAGTTTCCAATCTTGTTCTATTTTAACAAGTTAATTTTTTTTTTCACTTTTCTTTATGACCAAGTTAGGAGGTTAAAAAAGGTTTATTTTTATGTAAATAATAAAAATAGACCTACAATTATATTAGGTGGGGTTAAGATTTCTTTTAGCATTCAGATAGGTTTTGAAGGTGTTTTAAGTCCTGTATATATGGTGTATATAGAGTGACGAATTCAACAAAGCAAATTATTCAAGCCTTTTGATTTTTTTTATTCAATCAAGATGGTGCTCTTCTTTTGTTCCTTTTGTCCCATTGCATTAGTCGGTGATCAGATCGAGGACTAACTTTGTTCAACAACGAATCCCAATAAATTATCAGGCAACAGCAACTCAAATAGTGATTTGAGTAATCAAGGTATTTTAGTGGCAAAGTTTGAGGCATTTCAACAACAAACATAACAAGTAGGAGATGCGGACTTTGGTCACTCAAGTTACTCAAACCTTGACCCACACATGAGTCGAAGGCAACGGATGAGTTGTTTACACTGATGATCGACACAACTAAGGATATTATGACCCTCATCTTCTACTTGAAGATGAATCTATCAATGAAGATGTTGACCACGTCATCCTTAATTTCTATAATATGGAGTCACATGGAGGAGATTGAGACTTACGGAATCAAGGTAGATATTCCTCCTTCAATAGCCAAGTCCATATAAAAGATTTTCTTGATTGGCCTTTAAAAGTGGAATGCTTCTTTGATTTGGAGATCTAAGGAAGAGAAGAAACTAAAGTTAGGTGGCATATATATTTAAAAGGAAGTATTTTGGCTTGATGGGAACAATTACGACTCTTTTAGACATGACAAGGCAAGAGACTTATGGGACGTGGTAGAGAATGAAGCAATTAATGTAAGCCGATTTTGTCAATTGAGTATGATTAGGTGCTATCTCGACAATATCGAAATTGTCACTAGGGCAATCAGTCAATTGAAGAACATGCGAATGAATTTTCTTAGTTGTTCACTCTCAATGACTTGGTAGAGATCAAGTTACAGTAGAACCTCTATAATTTAATATGTCTGGGATCATGGTACATATATCACAATAGAGATGTTATTCAATTAGAAGGTTCGAAAATTGACGTTTAGTATTCCTTTCCAAAAAAATTCCTTAAACTTCTGCCCATTCGTAAAAATTCTTTTCGGTTGACATCGTTTTATTTTCCTTCTCTTTTTATCCAATCGGCCGCTGCCTGAAAGCAAGACTGTCATCCATTGCAACCATTGGATCCTCTCCATCTGCAACCCTCAAGACCAGCGAGAAACTCTACCATTTAAGCCAGATCTAGAAACAAATCATCTTAAGGTCGTTTTTCAGAGTGTTTGTGAGGTCCTTAATAACTTTTGCAATAATTTTGTATTTTGAATATATGGAATATTACTTTACAAAATGATTGAAAAAGTACATTTTTATTCTAAATGTATCGAGTATTGAGTTAGAGAGATTTATTAGATTTTGTATGGGCCCCAGGCCAGAACCAGTTGCTGATATTATTTTAGACAAATTATAACTTTATAGAATAATATATTACAAAATGATTGAAAAAGTACATTTTTTATTCTAAATGTATCGAGTATTGAGTTAGAGAGATTTATTAGATTTTGTATGGGCCCCAGGGCAGAACCAGTTGCTGATATTATTTTAAACAAATTATAACTTTATAGAATAATATATTATAGAGATTTTACTGTATAAGAAATCTCTTGATTCCAAGACGACCTTCGCATATCCAAGTGCTAGCTCAAATTTCAAAGCAGTTAGATTGTTCATGTGTGCAAATCAAGCGACAGCTGAATTTTACAATTTATGCAAGGGTGGTAATTTAGACACTCCACTTTTCTTTTAAGAGACACCCTATTTCAAAATTTTATATGAAAATTACCATTTTGCCCCTTAATTTAAAAAAAAAAGATGATTCTTCCACACAAAATTCATGGGCAAAATGGTAATTTTACATAAAATTTTGAAATAGGGTGCATCTTAAAAGAAAATTTAGGTGTCTAAATGGCTATCTATCATGCAATCTTTTTTTGAAGATTTGTGTTACATGCAAGTGTAGTTGCACGTGGGCAGGTCCATGCAAGCCACATTGGGAGACACCCACCTGTAATTGCAATTGTAACTGCACATGAACATTTGGTACATAAAGGCCACATTGAGAGACAAGCACTTGGTGTTATACACGAGCGATCATGCAGGCCATACCAGGCCATCTTAGAATTAGTGGGGACAGCTAGAAAGACTTGAGAGACATGTGCGACATGCGTGGTGTAGTCCTAGTTTATAGGAGGCAGTTTCCATGTAAGTAGTTCCATAGCAATCAGTAGTTTCTTTGTGTAATCGATGAAGGATGTAAAGAGTCTCATATATGACACTTAAAAATGGAATCAAAAGTTAGAGAGAGAATCTTTTTCCTCGTGCAATTTTTGAAGTTGTTTTCCTCAAAGCGAACCATAAACTTCTTTATTTTCCTTTCATTTTGCTGCTAGTCCCTGAATGTTTTCCTCATATTCCTTAACTCACCCAAAGTAACACCACGATGGAGAAAGGGATCAGTTAAGGTTCAAAGTAGCCGATAGATTGATAAGAGACATAATAATTTAGTATTAGAGTAGATACCATGTCTTGAGTTAAAAAATTAAAAAGGATAACTTAAAGAAACGGCTACTTAGTGCGAGATTGAAGGCCTGCTAAAAAGGTACAAAGAGTTATCTAGACTTAGTGAGAGCCACCATAAAATGGGCCATCGAGATGTCCACACGAAAGCGTGGTGGTATGTTATGTGTCTAGTGGGATCCAAGTTAGGGTATGGACATCAAGTTGGGTTAGCTTAGAATGAATAGATTTAAGGACTTAATTTTTCACGATTCATTAGTTCTAAAGCTTTTGACATATTTGTCAGTTACAAAATAGTTTGATCTTCAGGTATGAAGGATGCACGTATCTGTCGTTTATAAGCCGAGGTTAGAGCCCTCGCTTTTCGAAATTAATGACTATTAAAGGAAATGTAAGAAATGTTTTCAAACATGAATACTTCTCTTGACAAGCTGCTTGTTAGCTGCAGGCTGTGATCAAGAAGAGAGCTTAAAAAACCAAAATCAACAAGAGGTTGGTCGTATCAGTGGCAATTCCAGAGTGGGCCATCTGGATCAACTGGGTCATACCTACCCAAGCTTGTTAAGCTTTATTTTCCATGATTCAATGGTAGTAAGGGGCGACTTGAAGTAGTTGTTGTAATATTTTATATGTGACTCACCTTATTGAAACCCATATCTAGATTTAAACAAGGACCCACATTTCAAATTAAAGTGTGGCAGGTTATGAGAACTGTATGAACAGTTGCTACTTTGATGGAAAGTAGTACAGTTAATAAAACTGCTCTTGGTCCTCTCTTCTGCCTTCTAAGGTTTTCTCTTTGCAAAAAATCCCATCACAGTAAGAACTGAAAATCAGAGAAATTAAGAAAAGGAAAGAAGGAGAAATCAAAAGCAACATATCTTCTACTTGTATTGTGACTGCAGGAAGCAATTAAGAGAACATCAGCAAAGTCTAATTAAGAAATGAACATTTTATTAGCGATGGATTCATCGGGTATGATTTTACATTATTATGATGTCATTTCCGCATTATGTTAATATTATGATTATGATAATTTGTAAAGCATTGATGATTCAAGATCTTGTGATTTTATTATAGAGGATTGATTTATGTTAATAAATGGGTATGAATCAAATAATGAACTAAATTAATTAATTATTAAATTCATACCCAAATTGTCAATCCATTAAAGAAAATTATAACAATTGGTATCAGAGCCCTTGGTTCTATGAATCAATGATGCTTTCATTAAAGATAAATAATGAAGAATTTTATTTTCATTAATTAATTATAAAATAATGATCTTAAGAATTTTATTTTCATTATTTAATTAATTATGAAATAATGACCTTGAGAATTTTATTTTCATCAATCCATCACTGATACAAAGACACAGATTGTTCAAAATGGTACGAAAACCTCACAAATCTCAAATTGGGTTTGATTTTCCAGAGAGAAATTAGTGGTTTTAATTTTCCACATTAAGAGCATGTATTTTTTTGACAGCGTGTCAAGCATCTGTTGATAACTTGGAAGCAGGAGACTTTCAAGTATTTAAAATTAAGAGGGAAGAAATATACTTTAGGATGAAGTATGATGATAGAAATTCATTATCAAGTATCACATAATGAAATGAATTTTTGAAAGTACATAACAGTCCCAAGTCTGAATAGTATATTATGTTAAGATTATTTGATTTGTCAAAATATTTATGTGAAGTTTCTTATGAGAGAAACAAATACAACCATGATGAAATTAAAAAAAAAAAATTAATATTATTATAAGAACACCTAATGATATACTATGTGTTCGATGAATTGAATATAAATAAAATTCGATTTGATTATGATGTGAGGTCATTATTCTTGACTTAAATTCACATAAAGACACGATTCGGTAGTCACCAAAGTGGCCCAATCGGCATGAGTCGAATTTTGAGTCTTATAAACAAGATTCAGTACTTCTCCCAAGTATTGGATAATAATGACCTTGCAAAATGCAATCCCTAGCCTATAAAGATATTAGGTTGGCCCAAAGGTGCACCGTTCCAAATGCTTAACGGATTGGGATAGGATAATTAATGGGTATTTGTGGTTGATATTTATCCGGACACTCAAAGGTGACGGTGATATTTAATCACCTGTATTTTATCAGTTAGTCCTATCGGTGACTGGGAATCACCGTAATGTTTATAAATAATGTACTATTAGATTACCCAAAGGTAGATCACCAGTAACACTATTTGCTAAAGTTATAATTTATGTGTTTCAATTTAAGTACAACTCATAGCATTAAGTAGTGATCATGATATTAGGTGTATCTTACAACATCTTCATCTGTCACACTGCATACGCAAGCTAACTCTATCCCCATATTGAATGGGTTAAACTTCTCTGAGTGGAAAGAACAGATTGAGTTTAACTTAGGTGTACTTGATCTAGATAAAGCACTAATAGATGACAGGCCTACTATTACTGAAACTAGTACGGCTGCAGAGAAGTCAGCCCATGAGTTATGGGTTAAGTCAAACAGGCTTAGCCTTAAGTTCATGCGTATGACAATGGCCAGCAACATCAGGTCTTCTCTACCCACCTCCGAGAATGCAAAAGATTTTCTTAAGAATGAAGAAGATAATTTTAAATCTGCTGACAAGTCTCTAGCCGGGACTCTTATGACCAGACTCACCACCATAAAGTTCGAGGGGAGTCGTGGTATGTCTGAGCATATGATTGAAATGACCAATATCGTTGCTCAATTGAAGAACTTAGGTATGACTGTAGATGAGTCATTTCTGGTACAGTTCATTCTGAACTCGTTACCTCCTCAGTTTGGGTCATTCCAAATTAATTATAATACCATGAAAGATAAATGGCAGATCAATGAGCTATCTAGCATGTTAATCCAAGAGGAGGCCAGACTTAAGCAAATGGGTTATCACTCAGTTCATTTAACAACTCAAGGGCCCAGTAAGAAAGGAAAGAAGCCCAAGAAATTTAAGAAATTCATGTCAAAACCACATGAGTCTAGTACGAGCCCCAAAACTCATGACAATGGAAAGGGCTGTGTGAGGTGCCATTTCGGTCGAAAGTAAGGGCACTTCTAGAAGGACTGCCATAAGAAGAAGGCTTGGTTCGAAAAGAAATATATTCATTATATTTCAGTATGTTTCGAATCTAATTTAACTGAAGTATCCTCTAATACTTGGTGGCTTGATTCTGGGGCAACAACTCATGTTTCTAATACAATGCAGGGATACCTTACAATCCAGACCATTGACCCAACTGAAGTCTCCCTTTACTTGGGCAACCGGAAAAAAGTACCTGTTGAAGCCATTGGAACTTATCGCCTTTTCCTTGATACCGGTTGTCATTTGGATTTATTTAACTGTCTTTATGTACCTACAGTAACTAGAAACCTTATTTCTATTTCTAAGTTGGACCTTAATGGCTATCATTATAAATTTGGTAATAATGCTTTCAGTTTGTTTAAATCTTCTTCTTTTTTTGGGTCTGGTTTATTATTTGATGGCTTTTATCGTATTAAGCTTGATAATGAATTTGCAAACACTGTCCTAACCCTTCATCATAATGTTGGTATTAAACGTGGGTTGATTAATGAAAACTCTTTAAATTTGTGGCATAAACGTTTGAGACACATTTCCTGAGAAAGAATTGAAAGACTGGTTAAAGACGAGATTCTTCCGAATCTTGACTTTACCGACTTAGGAGTGTGTGTGGAATGTATTAAGGGTAAACAGACCAAACACACTAAGAAAAGGGCCACAAGAAGTAAAGGGCTACTTGAACTGATCCATACCGATATATGTGGCCCATTTGATGTTCCATCTTTTGGTGGAGAATCCTACTTCATCACCTTTATAAATGATTTTTCACATTATGGTTATGTATATTTGTTGCACGATAAATCTCAAGCGGTTAACTCCGTAGAGATTTTTATCACTGAAGTAG
Organism: Chimonanthus salicifolius; assembly: GCA_013350335.1. Classification (NCBI taxonomy): domain Eukaryota; kingdom Viridiplantae; phylum Streptophyta; class Magnoliopsida; order Laurales; family Calycanthaceae; genus Chimonanthus; species Chimonanthus salicifolius. The sequence continues at coordinate 56,534,238 of CM023532.1, forward strand.
AAAGACTATTAGATAGAAAAGTGAAAATCGTTAGATCCGATAGAGGTGGTGAATACTATGGTAGGTATGATGAGACGGGTCAACACCCGGGGCCATTTGGTAGATTACTAGAAAGTCACGGTATAGTGACACAATATACAATGCCAGGTACGCCTCAGCAGAATGGTGTTGCTGAAAGGCGCAACCGTACACTTATGGATATGGTTAGGAGCATGTTATGCAATACTACCGTACCCATTAGGGCAAGTGGTGTGGGATGGCCATATATGGTTGGCTATGTCACTAAATATAGCCAGCCAAATAATTAAATAATATTTTTTTTGATGACATGGTTGGCTATAATTTTTAGCCAGCCTCGTCACACGGTATAGTGTTAACTAGAATGGCTACTTTTTAATATTTTATTATTATTTTTTTATATACATTTTTTTAACAAATTGAAAAGAAAATAAATATAAACACATTACATATTTTTCACAAGTAATTAAATAAATTAACAAAACATACATATTTTTTTTCTCATATATTTTATTTACAAATGTAAAGGGAAAAAATTGAACAGTATTTTTTTTTTTAATTTTAAAATTATTTTTTAAGCACTGTATACTTTCAAAATTTCTTAAATTAAATATCCAGAGTAATCACGATAGTCTGATAAAAATACTTTAAGAATTCAAGGTCTTTTGACACTCCCAAATGCTTAAAACACAGTATTTTACAAATAAGGGTATCTCTTAGTTGTGTGAAAAATATATTTGGGAGTGTTAAAAGACCTTAAAGTCTTAAAGTATTTTTATCAGGCTATCGTAATTAGTCCGGCTATTCAATTTGATAAATTTTGAAAATACACAGTGCTTAAAAAATAACTGTCTATGTTGTCGATATCTCCTTTAAAACTTTAAAATTATTATTTAAGCACTGTGTATTTCCAAAATTTCTCAAACTGAATATCCGGACTAATGACGATAACCTGATAAAAATATTTTAAGACTTCAAGGTCTTTTGATACTCCCAAATATATTTCCCACACAGCTAAGGGATACCCTTATTTGTAAAACACAGTATTTTAAGCATTTGAAAGGGTCAAAAGACTTTGAATTCTTAAAGTATTTTTATTAGGCTATCGTAATTAGTCCGGATATTTAATTTGAGAAATTTTGAAAAAACACAGTGCTTAAAAAATAACTTTAAAATTTAATTTTTGTTTCTCAATAGCTATAATTCTATTTTTTTGTATAGAATAATTTTAATTTTTTGTTTCTCATATATTTTGTTTATAAATGTAAAGGAAAAAAAAATCAAAAGGTAAAGAGTTATTTTTTATTTTTTGTATAAAAAATAAAATAATAAAGTAAAGAAAAAAATAATTATTTGCCCTAATATACAAATTATATCAAAAAAACAAAACAAAAAATCCAAAATAATCAAATAAATAAATAAAAAGAGAAAATCAAAAAAATCAAAAACTATATACAAGTTATATATATATATATATATATATATATATATATATATATATATATATATATATATATATAAAAGAGGAGAGAGAGAATGGCTGGCTACATGGTTGCTACCTGTAGCCAGCCATTTAACTACAAGTCATGTGGGCCCCACATTTAGCCAATGCTACACCACTTGCTCTTATGTTATGGATGTATGCCTTAAGAACTGCAGTGTATATTCTTAATAGGGTTCCTAGTAAGTAAGTTCCTAAAACTCCTTATGAACTGTGGTTAGGAAGGAAACCCAGTTTGAGACACCTACATGTGTGGGGTTGTCCTGCAGAAGCTAGAATCTATAATCCACATGAAAGAAAATTTGATGAGAGGACGATCAGTGGTTACTTTATCGGTTACCCTGAAAAATCCAAAGGGTATAGGTTTTATTATCCAAACCATAAATGAGGATAGTTGAAACCGAAATGTAAGATTCATAGAGAATGGTGAGGTTAGTGGGAGTGATATTATGAGAAGTGTATCTATACAAGAAGTGAGGGTACAAGTCCTTGTACCCATAACTTCAAGAAGTGCTTTAGTTGTTCCTAATATCATTGAACGACCTAACGATATAATACAACACTTGGATGATCAATCACTCCAACAGGAAGAGACTGTCACCACTGATGAACCGATAATAAAACAACCACAAAAAGTAGCCTTAAGAAGGTCTCAGAGACAAAAGAGACCGGCTATTTCGAATGATTATGTGGTATATCTAAAAGAGTCGGAATATGATCAAGGGGCTATTAAAGATCCGGTCATTTATGAAGAAGCCATAAAATGTGTAAATTCTGATGAATGGATGGATGCCATGAAAGATGGAATTGAAATCCATGGACCAAAATGAAGTCTGGGACTTAATAGAATTGCCCAATAGATATAAGAAAGTTGGATGTAAATGGGTCTTCAAAACTAAAAGAGACTCAAAGGGACAATATCGAATGGTATAAAGCCAAACTTTTAGCCGAAAGGGTTCACTCAAAAGGATGGCATTGATTATAAAGAGACTTTCTCCCTTGTATCTAGGAAAGACTCTTTCAGAATTATTATGTCTTTGGTGGCTCATTATGACTTAGAGTTACACCAAATGGATGTGAAAACCGCCTTTTTAAATGGTGATCTAGATGAGGATGTATATATGGATCAACCTAAAGGTTTCTCTATAAAGGGCAGGGAACATTTGGCTTGCAAACTTAAGAAGTCAATTTATGGTCTTAAGCAAGCTTCTCGGCAATGGTACCTTAAGTTCAATGATACCATTACTTCCTTCGGATTTAAAGAAAACACTATTGATCGGTGTATATATCTGAAGGTCAGTGGGAGCAAATATATTTTATTGATATTGTACGTTGATGACATTTTGCTTGCCACTAATGATCTTGGTCTTATGCATAAAACCAAGAAGTTTCTCATCCACAATTTGAAATGAAAGATATGGAAGAGGCATCCTACGTTATTGGAATAGAAATATTCCGTGATAGAATGCGTGGGCTATTAGGTTTGTCTCAGAAAGCCTATATAGAGAGAATTTTGGAGAGATTCGGAATGCAAAATTGTTCTCCTCAAGATGCCCCTATTCAGAAATGAGACAAATTCAATCTTAAACAATGTCTGCAAAATGAACTAGAAAGAAAACAAATGGAGGAAATGCCTTATGCTTCAGCAGTGGGTAGTCTTATGTATGCACAGACCTGTACTAGACCAGACATCAGCTTTGCCGTCGGTATGCTGGGCAGATATCAAAGTAACCCTGGAATGGATCACTAGAAAGCTGCAAAGAAAGTTATGAAATATTTATAGGGTACTAAGGACTTCATGCTCATATTTAGGAGGTCCGAGAATCTCGAAATCATTGGCTATTTGGATTCGGACTTTAGTGGATGCGTTGATAGCAGAAAGTCAACAGTTTGGCTATTTGTTCCTTATGGCTAATGGAACAATCTCATGGAAAAGTGCCAAACAGACTATTATTGCAACATCTAAGATGGAGGCGGAATTTGTGGCGTGCTATAAGGCCACTATTCAAGGAATGTGACTGCGGAACTTTATCTCAGGACTTCGAATTGTTAGCAGTATTGCCAGGCCGCTGAGAATTCATTGTGATAATTCTGCAGCAGTTTTCTTCTCCAAGAACGACAAGTACACTAAAGGATCAAAACACATGGAATTAAAGGACTTTGTCGTAAAAGAAGAGGTTCAGAAACGAACAGTGTCAATTGAGCATATCAGCACACAGCTTATGATTATAGATCCGTTAAAGAAAGGGTTGCCTATAAAGACCTTCAAGGAACATGCCAATAGAATGGGTCTTGAACGCAACCCATCATGATGTATTTTGATATATTATTTTGCACTGCTTTATATATCTATTTGTGATTTTGACACTTGAGTACTCATGATAGCGTTTCTGACATATTATTCCTATTTATTATGTTTATATGTATACATTATGTATGATTATTTATCACTAACAGGAATAGTCTTTGTATTAAGACATTTATGTGGACAATTATGTAAAATTTCTCACTTAAGAGCTGTATTGAGTGGGTCACTTATGTTGTGGTTGATAGAAGGGACCATATCGGATAAGATGATGTGCAACCGCCATTACCCGCACTTGTGGGTCATTTAGTATTAGCATTATGATGATAACCGTATAATGATTATTTGAATGTGGATTATGTGCGCACTTTATGTTATTATTGTTTGAATCCTATAATGATAATAATGTGGGCCAAGTGGGAGAATGTAATATTTTATATATGACCCACCTTATTGAAACCCATATCTGGATTTAAACAAGGACCCACATTTCAAATTAAAGTGTGGCGGTTATGAGAACTGTATGAACAGTTGCTGCTTTGATGGAAAATAGTACAGTTAATAAAACTGCTCTTGGTCCTCTCTTCTGCCTCTAAGGTTTTCTCTTTGCAAAAAATCCCATCACAGTAAGAACTGAAAATCAGAGAAATTAAGAGAAGGAAAGAAGGAGAAATCAAAAGCAACATATCTTCTACTTGTATTGTGACTGCAGGAAGCAATTAAGAGAACATCCAGTAAAGTCTAATTAAGAAAGGAACATTTTATTAGCGATGGATTCATCGGATATGATTTTACATTATTATGATGTCATTTCCGCATTATGTTAATATTATGATTATGATAATTTTGTAAAGCATTGATGATTCAAGATCTTGTGATTTTATTATAGAGGATTGATTTATGTTAATAAATGGATATGAATCAAATAATGAACTAAATTAATTAATTATTAAATTCATACCCAAATTGTCAATCCATTAAAGAAAATTATAACAGTCGTGGCTACTTGCTAGTGGAGAAAAGTTGGTCTACGCTAGGAAGTGTCAAGATGTACTAATGACAATCCAAGGGATTCCTATAATTGTAGATTTCTATACTCGACCTTTGGAAAGCTATGATTCTGTTCTTGGGGCTTAATGGCTGAGAACCCTTGGTCCAATTCTTTGGGACAACTGCAGCTCACATGCAGGGCCGGCCCTGAGATTTCGGGGCTCTAGGCGAGTTTTTAATATGGGGCCTTTATATACTCATAAAAAATAAAATTATACAATTTTTTTTTACAATGTGTGAAACTGAATAAAATATTATAATAAAATTTATAACAAAATATTATTTAAAATTTATTCTTATTTTGAGATACAAAATTACTAATAAAATTAATATATCCAAGTTTTTTTAACATTTATTTTTCAATAGATAAGATAGTTAATCCATTCAATCATTCTTATGACATTATAGACCGAAGATAAGATTTTATCAGTTTTAACTTTGAAAAACTTATTTCTACATTGGTAACTGTAACTGGTATAATCAACATTATTATATAAGCAATTCATGTATTTGGAAAACAACAATTCATTCTTTTTTATATAATTTTGCAATTCATTCTTTTGGTACTACATCTTTTATCATATTCGAGTGTGACACTAATGCAAATTCTCATTTGAAAAGAATATATTATTATTATTTTAATTTTTCAATTTTTTTGTATTTTTGTATTTTTAAAAAATTAAAATTAAAAATTATCTTAATTATAATGATTTATACTTGTATATTACTTCTAATAAAATCTATATTGATCATATAAATAAAGCTACATTTTTTCATCTCTTCGAATTTTAAAAGCGTTAAATTATTTTTAATTCAAAATTATCAATTCAATATAGATTTCTCTTTCTCTTTATTTAGATGATAGATATATTTTAAAAGATTCTTTATTAATTAAATTTATTTTATTATTATTATTATTATTATTAAACTCAATAAAATGAAGATTATAATAATAATTATTATGATTGTTAGTATCATTATTTTAATTTTTTTAAAAACCTACGCTTTAAATTGAGTAGAAAAATTATCAATATATAAATTTTTAATTTTGAGTGTTCTAAATTCGAAATATTGAAAAATAGTTAAATGATTTCAAGCAATATTAATTCAAATTATTGTTATTTTTCATTATTATTATTAAATAACTTGATGAAAATAAAAAAATTTATTATTATTAAACAGCCCGGATTTGATCTCCGGTTCTCTATTCATAAAGGGACACTTCTAACCGCCTGGACAAGAATGAATTTGTATTCTAAGTGTATATTATTAAATATTTAACCTATAGTAAAAGAGCTTATGGACTTGGGGGCCCTAATTATTTGGGGGCCCTAGGCGACCGCCTACTTCGCCTATAGCCAGGGCCGGCCCTGCTCACATGGGAAACAAGGAGGCTGGATTGCAAGGAATGGGTATGCTAGTAGATGAGATTGTGGGCGACACTATTACCAATTGCGAGGATGAAAAGAAGAAGCAAGGTATGTTTGTTGCAGTTATACTCTCTTGCTAAGGGTCAACCACAACTCTAATCATTTACCTTTCCAAATGACAATCATTTAAAGTTCATCTTGGCATCTTGCCAAGGATGTAGTTGTCGAACCACAAGGACATGCCACCGATATCATGATTAGACTTCACAAAATCTGACTTGAACCAATTATTGGAACTAGTTAAAGGGGGATACTGATTTAGATTTTTGAAACCGGAAAATAAACGAGCCAGATCTATCCAAACCCATTTAAAAATGGTTTGGGTCCATTCTACCCGGATGTCTAATTAGTTTACTTGTTTTACCTATTTATTCCTTTTCATAAACACCGTCGCTTTCAACCCTAAAACTCGATTCTTTGCTACAATTAGACCCATTTAGACTCTTAAAGAGGTTCATCTTTCCACCATAAAATTTATTACAAATTTTAAGAGTGAATGTCACAACTTTTTTCTTCATATTCTTCTATTGGGCCAAAGTCCACATTTTTTATCCATAAGCCTTTATTTGAATAAATTTCTGGGCCAATTTGATGATTCGGTTTCAATTTCTTCCATCATAAATCTTGTTGAATTGTCAAGCCAATTTGTCAATCAAATCTTCCACTTGATCTTTAAAGCCACTAAATTTTCCAATCAGACCATATGTGTGTGCATCAAAATGTTTCAATTTTTATAAAATTTAGATATGAGATATGAGGTCAAGCAAAGTCTAAATTAATAAACAAATAAAATAAGAATAAAACTATGAATACATGTTTTGAATTGTTAAATGCATCAAACGTGGAATGAATCTTGACCATACTCTCATTGAACGGTTGTAATTTATCTTTATATTGGCTAATATGAAAAGGGTGAAATTCATCCAAAAAATAATTAAAAATTAGAAAAAGAGATTTTAAAATGAAATTTAGTAAATTCGAAGAATAAGGTTCAACTTTATTAGATTCTAATTAAAAAATAGAAAAAAATCATACAAAAATTGACTGATGAAAAAAAAGGAGAAAAATTTAGTGATTTTGAAGAATATATGGCTAAGATTCTTTTTATATTAATATTTAAAACAAAAAATTCTATAAAAATTATATTCTAAAGAAAATTATTTTATATAAAATCTTGACCATCATCAATGCATCACTCTCGCAAAATACATGCATGCTGCTGGTTAGTAGAAATACATATGTTCCTAAGATTTTTCATTAGTAGATGATGGGTCATCATTTTTTAAATTTATGTGTGGAAAATTCAGACACAGTCTTATTAAAACCTCCACAGATAAGTCTACTACTTCTTGATGTGACGGGAGACAATCAGTTGAGCTACACCCATATGAATTAATGAGTGATCATTTATTGTAACACATACTGATATAGTTCCTAAATGGTGAGTAATCTCAATCGATGAGGGGACCCCTTGTACCATTATCATAAAGCCTCCCATGTGCGCTAGCAAAAAATCCTCTATGCCTAATATATATTAGCTGTATTTTTTTTTAATCTACAAGCATGAATATCACTGTGTGATTCAATTCATGTTGAACACTTTCCAAGACAGGCTCAATCATACAGAAAGTACATTTTTCAATCTGTTAACGTTCAATAACATCAAAAGAATTAAAAACTGGTTAGTATAAGCTAATGAAATTTAAGACTTGAAATACCGATGTCGACTTTGAGATTTCTGAAGCTTTAAGTGAATTTTTAAAATGGAACTTTTATAAACTGACAAAGTAAATATATAATAAAACATTGACAAGTTGAAGGCCGATACATCTATTCACTTGTCGAACGGTATTTAAATCCACGTTAACATGGTCCATATTCAACATAGCATTTAGTTCAGTGCAACTACGTGGCCCCAAAGTCGGCAAGAATCCAATACGTGAAATAAATACTGATTTTAATAGAATGCAAATTTACTGGATGAAAAGTGAACTTATATAATTTAAAAAACTACTTCATTCAATCATGGTAGTATTAATACAATATTTTTGAGATGAAATAAGAAAAATGAGTAGTCTATAACAACTTACATTTTTATAGTTCAATGTCATAAGACTAAGGGATTACAGTAAAGCCTCTATCATTTATAAATTTTGATTTTGCTTGATCTCTTACGTAAATTTTAAAAAAACTGAAGCATTTTGATGCATACACATAATCTGATTAGAAAATTTATAGGCTCTAAAGATCAAGTGAAAGATTAGTTGACAACTTGGCTCGACAATTTGACAAGATTTATGATTGGAGAAAATGAAACCCCATCAAATTGGCCCAGAAATTTATTCAAGTAAAGGCTTATGGATCAAGAATGTGGAATTAGGCCCAATAGAAAAATTGATGAAAAATGTTGGGAAATTCACTCTTAATAAATTTTATGATGGAAAGATGAGCCTCTTTAAAAGTCTAAATGGGTCTAATTGTGCAAAATAAAGTGCCGTTTGATAGATATATGAGTGAGGGCCCCATTGGCCATGTTTTGGACTTCAACAACTCATGATAAGTAATTTGGGACATTTTTGAAATGCAAATAGGACAAATATTTTGGAACAGAGGAAATATTAAATAGTAATATAGAACAAAGGATATCCGTATATCTCTTAACTATTTAACATTTTGAATAACTGACAGCAAGGATAAATTTGTATCGCTTATCTTTAATAAAACAAGACAATTCCTATTCTTCATAGGAAGACTCAACTCCCACATTTACATTTAAGTAGGTGAACCTATCTAGGTGCATTTATATGACATACACTCCTCCATGTGGATATAAACTTATTAAAAGTTAAAACTATTTTCCTCCATACAAGTATGTACTATTTCAACATTGAATGGGAAAGGAGATATAAATATCTTTTGTTTTACAGTGCACAAAGTGTCATCAAGTATGACCTAATTTTTCCCATCAAAACTGAGGAAAAAAATTGGCCCGTATGTAGCATATCTGCCAAATGGAGGACAATACATTTGGAAGGACAATAGAAATCGTCCGCTATGCAACAATGTGTAATGGGGCCACCACGATTCAATGCGATGGATTGAATTCTCAACCAATTCCACACGGTGGATTGTAGGCACGACGTGTGCATCGTTTGAAGACGCTGGAAATCCTAAGGTTAAAATAAATAGGAGGAGAGAAAAAAGAATCGGCCAAATCAATACAAACGTATCAGCCAGCCACATTAATTGGCCGAAGTTTTAATCCTAGCATTAAACCTAAATTGAATTCCTTAATCTAGACAATTTGGGATTCCATCGTAGATGGACAAAATCGGGCTTAACCCCATGATATAGAAATTCCTCCAAATATTATCCTTTACAAAGGCTTTTAGTAAATTTGCTAAATTCTTTTTTATCAATCAAATTCAACAGCCACCACTCTATTTCCGAGTAGTTCTTGGCATGCTAAGTTCATTCAAATTTAATAATTTGAACTTACCATTTGCTTGGTAATAAGGCATGTGAGATCTTCTAAACACTCGTATATTATTAGGCCCTAAAAATCCAAATTATTTAAAGCTTGATTATTCACGTGTGGCATTCACACTCTTCTCGAGCCAGCAATTATTAACTCGGTTTTTTGTATATTTACCCACGTGTGAATTCATCAGAGTTATGCCCAGCAACCAGAAATATTTTATATGACTACCGATATGCATTTTACTAATTGACTCCATGTAAAATAATTCATTCGTCCTTTGTTTTGACCAATTCACAACAAATTCAATCAATTTGTCTATCGTCTTGTCAAAGGTGCAACCATTACTCAACCGGCGAGGCAAATTGCACATAGCTGCTATGGTCTATTTCACCAAAGCCCAGATGAAACTAACAAGCATTCTCAAGCCGAAAAGCCCAACCCTAGTTAAAAAGAGTAAAAGAAAAAATGAAGAAAAAGAATCGAACAAAAATCAGATTCCTTCATTCATGCTCGTACTGGGTTGGGAGGATATAACTCAGTTTTTAGATATCCATTCATGAAATCAGGTCATTACCATAAATGCTAAATATCAAATAGTTCTGAATGCACGTGCTCTGCTTTGCCATGTTGATGTCAATTCCGATAATTATTAATAATTTTGAGTCAAAGAGTTAATGAGTCATTTATTAAACTAAATATTTTCAAAATAAAAGTTTCTCACACCCAACAGACCAGTTCATTACTGCACTATGTCAGACTCTGTTTCTCATGAGTTTGTTCTCCGGTTTCTTTTCACTTATTGGTTTCTCCCATCATATGAAATGAAATTAAGAAATCTGAGAACAACACTGAGATTTAAATTCCGCCAAATTTCAAAATATGGGGTCTTTAATTGGCTAAAATATTTCAGTCAATATTTCAGCCACTTTGCCCCAATTTGGGCCAGATTAAAAGAAAAAGTATTTTAAATAAATCTAAATTATCAGCTGAAAATTCTTACCATAGAAGTTTGGGAATATTAGAACACTGGCCTCTCTCATTACATCTTGTATATATAGATGTACAAGTCTCTCAAAGAGAAAACAATCAATTACAATCCTTTAATCAAAGAGTTTGCCACTGTGAAAAGGAAAGCGCATAGACGTTGGAGCAGGGATGAAAAAAAAATCAGATTTTAGATAGATTGATACGAGTCCAAGATTTAGCTCTGATACCATATAGAAGTTTGAGAATATTGGCACACTGATCCTTCTCATTACACCTTCTATATATATATAGATGTACAAACCTCTCAAAGAGAGGAAAGAATCAATTATAATTCCTTAATTAGGGAATCTAATAAATATAGTAAAATACAAATATAGAAAGTCAATCCTTTCTCCTAACAAATCAATTTTAGTCCCATTTCAATAAAGAAAAAAAAGAATATCTAATATGCATCTTTAATTTAAAACTCAAGTTCTACTGCATAAGATTTTACAAACAATCTTTTATCTGCTAAAAGTATTAGTCATATTGCTCAAAGCAACAGATTTGCATGGAGAAATATAGAGTTCGGCCATTTGATAACTGAGTTCGGCCATTTGATAACTGAATGACCATTGCAAACTCTTCACATTACCAAAGAAAAGGTTTTTCAGATCTAGGGTTACTAAATCTAAGGAATATGAATATGAGTCGAAGGTAAAATTTAGATAAAATCCACAGTCAAATTATCTAAGGGAGATTTGGAAAATTCTAATTTTCTATCAAAACTTAAAAAACTCTAACGTATTTTGGCTCATAAAGTAGAAAACCAAAATGGAAAATCCAAAATTAATTAGCTAACCTAAGATTTATTTCTTTGAAAAAAAAGATAATCAAAGGCAAAATTAACATTGATATGAAAATTATAAATCAGAAAATTATTAATTCTAAAAAAAATCCACATTGATTAAATGCAAAATTAAATTCGAAAAGAAAAGATAAAAATATAGATAACTCACCTGAAAGGGAGAACTCAATTGAGAAACACAAACAACTATGGCCTGTACTTATCCATGGCCCTTTATTTATAGTGCTTAGATTACAAAGTTTACTAAAAATAAATATTCCCGTTACTCTTTGAAAATCTACTGCAAAGTTGCACATAACTGTCTACACATTTTAGAATTATAGAAATTTGATTTCTTTGCAAAAGTCTCGGAATAAGCTTTCCAATGATCTAATTTTATGTAAATCTTATATTATTTGAGACACAAATCTATTTGCAATATCATACATTATTTTAGCGGATCCTAGAATGACAAGCTAAACTAAGAAATGAAGCATAAAGAGAAATCTCGAAAGAGAAAGGTTGGATTTTGGCTATTTTCTCTCCTTTTATCGTAACTCCTATTTCTATGGACATGGACCATCTAATTTGACATTTAGAGGCCGGAACAACAAAAGAAGGCTCTAGACCCTATTGGAAGTGCAAACCAAATACAACCTTTTGTCTTCCAATGACCTTTGTCTTCCAATGACCATTTGTCTTCTAATGAGTTCATTATTTTAGTTTAAAGGGGAGTTACTATTAAAAAGGAGTTACCAACCATTAAGGGAGAATTACCAACAACCATTGAGTTTCTAACGAGTTACCAACAAACATTGAGTTTCCAAGGAGTCTTATTCATGAACCTTTTACGATATGAGTTTCTTATTCAAATGGTTTGTCTCTTCATATGTTTAGTCTAAGTCTATATAAAGTGAAGTTGTTTAGTCTATTTAATATATTCCAATGAAATTAAATTCGAGCAACAAAGAAATTCTAGATTATTTGTGTAGTGTTTAGCCATCTTCAAGTTCCTAAGTATTTTTCTTTTTAGACTTTGTAAAGCCAACAAATTGGTATTCAGAACAAGGTTGTGTAGATGACCACTGCCATTCAACCCTCAATTCCCAAGTTGTCTAAGGACAACTATGAAAATTGGTGCTTACAAATGAAAGCATTGTTCTGGTCACAAGATCTATGAGAGATCATCTCAGACGGGTATACGGAAGCCACTGCCGAGAAAGAAGCAACCTACACCACGAAAGAAAAGACCACCCTCAAAGATTGAAGGAAGAAAGACAAGAAAACATTATTCCTTCCCTATCAAGGGTTGGATGAACCAACCTCTGAAAGGATCGCCGAAGCGGCATCAAGTAAGCAAGCTTGGGATACTCTTAGCATTATATTCAAAGGTGTTGATTGAGTGAAGCGGGTCCGGCTTCAAACTCTTAGAGCCGAGTTCGAGGCAGCTCACATGAGGGAAAGTGAATGTATTTCCGATTATTTTTCACGGCTACTTGTAATTGTTAACAACTTGAGAAGAAATGGTGAAAGGATTGAAGACATTCGTGTTGTTGAAAAGGTTCTTCGATCACTCACAACAAATTTTGAACATGTGGTTGTGGCGATTGAAGAATCAAAAGATCTTGAAAATCTGACAATTGATGAACTAATAGGTTCATTGCAAGTCCATGAGCAACGAATGCAAAATAATTCTAGTCCCATTGGAGTAGAACAAGCTTTGGAATCAAAGTTGACTCTAAATGAGCAAAAAACTGGTCATTCACAATGTGGTGGCCGCACCACTGACAATTGTGGTAGAGGCAGAGGGCGAGGAAATTATCATAGCAATGACCAAAATCAAAAGTATACAAATTTCCACGGGAGAGGAAATGGTAGAGGCAGATCTACGAGAAGGCGTGGAAATATAAAAAATATTCAATGTCGAAATTGCAACAAGTTCGGCCATTATGCCTCAGATTGCTGGAGCAAACCATTGAATCAAAGTGACCATTTCAATTTTGTTGATGCTTCATATAATTAAAAAAAAAATAACCACACTTCTTCTTGCACATGAAGAGGTGTGTGGCCAAAATGACTTGTGGTTTCTTGATTCCGATGCAAGCAACCACATGTGTGGAAGAAAAGAATTGTTTGTAGAACTCAAAGAAGTTGTTCAAGGCAACATGAGTTTGGCTCATCACAAGTACCTGTGAAAAGTAAAGGAAAAATCAAAATATATCAAAAGGATGGCACTCCAAATTACATCTCCAATGTGTATTATGTACCTAATGTGAAAAATAACATACTTAGTGTTGGACAACTTCTTGAAAGCGGATATGTGATACACATGGAGAATTTCTCTCTTTATTTGAAAGATGCACATGGGAGACTTATCGCTTGAGTCTAAATGGCAAGAAATTGTATGTTCGCACTCCAAATTAACACAAGATTTGACAAGTGTTTTCGAGGACTAGTAAAGAATGAGTCGTGGAAGTGGCACCTTCGCTTCAGGCATCCTAATTTCAATGGCCTCAAGCTATTATCTAAAGCAAGCATGGTACATGGCTTGCCAACTATTGAAAATTCAGATCAAGTATGTGAGGCATGCACACTTGGAAAACAACAAAGAATTTTCTTTTCAAGTGGGACATCATGATGGGCTAAAACACCATTGCAATTGGTTCACACAGACATTTGTGGACAAATGGAGTCGACTTCTTTTGGAGGTAATAAATATTTTATTACTTTCATTGATGATTTTATCCGAAAGTTGTGGGTGTATTGTATCAAAGAAAAATCTGAAGCTTTTGTTATCTTAAAAAAATTCAAAGCCCAAGTCGAATTGGAAAGTGGCTACAAAATTAAAACACTTAGATTTGACAGAGGTGGCGAGTACACCTCAAATGTGTTTCAAGAATTTTGCAGGCAACATGGCATAAAACAACAGTTTACAATAGCATATACACCACAATAGAATGGGATTGCAGAAAAAAAAATGCACCATTTTTTATATGACGAGGACGATGCTCAAAGAAAATAGGTTGCCAAAGAAGTTTTGGGCGGAGGCGGTTGCATGTACTGCATATTTGCTTACTCGGTGCCCTACAAAGAGTGTGAGGAATATGACACCTCAATAAACATGGACCGACTATAAACCAACTGTGACACTCCTAATGATCTTTGGGTGTGTTGCATATGCTCAAGTCCTAGAAGCCAAAAGGAAGAAGTTGGATGACAGTGGTAAAAATGCATCTTCATTGGATACATCGAGGTGTCTAAAGCATATAAACTCTACAATCCACTTACCAACAAAGTAGTGGTGAGTAGAGAGGTGGTCTTCAATGAAAAAGAAACATGGAGATGGAATGAAAAAAATGGTGTCCAAGAAAATCATCTTGAGATAGAAGAGCAAGATGCAAGTCCTCAAAATTATCAAGACGACATGCATAATTACTTGACACCACCACGCACAACATCACAAAGTTCAGAAGAACAAAGCCCAACTAACAATTTGTCATGCTCAAGTAGATCTTCATCATCTATGAGACCAATAAAAATGAGAAGCCTTTCAGAGATATATAAACAAACTGAAGAGACAAATCTCTATTGTCTTTATGCTGATTATGAGCCTTTCACTTTTCAAGAGGCTATGAATGAAAATTGTTGGAGAGATACAATGAAATAAGAAATCTAGGTCATCGAATAGAACAACATATGGAAGTTGACTACACTCCCTCATGGCCAAAACACGGTTGGTGTTAAATGGGTATATAAGATCAAACGAACGACTGATGGGGAAATTGATCATTACAAGGCAAGACTTGTAACTAAATGCTACAAACAATAATATGGTGTGGATTATGAAGAAGTTTTTGCTCCAGTTGCTCAGCTTGACATAGTGAGGATGTTAATCTCACTTGCAGCACATCACAGGTGGAAAATCTACCAACTAGATGTAAATTTTGCATTCCTAAATGGAATCCTTGAAGAAGAAGTTTACCTTGAACAGCCTAAATGATTCATTGTGAGAGGTGAAGAAGATAAAGTTTATCGCTTGAAGAAAGCCCTATATGGGTTAAAGCAGGCTCCACGAGCCTGGAATGCACATATTGATTCCTATCTACAAGGAAAAGGCTTCTCCAAATGTCCATATGAGCATGTGGTCTATGTTGAAAAGAATACTAATGGAGAAATGCTCATAGCATGTCTTTATAGTTGATGACATGTTATTTTCTAAGAATAGTGAGCAAATGTTCCATGAATTCAA
The DNA here is from genome assembly GCA_013350335.1 of Chimonanthus salicifolius. Lineage (NCBI taxonomy): Eukaryota > Viridiplantae > Streptophyta > Magnoliopsida > Laurales > Calycanthaceae > Chimonanthus > Chimonanthus salicifolius. Next base: position 56,550,085 of record CM023532.1, read on the forward strand.
GATATTATGTGTAAGGAGTTCGAGATAACTGATGGTGGTCTTATGTCTTTCTTCTTTGGTATTGAGGTAAGACCACAATCTGACGGTATTTTCATTTCTCAGAAAAAGTATGCAAAATAACTTATTGAAAAGTTCAAAACAACTAACTGTAATGTTGTCAATAGCCTGTTTCAACTGGGCTCGAAATTGTCAAAGTAAGGAGAAGGAAAGACTGGATTCAACTCTTTTCAAGAGTTTGATTGGAAGCCTAAGGTATCTCACAATCACAAGGCTTGACATTGTTTATAGTGTCAAACTTTTGACCAGATATATGGAAAACCCAAAGGAATCACATTGGCTTGCTGCAAAAAAAAATCAGTAGAGAACCATGGATTTTGGTATTTTTTATTCATACAATGATGAAGCAATGTTGTATGGATATTCCAACAGTGATTGGGGAGGTGATAAAGATGAAAGAAAAATCACAACTGGGTATGTTTTCTATCTTGGATCAACTGCTTTTACTTGGAATTCAAAGAAACAAATGTTGTTGCTTCATCTTCATGCGAAGCCGAATATGTGGCGGCTTCATCAACTGTCTGTGAAGCAATATGGTTGAAGAATTTGCTAAAGGTGCTAAATCACCCGCAAGAAGAGTCCACAATCTTATATGTGGACAGCAAGTCTGCAATTGAACTTTCTAAGAATCCAATACAGCATGGTAGAAGCAAGCACATTAATACAAGGTTCAATTTCATAAGAGATCATGTCAAGCATAAAACAATAAAGCTGGATTATTGCAATACTATAGAATAAGTGGCATATATTTTTACAAAAGCTTTGCCCACTGAAGCATTCAAGAAATTAAGAGAGATGCTTGGAATGAAGTCATTTTTGGTTTGAAGGGGAGTGTTGGAAGTGCAAACCAAATACAACTCTTTGTCTTCTAATGACCCTTTGTCTTCCAATGAGTTCATTATTTTAGTTTAAAGGGGAGTTACCATTGAAGGGGAGTTACCAACCATTGAGGGAGTGTTACCAAAAACCATTGAGTTTCTAAGAAGTTAACAACAACCATTGAGTTTCCAAGGAGTCTATTCATGAATCTTTTATGATATGAGTTGCTTTTTCAAATGGTTGTGTATTTTCATATGTTTAGTCTAAGTTTATATTGTATTGTACAAATAGCTCAGGATGAGCTGCTCTCATTTCTGACTCCAGTTCCCAAGTGGCTTCCTCATTACTGTGTCGGTCCCATAGCATTTTGACGAACGGAATCGCTTTGTTCTGTAACACCCTTTGCTCCGTATCAATTACTTCAACAGGCCTCTCGACGTAAGATACGTCGCTTTGCACTTCTAAGTCTTGCACATTCAGCACGTGTGATGGGTTAGGGTTGTACTTCCTCAACATGGAAACATGGAATACATCGTGCAGTCCTGACAACTGTGGACGGAGTATCAAACGATAGGCCACTTCCAGCACCATCTCATGGATTGGGAAGGGTCCTACAAATCTAGGTGACAGCTTTCCTTTCTTTCCAAACCTCATGTGTCCCTTTCATGGCGAAGACCTTCAAGAATACTAGGTCTCCCACTTCAAACTCAAGAGGTCTTCTTCTTCTGTCAATGTAACTCTTCTGACGACTTTGTGCCGTGAGCAGATGCTATCGTATCACCTTGATCTGTTCCGTGGTCTCTGCAACCAGATCAGGTCCAATAAGAGCAGGCTCACCGGCCTCTGTCCAACACACTGGGGATCTTCATGGTCCTACCATACAATACCTCAAATGGAGCCATCTTGAGGCTTGCCTGATAACTGTTGTTGTATGAGAACTAGACCAGTGGTAGGTGATCTTCCCAACTGCCCTAGGAAGTCTAGCATGCAGGCTCTCAGCATATCCTCTAATGTTTGTATTGTTCACTCTGACTGACCATCGGTCTATGGATGGAAAGATGTGTTGTATAACAAATTTGTCCCCATAGCCGACTACATGCTCTGCCACACCCTGCCAGTGAATCTGCTATCTCTGTCGGACACAATAGTCCTGGTAATACCATGTAGCCTGATGATGTCTCTGATATACAGCCGTCCCAGAGTCTCAGACGAGTTTGTCATTTTGATAGGGAGAAAATGTGCAGACTTGGTCAGATGCTCAACTATAACCCAGATTGCGTCATTACCTTGTTGTTGTTGTTTTTTTTTTCTCATCAAAGGTTGTTCTCAGATTGAATGCTTATAGTCTGATTCTCATCAAAGTAAATTAATCCGGCCCCGTACAGCGGACTCCGAGGAGTCGGTCAGTTGGGATTCTTATCTGTCAGTGAGACATAATACCGTATTAATCTTACTTTGCGAGATTCAAAACTTCCGGTTTCGCCCTGATACCAACTGTAACGCTCCGCCCTTTAACTTGCATAAATTAAAGTATATTTTTTTTTTTAATAAGTGAGAGAGGACGGGCCGTTACGACGAGAGTCAAATCCGAGTTTCCAAAACCTGACCCTTGACTGGCCACTATTACGTGTGCGTGGACTAAGTCCACTAAAACATTTATACACGCTTATCTTATTGCTTGTGGAATAATTTATATGAATAAGATGCTATTCATTTTCTTAACATCATTAGGCAAGGAAAGCCAATCACCATAAAATTTCAATAAAACTTAAAGATTATCAAACCATAGCAAATAAGTTCTAAGGTGTCCCAAATAGTCTAAATTATTACAACCCAAAATGCAAGTCCCTCCGAATACATCATTGAAATCAAAACTAAGCAATTTAAGACTTCAATCTTCCAAGCTCCTACGCTTGTGTCCCTTCCGGTCCTATGTCCTTTTCCTTAGCATTTCCTGTTCCAACATCTATAGGGGTAGAAGTAGGGCATTAGTCAACATGCCCAGTAGGTATTTCAATTAGGGTTAAGGTACACACAGGAGTAATATTAGAATATCATAAATCAAGGGTTTATACATCATTAATGGCATATTTGTAAAATAATCTTGTAAGTAATGAAACAATGCATGATGTCCATATCATAATCATGCTAACATAAGTGTCATGTCATGGGTGTCAATGCTAAATGAAATCCCACCCAATGTCCATACCCAATCACATCATAAATCAATCAATGGTCTCCTTGGCCAATTATGTTCACAGTGTTTGAGGTGGCAACCACCAAGGTACTGTATACCCATCCACAAATTAAGCGGGATTGCCGATGGAGTGTGGGCTCCTCCCTCTGGGTAGAGTTTCGGGACTGACTACACAGGAGCTCTTTAGCCCAATTACGCAGTACTTATCTATCAACCGGACGAGGCCAAATCTCAACGGTTCATGGGAGAAGGATTTGGGTGCTCTCTCACTCAAAGTCATCATGTGGTGGCACATGGTTCAAGGCAACTAAAAATCCATGAACGTAACTATCCCACTCATGATCTGGAACTAGCTGCAGTGGTCTTCGCTCTCAAAAGCTAGAGACACTATCTATATGATGAGAAATTTGAGGGGTTTTTCAACCATAAGAGCTTAAAATATCTGTTCGATCAAAAGGAGCTCAATTTGAGACAGCTGCAGATGGATGGAGTACCTGCAAGACTATGAATTTGCACTGCGATATCGCCCTGGCAAGGCAAACAAAGTGGCGGATGCCCCCAGCCGCATTTCACATGCAACTGTGGCCAGTCTGATTATGAAATAATGGAAATGATAACGACCATCCGAGAGTTCAATTTGCACATCAAAAATCGTGGGAGCATGTATAATCTGATGGTACAGTCCAGCATGGTTTCCGAGATTGAACAAGTGCAACGGACAGTTCCTGAAGTGGCAGAAATTTGGGCCAAGATGCCGACTGGAGAGATCATACCAGAATAGGAATTACGACCTGGACAAGGTCTCTTATTCCGAGGCAGGACATATGTACCTCAAGGCTGCAGGAAAGAGTTGTTGACAGAAACTCATCATCAAAGCTCTCCATCCATCTGGGTAGCACCTAAATGTACCATGATCTGAAAAGGCATTATTGGTGGAATGGACTCAAAAGAGACATGGCTGACTTTGTCTTTCACTGCCTTACTTGTCAGCAAGGCAAGACAGAACATCAGAGGCCTCCAGGGCTGCTCAAACCTCTACACGTGCCCGAATTATATTATATTTTTTTGAGATTTTTTATAGAAATTATATTCGAAACAATTTTACACAGCCATATTAAATTAGTTGGAAAAAAAAAATATTTCGCGAGTCTAGTTATCACAGGATGAATTCTAGTAGACACTTAAACCAAGTGAGCTTTAGAGCCATTTTATCCTCCTGAGGGTTATAAGTAAACTCATGTTTTTTGATAAGCGCATTAAGTTGTTGTGAGATCTCAATATCTTTTGATTTGGTCATATTACTAAGAACGCCATCAAATTTGAGTTAGTACACCTGAATTTTTTCTAAATTTATTTGAAGTAAATAAATCATTTTATGAAGCTTATGATAGGATATAGGCCATTTTTGGACCAGTTGAGCCTTCAAGCCCACCTATTTTGGTCATTTCATCTTGATAGTTCCCTAATTGAGCCTAATAAAGCCTAATTCTTGACTTGCCATATCTAACATACACAACTCCAGTTATGGAGTTTAAGCCAAAATTTTATATCCATGACCTATCTTCATATGAGAAAAGGTTAGGGACGAATTTGTGATGGAATTCACTAAAAAAATTTTATGGTGAAAAAGAAAAAAAAAATGGGAACATCCATACATTAAAAAGGGATGTTGAAAGAAATAAGAAAAGAAGATTTGAAAAATAAAAAAATGAATACTTTGATAAAAAAAAAAAAAAAGAAGTGAAAAATATTAGACGAAAAATATCCCGCTCATATTATGAAGACTTCTAACCTTTTCTTATCAAAGTGTTATTTTTTAGAGTCTTTTATCACTTCTTTGATATAACCCGGTCCTAAGCCATTTTTGTCCTATTAGGGAGTTCTATTGATCTTAAGTCTAAATAAGGTATTTCATGTAGAGAATACAAGAGGAAAAATAATGGTGCTTGCCTCAACGTTCTTAGAAAAATGACATCCATTCATGAGATTTGGTTATTTTCTTTGGCCTGTACCATTTTTTCTTAAAACATATGTGAGATATTTTGATTTGAAAACATAAACTCCACTTACATATACTTTGAGAGAGAATAAATCCAAACCTCTGAGCGTTAGTCTTTCTGAGAGATATATCTGGTGAGGTTTGAAGTCAAAGCGCAGTTTCCAATGGTGGTTACTAAACTTGTGTGTATTTGGAAAAAAAAAAAAAACTGTCTTAATATTGGCTGTCAAACACAACACTCCGGGTATAAGCCTTGTAAAATGAATTTTAGAGTTATATGGTATTTAGATTTTTGTCTATGTGTTTGTGCTGAAAAATTCAATGTTTGTGGGTACCATCACTGGAAGCACTCACGAGACTACAACTTGTCCACTAGTGGTGAGCTAGGGGTTCAAAGGCTTATTGCATACTCTAAATGCAATCGAGAGTACCAGCGAAAGTGGTTTAGTTTAGGATTTTAATTTTCAGTTAGTAGTTTTTTTATTTACTCGAGGAGTAGCAAAATCTAAGTTTGGGGGTATTTGATGAATACTGAGAAATTACCTTTTTACCTTTTAATATTAGATTAATTAGTCTTTATTTTATAAATATTAGATATGTTTAATGTTATTTTTTAGTTTTGCAGAATATCCTGGAAAATACAAGAAATTGGAATAAAAATTGGAGAACGTGGGCCACAATGTCAATTTTTGAAAGTTTGTAATTTTACCACCTAATTGTGGAATTCATTGTAAATTATTTTAATTCAAGTTCCATTATGAGAATTTGAATTAAAATAATACCTTTTCTATTTTTCACAAAAGTGGTTAATTTTTCAAAATCTTCATTGGGCTTATTGCTCCATCTTGAAGTCCAAAGGAATTCAAAAGTCAAAGCCCATCAAGATGTCCATGATTGAAACATGAAAATGAAGCAGCCATGAGACAAATTAAGATATCAGAATTGCTGTTGAGAAGTTGAGATTGGAAGAATCAGCAAGAAGTCTAGGTAAAGAGAAAATGAGGAATAAGAAAGAAGTCATATAACAAAAGAAGTGTTGGAAGAAAACAGTGGGCAGCAAGCATTAGAATATACAATAACTTGCAAGTAGCATTCTACCAAGGATGAAAATGAGAAGCACCAGTGATCTAGGCAGCGTGAGACAAGCATCCCTCTTAGTCATGCTCTCTAGTGTCGATGGAAAAAGAAATAGGAAGTATAGAGATGGGCCATCTCATGGCTCTGTAAACAAAAATCCAAGAGGATGATATGGCTACAGTTTCTGCTCAAGAAACCAGCATGAGCTGGTGATGTAAGCTAGGTAGGATTTAGAGCACCTAACCACAATTTATTGCGGAAGCTCGAATGGGTAGTCGGTCTAAGATAAATATTGTGAAATAAGAAAGACCCAAGTGTTACTTGCTTAAAAAGAATAATGTAACTCGATCTATCTGGCCTTGGCCTGAGATTTTGCACAAGATCTGCCGGTTCATTCAACAACAAGCAGACATGCAAAACAACCTTCTTTGCTTAATGAATTAAATAACCTTTTAATGCTCAAAACCTGTTGTGAAGATTACCACTCCACACCTGGGTTTGGCCCTGAATTTGAATAGAAATTCGCTGATTGTTGCAGCACTTGTCTTCCACAAGTTGCATGCCAAAACAGGTGGTGCTAATCAGCGCCAACACCTATGGGGTTGTCTGAAATCTGCAGCAATCTGCAACTCCAAACGAGCAACAATTTGCTTGCTATGAAGGGCTGCCAGTGATGAGCACATGAAAATTACTATTGTACCCTTGTATTTGGACTAGTTATCCCTTATTTTGTGTGTTTTAAGATATGTTTAATGGGATTTTGGAAGTTTTGCAGGATTTATAGGGAAATACAAGATATAAGAATTCAAATGGTGAATTTTGCAATTAATGGGCATAAATTGATATTTTTGGAAAGTTTGAATTTTTAATAACTATTTTACCACAATTTTAGAGGTTTTATTTGTAAACTAATTAATTCAAATCCATGTATGAGAGTTTGAATTAGTTTAGTACATTTTTAGAATTGAATGTAATTGGTAAAATTATTTATTAGATTTTCCATACTTTAAAAAGCCCAATTATTAAGCCCATTAAGAAATCCACATGTGTGAAGTATATTTTCATAATTTCGAGATACATATGAGGAAATTCGAAATTCATAAGTCATTATAAGAGGATTATCAAATTTGACAAGTGGATTAAGGAAAAAGAAACAAAATAAGAAGTGGAGAAAAAGAAAGAAGGTTTGAAACAACTTCAGTATTTTGACCATAACGTTTCACTCCAATGTCCGATTACTTTGATTCTTATTGCGTTGGAAATAATACTTCAAGGGCTACAACTTTTTAGTTTATGAATTTTTGTGATTCAAACGTTAACTAGGTCAAAGCTGAGCTTCAACGTGGTACATGTGTAAAATACGGGATTTTACACCCACTTTCCTTTTACGAATTTTACTATTTTTTCCACCCCTTACCGCCTTTAAGTCATTCCATGTTTAGCACAAACCATATCAGCCCTCCAAGTGTCCTTACTTTATTTAAATCTTTAAATCCAAGCCATTCATTCCACCTCCTTTCATCTATAAATACTCCCTCTCCCATTGAGAAAATTGAACTTGGATAGAGAATTTCAAGGTTGGCTAGGCTTTGAGAGGGATTGAAAAGAAGAACAGAAGACTTTGGCAATATTGATTTTCACATTGGGTTCTTGAGGTTGGTGATTTTAATTTTTCATTGTGTTTTCTTATCTTTTTAAATTCCAAAATTCCAATTGTATTGTAATTTTTATTCTAATGCTTTAATCAATAATAGAATGTGAGAATTAGAATTATGGTTTTCCAATTGTTCTTTCATGTGTAATGAAAATTTCAATTTTCTTTCCATTCTTTTCATGAATTTATGTTGTTTATTTTTCTAAGAAATTCAAGGAAAATGAGATTATTTTAGGATTGGTAGAACTTGATTTTTCCAGTCTAAGACTCTTTTTAAAAGTGAGATTATTTTAGATTCGGAATTATAAGTAGAAATTTTACCTAAGCCTAAGGCCAGAATTGAATTTTCTTTATTAAATGAATTTCATAGATTTCATATTTAGAATTTTAATGAATTTGAGATTTGAATGCGTGTTAAATAATTTACTTGAGCTCCATGTTCTAGGCCGTTATTTTATTGTTAAAATATGGATAATAATGCCTCATTGAATCTCTAATTTTAATATCCCCCACTCTTAGATTTTGCTAGTCCTCGAGCAAAACTAAAACTAAAAAGTAAAGACTAAAAATTAAAATCTAAACTACACCACTTTTGCTGCCATTCTCGATTGCATTTAGCGTATGCAACAAGACTTTAAACCCTAACTCACCACTAGTGGACGTGTTATAGTCTCGTGAGGGCTTCCAATGATGATACCCACAAATATCAAATTTCAGCAAAAATATCTAAACAAAAATTTAAACATCATATAAATCCAAAATTATTTTACAAAATTTATACTCGGAATGTAGTGTGTGATAACTAATATTAACACAACCTTTTTTTCAAAATATGGATAAGTTTGGCAACCACCAGCTGAAAATGCGTTTCGACTCCAAATCTCAAAAGATATCTCTCAGAAAGACTTTCGCTAAGAGATTGAAGTAAATTCTCTCAAAAGTATATGTGAGCGGAATAATTTCTTAAATACAAATATCTCACATATTTATCATCAAAGAATGGATTAAAACAAAGGAACCATAGATCTCATGAATGGATGCCATTTTCCTGAGAACATTAAAATAATATACCATTATTCTTCCTCATCTATTCTCCACATAAATACCATATTTAGACTTAAAATCAATAGGACTTCCATATAGGACGAAACATGGCTTATGACCGAATCATATCAAAGAAGGATAAAAATACTCTAAAATTAATACTTTCATAGAAAAAGTTAGACGTCTTCAAATTTTAAAATGGGATATTCTTCCTATATTTTTCTTTTTCATCAATTTCACATTATTTTTTTTCCACATCCTTCTTATAATGTCTCGATGTTCCCTTTTTTTCATTAATGCTTTTCTTCTTTGTTTTGCATCATTCATCATCAATTGTTTTTTTTTTTTTCAAGTGCCATAGTTTTCTTAGAGTACCATCCCAATTTGTCATCTCTAACCTTTTTCGGTCCCTAGAATAGGTCATAGATTTTTTAATTTAGGCTCAACCTCCACAACCAGAGTTGGATATGGATAACCAAGTTAGTAAACAAAAAAATCAGGCTCTCATATAAAGGCTCAAAATGGGAATTATCAAGATAACATATGACCAATGTAGGTACGCTTCAAAGTCTCAAACGGTCCAAAAATAATGGCATGTATCACTTCATAAGTTTCATATGAATAATTATATAGCTTCAAATAAATTCAGAAAAATTTCAAGTGTAATAATCCAACTTTGATTTCGTTCTTAGTAATTGACCAAAACAAATAATAATGAGATCTTCAACAAAAACGTTGTGCAATTTAAAGAAAAATTAGAATTTACTTATAACCCTCAGAAAAATAGAATGACTTAAAAGCTCACTGGGGTCGCAAGTCTCCACTGGTATTCCTCCGGTGATTACTCAACACATGAATATTCTTCTTGTTCAGGCTAACATTAACGTGGCTGTGTAAATTGTTTCCAAGCATAGACTAAAAAAAAACGAAAACCTAAACTAGACACTGACAAACATCGATAGATACAAGACTCTAGGCAGACTCACAATCAGAACAACTATTATCTTTTCTCTTTTTTTTTATACAACTTAATCTAACAATGCAATACTCAATTCAAATATGCAAACAATAATCAAACAACTAGATTAATGCATGAAACTAATACCCTAATATGCATGAGCAAATTAAATGTAAGACAACCTAATAAAATCTATATGAATGTATGAAAAATTGAAAATAAAAAAAAAAAAAAAATTTAGTCACTTACCTTGGCCTAGTGCTTACTTCTGGAAATTTTAGAGCACGCGATAAAACTACTTGTAAAATAAAACAACAAAAACTTTGGTGAAGACTCTGAATCTCATAAAAAAAATGCATGCTTCCTAAACTACTGTAGATTTCCTAATGTTATAACTAGTGGAGGAAATTAAATGATTGGAACCTAATTAAGAACTCTAAATTAAATTAAGACCATAAAAATTTCTAAATTAACATCCACCAAATTAATGCAAATTAGATTTTCAAGTAAGTCCAAACTTGTTCCATGATTTTTTTAAGACACCGTAACTGGAACCTTTTAAATTTAGATCCATTTTCTAAATATAGAATGCGTCTAAATTAAATTAAAATTCTAAGATTAGAAAATTCTAAAAAGAGAAATTAGTTAATTTTGGAAATTTCTAAAAATAGAAGTTTCTAAAAATAAAAAGTTTCTAAATTTAGCGGTGTTTCCAAATTTAAATCATCTCTAGATTTTTGTTATTTCAAGAAACTTCTAATTTAGGTAACCTCAAAAAATTAGGGTTTCTAAAAATAGGAACTCCTAATTTTAAAGACTTACCAAAAAATAGAAATTTTCTAAAAATAGCATTATTTCTAAAAATACATAATTCAATATTAGTTCCCCTAGCAACGGCGCCAAAAACTTGTGTGCAATTTTTAAATTTATAACTCTCAAGTGCACGAACCATTAGATAGTATAGCGATTGAGTGCGAGGTCGAACCTATTGGAACTTAGGAAGATATAATCGTAAAAAAATACCATTGTATTTTCTATTTTAAGAAAGTTTCTAAATTAAAATTAAAATTTCTATATTAGATAATTAATTCCATATTTAAGATTTATTTTCATGATTTTCAAAATTTCTTAAAATATATAATTTAGTGGTATGTTTTTTCATAGATATATTTTCCTCAGTTCCGATGGATTTGACCTCACATTCAATTACTTTACTATGTAATGGTTCGTGCGCTTGCGAGTTATAAATTTAAAATTTGCATAACAGCAAGACCCTAGGATCTAGCCTGGTTTTAGAGGAACATCTGCATCAATGTGCAGCGATAAACACACACAAACAATCCATTGTTTGTAAAAAGAAAATAAACTTTTATTATAAAAAAAAAAATCTCCCCTACAACTGGCTATAAACAACCTTTAAATAAAAAGAAAGCTGCCGACTATATTCCTAACTGTAAGGAGCCGACCCTCCTTTCCTTCTAATTTCAAATACTCAAGTCCTAATTGAATAACTATAGTTTCTAATAAAATAAAAATAAAGAAAGCAACTAATATCCAAAGTCCCCACCGTTTAAAATTACCTATCCTAACTTGATTAGGATACTTCCATTGAATGGCCTTGTATTAACACACGAGGCATTGGTCAAAGTTTGGGCCATAGGGCCTGCTATGTTGGGCCAAGGCTTGGGCATGTTTTTGTTGTCATGGCTAGACTTGGACCTGAAGTGACCAAACTGGTCACATACCCGTCGGGATCGAAAATGAAATTTTCATCTTTCGATTTGGGGCCCAAACTTACTAATTTGATAACGTACCCTGCCCAGGGTCAAAATTAAAATTTTGATTACACCTCTGGATGCCCGCATCATACTCCATCTCTCGGAGAAAACTCGTCCTCAAGTTTAGGAGGTTCACAACTGAAGGGTGTGCTATTCTCTTAGTCTGTCTCCTGTGTCTCCACAAAATTACATTATGTTGTGTAACCAATCTATGTGAAGTTCTCATATCAAGAGATGTCATCTCGGGGCCTACCAAAACGGACTGGATGGTAGCTGTTGAGGACTGTGTCAAATAGCTCTCGCAAATTGGGTCAACATATGGACGGATTGTGTGGTGTGAGTCCACATGATGCCGGTCATCTATCCCCAGTGTACGAACTTGTACAGATCAATCTCTGTTGCCTCTGTCAGTAGCATCTTCTAGTTGCTGATCATTGGACTGTAGCTCAAGATGGTGTGTCTCATGTTCCTGCTTCAAGATGGAACATGCCTCAAACTGCCGGACACATCCCTCTGTTGCACCTGTATCTACCGTAGCTTCATGAACTGCTAACACTGGTGGGATATTGGGTATAGTCAATTGGTTCATGTGTTCGTTCCACATTGGATCGACATAAAGTCTTTGCTCGCCCAATGTTCTCGTGGAATGAGCATCACAAAACACAAACTCATTGATGGCCTCGGTCTCTGTGTTATGGTGATGTATGTCGCCCACTCGGGGTTCACCAATATGAATTGGATGTTCCTGCACTATCTCCAAGATTTGTACACTCATGGAATCGGTCTCCATAAAATCATCGACCTCTTCCTCACTAGAGAAATCTAAGTCACTTGCGTCGGCTTGTGTTATCGTGTCTACTTCATTAGCAAATCGGACGGCTTGTTGCCTTCTCTCAGACTGTCTGATTGCATACCTTGTCCTATGTCTGTGATAATAGAAACATGCATCGGAACTTTCATCTGAGCTTTCATCTGAAGATGAGTATTTAGAGTACCTTGATCTTACTGATGGAAAACTAAATGGGCATTGGCTTTTCGATTCTTTAGAGCCACAAGCTCTTTCTTTAGATGAGTACATGACTCAAATAACCGATCAAACTGCCTATCGCGGTCTATAGAGAATTCAATTCGATCATCTTCTAGAGTGCGCTTCACATGACAACTCTAACTGGAAGGGAACTAATCACCATTCCCGCCTTGTCGGCTACGAAGGCGGTCACGCCTTGTCATAACTAACCCTTGATCGAAGTATCAATCTCAAATAACTCTGAAGCTCTGATGGCTCTGAGGTTTCTCCTAAATCTTAAAAAAAAAAAAAAATTCCATATGATAGACATATGAATTAGGACCCAATTGGAGATGTTCTATACTTACTTTGGCTCACTTTGGAGGATTATTTGCTCGATATAAGGGAGAGTGACAAATTTAGAAGAGAAAAAAATCATGTCACATTTTCAATCTTAATTCTAAATCTCCCTTTTAGTAGAAATTATTTTCAGATTTTCTTTTTTATATTTATTTTAGATAAATATGAAACGATGATCTCAGCAGGACACATGGCAAAGTGGAATGCTTTATTTATTTATTTTAAACATAGGATGGCTAGGGAAATGAGGTGGATGACACCTCTATTAATGATGGATTTTTATATTATTTTATTTCGCTCCAAACACTATGAATACATGGCCGTGATCGACCATCGTAGTCATGAATTGAGTAACTGAAGTTTCTAGTTTCATCCTCTTGGTGAGTTTTATCATTCTAGTTTATGTTGTAGCTTCATTGCGCATATTAATTTTGTACAATTTTAATTTTAGTCCATGAATTATTGTGTTATGTATTTAAATTTAAGTTTGAAATTAACATTTAGTGAGCATTGGCCTTTGATAAATTTCTTTGTTGAGAGAACTTTTGTAGGTATCAGCAATTTAAGTTTCAACTATTTCCGTTAGAGTAAATTTCTATTGGATTCAAGGTGGTTTGTGTGAGATTTGAGGATTTCATCTTCAAATCCCAAGTGAATTTTGAATTTGGGGTTTTCACAAATTTTGATCTATTAACCTTAGATCTAATCATTGGCAGGTCTAAAATTTATATTCTCAAGTTGGGGTCAAAAATTCAAATTTTGGAGACTTAGGCTGCATCATTTAAGCTTCAACCTTATGGTTGCAAGCATGTACCATGTACTAATCAATTTATGAATTTTTCTCATAATTCAATCTACAAATTACTTTTTCAATTTTATGGACTGAGCACGGGTAGCTCAATTAACTCACACATGTAGTTCAATTAATCTAACTTCTAAGATTAGAATAGAGATCTTGGGTTCGACTCCTCCTACTCTTACCTGGTACACGAGATATGCGGGTGATTTCCTGTATCCATGGAATTACTCTCTAACTCTAATGTAGGGTCGAGATATCCATGTTATAAATTACTTTTTAAATTCATGTGTGATTCTTATCCATCCAGGTTTTTCCCTAGTTGATAATGCACAGTAAATCTATATAAAATAATGATTCATAATTTCACCATACACTTGAGAAGTAGTTTTTATAAAAAAAAAGGTTTATTTTCCTGTGAAAAGTTGTGCAAACAAATGTACCAAAGGGGTTGTTTATCATTTTCTAGTTGACGGAAAGTGTTGAGCAAAGTTGAGAAAAAAAAAATGAGACACCCTCTTTTTTCCTACGTGGGATAAGGGATCTTTGCAAAGAGTATAGAACGTGAGGCGTTTCACACTTCTAAAGAATCCATTTGTTATTGGGGATATAAAAAGTTCTAATAAGGGAAAAAGTATGGTCTTCCTCACTCAGCAAGATAACTTCACATTCATTTTCTACAAAATATATATATATATATATATATATATATATTTTTATATAAACAAAGGAACATTGAATTTCTGTGGCCTGACCAAGTGATGGTTGGCTTGATGGATAATATGTCTCAAAGTCAAATATAATTGTTTCTCAGGAAGGGCTTTTCTACAGCATGAGCTTAACTATTGCTCAAGTATTACGGAAATTAAAATGTGATTAATTTGAGATGAGACCTGTTTAAAAAACTCTAATCTGACCGAGTAGACCCTATTCTGATTAGAGTAACAAATTAACAATGGGGTGTCTGGGCTGACTGATTGTTTTGGGTTTTTTTAGAGCTGAAGGATTCAAGGTTCAAGTAAGGGGAAAATAGCTATGCCACTCCTTATGTAGTTCCACCCGACACTGAAATTAAAATACAAAATGCATTTTAGGCTCGAATAAACTCACTTCGGAAAAGGGAGAAAGAAAATTATAAATGATTAGTATTGCAGATCATACGTCTCCAAAGTTCAACCATCACAACTTAGTTTAAAAACTCTATAAAATTCGGGCGAGTGGACAAATTAATGAGTTTTATTGAATTTTTTCAAGTCATAGGGAAAAACTTGTCTGAGTTGTTCAACCTGATAATATTTCAAGTCACCTCTGATCACAACAAATACCGTCAATACATGTTGTCATAGGTGCGCCCATTACTCACTGGCCCTGGCCACTTGCACAAGCACCAGATGCTACGGCCTTTTTCACCAAAGCCCGGATGAGCCTTACAGGCATTCCGAAGCCGAAAGGCCCCACTCTAGTAGCAATATGTTAAAATGAAAAACAAAAAAGATAAAGAAAATAGAATCGTAAGAGAAATAACATTTCAATCTCGTAATAAGTTGGGAGGAAATAACTCACATTTTTTAGATCCTTTCATGCAATCAGGTCATTACCGTACATCTAAATATCAAATTCTTCTGAATCCAAGTGCTCGGCTTTGCCATGTTGATGTCAATATTGATAGTACTTTGAGTCAAGTCAACGAGTCATTTAAATTTTAAATTACACATTTTTAGAATAAAAGTTTCTCAGGCTCATGAGCAGCCCAGGCCCATTACTGTACTATCTCAAACTCTGTTAAACGCGAACTCCTTCTCTTCATATGAACTGAAAAATTAAGAAATCTGAGATCTATTCCTGAGATTCAAATTCAGCCAATTTTCAAAATATCACGTCGTTATTTGGCTAAAATATTTCACTCAATATTTGAGTTACTTTGTCCCCAATTTGGGCCAAGATTAAAAAAGAATCAATAAGTCTAAATCATCACCAGAATGTTCTGAACAAATCAATCTTGGTCCCATTTAGTTAAAGAAAAAATATCTAATATGCACCTTAAATATCCATATCAATAAGCAAAAGAAACCAGTATCCCAAGCCTAATCCATAATTCCATATGGGCCTTACCTTTGGGCATTTGGGGTTGCCCTTTGCCCCTTTCATCCCTATGGCTATAGTTATCAATGGGCCAGGCTCGAGTAGGACCCCCTTTGCCAGTGCCAATTAGTTTGGCAAATGAGCCACAATAATTTGATTCAATAAGATAAACTGGCCTTCGATTACAACCCGTTTAAAAAGAAAAACAAGATTGGTTTGGCAAACCTATTAATGTTCCAAACAGACAAATGAGAGACTGGAATTCATTGATTTTACGAATATGACATTAAAATGAAATGAAGCATTGAATGTCTATGTTATTTGTAAAGTTGTAAGAACAATGTAGATACAACTTATGAGTAGATCAGTCATCAATTTTATCATGAATAAGACTTATAAAAGATAGAAATAAATAAGTTCAGTGGACCATTTAGTCCTCCTTACTAGAACCCTCGATGTCTGCCTTTTCGGTAGACCTCTCCTGACCAAAAACCTGTCAAACTCCGACTGTGGGCTGTCTTACCCATTTGCAAAATTGTTGGGTGAGTCTGGATCAGATTTGGGCTAGACTTAGTCCATTGACAGCCCTACTTCAGGCCTTGGATCCATACGAAGTCTAAGGGACTAATTGAGATTTGACGAAGACTTAAGATAAAATATTTAATTTTATAAGTTCCATCAACTCTAAAGCTTTCGATGTATTGATCAGGATTTAATAATTGGTATCAAGATTCTGTGTCCAGTGTGTGAATCATATTAAAGGTAGCTTAGACTGGTGGAACGGGCAATCTAGTGTTGAAGCATGATGAGGGGACACTTGAGATTCAATGAAGACTTAAAATAAAGAGACTGATTTTACATGTTAGGTCAGCTCTAAAGCTTTTGGTATATAAGTCAAAGGACGTATTGTATTGACTGATACCTTGAATAACGAATGATACCAAAGCAATTATTTGTAATTTTTTTTCTTTGAAATTTTGTCAAAAAGATTCATAAAAATTGTAGAAAAATGAAAATATAGCGTGAGCATATTTTGATTAAAAAAAATACTCCATTTCATACAACAATAAACCTTTAAGAGCCAAAAAAATTGATACGAATAAAGGGTGTCCTAAATAACTGGAAAATATAAAAAGATTTAAAAAACTGAAATTTAATATGAGGAAGCACGTGATGAAAATTTAACTTCTATAATGTTCCATAATGACATATATCGGTCGTTACAATTCACTAATTTTTTTGTAAAGAAATATGAATTTCACGAAAATGTTGAAACATTAGAAAAAATACAAACACCCAAAAAACTTTCTCAATCATATTAAGGCTCTTCATTTAATTTTAAAAATATTTGTTTAACATGTCTTCAATTTTTTTCACAAGAAATCCAAAAAATGAAAGTTATTTTAGAAAAACACGGATTTCATGATTTTTTAAAAAAAATTTAGAAAATTACAAACATCATCAAAACTATATCATTTGCACTAACACATCTTCATTAAATTCCATTAACACTTAATATCATTTCATTAAATGATTCAAAAAACTGAAAATAGAGACTATATTAGAGCAAAAAATTTTTTAAAAAAAAGAGATTAAAACAACTCAAAATGAACAAATCTAAATTTAAAAAATGGAACATTAAAAAACCTTTCAAACTTAAAGAATATGCTTCTAAATCTTTTAAAAAAACATAGTCAATCAAAGATTCAAACTGAAAACCTATCCAAACAACAACTTTTCTATAAAAAAATCAACAAATTTGAATTCGGACAGTTTTACATCATTTTGGTTGATACGGAACAATATACATTGATCGGATACGAGCCGATGTGCATTGGCTATTTTACACCATATATCTACAAATATAGTTACTGTATATTAGTATTATATTAGCTGAATGCGTATTAGTATATAAAAGCTGGATGTATATCAACCCATTTTTATACTGTAATTGTTGCCCTCTAGATCAATAGTTTGGATTCACTAGTTGCCATCGTGTTAAACATGGAATTGAGACGTTTCAGGGTAAGTTCATAGTCCAACAAACCCAATGCTCTCTATAAACAAAAGCTAAGCCTTTTCTTACACCAATAATCTAAAGCTAAAAAGTCTAAAACTTTCTTCTACATCATGATTAAAGATTTCCTGCCTGACAACTCATCACGAAGGACATGACCAAAAGGAGGACAAAAGTCCTTTATAAAGTGGAGATCAAAGATTGGCTTGGTTGGCAACCTCCAACTTATTTTCTAGGCTGTAATCAACTCGACTTGACTCCCATAAACGGTCCTAATGTCATGAGACTCAAAAATCTTTTCTAATTGTTTTCAAGAGCATCAGCATCAGCATCAGGGATCTGATACATCTCGGTTTTTCAATGGAACTAACATTCGTTGATATTGACGTGGTACTGTACAATATTTTATATTGTCTGTAGGCTCTCTTTTGTTAATGGTCAGTTTTAAAGATGAATTTTAATTGTGTGTTTAATATGGTATTAGAGTAAGATAGGGATGAATCAACTTCTTGTCTTCAGCTCTCTGTGTAGAAGAAGAGAGTCGCGTGTATCTAGCAATTAACATATCCCAAATCACTTGTAGGCATGTGAATTGTGGAGTTTATAAATGCATGAGCAGCATCTCTTTAATAGTCGATTTCAAAATTAAATTCTACTTTTGTGTTCAACACTGGGTTCATTGATCAATTTTTTTGACTCATTTTAGATGACTTAACATTTGATTTTAACATTTGACTGGTTTAATGGAAAAGAAATTTAAATAAAGTTCTCTTCTCAAGGCTTATACCTTTCAATTAATTTCAGATAATCCTCTTTAATTTTAAATTCACGAAAATACACTTTATCTGTTTGGTCACCTTTCTATTAACATTCAAATCATTCAGGTCAAATGCCTTTCTTGCATTCCAGTTCACCATTCAACGTGTCACTTGTCTCACTATTACCAATACATGCAAATTAGGAAAGTGTACTACATAATTCTATTTAAATTTCTAATGTTTAGGTATCCATACCTAATATATGATAATAAAGGTTCGGATAAACCCTCCAAGTGTTTCTGTTGAAAAAAGTTTTTTTTACAAAGACTTTATAATAAATTTAGATGAATAATTTCTACACAAAACTTTTGTTAATAAAAGAGGTTTATGATAAAATATTGAGACATATGATAATATTTGAAATGTTAACTAAAATATATTAAGGGTAGCGATCCTCCCACAGAAGGTTTGTGTAACCAGACATGGGTTTTAGTATATTGTCAATTTTACCCTTCGCATTAACAGTAAAATCGGCTCACCAACTCTTCGTATGAACAGTAAAATTAGCTCGCCGAAATTCGCATTAACAGTAAATCGGCTCACCAAAATTCGTATGAACAGTAAATTGGCTCACTGAAATTCGAATGAATAGTAAATCGGCTCACCGAAATTTTATTGTTCATGCGAACGATCTGATTTTACAGATCATGCGAAGGGTAAAACTGGTAATACATTGACCCTGTGTTGGGTTAAACAAAATACTTATGGGATGATCGCTACCCTAAAAATATTTTAAAATTAGTATTTAAACCTGTATATATCATCAGCATTTGTAAACCAGGGATTAATAGGTTAAAAAAAAAAAAAAAAGACACCATTGAATGATAGCTGTTATGGGAAGTGACACCCTTCTCAGTCGACGTTTAAAATATCAGTAAAATTTTAAAAAAAAATTTATCAAGATTTTGTATACATGCTAAAGCCCAATATTTTATATTTAAAATTTTGAATCCTGCAAGTAACAAATTATACTTAAGTATGTTATGCCACTGCTATTATGCTCCAGTAATAACAAATGTTCAAATACCTGTTAATACTTGTATATTTTTGCTTTACTTTTCTTTCGCTAGCTATTACATTAGGTGTGTATTATATGACTTCTATTGTTAATTCATTTATATAAATGTTCATATATACAAATATGTAAATCTACTTTCATCAATAACCGACAGTTAAAAAAAAAACATGCACTCAGAGCCTCACTCATCCTCTACAGTAGTCCATAAATTGTCCATGGAAATCAATTTACTATTAAGAGAATTTAAGAAATTAATATAAGAACATGTTTTAATTTTATTATTTGGAGGTAACTGTACAAAAAAAAAAAGAAGTAAAAATCAGCTCCAATTAATTTCCATAAAAATAATCTTTTGACTTTGTAATTTTATGATGGCTATGTTGGGATTTTTAATCCTCACAACACAGCAGAAGCTAAAAATGAAATCACACACACAAAGAGAGATGAGATTTACGTGGTTCGGCTTAAACCTACATCAACGGGCAACACTCACAAAAGATTTCTACTAAATCAAATGTATTACAAAATACAAATTCTTCCCCGAATCTCTCTTCCTCACGGATTCTCTCTCATACAAACCATTCACGGTGGTGCCCAATAGGGCCACCAACAACCAACTCAAACGAGTCCCTCTATTTTATAGAGGTTTTCCCCAAACGAAAATAGTAGTTTCCTAAACATAAAATAGAAAGACAATCAGAGAAGAAGTAGGAGATGAATCCACAAAAATAGAAACATCTATTTTGTAGGATTCCAAATCTGGGTTTACTCAAATCGAGCCATGCCCTAACAATCTCCACCTTGGCGAGATTTGCAGACAAACCACATCTGACAACTCCACCTTGACATGAAATCTCATACCAAGCCAAACCAAGCGAACAACCGATGCTAATTGCAACCAAATGCATCTGTAGGCGCCATACACCTGAAGATATCCAAACATGCAAAATGTTGACTAAATCCAAACGCAACAAACATCCAACTAACCAAAGAATCACAAACAATTTTTGCTGCTCGAAGACCTACCAAATCCAACCGAATGAGAAATACATTTTCTCCAAATAATTTTCCAAATATCGGTCACCAAACAACTCAGCAAAACCACTTCAATGCTCAAAATACCTGAAATTGTGGTCCTACAGAGGATCCAAAATAGTGATCCTGCAGATCACCAAATGCATAGGGTTGTGGTCTTGCGAGGACTACTCCAATTTGTAGTCCCGAGAGACTACACGAAATTGTGGTCCTACAGACCACCATGTAACACCTCGCCCTTCTCACTCTAATTATCAGAGTTTAATTTTTTTTTTTTTATAATTATAAGTTATCAAGTGATCGGGGAGGAGTGTCACGACGCGAGTTAAGTTCGGATCTCTAAATTTGACCCTTAACTGGCCAATCCCATGTGCGTATGAACTAAGTCCATAAAACTGATCCACACATGGTACAAATACAACTTGCGGAATTAACTTAGTCTTAATCTAACTGAGGTTATAATAGATCCTATGACTAATCCAATTTTCCATTCTTAGATAGCAAAGTACTTAATTTATTCTCCAAAATTACTACATAACCTTAGTCTACCATTCATTCCAAACCATCCAAATAAACCAAACCATAGTAGCTACTTAACTACATTATTACATGCCAACATCATCTAGCTATCAAATTACATTGTCCAAATAAATCAAATAACAAGTTCATAAATAGTCCATTCATAGTCCATTCCAATCATTCAAACCGCCCAAGCTTCTTTGCTTGGTCCCCTTCTCGATCCTCATTCGTTGTCTTTCCTGCGTCATCCACTAAGGGTAGAGATAGGGCGTTAGATCAACGCGTCCAGTATTGTTTCCTAATAGAGCTACCACAAGGTTAGTATAAAACATGCAAATAATATAATAATACATGTGTGTCAAAATTCCATAAAAACATGCTATGTATGAAATGAACATGTAATGAGTCCCACCCATCACCATTCTACATAGCCTCCTCTTGACGGGATTCTCATCGTCAAGGTACCCCACAGTGGTCTTTCAGACGTCCCGACGGAGTGTGGCCTCCGGATTCCTCTTGATGGGATTCTCATCATCAAAGTACCCCACAGTGGTCTTTCGGACGCCCCGACGGAGTGTGGCCTCCGGTTTCAACACCATCATCCCATGCCATACATGAGATGTCTATGCAAACATGCCATTTGTAAATATAACATTTCATTCAAACAACTTATTCAAATAAACATAAAACAGCAAATAAGATATGTGGTTACAACAAGGTAGGAAACCTACTCAATGATCACTTTGTTTGGCTCTTCTTTTGAACCGTCTCTTGTTTACAACTTGTATACTGTTCAAGCGAATCCCGTGGCCCTATTTATATAACAGCAAGTCAAGCTTTTAACCATAAGATTCCAAGCTAGTCTAAGTCCCAAAAATTCATTATGTGGGGTTCGGCCATACCCATGGCCAAACCTCACCCATTTAAAATTTTGGTCTCTTTTATTTAACCCATAAGCATCCAAATAACCAAATCCTCCAAATGATCCTTGATAGGGTTCGGCCATACATTATGGCTGAACCTTACCATGTTGGTTTTGGCCAATTTATCCCATCACATGATTATTTTATCTTTGATCATTTCATCCATAATTACCATTATGCCATTTTGACTATTCTTTTGTTTAATTTATATTAAACACCATTTTAACATAATTAATCCACCTCATACATCAAACATGTTTTGGTAGGGTTCGGCCATACAACATGGCCGAACCTTACCACTTGATTTTGGAACCCTCCTTTCAAGTCTTTTGATCAATCCATTCACATATACCATTTATCTTGTATTTACAGTTTTGCCATTGGTCTAACCAATGCTTATTTTTGCTAACTTCCATCGCCTAAAATAAAATCATCTTTAATGGGGTTCGGCCATACCCCATGGCCGAACCTCACCATCATAATTTGGTCCTTTTAAACCCTTCACTCATCCATACAAATTAATCATTAAGTCCATCAATCACCATTAGTGGGGTTCGGCCATGTACCAAACTGGTTCTTTTTGTTCATCTTTCCATCATCTATGATGGCTGATTATACTCATACTAATTCCATAAACAAACATATATTATTCTTAAATCAAAGCATATAATTATTACCTAATGTCCATCATAAACTTAACCCAATTATTCAACAAAACAGTCCATGGGGTTCGGCCATACATATGGCCGAATCCTATGGTTCTCTTAACACAATGCTTCCATCAATTATGTACATATTAGGCTCTACATCTTAACCATGGAAACTACCTGATTCGGCCATCTCATAATTGATCCAAAACAATAACCTTAATTCCATATAAAAATCCTTTAAAACCCTCACTTCATAATATAGATTTTTGTCTTTCAAACACCATAGAATTCACCAAATTTTCTCATGGGGTTCGGCCATCCAAAGGGCCGAACCCTATGGTCCATATTTTGTTATTTAGAACCAACATAATACCTAACCTAAACCATTGATGAATCTGGCCACACAATGGCCGGATCACATTTTCTTAACCAATCTATTAAACAAGGGTTCAAAATGCACTTACTAATACCGCGTCTCCTTCGGTTCTTTGACTCCTTCCTTGGTCCTTTACTTCCCTAGTCTCTCATTCTTTCTTCTTGTTCTTTTGGCTTAGACAAACCTTACTGCAACCTCCTTGGAACACTTCAGCCAGGTGATATGAATTTGAGAGAGAGAAGGATAGAAATTTGATCTTAAACCTTGGTGCTCAACTCCTTTACTTATTGTGTACTTGAACTTGGAAAACTGATCAGCCAAGGACTGATTGATATGGGTAACCAGCTATTGTTCTTGACCTTGAAATGTAGGAGACGGCAAAGAGAGAGAGATAGAGAGAGTAAAATGAGAATTCTTTGTTTAATCAAAACCAGCCCAAGATTAACCTTGTGTAACTCACCTCACCTTAATCAAAGTCCTTTATGTTACTTAGGGGTTTCATTATGAAATGAAACCTCCCCAAGTATCCAACATCTCCCATGCAAGGTCTTAAGTAACCTCCACACACCCCATTCATCTTCCATCTTGAAGTTTCATCCAACATGTGAAACACCCATGTGCCCCAACGGCATGGATGGGTTTGAAATCTATAACCGCCATTCCTCATTTACTTACCCATGTGGGGGTTTCATCCATGAGATGAAACTCCCATTAACCAAGGTTTTTGTATTGTCTTAGACCATCAAACCGTCCAGTTTCTTTTGATCCTCATCAACGCCCCATGTGGGGGTTTCATCTTTGAGATGAAACTCCCCCCCTCCAAGTGTGAACACCTTTGTAACTCCCATTTTGTTTAATACACATCTTGGAGTTTCATGCAAGAGGTAAACCCCTATGCAACCAACGTGTAGACTACATATTTGAATTTGAAATGTCATAATCTTTTATGTAAACTCCATAAAACAGCAAGTCCATTCATTCTCCATCTTTGGGAGTTACATGCATGAAATAACCATCCCCATGCAACTCCAAATGTAACTCCTCATTTGTTTAATACCTCCCTTGGGGTTTCATCCTTGAGATGAAACTTCCAAGGTGTCCAACGACTTTCATCTTGCTGTATGCATTCCTCTCATTAACCATCTTGCATGTGAGAGTTTCATTTGAACACAACTCTCACCCACATTGTGTTAAAACTTACAACCAGCTCACACCATCATCTTACACACAATTCACTCATTAAAATAATTATTCCATCTACCTCATTTATTTAACTCACCCAACTCAACTCATTCATTTAATGTAACTCAACTAATAAATTCAACTCAACTAAACCCATCATTTATTTCAACTCAACCAACTCAAATATTTAATGAAACTTAGACCAATTAAGGTTTGAGCTCATTCCATGATTAATCATGCCCATCTCGACCCATTGGGTCCCATTTGGCCATTTTGACCCATTTGACCCAATTACAACTCTTGACCCGTTTGAGTACATTTCATCCATTTATTTGTTTTGTAAACAAAACTACTAACCATTGGGTCTTGATTGAACTATTGACCCATTTAAATTCAAATCAAATATATCACAATGGCAATTCCGTAAATATGGATAAATTCATGTAAATTGTTATCTTTGAAATTCCAGGGTGTTACACACCAAACACTTGAGGAGAGAGAAAAGTAACTTTTTCTTTTCTTTTCTTTTCCCTTATTGTTTTGGAACGCTGTCTGCAGCAGAGAGTTGTTTTCCAGAGAAGAATTTATCGCTGAATGGATTTTGCTTATGAGGCAGCTTTGAATTGTTAGAATATGGCTCGTTTTGAAGCCTTTGCATGCTTTTTTGTGAAAGATTTTTGAGCTTTGATACCATTTGTTGGGATTTTAATCCCCAAGCCAAATCAATCAGTGGAAGCGAAATAGAAATCGAAATCAAACAATCCACACAATCGACACAAAATTTACGTGGTTCAGCCGAAGCCTACATCCAGGGCCGTCTGGACACAAATTGAGGCCTAAGGCGAAAAATTTAAATGGGGCCTTCTTGATATTTAATTATTATTATAAGTGGTATTTAATTAAAATTTTAATTATATATAAAAAATAATTTATCTAAACTTTATTTTTCTTGCTTTTTGAGATGCAAAATACTAATTAAATTTTTGTATTCAAGTTTTGTTAAATATCATATTCAATTGATAATATGGCTAATTCACTTAATCTTTTTTTGTGACATTGTTGATCGTAGTTAAGATTTTATCAATTTTAGTTTTGAAAAACTTTTTTCTAGATAAGCAACTGTTACAGGTATTGTCAATAATATTCAGTATTCAATATAAACATTTAGAAAAGAATGTAGTCTTTCAATATAATCCAAAATTTCAATTGGAGTTATTATTTTTGTTTGTAAAATTTCTGTTAAGACTTTTAACTCTGAAAACAAATCTAAACCATATATATTAGAAACCTTGTTGTATTCCAAAAGAGATTCACGATTAAGACAATATTTTTTCAACCTATCTTCATTTAATGATTTTAATTTGTTAAAATCAAATAAAAAACCAAAAATATCTTCATATTTTTTAAATTGTTCAAACCTACTTTGAATTGAAGAAATCACTTGATCAACTATATATGAAAAATAACTAACTCTAAAAGATTCTTCGAATGATTGTGTTGATTCATCATCGACATTTTCATCAAACTATTTTTCCTATGAATTTTACGTCTTTCATTAAATACAGATTCTATATCCATTTTAGTTGCAATCTCTTTAGTTGTAATCATAGATGATGTAAATCCATTTTCTCTATGAGAGAGAGAGCAGTGAGAGAGAAGTGGCAAGAGGGAGAGAGAGAGAAACAGAGTGTCTAGGGTTTTCTATTTTTCTTTTAAAGAGGACCGAGAGTGTTAGAAAATTTACCTTTAAAAAAAAATGAGTTAGAAATTATTAGAGTAATAAAATGAAGCCACATGCTCTGCTTTTTCCTCTCTTTTGTTTGGGAAGAGTGTTCAATTTCCAGTTTCCCAAACTACTCTCCTTATTTCACTTTTTTTTTTTTAAGATAGGTTGTGCCAAAATGAGGCTCGCCCATCCCATTTTGCAACGGTGGTTGTGCAAGTGAGAAAGCACCCATATGCCAGAAAGTTTTGAAAATTGTGGATGTATTTTGCGGTAATGCTTTAACAAGGAAAATTTCGGCCTTCCTTTAACAGGGGGCCTAAATCTGTGGCTTGAGTTACTTTATACTCAAGCTGGGCTTGCCTACATCCACGAGCAACACACGAACGAATTCCACTATTATCAAAGGTATTACAAAATACAAAATTTTCCCCGAATCTCTCTTCCTCACAAATTCTCTCTCATACAAACCATTCACGGTAGTGCCCAATAGGGCCACCCACAACCAACCCAAACGAGTCCCTCTATTTTTTAGAGGTTTTCCCCAAACGAAAATAGTAGTATCCTAAACATAAAATAGAAAGACAATCAGAGAAGAAGTAAGAGATGAATCCACAAAAATAAGAACATTTATTTTTGTAGGATTCCAAATATGGGTTTGCTCAAATCGAGCCATACCCTAACAGGCTAGAGGACTATTATTAAGGATTCTATTTATGTCATTGCTCCCTTTAATTATGATTTACTCTCCAAGATAGATTTGTATCCACTTTAAATTCATCATGAGTTACACTCATCATATGAATTTAGTACAAATGCTATATACTTTAAAATCTTCGTGGAACTTTAAAATTCCATCTTGAGTACTTCCATTTAATTATATTTTTGGTAGTATATGTTAGGAAATTAGGCCCCTAACCTACATACACACACAATCACATATCACAACACAGACACAAAGAAACAACACGAGATATACGTGGTTCGGTACTCTAGCCTACGTCCATGGGAAAGTGTAGATTTTATCCATAAAGAAAGAATACATAGATATAAGATTTGGAACCCCTGACCCAAAATCTCTCAGTATCTTCCCTCTTGTCTCTCTCTATCTTCCACATTACACCTCTGCTGCAACTGGCCCTCATCATGGCCTCGAAAGGCACTCAGCCAAAGGCAAGGTTTCCATTAAACCCACGGCAACATATATACAATGATTTCTGATGAGCACAGGAAAATGACTATTTTACCCTTGTACTTGGACTAGTTAGCCCTTGTTTTGTGTGGTTTAGGATATATTTAATGAGAATTTGGAAGTTTTACAAGATTTACAGGGAAATAGAAGATATGAGAATTCAAATGGTAAATTTTGCAATTTATGGGCATAAGTTGATATTTTTGAAAAGTTGAAATTTTTAATAATTATTTTACCACAATTTTAGGGTTTTATTTATAAACTAATTAATTCAAATCCATTTAAGAAAGTTTTAATTAATTTAGTACATTTTTAGAATTGATTATAAGTGGTAAAATTATTTCTTAGATTTTCCATACTTTGAAAGCCCAATTATTAAGCTCAATAAGAAAAACCGATGAAAAAATCCACATGTGTGAAGTCTATTTTCATCATCTCAAGATAAATATGAGGAAATTCGAAATTTACATGTTATCATAAGAAGAATTTCGAATTTGGAGAGTGGATTAAGGAAAAATAAACAAAACAAGAAGTGGAGAAGAAAAAGGAATGTTTGACACAACTTCAGTATATTGACCATAAATTTTCACTCCAATATCCGATTGCTTTTATTCTTTTTGGGTTGGAAATAAGACTTCAAGGGTTATAACTTTGTAGTTTTTGACTTTTCGTGATTCAGATGTTAACTAGGTCAAAATTGAGTTGCAAGGTAGTACATGTGTAAAAAATAGGATTTTGCACCCACTTTCCTTACACGAATTCTACAGTTTTTTTTTCATCTCCTTGCCTCTTTTATACCATTCCAAGTTTAGCACAAACCATATCAGCCCTCCAAGTGTCCCTTGCTTTATTTAAATCTTTAAATCCAAGTCATTCACTCCATCTCCTTTCATCTATAGATACTGTCCCTCTCCCATTGAGAAAATTGAATTTGGGCAGAGAATTTCAAGGTTGGCTAGGCTTTGGAGAGGGATTGAAAAGGAGAAGAGAAGACTTTGGCAACTGTTATTTTCACATTGGGTTCTTGAGGTTGGTGATTTTAATTCCCACTGTATCCTCTTGTCTTTTTAAATTTTAAAATTCCAATTGTATTGTAATTTTTATTCCAATGCTTTAATCAATAAGAGAATGTGAAAATTATAATTATGGTTTTCCAATTGTTCTTTCATGTGTAATGAAAATTTCAATTTTCTTTCCATTCTTTTCATGATTTTATGTTGTTTATTTTTCTAAAAAATTCAAGGAAAGTGAGATTATTTTAGGATTGGTAGAACTTGATTTTTCCAGTTTAAGGCTCTTTTTAAGAGTGAGATTATTTTACATTTGGAATTACAACTAGAAATTTTACCTAAGCCTAAGGCCGGAATTGAATTTTCTTAATTAAATGGATTTCATAGATTTCATATTTAGAATTTTAATAAATGAGAGATTTGAATGCGTGTTAAATAATTTATGTGAGCTCCATGTTTTAGTCAGTTATTTTATTGTTAAAATATGGATAACAATGTCTCCTTGAGTCTCTGATCCAATTCCACTGTAAATATGTACATATGTTGTCTCAATTCTTATTTTTGTTTTTTTTTTTTTATAAATTCGAACTCTTTGAAAAATTATGAACTAGGTTGGCAATTAATTGATTGCATATTAATTTTGCGCTCTAAGTTAGATTGAGATTATTTATAAGTTTTAGATTAATTCCACAATCTTAATTGAAATTAGATGAATTTTGTGTTTTCCATGAAAATTAGATCTCTCGAATGGTTAATTTCTAATTTTAGATATTATTCCTATTTTTTGACTTGTTTTCTATTTTTGAAATGTTTTTAAATTAAAATTAGATTCCTAGATTAGAGAATTAATCCCATGTTTAAGATTTATTTCTATTATTTTCTAAATTTCTTAAAATATATAATTCAATGGTATATTTTTCATGGATATATTTTCCTAAGTTCCGATGGGTTCAACCTCGCACTCAATCGCTATACTATCTAATGGTTCATGCACTTGCGAGTTATAAATTTAAAATTTGCAAAATAATTTCCTTCTAACTGAGTCCCTCAATCCCTAAAATCTCTCTCACCCAATCTTGTTTCGTATCCACTTCGGAAACGTCTTTCCTTATTCACTTGCCAACTTAGAGGCTAGGCTGCCAACGTTGGTTTCTTCCACTTTCTTCCAAGTCCCACTAGATAGTATTTGTTATTTATCTAAATGTCAACTACTAATTATATATTTGGCAGCTCCTAATTATAATGATAATCCCATCAAACATGAGCCTACTCTTGAATCGAGCCACCTATCCCAATAGTATATTATTACAACAAAATTCATCATATAACTCATCCATAATCTTGAAAAACTAGGTACCTATATAAGAAATAACTATTCTCAATGATATGTTTGGTCCTTAACACTGCTTGTTTCTTGCAGCCACGAGGATTTTAGAGTGTGGACAGTACAATGGCGTTTGAAAGTTCCCCTTTTGGTGCTAGAACACGATTGACCCTAGAAGGGGGCTGAAAAGGTCAATCCTAATTTCAATGGTGTTAAAAAATTTCTTGATTGTTTAGAGTTTAAGTGCAACAGAATATTAATCAAGAGATTTGTTTAGTGTGATAAATTGTTTATAATTACTTAAACGATCACACTAAGTTTAGAACCCTTTGTAGATTGCTTGATTATCAAAGTTCATGCACAATGTATAGATAAAGATAATCAAATGCAAAGTTATGTGTGTTGAGAAGAGTGTTTGAATACTAAAACACAAACACACAAAGATCAAACACAATAAAACCAAATTTATAGTGGTTCGGTTAGCCAACCTACATCCACTGTTACGACTAGCTCAATCTTGAGTTATTCCCAAATCCACTAAGTGGGGGACTTACACCCTCACATTTAGAGTAGGAATTCCACCTCAGTCATTTGGCTGGGAATTCCATCCACCACATCTAAAATAGAAATTACACTTATTCATTTGGCTGGGAATTTGACCACCACATGTAGAATAAAAATTACACATTCATTTGGCTAGGAGTTCCACCCCACATGTGCCAGAAACTACGCTCTAGGTTTTCTATAGTGGTTCTGGAGCCAAGCCTCCTCAATCCACTTTCTCAGGATAAAAGTTTTAAATAAAATTAAAACCAGGAAGCACTTGCTTTTATCGCTTTATGTCGTTGATGTGTGTTTCTTTAAGATCTACCCAATGTGTGCCCGAGTTAATCCCGACGCTCCACTTTTTAGTCGTCGTTGAGCAATTACAATTTCAGGGTGACTAGGAAATTGGTTCTACCAATATCTATCCTAGTTGATTATCCTTTCCCCTCTCTCTCTGACAACCTCAATCTATATTAGATTTCCCAAGTGTAGGCACAAGAGAGAGATAGTGATCATTTTGTTAGCCCTTGTTTAAACTAACTAATAATGATGAGGGTCCAACGGATTTACCAAAGGATATGAAACGGTTGCACAAGGGTTGATATTATATAGAAGACAACATGTTTCAGAAACGGTCATGTACCGACAGGTCGGACGCACTGAGGGGTTGGTGACTAAGAATATTACCGTTCAACCACCCGACCATTACGCATTAAATGCACTCCAAACGGTATGATTATTTCCCGATCGAGAGATTGATCCGTACGAGGGTTTCGATCTAGGGTAACACCATGCAGATAGAGTTTCATGTCCCAAAACTTGTCCTGCCCAAAAGGACCTGTCGAATTTTATCGAGGGGTCGGTCCTAGTACTCTCGCTCGATCTTGAAATACCGAGATGTCTGTTTTTCTCGAGAGCCCACTTGAGTTCAAAGACCAAAGCTCACAAGATTTTCATCGACGAGTCGTTGACCACAAAGGGTCGTTAAGTTCATCACCGAGGGGTCGATGTATACGAGACTCTATCCAGAATGACAGTTATATGATCCAGAACCTTTGCCAATCTGGTCGACCAGTCTGAAAGTTCCCTAGGGAGCTAGAACAACACAATTGACCCTAGAGGAGGAGGAGGAGGAGGGGGGGGGGTGATGAATAAGTCAATCTAAAATCGTTGGTCCTTTTTTTAAATTTACCCGATTTATTAGTTTAAGCGCAGAGGACATATCAATCAAGTGTGCGTGTTAGTAAATGTGATTAACATTCAACAAAAGAAAATAGCTCTAACACCACGAGCCTAAGGACAAAAGATATATAGTGGTTCGGTGCATAAAGACAAAAGATATATAGTGGTTCGGTTCGTCAACCTATATCCACTGTTTGGACTCGCTCAACCTTGAACTATCCCCAAGTTCTCTAAGTGGGAACTTATACCCTCACAATTAGAGTAGAAATTCCACCTCACTCAATCGGTTGAGAATTTCACCCACCACTGTAGAATAGGAATTCCACCTATCCAATGTGCCGACACACCTCTTTATAGTCGTTGTAGAGCAATCACAATCTTAGGGTGACCAGGAAATTGGTTTCACCACATATTTCCTAGTTTATGTCTTTCCTCATCTCTTTCTCACTTTCAAACTCAATCAATAGATTGGTTGTTTATGGTTTTTCTTTCCTCCTCTCTTTCTCACTTTCAAACTCAATCAATAGATTAATTGTTTATGATTCTCATTACAAGAGTGTTGATCTTCCTTAGAGTATATAACTCTTCTCAGCTCGAGGACGATAATAAAACGATCACACAACACTCATATTTATAGAGGAGTATCAACAATTTTTCTAATTGTCCTGTACCGATAGGTCGGTGGCATTGATGGGTCGATTACGGTTCAACCACCCGACCGCTGTGCATTAAATGCACTCCCAACGGCTTTATTACTTCCCGGTCGACAGGTCGGTGTCGCCGATGGGTCGACAATTATGGTACCGAGAGGTTGGTCCATACGAGTGTCTCGATCTGGGCCAACACCATGTTGACAGTTGTTTCAAGTCAGAAACATGTCTTACCCAGAACGACATGTTGCCCTTTACCAAGGGGTCGGTCGTGGTACTCTCTATCGGTCTTGATCTACCGATATGTCTGTTTCTTCGAGAGCCCTTTTTAGTTCACAATCCAGAACTCACAAGTCCTTTACCTATGAGTCGTCGACGACGAGGCATCGTTTAAATTCATCACTGAGGGGTCGGTGCATACTAGACTATCGGTCAGAGGCTTACCTAGAATGGCAGTTCTTTGATCCAGAACCTCTATCAATTTAGTTGATCAGTCCTTGACCACGATGGATAGATCATGTCTCCACCGAGGGGTCGGTGAGAATGACCGGTCGAGCTTACAGTGAACTTAATTCATATTTCCAATGTTCACTTTCAGGTCACTGTCCAGCTTCGTCTCTTAGGCTTCTTTATAGATTTACCATTTGTTCAACTAAGCCTAGAGATAGTCCTCTCTAAGGTGTGGGTACCACCTAAGGTCATATATGGCCAAATACATGTTATTGTGATTGCCATGACGATGAGCTTTGAACATGGTGGGGCATGATCTTCACTCTTGATCATCTTGGATCTTCATGCTTCTTAGCAAGTGCTTCTTCCCGAGTCATGGAATTGACAAATAGGGACTCGGCAAAGCCGGGGCACTAACAATCTCCCTTTTTGTCAAATTCATAACAAAACCTAGAAGCTAACTCAGTTAAAAGCCCACCCTTATTACATTACATTTGAATACAAAATATTACATCAATTACATATTCAAATGGTACAACAAGACTTCTTCGCATATTCTTGTTCATCTTGCTTTATTACATGTTTTCTTGTTTAAGCACACAAGGCAAGCAACAACTAGGAACATCATTAGTGAGGTTAGTCCAAAACATAAACATGCATCCATGAACTAAACAAAATTAGCACTCATCTTCCCCCATACACCAATGATTTCCTAGCCAATAACACTACCCAGTGTTGAGAAGATTGTCTCACCAAATCTTCTTGAGTTTGATCTCCCAAACTCCAAGCACAGACATTCTCCCCATGTCCATTGGCTTCTTCATATTCCTCCCTTTTATGGGTCTCTCTTTCTAAAGGCCCAAGCACTTCAACTTTACAATACACTCCCCCCATGCTTATAGCTTCTACTAATTTCTCCCCCATTTTGTCATACAATTGACAAATGTTTAGTGGATAGATATCAACATCACTTCCTCTATGCTTGTTGCACTTAGTGACTAACGAAGTTCTGCTGCAACTCATGGTTCTATCCCACGGCTTAATGCACTTCCTTGTGCAACAAGGTTTATTTTACCCTTGCTCAAGCTAAATTCCAGTTTAGTTGATGTCTTCCATGGGACAAGCTCATTTACTTAGCTTCCCTAGAGTCTTTCCCCTATTCTGCAAGCTATCTTTTGTAGCTTCTTTAACTCATCTCCCCCATGGAGGAAGTTATATTTTCTAGCTTCTCCAGATTATCTCCCCCATAAACTTAGATGCCTCTAAGTTTATTTTCCATCAAGGCTTCTTTTCAAGCTTGCATTGTCCTTCCTCCATAAGCTGTCATGACCAGTGACAGTAGCTAATCAACACATATTTTGTGCTCCCCAAAACTCCAAAGATGTGTGTAGTATCACAGCCCAATCCCTGTCCCATGGCACACGTATTGATCTTATGGTAGATATGTTGGTCTCATGGTAGACGTACTAGTCTTATGGATAGACATGTTGGTCCCATGGTACACGTATTGGTCTTATGGTAGACATGTTGGTCTCATGGTGGACGTATTAGTCTTATGGTAGACATGTTGGTCCCATGGTACACGTATTGGTATTATGGTAGACATGTTGGTCTCATGGTAGACATATTGGTCTTATGGTAGATATGTTGGTCCCATGGTAGACGTATTGATTTTATCGTGGGCATGTTGATCCCATGGTAGACGTATTGGTCTTATGGTAGACCTGTTGGTACCATGATAGACATATTTGTTCTATGGATGGATATTATCCCCATGGATAGTTATTCCCATGGAGGTTATTTCTCAAGAATGGTTAGTTTATTGGAGAGCTTTGTATTTATCGATTGATATTATTATCGTGGATGGTCATTCTCACGAAGGGCATGATTTCAATAGATGATTGGACTCATATTTAGAGTATTGTTCTTGAAGAAGGATATAGTACTTATGTTCGGGTATAAGCCGCATGGTTGATGTTTATCCCATGAGTGATATTGATCCCACAGTTGACGTTATTCCCACGATTGGTATAGACCCGAGATTGGCTAGACCCGTGATGGATGAGGCCAACTCTATTGATAAGGTCCACAGTTGGACATTAGCATGTTTTGGTATGACATCGTGAATAGCACGAGGTTACTGCCATGAAATAAATGAATAGTGGACTATATAAGATCTGATCTCCATTGGAGTACGTAAGCAGCTGATAATTCAGTTTGATCAAACCAAGGGTCCAATAAGTATTAAGATCCATGGGGATCTCGTTACACATGTGGGTGTCACATATTTGGACTCTGAGTTGTGCATGTTTCAGAGTTGAGAAAAAACTTAATGTTTCTCATGTGCCCGTTGGGTCGAGGCGTGACAGTTGGTATCAGAGTTTAAGCTCCATTTCCCCGAGGACTGTGTGTATGGGTGTTGAGCACTGAAAAATGACATTTTTACACTTTAATTTTGGATTAGTTAGCTTTGATTTTGAAAAAAAAATATGCAGTTAATGTAGCTTCTTAGTTTTGTAGATAAAAATGGAGAATTTAGGAATACAATCTAAATCAATGGAAAATTGCAGTAAATTGAGCTTAAAATTAAAGATCCATTTATGAGAGTCTAGATTAAATCAATATTTTTAGATTTTTATTGTAAATTGATTAATCTAGATCCATTTATGAGAGTCTAGACTAAATCAATATTTTTAGATTTTAAGTGGTGTATTAATTATTTTAGATTTTAGAGAGAGAACCTGCAATTCAAGAGCCAAAGTCTGAATTTCAAATTAATGGGATAGAGATCCATTTCATTTGGGCCAAACTAAGGTTCACAAGTCAACATGGGGCCAGGCCACAAGCAGTCCATGCGCATATCACAGTTGGACCAGGCCAATGTACATTTCAAAGTCCAACAAAGGCCCAAGTCCTCAAGCACATGTCTAAGATCCACTAGAGGCCCATGCGCTCATTTAGAGGCTCAAAATCCCTAGTCCATAACCCTTCCGCAAGCCCAAAGCCTTGTCCCACTTCATGTCATCTACACCATCCACTCCCTATCTTCAATCTCAACCCTTCATCTCATGTATCAAAATTAGGTAATGTAACATCCCAGATTTTCAAGTTATAAATATTTACGGAAATTACCCATTTAATTTGTGAATGTTAGATATGGGATCTTATATGGGTAAAATGTTGGGTCTTTTCCCAATTAAGATCCAACGGATATGTTATGGTTCAATTTAAAATAAATGGTTAAGATGTGTTTAATTGGGTCAAGGTTGTTTATTTGGGTCAAATGCCCAATTGGGACCCAATGGGTCATGGTTAACTTGGATGACCATCAAGTAGTTCAATTTAAAAATTGAATGGGGCTGAATTTAATTAATAATGCAATAAGGGATTTGGACGAATTATTATGCGCATGGAGTGGAAGCCAAGGAAGAATATGTGAATGAGATATATGGATTAATGTGGCCGTGTATGAGTAGTTGACATGGAAACATATGGGATATGCGCATAATATATTGGAGTCTCTTAAGAGGGGTCTTTCCTTGATTAAAATGGTACTTTCTATTTTGGATTAAGTGGAAGTTTATAAGAGGCAATTGTTAAACACAATGGGCGCATAGCACATTCTAAATTTAGGATTAAGAATGGCTAAACTTAAGGGTCATGCTATCTTAATAAGATAGGACTGATTGGGATTAGGCAATAATATCCTATTACTAAATAATTAAGATGTCTTAGCCACATATAAGTTATGCGCATGGTTGGAGTGTATCTCCTTAAAAAGAGTCCTTTCCTTGTTAGGAAACAACACTAAGAGGAATTACTAAATGAAGGGTTGGCACCTTCTAAAAACAAGATTGGCCGAGTGGAGTTTGTTTTAAGAGAAGGAGCACACGGCAAAGGCACCTTCTAAGTATAGGTTGGCCGATTGGAAACTATATAAAAGAGAGGCAACAAGGGGCGCATAAACACCTTCTAATTATGGAACCAAATTGATACCTTCTAAGTTTGGATCAATTGTAATTTTTATAAAACTAAGGAGAAGGGCTCACGGCAATGATATGTTAGCATTGGCCGATTGGAATTTTATTCAAAGGAAGAGAAGGGCAGCAAGGGCGCATGGCTTACATAAAATAAGAAAGGGTTTCACGGCATGAGGCAATTACTATCTCAAGAACCTTCTAAGATTGGCCAATTGGAGATCAATAAAGGAGAAGCAAAACAAAGTAGCTCACAGCAATACACATAAGGCTGAAATCTCTCTTTTTCAAGACTCATTCACGGCAAGAAACAAAGAGAAGGAGAAAGCAGCCAGCCAAGTGGAAGATCAAAAAGGAGAAGAGGCCAGGGAAGAGAAGGATTGGAAGAGCAAGATCAACCGATGGAAAAACCGGAGGAGTCGCGGAACCGGTAAGTGATTTTATAAATTTTGTTTAAAGGAAAAGAACCACAGGGATCGGCCAAGGTGTATGGCCGAACCCCATGGAAGAGAAATTAAGGGATGATTATGGTTAATTAATGGATTGAGGAACCATAGGGTTCGGCCATGATCAAGGGCCGATCCCCATGGAGGAACTTTGATTATTTTATGAGATGAAAACCATGGAATAACTATATTGTTTTACAAGGGTTTAATTGATATTCAAGATGGAAACCATGGAAAAACATGGTTTGATTTATGGGTTTAAATGGTTTAAGATAATTGGATAAACCATAGGGTTCGCCCATGATGAAGGGCCGAACCCCATGGAAGGTTGTTGCTTATAATTTATGGAAATTTTAATGAGGAAAACCATGGGATGAAAATTAGATGATCATGGTGTTCTAAAAGGAGTTGGATTGGTTAATTTTAATTAATAGTTAGATATTAAGGGATTAAATAGAAGATGATTTCTAAAGAGTATGAACCATAGGGTTCGGCCATGGTGTATGGCCGAACCCCATGGAGTTGTTTTGATATGGTTGATTGGATTTTGATTGATGAAATTAGAAAGCTTCTAATTATGGAAGTTGCATACTAAATTTGGAAAGCATTCCAATTATGGAAAGATGCATATTAAATGGGAAAGCTTCTAATTATGAAAGTTGGTTGCTAAATTGGAAAGTTTCTAATCATGGAAAGTGGAGCTTAAATTAGAAAGTTTCTAATTATGGACTTAACATGGTGATGGATTTAAATGGAAGATGGAGATTAGATTAGAAAGTTTCTATAATTGGAAAGTTATGTATCTTAGGGTTCGGCCAAGGTGTATGGTCGAACCCCATAGACCAACTAAGGGATCATATGGGTTTTATGGATCCAAGTGTGGAAATTAATATCATTGGAAAAATTTACATCATAGGGTTCGGCCATGGTGTTTGGCTGAACCCCATGAATCAAGTTTTTGGTCCAATTATGGAATTATTATTATTAAATGAATTTAGAAGGAGGATGGAACCATGATATTATGGGTTCGGCCATGGGGTATGGCCGAACCCCATGAACCAAATTTCATGGGTCTTTGATGGACCTAATATGGTGAAAGGAATAGAAGTTCTTATTTATGGTTCCATGGTTGTGGATTATTGAAGGATTCAAGTATATAATGTATAAGTGAATGGACCTAGGTTTGGAACCAAAATCTAAGGTGATGAAGGTGATGGCAAAAATTGTAAATAATGGACATAGGGTTCGGCCATGATGTGTGGCCGAACCCCATGAATTATTTGATGGACCATGTGTTGGAATATTTTAAGGGACACTTAGAGTGGTTATGAATGTTTAAGGTAATGAGGGATTTAATTACATATAGACCTATGTTCATAAGTTATGTTATTGGTCATGTTATTAGGTATAATGGCATGTTGGTAATTAAGTAAGAATAAAGGACCATGGGTTCGGCCATGGTGTATGGCCGAACCACATGGGAAATTTTTGATGAATCATGTTGGGACTGAGGAACCAATTATGAATATATTAAGTTTATGTATTAATATTATGGATGGGTTTTGGATATAAACCTATAGTAATGGCAAAGTTGTAAATACATGCTAAAATGGAAGGTTAGCCATGGATGGCATTTTGGTAATTACGTAGAATTAATGGAGCTATGTTTTTGGAACTCAAACATTAGACCAATGGCAATTTGGTAATATTAGAAAAAAAAACGATAAACCGTGGGGATGGGTTTATGGACTTAAAATATTGTGAATCAAGTGGGACTTGGTTTTGATTATCGTTATGTTATAAGGTAATGGGACCTCACAGGGTGTTTACGATCGTGAGCGATTACCGGACGAAAGACGCAAGGACACGTAGCGGTCTTTGGTAGGATTCTACCTCTTTGAAACCATGGGTTTATGTACATTGCTTTTATCTTGATTTAATGAATTTATATTGCAAAGGATATGTTTCAAATGGTGATTTTATATGCTATGTTTATTTGATAAAATATCATGTGTTTTAAATATGAGCTTTTAAATGCTATGATTTTGTATAATTGCATAGCATGTAGTAATTGCATCTCATGCATGGCATGGGAGGGATGACAGGTAACCGGGGACCCACACTCCGTCGGTGCGTCCGTAAAACACTCGTGGGGGAATACCTTGATGATGAGAATCCCATCAAGAGGGTACTATGTATGAATACCTTGATGATGAAAATCCCATCAAGAGGATACTATGTATGAAGACCCTGGTGATGAGCATTCCATCAGGGGATACCTTGATGATGAGAATTCCATCAAGAGGATATTAAGTAACCGGAGCCCACACTCCGTCGGAATGTCCGTAAGGCAACTGTGGGAAATACCTTGATGAGGAGAATTCCATCAAGAGAGAAGACCTTGGTGATGAGCATTCCACTAGGAAGATACCTTGATGAGGAGAATTAAATCAAGAGTATACCATATGTTTTGTGATGGGTCGGACTCATTGCATATGATAGCATGGCATGGCGTTGAATCGGCATGATTATGACCTTTATTATCATTCAAGGTTTCTGGTTTTTCATCGATATGATTGGATCTCTATTATCATACACTGTTTTGGATACAATGTTTTATAAATATGGTATGATTTATTATACTAGATTTGATATGTTTATTATATCTAGATTTTTGGTACTAACCCATGTGTTAACCCTAATTGGAATACCTATTGGGCACGTTGTACTAACGCCCCACTTCTACGCTAGTTGATGATACAGGAAACGAAGGGAACGATGAACGCGAAACGGGCCAGGCATAGGAGCTTAGAGGATTATAGCTTATATTTTGTTTAAGATACTCATGGGCTTGTATTTTGAGTATCTAGAATTCGGATTGTAATAACTTAGATGAATTTGCTATGGTTGGATATTTTACTGAATAATTATGATATGATAATGATGATTAAAGACTCGACGTACTTTGCTATCTGAATGGATTAGAACTGTGTTCTTTTATGTTTCCGCATGTTATGAATTTTATTCCGCATGTTTATATTGCTATGTGTGAACCGTTTTATTAGAATGAGTCCATGCAGACATAGGGTTGGCCAGTTAAGTGTCGGACTTTAGAAGTTCGGACTTAGGTCTCGTCGTGACGTCCTGTGCTCTATTACTTTACTCTATTATAAAAAAAAAAAAAATAGACTCTGAATTTACGAGAATAAACGAGTGAAAAAGGGTAGGACGTTACAGTTGGTATCAGAGTGAACCCAAAAATTGAATATTTCGGAGTAAATTAATCCGGCTCTCGTGCATTAATTTACTTCGTTAGACACAGACAGATGATAGCAAAGGAAGTACAGTCAAAATAATCAGAATTATCCAACATAGCAAAATAGGATGTATTCCCCGGAAACAAAGAAAAATCAAAGA
The DNA here is from genome assembly GCA_013350335.1 of Chimonanthus salicifolius. Taxonomy (NCBI): domain Eukaryota; kingdom Viridiplantae; phylum Streptophyta; class Magnoliopsida; order Laurales; family Calycanthaceae; genus Chimonanthus; species Chimonanthus salicifolius. The sequence continues at coordinate 56,590,367 of CM023532.1, forward strand.
GTGCTTATTTGGAAATTTGTCCCAGGAACAAGGAACTCAAGATGTTTATTTGGCAATTTTCCCCAAACAAACGACATTATGTGATATATAAAGAAATTCCCCAAACAAAGATTTAGTTTGATTTGAACTGATATTGGCATTGACATACTTCGGTTGTTGTGATACATGTAATACCCCGGTTTTCTAATTTATTATTTTATATGAAATTTATCCAATTTAATTGATGAATATGAGATATGGATCTTAATCCAAAATTATGCATGGCCGAATTTCAAAATCTATGTTTATGCGCATGTGATAATTTTAAATAGGGTATGCAAATAATCTTAAACTAATTAAAAAGGAGGGTACACGGCATTGCTATATGTATTTTAGCATTGGCCGATTGGAAGGTCTTAAATTAAGAAAGAGAAAGTCAGCTATGGCTAATTAAAGAGGGAAAGTCGGCCATGGTTAAATAAGGAAGGTTTGAAATATGTTTAGTATTTTGGTTATAAATTCCTAATCCAATATTCGATTGCTTTGATTCTTTTTGCGTTGGAAAGAAGCCTTTAAGGGCTACAACTTTGTAGTTTACCACTTTTTCTGATTCGGAAGTTAACAAGGTCAAAACGGAGCTACAATATGGTATATGTGTAAAAACGGGGAACACAAGGGGCGCACGGCTAAGGGTTGCTTATCTTAAGAACTTTCTAATGTGGGATTAAGAAAGGCTATAAAAGGAGAGATCAAGAGGAATACACAGTTTTGACATCCTTTATTGTTGAGTTTATTCCTCTCTCTCCCTCTCTCAATTCATCATTCTCTTCCACACGGCAAGAGCAAGGAGAAAGGAGAAGAAGATTGGAAGAGAAAGATCAAGCAAGGAGAGAACAAGAAATCAATCGGAAAGATGTTAGTATCTTAATGGTATAGTTTTATTTTTGAAACAAAAAGAACCATAGGGTTCGGCCATGGCGTTTGGCCGAACCCCATGGAGGGAGATTGGAGATGACCATAGGGTTCGGCCATAGTGCATGGCCGAACCCCATGGAAAGATTTTATTTAATTGATGGGTTTTAAGATTGAAAACCATCGAGAGTTTTGATTTATTCATTGGGTTTAAGATCTTAGATTTTAAATCATAAAAACCTTTGATGGTGGTCGGTTTTAGATTCAAGAAATCAATGAAAGAATATGGATTGTTTTATCGCTAAGTGTTTGGATCCATACTAATGAAAAGAAGGGGTGAGGTTCGGCCATGGTGTATGGCCGAACCCCACTAAATATTAATGAATTGGTGGTTGAGTTTAATGGATCTAAACCATTGAGGAAGGTCATAAACCATAGGGTTCGGCCATGGTGCTTGGCCGAACCCCATGGGGTTGTTTTTGGAATGGGGATTAATGTGGAAAGGTTCCAAATATGGAAAGTGTTGCTAAAATTAGAAAGCTTCTAATTTTGGAAAGAAGGTTGCTAAATTTAGAAAGCTTCCATGTATGGAAGGGGTGGCTAAATTGGAAAGCATCCCATTATGGAAAGTGTTGCTAAATTGGAAAAGCATCCAAGTATGGAAAATGGTTGCTAAATTTGGAACGCAATCTAAATATGGAAGGAAGGTTAATATTTTTGGAAACCTTCTATTTTTGGAAGGTGTTTCCAATTATGGAAAGGTGTTGGTTAATTAAGGAAACAATCTATTTATGGAAGGAGGTTGTTAAATTAGTAAGTTTAATTATGGAAACCTTCTAACAATAGAAGGTGGAGTCTAATAAGGAAACATTCCATTTATGAAAAGTTGGAATTTTAATTTGGAAACTATATACCATAGGGTTTGGCCAAGGGTATGGCCGAACCCCATGGTCCAAATTAAGGGATCAAATGGCATTTTTAAATTATGGTTAAGGGCTGATTGATGAATTGAATTTATGAACCTATTATATGAGTTATGTGTTGTATACTTTTAGGATACAAACATGTGTTATGAATTATGGTGAAAGAAAGGGTAAAAATGTAATTACACACCAAAATGGAGGATCATGGGTTCGGCCATGGTGTATGACCAAACCCCATGAGTTGTGTTTTATGGACTTGTTGGTTTTGGAAATTTATAGGGTCTAATTATGGTAAATTTAGATGAATGAGGGAATAATGGCTCGTAATTAGGTGTGAAAAGTGATAAGCCATGGGTTCGGCCATGGAGTCCATGGCCGAACCCCATGGGGTTTTTGTTTATGGATTTGGAATTTTGGAAATCAATTGGGACTTGGTTTTGGTTTACGTTATATTATAAGGTAACGGGATCTCACAAGCGGTGCGCGATCGATGAGTGAATCTTGGACGGAAACGCAAGGACACGTAACGGTTGTTGGTAGGATTCCACCTCTTTGAAACCATGGGCTTATGTACATAGTTCTTACTTTATTTTATGATGTTTTATGATGCACAATTATATGTTTCAAATATGTGATTTTAAATGCTATGAATGGTTTTATTGCATAGCATGTTGGCATATCATCTCATACATGGCATGGGAGGGTTGACAGGTACCCGGAGCCCACACTCCATCGGAAAGTCTGTAAGGGAACCGTGGGGCCTGCCTTGGTGATGAGAATCCCACCAGGAGGATTATCTTGATGAGGAGATTTCCATCAAGACGATACTGTGTAACCGGAGTCCAGACTCCGTCAGGACGTCCGTAAGGCATCTGTGGGGCATACCTTGATGAGGAGAATTCCATCAGGTGGATACCATGTGTTTGCAATGGGTGGGACTCATTGCATAAAATAACATGGCATGACATGATTATAATTTTATTTATCATGCAAGGTTTTGGTTTTATCGGTATGATTGGATCTCTATTATCATACCCTGATTTTGGATATCATGTTTTATGATTATATTATGATTTATTACCCTTGATTTTGGTATATGTTATATCTGGATTTTTGGAACTAACTCATGTGTTACCCGTAACTGGAATACCTACTAGGCGCGTTATTCTAACGCCCTACTTCTACCCTGTAGTGGATGATGCAGGAATTGAGGAAAACAGGGAACGCAAGGAAGACCAGGCATAGGAGTTTGGATGATTTATTTTACATGCTTTGAATAAAGATACTCATGGACTTGTATTTAGAGTATCTAGTGTTTGCAATGTAATAACTTAGATATTTTGCTATGCTTGGATATTATTTGGATAATCAGTTGGATAATGTGATTGGATTTATTGACTAAGTACTTTGCTATCAAATGGTTTGGATATGAGTTGGATCATGATTCCCCAATGATGATGTATTCCGCATGTGTATAGTTTTGGCTATGTGTGAACTGTTTCCTAGACTTGGTCCATGTACACATAGGGTTGGCCAGTTAAGGGTTGGACTTGGAAGTTCAAACTTCGCTCGTGTCGTGACATTCCGCTCTTGCTCATACTCTGATATATATATATATATATAACATGCGTTGATTTTCGATACGAGAAGGGCGGGGTGTTATAATACAGATATGTCATGCAACACAGAGTATATAAAGTTGTGGGATAGAGGGACACCTAGCTGTCCGATAGATCTGGTTTCTTCCGATGATTCCAGCATACCAAACTTCAACAATGAAGTTGAAATCAGTCAGGACATGGAATTAGAATCGCCCGAGTACAATGTTGGGGTTGATTCAGCCTTTGTACCCGAAGAGGACGAAGAAGATGTCCCAACCTTAAATGAATCAGTAGGGAAGATAGTGCCTGGGTATATGTGCGAAGTATGCAATCAGGAGGGGCAGAACTATATTTATTGCCCCCACCCTATCGAGGTTATTTGCCTTATTTGTGGACTTCAAGGGCACGGGAAGGAGAGGACTAACTGTCCATATATTGGGGGACCAGGACTAATATCCTACCTGACTTGTGGAGTGTTGGGGCACACGTCGACGACATGCCCTGACAACTTCTTTGATTTTTATGATGATGCAGGGTCTTCAACGGAAGGTTATGCTAAGGAGTGGTAAAAGAATGTCGGGAAAAGGGAAAGATTTTGTAAGGGTTGTAGTTACGTAATAAAGGGTTTGTTTTAACCCTACCAACTCTTGTTTTGTGATGAAAGTTTGAATAAATTTCAATAAAATTATGTAATTTAAGAGTTTATGAGGATTTTGGCACTGAGAAGTATGTGACGAGGTCACTTGAGTTCATTAAATTGTGGCATGGGTGCATATCTCACGTGGTATTGGTGAAATAAGTATATAGATTCCATGAGTAAGGCTTAGAGTAGCTGTAAGACCATGGGAATCTCGATATAAAGTACGGAGACTTGGTCCCATAGGGTTACCGTGGAGGAGTGGGTCTCTCGCATGCTTCGCGCTGGAGGGCACTCTCACGGCTATTTTGCACACTTGATGTGCATGGATGCGCAGAGCTAGTACCGTTTTACCCCGTGGGGGTGGTACTAGCTTCGTCAGATGCGGTTCGACCGCCTTAGAGCTTGACTGAATCACCCTTGGGGTGAAGGGATGCAGGGCGAGGTAGACCGGATCATGTTGGACGTGAGTCTTCCGCTTAGTAAGTCATGGGCCCTAAGTCTTGCTAAGGGGTCGGGGTATATTTATGAATTGGTATTGTTACCACAGTCATGTAGTGATTCATTCGAGTGTTGTTCCTACGGATAAAATATCTCATGGTGGAAGATGTGCCTGGATTAATTATGATCAAGAATGGATTAGTTATGCCATGAATGGATTATACCCAAAAGGAGAGTTATATTCATGGATGGTTATTAACCATGGATGGATGATACTCACTGATAGAGTGGTACCAGGGATGGATGTGTATAACCGTGGATGGTGATTTCCATAGTGGTTTGGATTAATTTCAGGAATCGGTACCATGGAAGACATGTCGATAGTTTGATGGACTTGTTGATCTCATCGATGACATATAGATCTAATGATTGGCACATGTTTCGATATACATTCCACGGTATAAGGAAAAGGTGTTAGTCGTATTACGGCTTGTATCACAGGAAGGTTGGTGTTGAAAGATACGTGTTATCGTAGAAGTGATGGACGAAAAGTATTAGTCACCTAGTGACTTATGAGCAAGTGAAGATATGCGTATATTTGGAGTTATACTTAAGGGAAAAGTCTAGTGAAACTCAAATGGGAAACTATGGACGACTGCCGAGTTAGACTGGTCACCTGACTCTGTAGTTAGCCGATGGAGTTCCAGGAGAGTGAAGTTAAGAGTCTAGTGAAACTCGAATGGGAAGCTATGGGCGACTACCGAGTTAGTGTAGCTAGCTGACTCAATAGTTGGCCGATGGAGTTCCAGAAGAGAGAAACTAGAAATTTAGTTAAAGTGGAATCAGCAAAAGTTTTGAGCATAGGCTCGTATTGGCAGGCTATCTCACACAGAGAGTAGACGAATGAATGTATTGAGCAAATACATATGGAAAATGTCTTGGTAGCAGATAAAGTGAAACAGAGTACATTGATCTATAGAAGATCGTAGATGGGTTCACGAGGAAAAGAGATAACGTGAGGCAGAGTAAATTCTGCAAGAATGGAACTCATAGGTTAATATGAATAACTATGATGTAGTCAAGTGGTACTTGACAAGATTGAACCGGAACAGCGGGTAGATTCGGAAATGGAGGAGATATGGGCCAAGATGTTATTGGCGAAGTCATACTGGAATGGGAGTTAAGAACGGAACGGGGTCTTGTATTCCAAGGAAAGATATATGTACCTAAGGGTTGCCAAGGTCACCAAAGGGCAACGATATGATATGGGTCATGGTAGACTGACTGACCAAGTCGGCACATTTTATTCCCATTAAGATGACAAATTCATCTGAGACTTTGGGTCGGCGGTATATCAGGGATATCATCAGATTGCATGGTATACGTCAGACTATTGTGTCTGACAAAGATGGTTGATTTACCGGCAGAGTATGGCAGAGCATGCAGGTGGCCATGGGAACATACTTATTGACTAGTATAGTATTCCATCCACAGATGATGGGCAGTCTGAAAGGACAACACAGAACAAAGGATATTACGGAGCCAAGCGATCCAGTTTGTCAAAGTGGTATGGGATTGACATGGCATTGAGGAAGCCACATGGGAACTCGAGTCTAAAATGAGGACAACTTATCTTGAGCTATTTATGTAAATATTTGAAACCCTGTTTCACTTGATTTTCGGGACGAAAATTTTAAAAAGAGGATTGTATTGTAACACCCCGGATTTTCAAGTTATAAATATTTACGGAAATTACCCATTTAATTTGTGAATGTTAGATATGGGATCTTATATGGGTAAAATGTTGGGTCTTTGCCCAATTAAGATCCAACGGATATGTTATAGGTTCAATTTAAAATAAATGGTTAAGATGTGTTTAATTGAGTCAAGGTTGTTTATTTGAGTCAAATGCCCAATTGGGACCCAATAGGTCATGGTTAACTTGGATGACCATCAAGTAGTTCAATTTAAAAATTGAATGGGGCTAAATATAATTAATAATGCAATAAGGGATTTGGACGAATTATTATGCGCATGGAGTGGAAGCCAAGGAAGAATATGTGAATGAGATATATGGATTAATGTGGCCGTGTATGAGTAGTTGACATGGAAACATATGGGATATGCGCATAATATATTGGAGTCTCTTAAGAGGGGTCTTTCCTTGATTAAAATGGCACTTTCTATTTTGGATTAAGTGGAAGTTTATAAGAGGCAATTGTTAAACACAATGGGCGCATAGCACATTCTAAATTTAGGATTAAGAATGGCTAAACTTAAGGGTCATGCTATCTTAATAAGATAGGACTGATTGGGATTAGGCAATAATATCCTATTACTAAATAATTAAGATGTCTTAGCCACATATAAGTTATGCGCATGGTTGGAGTGTATCTCCTTAAAAAGAGTCCTTTCCTTGTTAGGAAACAACACTAAGAGGAATTACTAAATGAATGGTTGGCACCTTCTAAAAACAAGATTGGCCGAGTGGAGTTTGTTTTAAGAGAAGGAGCACACGGCAAAGGCACCTTCTAAGTATAGGTTGGCCGATTGGAAACTATATAAAAGAGAGGCAACAAGGGGCGCATAAACACCTTCTAATTATGGAACCAAATTGATACCTTCTAAGTTTGGATCAATTGTAATTTTTATAAAACTAAGGAGAAGGGCTCACGGCAATGATATGTTAGCATTGGCCGATTGGAATTTTATTCAAAGGAAGAGAAGGGCAGCAAGGGCACATGACTTACATAAAATAAGAAAGGGCGTCACGGCATGAGGCAATTACTATCTCAAGAACCTTCTAAGATTGGCCAATTGGAGATCAATAAAGGAGAAGCAAAACAAAGTAGCTCACAGTAATACACATAAGGCTGAAATCTCTCTCTTTCAAGACTCATTCACGGCAAGAAACAAAGAGAAGGAGAAAGCAGCTAGCCGAGTGGAAGATCAAAGAGGAGAAGAGGCCAGGGAAGAGAAGGATTGGAAGAGCAAGATCAACCGATGGAAAAACCGGAGAAGTCACGGAACCCGTAAGTGATTTTATAAATTTTGTTTAAAGGAAAAGAACCACAGGGTTCGGCCAAGGTGTATGGCCGAACCCCATGGAAGAGAAATTAAGGGATGATTATGGTTAATTAATGGATTGAGGAACCATAGGGTTCGGCCATGATCAAGGGCCGATCCCCATGGAGGAACTTTGATTATTTTATGAGATGAAAACCATGGAATAACGATATGGGTTTACAAGGGTTTAATTGATGTTCAAGATGGAAAACATGGAAAGACATGGTTTGATTTATGGGTTTAAATGGTTTAAGATAATTGGATAAGCCATAGGGTTCGGCCATGATGAGGGCCGAACCCCATCAAAGGTTGTTGCTTATAATTTATGGAAATTTTAATGAGGAAAACCATGGGATGAAATTAGATGATCATGGTGTTCTAAAAGGAGTTGGATTGGTTAATTTTAATTAATAGTTAGATATTAAGGGATCAAATGGAAGATGATTTCTAAAAAGTATGAACCATAGGGTTCGGCCTTGGTGTATGGCCGAACCCCATGGAGTTGTTTTGATATGGTTGATTGGATTTTGATTAATGAAATTAGAAAGCTTCTAATTATGGAAGTTGCATGCTAAATTTGGAAAGCATTCCAATTATGGAAAGATGCATATTAAATGGGAAATCTTCTAATTATGAAAGTTGGTTGCTAAATTGGAAAGTTTCTAATCAAGGAAAGTGGAGCTTAAATTAGAAAGTTTCTAATTATGGACTTAACATGGTGATGGATTTAAATGGAAGATGGAGATTAGATTAGAAAGTTTCTATAATTGGAAAGTTATGTATCGTAGGGTTCGGCCAAGGTGTATGGTCGAACCCCATAGACCAACTAAGGGATCATATGGGTTTTATGGATCCAAGTGTGGAAATTAATATCGTTGGAAAAATTTACATCATCGGGTTCGGCCATGGTGTTTGGCTGAACCCCATGAATCAAGTTTTTGGTCCAATTATGGAATTATTATTATTAAATGAATTTAGAAGGAGGATGGAACAATGATATCATGGGTTCGGCCATGGGGTATGGCTGAACCCCATGAACCAAATTTTATGGGTCTTTGATGGACCTAATATGGTGAAAGGAATAGAAGTTCTTATTTATGGTTCCATGGTTGTGGATTATTGAAGGATTCAAGTATATAATGTATAAGTGAATGGACCTAGGTTTGGAACCAAAATCTAAGGTGATGAAGGTGATGGCAAAAATTGTAAATAATGGACATAGGGTTCGGCCATGGTGTATGGCCGAACCCCATGAATTATTTGATGGACCATGTGTTGGAATATTTTAAGGGACACTTAGAGTGGTTATGAATGTTTAAGGTAATGAGGGATTTAATTACATATAGACCTATGTTCATAAGTTATGTTATTGGTCATGTTATTAGGTATAATGGCATGTTGGTAATTAAGTAAGAATAAAGGACCATGGGTTCGGCCATGGTGTATGGCCGAACCACATGGGAAATATTTGATGAATCATGTTGGAACTGAGGAACCAATTATGAATATATTAAGTTTATGTATTAATATTATGGATGGGTTTTGGATATAAACCTAGAGTAATGGCAAAGTTGTAAATACATGCTAAAATGGAAGGTTAACCATGGATGGCATTTTGGTAATTACGTAGAATTAATGGAACTATGTTTTTCGAACTCAAACATTAGACCAATGGTAATTTGGTAATATCAAAAAAAAAAATGATAAACCATGGGGATGGGTTTATGGACTTAAAATATTGTGAATCAAGTGGGACTTGGTTTTGATTGATTGTTATATTATAAGGTGACGGGACCTCATAGGGTGTTTATGATCATGAGCGATTAAAGGACGAAAGATGCAAGGACACGTAGCGGTCTTTGGTAGGACTCCACCTCTTTGAAACCATGGGTTTATGTACATTGTTTTTATCTTGATTTAATGAATTTATATTGCAAAGGATATGTTTCAAATGGTGATTTTATACGCTATGTTTATTTGATAAAATATCATGTGTTTTAAATATGAGCTTTTAAATGCTATAATTTTATATAATTGCATAGCATGTAGTATTTATATCTCATGCATGGCATGGGAGGGATGACAGATAACCGGGGACCCACACTCCGTCGGGGCGTCCGTAAAACACTCGTGGGGGGATACCTTGATGATGAAAATCCCATCAAGAGGGTACTATGTATGAATACCTTGATGATGAAAATCCCATCAAGAGGATACTATGTATGAAGACCCTGGTGATGAGCATTCCATCAGGGGATACCTTGATGATGAGAATTCCATCAAGAGGATATTAAGTAACCGGAGCCCACACTTCGTCGGAATGTCCGTAAGGCAACTGTGGGGAATACCTTGATAAGGAGAATTCCATCAAGAGAGAAGACCTTGGTGATGAGCATTCCACCAGGAAGATACCTTGATGAGGAGAATTCCATCAAGAGTATACCATATGTTTTGTGATGGGTGAGACTCATTGCATATGATAACATGGCATGGCATTGAATCAGCATGATTATGACCTTTATTATCATGTAAGGTTTCTGGTTTGTCATCGGTATGATTGGATCTCTATTATCATACACTGTTTTGGATACACTATTTTATAAATATGGCATGATTTATTATACTGGATTTGATATGTTTATTATATCTGGATTTTTGGTACTAACCCATGTGTTAACCCTAATTGGAATACCTACTGGGCGCGTTGTACTAACGCCCCACTTCTACCCTAGTTGATGATACAGGAAATGAAGGGAACGATGAACGCGAAACGGGCCAGGCATAGGAGCTTAGAGGATTATAGCTTATATTTTGTTTAAGATACTCATGGGCTTGTATTTTGAGTATCTAGAATTCAGGATTGTAATAACTTAGATAAATTTACTATGGTTGGATATTTTACTGAATAATTGTGATATGATAATGATGATTAAAGACTCGACGTACTTTGCTATCTGAATGGAATAAAACTGTGTTCTATTATGTTTCCGCATGTTATGAATTTTATTCCGCATGTTTATATTGCTATGTGTGAACCGTTTTCTTGGACTGAGTCCATGCACACATAGTGTTGGCCAGTTAAGGGTCGGACTTTAGAAGTTCAGACTTAGCTCGCGTCGTGATGTCCCGCGCTCTATCACTCTACTCTGTTATAAAAAACAAATAGACTCTGAATTTACGGGACGAAGCGAGTGAAAAAGGGCGGGGTGTTATAGGTAAAACCTAGAACCACCTTTCCATATCCAATGCATTCATAATTTATGTTAGATCTAATCCATCCAATCCATCCATAATGTAGATTAACCTTAGAATCATAATCATTCATGCATCATTTTATCATTCATAAATTTAGATCATCCATCCATTAGCTAACCAGTAGATCTAAACCCAATTCAATCATAGCCATCGAATTAGATCCAACCAAACTTGGATCCCAATCAACCCTATCTCCATCCACACGATTTTGACACATCAAACACACTCACATGATTTTTGCTACTAAACTCTCTCTATGTACTTGACCTAAAATCCATCTAGATTCATTCCCAAATCACCAACACCTCATCAATCCCAATAATTCCAACCCATACATTATTTTTACAAATCCAAAACACCTCATGCGCATATCACTAGTCAACCCTAGGCCATGTCATGTACTTCATCTCATCCATTCATTCATGTTATCTTTAGATCTCAATCATCCATGCATCTCCCATGCTAAATTCGATTCTATCCTATGTTTCCTCTCCAATTCCTATACTCTCTCTGCATTTTCTTAGCCACCAGGCTAACCACAAGCCAAGCCACCCTAAATTCATGTAGCCCTAGGAAGCCCTCAGTTTTCAACTTCAAATCTCATCCATTCACTTCTATATGAGATCCAATCCAAGCCATCAATTCATCACTTAAAATTTGATTTAAATCTCAACCATTCATTCCAAACCCAAGCCTATAAATAGAGCACTGAGGCACACCATAGAATTCGAATTTGACCTGGAGCTCGAGAGGACCAAAGATTGGAGAAGAAAGCAAGAAGACTGTAGCATCACTCGAATTTTACAAGTGTGCAATCATTGTAATCTTATTTTTAATTGTCTTTCTTGTATTTATTCTTATATCTTGTACTTTGAATTCTTCCACAAAATAAATATGAAATATTCCTTTAGAACCCTGAAACATCCAATATCAGATCTTTTTCATGATTGTTTAGATTTAAATTAAAAGTTTGTAATTTTTGTTATTTAATTGGACATGATATAGTTAGAACTTATGCTATAAATGTTAATCTAAGTCACTAAGGTTCGATTAATTAAATTAAAGATTATGAAATTTTAATTTGATGATGAACATGAATTGATATTTGGATTTTTACCCGTATTTCAGATCTAGATTTTGTATTTGTTTATACATTTTGGGTGATGAACGGTTTATTCTAAAAGTCACCCTTCCACGGTGCTAGAACAACACGATTGACCCTAGAGGGGGGTGAATAGGTCAATCCCAGTTTCCATGGTGTTTACAAATTTCTTGATTGAGTTAAGTGCAACGGAACCTTAATCAAGAGATTTCTTTTGGGTGACAGATTGTTTACAATTACTTTAAACGATTCACAGTAGGATTATGACCCTTTACATATTGCTTGATTATCGATGCTTATGCACAATGTGTAAAATAAGATAATCAACATGTAAATTGATGTGTGTTGAGAAGAGTACTTAAATACTAAAATACAAACACACAAAGATCAAACACCATAATACCAATTTAAAGTGGTTCAGTTAGCCAACCTACATCGACTGTTAGGACTAACTCAACCTTGAGTCACCCCCAAATCCACTAAGTGGAGACTTACACCCTCACAATTAGAGTAGGAATTCCACCTCACTCAATCGGCTGTGAATTTCACCCACTACTGTAGAATAAGAATTCCACTTATGTATTTAGCTAGAAATTCCACCCACCACTATGCTAGAGACGACACTCTATAGTTTTTTATAGTGGTTCTGGAGCCAATCATCCTTAATCCACTTCAGGAAAAAGGTTTTAAAACAAAATTAAAATCAAGAAGTACTTTCCTTTGTAGCTCTATCACTTGATGTGTGCTTCTTCAAGATCACCCAATGTGTACCGATGCTCTACCTTGTAGCCGTCGTAAAGCAATCACAATCCAGGGCGACAAGGAAACTGGTATTACCAAAGGTTTCCTAGTTTATATTCCTTTCCTCTTTCTCTCACAAACTCAATCCATATGATTGGTTGTATTTGATTCCCAGTGTAAGCACAAGAGAGAGAGTGATCCTCCTGTTGACCCTTGTTTAAGCTCACTGATAATGATGAGGGTCCAACTGTTTTGCCAAGGATACCAACTGGTTGCATAAAGATCGGTATTTATAGAAAAGGCAACCAGTTGTATCAACGGTAATGTACTGACAGGTCGGTCGCACCGAGGAGTCGGTGACTAGAAATGTTACCGTTAAAATCCGATTGTTGTGCATTAAATGCACTCCCAACGGTAATAATCTTTCCCGGTCGACATGTCGGTGTCGTCGATGGGTCGACAGTCATGGCACCTAGAGGTCGGTCTATACGAGAGGCTCTGTTGGGGGCAACACCATGCTGAAAGTAGTTTTAAGTCTAGAAACCTGTCTTAGCCAGAATGACCTATCGCCCTTTATCTAGGAGTCGGTTCTGGTACTCTCGATCGGTCTTGAACTACCGATATGTCTATTTTCTAGAGAGCCCACCTGAGTTCTAAGTTCCAAAACTCATAAATCTTATCGAAGAATTGTTCACCACGAGGGGTCGTTTTAGTCTTTCACCGAGGGGTCGGTGCATACGAGACTCTTGATCAGAGTCTTTCCCAAAATGATACTTCTATGATCCAGAACCTATGTCAATCTGGTCGACCAGTCTTTGACCACGATGGGTCAATCTTATCTCCACCGATGGTCGGTGAGAACGAATGGTTGTGCTGACAGTGAAACCAAATACATATTTCCAAGTTAGGTTCCAATTCACTATTCGAGCTTCCTCTCTAGGCTTTTAATGATTTTATCATTTGTTCAACTGAGCCTAGGAATTGTCAAAAGTCATTTATGGACAAATACCTGTTTTGTGATTGCCATTACGATGAACTTCAATCCTGTGGAGCATGATCTTCACTCTTGATCACCTTGGATATTCAAGTTTCTAGCATGTGTTTCTTCCCGAGTAATGGAATTGACAAACTTAAGAACTCGGCCAAGCCGAGGCACTAACATATTCCATAAACCACCCTTTCAATTATGCATTTATTTATTCTATCATTTACTTTATATGTCAATTTATTTTTAGTATTTTGTTATGTTAATTACCTTGTTTGTTTGTTGTTTATTAAATGTTCAATTTATTTTCAATGTTTTATTATTGTATGTTCATGTAATTGTTTGTATCCAAAAGCTCTCTCTCAAGATTCAATTAGCTAAGGTTGGAGATGTAATATTTTAATCTTCAATCATGTGGTTTTAAAATAAGGTAAGGACTATTATTCTTTCACCATTTTAATAAAAAGGAGATAGATTTGATTCTCGACATTGATTGGATCTAATTTACATATGTCTTATTTTGTTAGATTTACAAGTTAGATAGTAAAAGTGTCAATTTTGAGTTTCTAAGATCTAAATTATAATTGTAATTCCATGTATTAGATTTCTTAAGATTACATATTTTAAAAGGTAGGAATTTAATTTTAAGCATATATTTTTTGAATTTCCTTTAGGTTCGACCTCGCACTAATCATTATATTATTAAATGATTCGTGCGCTTGCAAGATTTATAAATGTAAAATTTGAACATCAACAATTTTTTGGCGCTGTTGTAGGGGAAATTTAAATTAAATTGTGTGCCATTAAAATTATATGATTTTAGGAAAGATTGTTATTTTTGGAATGTTCTATTTTAGGCAACTATATAAAATTGCAAATTTCTATTTTTGGAAAGTCTTATTTTAGAAAGTTTCCTTTAATTAGAAATTCTTGAAAATAACAATATTTTAGAATTGAACTATTTTTGGAAAGTTGCTAATTTTAGTAGTTGTTATAATTAGAATTTTCTATTATTAGAAATTTTCTAATGTATTAGTTTTTCTCTTTTAGCAAATTTTTTCTAATCATGGAATTATGTTTTAATTTAAAATCAATTTATTTTTGGAAAGTTTCTATTTTTAGAAAAATATATTTTTGGTAATTGATCTGTTTTTAGTAACCATTGAATTTTAGAAAAATTTCCAAACTTTGAAGTTTTCTAGATTTAGAAATCTTATCTAACTTTTGAAAGTTTCAAAGTAAGATGTCTCAGATCTTTAAAATCAAATCTTAGAGACTATGGAATTATAGATTAATTTGGTGAAACTCAATTTTAAATTTTTATGGTCTTGCCTTATTTAAAATTCTTGTTTAGGATTGTAAATAATACATCTCTTTCATTAGAGGTTTCATGCATTTTTTATGAGAGTCGGAATCTTCACTTAGCTTTGTGGTATTTCAATGTACAGGGATTTTGAATTGCGCAATAAAAATTTCTGACAGGGAAGCACTATAGATTAAGGTAAGTGCCTTTCTTTAATTTTTATTTTCCATGCATTCATATAGATTTTATTAGAGTGTTTGCATTTATTTTGCATATAAAAAAATATCGCATATTTGATTTGCTCATACATTTAGGTTGTTAGTTTCATGCATTAACTTAGTTTGTTTGCTTATTGTCTGCATATTTGCTTTGAGTATCGCATTATTAGATTTAGGATTGCATTCACAAAAATAAGAAAAACAAAAAAGATTAGTAAATAAAAATGGTTCATGCATCTCCTAATAAAATCAATTAAGGAACCATTGGGATAGATTTTAGGGTTTTATGCTCATTAGGAACCTTTTTAATTCAAATTGATTTTTGTAACCAAAAAATAGTTTTTCTTCAAGAATGGTGTCTAAGGAAGTTTTGTCACCAAGGACATGAGGTCGAGCATGTCTAAGGATAAGTTGGGACGAGATGTCATTTGTGCTTCCCCACTTACCTGGGTACTACTTGGCCAAGTTTGTGGTTAAAGTCTTTTTCGGAGACTTAAATCATCTGAAAAAGAAAAGTAGGAACAAGTCTAGTAACAAATTTTAGAGTCCTATTAGCAGCCAATAAAAATTTAGTTTCTCTTAAAGAAGTTTGAATCTAGATTTAGGCATTTTCTTGTGTTCTTTTTGTTTGAACGTGACTAAGCTATGGACGATCACAGGGCTGCCCTATCAGCCCATCCCGAACTTGCAAGTCCGACATCTGATTGAAACTGATTAGGAAGATCCATTCACCCATTTACCCATCCAATGATTTACCAAATTATTCATTTACCCATTTACCCATCCAGTGATGTACCCATTTATCCATTTATCCATTTACCCATTTACCCATCCAATGATTTACCCATTTATCCATTTACCCATTTATCCATCCAATGATTTACCCACCTACCCACATTCATTTACCCATATTCAGCCACTCATCTCCCTTTAACCAGATCCACCTCCCATCTATCTATTTCTAAGTCGGTCTGAGTCTTTAGTGTTTGGTTTAAGTTTTCATCGAGTCAGTCTAGCCTAGGAGTTCGTCCATTTAGCACACTCTCAAGTACATCTGAACCTCGATTGTTCATTTGACGACATTTTCTTCTGATTTTCACCTGATCACTAAAGATTAGGGAACATTGAGGATAACGTTCAATTCGAGTTTGGGGGTACTAGGGGAGTTTAAAAAAAATTGTTTTCTTAGGCAGAGAGAGCAGACTTAACCGTTTTAAGGGAAGAGTATGCAGTGGCTGAGACTTCTTGGGGCCGAAAAGACTGTCAATCTTAACTTAAGAAAAACATACGTCTTAGCAATTTGACGTAAAAAAAAGTCACATTTTTTAGCATTAATATATAAATAAAATCTTTATATCATACTTTTCCCGAAAGATTTTTATAGGATTTATACTTGGAAACTTCCGTACACAACCATATTAAGCTTAGTATGAAAATGAAAAATATTACATGAGTCGAGTAATCACTGGAGGAATACCAGTGGATACGTACACCCAGTGAGCTTTAGTGCCTTTCAATTTTTCTGAGGGTTACAAGTAAATTCCAAATTTTTTGTTAAAGTGCATTAAGTCGTTGTTGATCTCATTATTCCTTGGTTTGGTCATATTATTGAGAATGCCATCAAATTTGAGTTATTACACTTGAAATTTTCCTGAATTTATTCGAAGCAGCGAAATTACTGTATGAAGCTTTGGATATGATGTAGGTCAATTTTGGATCGTTTGAGCCTTCAAATCTACCTTTTTTTGGTCTTCTTATCTTGATAGTTCCCCAGTTGAGCCTATATAGCCTACTTTATTGTTAGCCACGTTTACCATACCCAAATTCGGAAATGGAGTTTAAGCCAAAATTGAAATGTCTGTGACCTAGCTTATGGCCCAAAAAAGTTAGAGTTAAAAAATTGGGATAGTACTCTAAAAATTGACACTTGAAAAAGATAGAAAAATGAATGATGGAAAAAGGTAAAAAGAAAAACATATTGCATTAGAAAAAAAGGAAAAAGAAAAAAGAAAAAAAAAAGGAGCATCTAGACATCAAAAGAAGGATGTGAGAAAAGAAAAAGAATAAAAAAAGAAATATTTTAAAAAATTGTTGAAAACAAAATAGAGGAAAATATCCCATTCAACATCATGAAGACCTCTAAGTTTTTCTCTTCAAAGTATTTTTTTTAGAGTCTTATTATCCTTCTTTGATATGACCCGATCCCAAGCCACATTTCGTCCTATTAGGAAGTCGTAATGATCTTAAGTTGAAATATGGTATTTAATGTGGAGAATAGAGGAAGAAAAATGATGGTGTTTGAGTCAACGTTCTCAGGAAAGTGTATTCATTCATGAGATCTATTTATTTTCTTTGAATTGAACTGTCTTTGCTAATACATATGTGAGATATTTTTATTTGAACACATAAATTCTGCTCACATATACCTTGAGAGAAAGTAAACCCAAACCTCTGAGCGTTAATCTTTCCGAGAGATATATCCAGTGAGGTTTGCAATCAAAACACATTTTCTAAAATGAGTTTTAGAGTTGTATGATGTTTAGAACCCTTGTCTATGTGTTCTTGTTAAAGATGTTGATGTTTGTGGGTATCATCACTGCAATCCCTCACGAGACTATAACTCGTCAGGTGACCTAGGGGTTTAACGACTTGTTGCATACTGATAAATGCAACTGAGAATGCCAGCGAAAGTAGTTTAGCTTTGGTTTAGTTAGGATTTCTATTTTTATTTTTAGAGTTTTTAGGTTAGTTTTGCTCGAAGACTAGCAAAATTTGAGTTTGGGGGTATTTGTTGAGCACAAAAAATGACCTTTTTACCCTTTAATTTTAGATTAGTTAGCCTTGATTTTGTAAATAAAAGATGAAGTTAATGTAATTTCTTAGTTTTGTAGATAAAAATGGAGAATTCAGGAAAACAATCTAAATTAATGGAAAATTGCAGTAAATTGATCTTAAACTTGAAGATCTAGAATTTTAATAATTAATTTGATTCCACTTTTAGGAGTTTTATTGTAAGTTGATTAATCTGGATCCATTTATGAGAGTCTCGATTAATTCAACATTTTTAGATTTTAAATGGTGTACTAACTATTTTAATTCTAGAAAGAGAACCTGCAATTCAAGAGCAAAGTTTGGATTTCAAATCAATGGGCCCAAAATCCAATTCATTTGGGCCAAGCTAAGCTTCACAAGCCAACATTGGGCCAGGCCACAAGTAGTCCATGCACATATCACAGTTGTGCCAGGCCAATTGTGCATTTCAAACTCCAACAAAGGCCCAAGTCCTCAAGCTCAAGTCCAAGATCCACTGGAGGCCCATGTGCTCATTCGGAGGCTTAAAACCCTAAGTCCATAACCCATCCACATGCCCAAGCCTTGTCCATCTCCATGTCATCCACACCATTCATTCCCTATCTTCAATCTGAACCCTTCATCTCATGCATCAAAATTAGGAAAAATCTAGAGCTACCTTTCCATATCCAATGCATTCATAATTATGTTATATCTAGGCCATCTAATCCATCCATCATGTAGATTAACCTTAGAATCATAATCATTCATGAATCATTTTATCAATCATAAATATCGATCATCCATCCATTAGCTAACCATTAAATCTAAACCAATTCAATCATAGCCATCCACTTAGATCTAACCCAACTTGGAATCCAGGCAACCCTATCTCCATCCACACGATTTTGACACATCACACACTCACACACGATTTTTGCTACTAAAATCTCTCCATGCACTTGGCCTAAAATCGATCCAGATTCATTCCCAAATCACCAGCACCTCAACAATGCCAATCTTTCTAACCCATACACGATTTTTACAAATCCAAAAGACCTTGTGCGCAGCCCTAGGCCATGTCATGTACTTCATCTCATCCATTCATTCATGTCATCTTTAGATCTCAATCATCCATGCATCTCCCATGCTAAATTCGATCCTACCCTATATTTTCTCTCCAATTCCTTTCTTCTCCACTTTTGCTTAGCCACCAAGCTAACCTCAAGCCAAGCCACCCTAAATTCATATAACCCTTAGAAGCCCAAAGTTTTCAAATTGAAATCTCATCAATTCACTTCTAAATAAGATCCAATCCAAGCCATAAATTCATCACTTAAAATTTGATTTAAATCCCAACCATTCATTCCAAATCCAAGCTATAAATAGAGCACTGAGGCATACCATAGAATTCGAATTTGAGCTGGAGCTTGAGAGGACCAAAGATTGGAGAAAAAAGCAAGAAGACGTGAGCATCACTCGAATTTTACAAGTGAACAATCATTGAAGTTTTATTTTTAATTGTCTTTCTTGTATTTATTCCCAATTCTTGTACTTTGAATTTTTCCATGAAATAAATATGAAATATTCCTTTAGAACCATGACACATCCAATTTTCAGATCTCTTTCATGATTGTTTAGGTTTATGTTTAAAGTTTGTAATTTTTGTTTATTTAATTGGACATGAAATAGTTGGAACTTAGGTTACTAAGGTTCAATTAATTAAATTAAAGATTATGAAATTTTAATTTGATGATGAACATGAATTGACATTTGGACTTTATGCGAGTTTCAGATTTAGATTTTGTATTTGTTTATACATTTTGTGTGATGAACGGTCTATTCCAATAACCACCCTTTCAATTATGCATTTATTTATTCTGTCATTTACTTTATTTGTCAATTTATTTTCAGTATTTTGGTATGTTAATTACCTTGTTTGTTTGTTGTATATTAAATGTTCAATTTATTTTCAATGTTTTATTATTGTATGTTCATGTAATTCTTTGTATAAAAAATCTCTCTCTCAAGATTCACTTAACTAAGGTTGGAGATGTAATATTTTAATCTTGAATCATGTGATTTTAAATTAAGATAAGGACTATCATTTTTTGTTTCACCATTTTAATAAAAAGGAGATAGATTTGATTCTCGACATTGATTGGATTTAATTTACATATGTCTTATTTTGTTAGATTTACAAGTTAGATAATAATGGTATTAACTTTTGTTTTCTAAGGTCTAAATTAAAATTGTAATTCCTTGTATTAGACTTCTTAAGATTACATATTTTAAAGTGTACAAATTTAATTTTAAGCATATATTTTGTGGGTTTCCTTTGGGTTCGACCTCGCACTCAATCGCTATACTATTAAATGGTTCATGCGCTTACAGGATTTATAAATGTAAATTTTGAACATCAACAATGGAGTTTGAAACTCTGATGGAAGCAGGAGATTTTTTTTTTTTTTTGGTCGTAATAGGGTGAACATGATTTTGAGTGAGGATGGGACCTCCTCTTGCCACCAGACTTAGGCGATAATGATTAGATGGTACTTCAGATGGGGTGACCAAAGTGATATTACAGCATAAGCTAGACCCATAAGGGTTAGACTCACGTGGACCCCGAGTTGTGAGGTACTTGATCTTGTTGGGCTTGGAAACGTCGTGAGGAAATGATTAAGCTCCATAAGAGGAAAAGTTTGGAATTCCCCTAGAACCGTATGCGAACCACCTTGTGAGGTGTAGTAGATACTGTCTTTTCAGGAAATGGGAGTGAGACCATCAGGCCGAGGGTCTTATGATGGGGTCTGAGAGACCGGGTGATGATAGATTGGCAAGTAACCAGCTGATGGACATTGGCGAGGTGAGGTCGTCACTGATACCACGTTGGAGAAAGACTAGAGGGACATATGTAATAGTGGAATCGGTCGGGAATGACTGGTACTGTAAACCAGAATTTGCTTGAAATGCGACTTTTAACCCGAACCATGAGGTTGAGGCCTGTAGTTGGCTATAAGAAGTGGTAATGGTAGACCACTAAATTTGTTTAGAGACGATCTTGGAATGACCAAGGGCATCCTCGTGAAGGAAGTCAGATTTGATTTATGACTCTTGAAAGTTAGAGCCAATGATTGTGGACTCGAAGGAATCAAGAGAGGTCTGTAAAACCTTTAAGGATGTTTTTTGAGGAAAGTTTCCCTATGATGAGAGGGATTGTTTTCCCTAAGTCTTTGAACACGGAGTACGTTGACCCATGATATCGTCCATAGCGATGATCAGGCAATAGGATGCCTGTAATATAAGGCTTAACTTAATGCACTTGGGTGTAACTGGTTTGGATACTCCTCGTGTAGTGAATAAGTGTTTAAAGCCTAGTTGCTCGTGTGAAAAATGCTAGTCACCTTGGATTATTTATGCTCTCAATTGCATGATGGTTGGGATTGTTACTTCATACCTTATGAGTAAAATTATGTGTTTGTGTATGGATTCCATTTTGTTTGATGATGTAATTATGATGTGAAAGGTATGTTTAAGAGATATGATTCTCTAGTATGATGAAGAAAGTGATGTTGAAAGAGGGGCTTTAACTTGACATGAAAGGAGAAGTGTGGCTAGACTTAATAGTCGTATGAGAATCGGTTGGCATGAAATTGATTTGCAACGAGCATTATGAAATGCAAAAGCCAAACCATAGACGAAAATCCCAAGGCAATTTAGAATTATCTCCTAATGTCAACCCCATATGGGAAATTGGAATAATGGTGCGAATATATGGAAAGATGGTACACCTCTAGAATGAAATGATGAGATTTGTATGTCACTTTGGAATTTCTTATATGAGACATTGAGCGTATAATTGAATGAATGTAGGTATTGATAGTGGAGACCCTTGTGAAGGACTATCTTAGTGTATGATGATGATAGTTGGGTTTGGACCCTAGTAATGGCAGGAGATGGGATTGATTGTCTTAGACCTCTATGGAAAATGTTGGTGTCGGGCCATAATTGCAAGGAAAAAATAGAGTAAGCTCTAAAACACACTCAATTGGATATTCCAAGTTAGAGGATGACCCACCTTCCCATGTTAACTCTAGTGGTGAGAATTGAACTAAATGTATGAATTATCATGGAAATTAAATTCATAGTTGTGAATATGTGGAAATTATTATGCATGCTATCTTCTTAGAAATCTAGCATTTGATTGATCAATTGCTCATTGCATCTACCATGGCATTCCATCTACATCACTAATTGAGGTTGGACTTAGAGTCGGTTAATTTTGAAGTGAATAAGAGGAAGCGTAGATTGAGCATTTGGATATTTTAACACTAGAGTGCAGTGGTTGTCAAATGGATAGAGAGGCTATGAGTTTAATACCTCCCCCATTGGAACTCCCTAGTGTAGTAGATGTACTCTTTCTTGGAGATTGATGTGTCATATCATTTAAGGAGGAGTATACCCTCGTGTTAGTAATTCTTTCCTCTCCTAGCCTCGTGTTTGGGCAATTGTAAGCAGGAAATAGGAGATAGATTCATCTCAACCTTTCTCCTTCTCAGATTTTCTCTCTCCAAAAGTAATCCTTTCACTCTTCTACCTTCCTTGGTATTTTTGTTAGGGTATTCATGGGTGGAATGGAGATTGGTAGTGATGTTTATGCGGGAAGGAGAAGTATCAATGGATTTGAGTAGGGATTTGGTGTTTAAAGTTTTGCAGGGGTTAAAATATCTCTGTTGTCAGATGATAGCATACATGATTTGCATAGCGTTGTCTACATTGGATATGTGTCGAACCACTTTGTATAAGCCATATCTGTGTTTGATTTTGAGCTGATGAGCTTGTGTAAATTTGATGGTGGTGATTGTCTATGGCGAGCCGGTTACAGGTTGGAGTTAATACGTGACCGAGATAAGACTAGGATCACTTTTGTGCACAGATGAGATGTGCTTAGTGGTGATTAACATTTTGCGTACCGCGATGGTGGCTTGGGTTGTATGAGTACCCGTGAAGCCATGACACACTTCTGGAATTTTGTGACCACCTCTGTTAGGAAGCACGATTTGGTGTATGGTTGAGACGTGATTTGTTGGAGAAATATTAATCTCTAGATTATTGATCGTAGAGCACCGAGAGTTAGTGATCTCTCATGCTTTGGGATTAGATATTGGTATCTCGGACTCTTCGATGTTTGGCTTGGAGGTCTTTGAAATCCTAGTACAGTAGAGTGCCTTGATGTGATATACCCAGATATTGTGTACCCTGTGTTGTGTTGTGGGATCTTGTAGTCACTTGCTGATGTTATTTTTGGTTCGAAAATGCCAATCTTAGTGTGATGTAACAACACTTAACGTGTGACCCACGGGAGAGGGCCATTTATTTGAGTGATAAGCCGCCTCGTATTGTCCATGTGTGATGCATATTGTAGTTGGCATCGGCAAATGAGTTATGAAATTTTGTTTGCCACGTGCTGAGCTGCAATATGAGACCAATTGTGTAGGCATTATTGCATTGTCCACATGTGATGTGAGCATATTGATGGCTTAGCAATTGAGTCCAGAGTGAATTGTGCTTAGTGACTACTTTTGGAAGATCTTTTGGATGAAGCACTACGAGACTTGTGAATGTTGAGACTTTGTCCGGAGCCCTAGAATGATCGAATTTCGGGGGCGAAGTTCATTTAACAGGGGTGAAATGTAATGGCCTAGGTCAACAAAATGGTTGTGGGAATGAGAGGATAATATTAAATAGTATGAATCTTACGATTCAACGATTTTCGATTCACGATTCACATCCCTAGATCAATTTCTAATACGATTCGAGTTTGACAACATTGGGTAAAATTGGGGAATGCTGTAAACTTGGAGCATTGTGAATATTTGTAAAATGCCATACTCACAAGGTGTTTGATAATATGTTTGAGTGAATATTGCTTTGTGCAATTCCAATACATAGTTGGGTAAGGTTATGGTCTGACCTCCCTATACTTATGTGTGATGGATGTGAATATATTATTTCGAATACATATATATGAAATTCCCAAGTTCCCTATGATTAGATGCTTACTATATTGAGAATTCATAGATTTGTGATTTGTTAAAGTATGATAGAATGTATGATAAATCAAGATTGCCCAAGTCACGTAATGTAGGTCCTTGGTAAATTCCCATACTTGTGTATAGTTATGAGTAATGTATGTATCAAATGAATTCTCATGATTATGATTGGAATTGTTAGATGGATAACTCATATAATAGCATGACGAATGTGTTTTAATACCATGCTTGGCTTTTGTGATGATATGTACATCACTAGTGAGTACCTATATTGATAATGGTTGTGGTGGATCAACTTAACCATAGTAGAATGAAGTTCCATGATTTGAAGAAGAACTTGATGAAGGGTTACACTACGTGATATGGGTGAATTAAGGTCAAGTATCTTATAACCCAAGAGGATTAACTTGTGCTACAATGGGGATGGGCTAGCATGATTGAGAATACATGGAATATAATATAAATGCTATGAAAGTCTTGTTTGATTTTCCCAAAGTAAAAGTATGACCACTCTCCAATGTCAACCCAAATGTGATAATAATGAACTACGACTGATCTAATCCACTATGTGGTACGTAGGCAATTGAGAGCATTGTGCCACAGCTCTATCAAAAGATGCATTGTGTCTTATCCATTTATATTAAGGATGATGTAAGTTGTTGAACATATGTGAAAGGTAGAAAGGGATTGGTGAGATATAGATTCCCTAATATAGACCATAATGCTAGATGTTGGATCCCTCGAAGGTGGCCCGAAGTGGTTATGATGCTTAGGAGTCCTGATATGTTGAGACAAATATATCTGTTACATGAGTAAAGTCCCATAATGGCTAGAAAACTGTGAAAATTCTTAAGATGGACAAATGGAGACTATGGCACTGAGATGTATGTGACTAGGTCACTTGATTATATTGAGACATGGTAGGGGTACGTCCCTCACGAGATGACTATATTGAGACGTGGTATGGGTACGTCCCTCACGTGATATTGATGATTATATTGAGACGTGGTATGGATGTGTCCCTCACATGATATTGATAATTATTTTGAGACGTGGCATGGGTGCGTCCCTCATGTGATATTGATGATTGAGATGTGGTATGAGTATGTCCCTCACGTAATGATAACGTTAGGCCTCAGTCCGTTGAAAAAGAAAATTGTCCGATCAGTAGATCATTGTATCTAGCTGTTATATAATTAAGAGGATAAGATAAGTACATAGATTCCATGAGTAAGGTTTAGAGTAGCCGTGAGACCGCGGGAGCCTCGATATGAACATACAGAGACTGTAGCATTGAGAGATTTATGTGACTTGGTCACTTGATATTGAGACGTGTTATGGGTATGTCCATCACGTGATTATGATATTTGATTTCCTGTTCAAGAGAGGTATTTGGGATAGTGGTGTTTTTCGATGGAGACTTGATCTCATGTGGTTACCGTCGCAGGGTGAGTCCCTTACATGTTATATACTGTAGGGTACCCTTACGACTATTTTACCCCATGGGGGTGGTGCTTGCTTCGTTAGATTCGGTTCAACTGCCTCAGAGCTTGACTGAATCACCCATGTGGTGAACAAATGCAGGATGAGGTAGACTTGATCACGCTAGTCGTGGGTCTCCCGCTTAGTAAGTCATGGGCCTTAAGTCTTGGTAGGGATCTTGGTATGCTTATGATAAGATATGATGATTTGAAATTATTGCCACAGTCACGTAGTGATTCATTCGAGTGTTTTTCCTATGGATAGAAGATCTCATGGAAGCTGATGTCCCCCTAGATTAGTTATGCCCATAGGATGGATTATACCCATGGAGGGATTATATTCATGGAGGGCTTATACCCATGAATAAAATATACTCACAGATAGAGTGTTACCAAGGATGGATGTGTATACCCATGGAAGATGGTTCCCATGGTGGTCTGAATTTATGCTCGGATGTTGGTCCCATGGTAGACGTATTGGTCTTATGGTTGACATGTTGGTCCCATGGTATACGTATTGGTCTTATGGTAGACATATTGGTCTCATGGTAGACGTAGTGGTCTTATGATAGACATGTTGTTCTCATAGTAGACGTATTGATCTTATGGGGGACATGTTGGTCCCGTAGTAGACGTATTGGCCTTATAGTGGACATGTTGGTCCCATGGTAGACGTGTTGGTCTTATGATGATGTTGGTCCCATGGTAGACGTACTGGTCTTATGGTAGACATGTTGGTACCATGGTAGATGTTGAGCACTGAAAAATGACAATTTTACCCTTTTAAATTTATTAGTTAGTCTTGATTTTGTGTATAGTAGATATGTTTAATGTTATTTTTGAGTTTTGTAGGAAAAATATGGAAATACAAGAAATTTAATTAAAAATAGAAAGAAATGTAGAAAAGTGGGCCATATTCATACTTTTGGAAAATTTTAATATTTTACCACCTAATTTTATTTTGAATTTATTGTAAATTATTATAATTTAGATCCGGATATGAGAGTTTGTATTATAATCATATGTTTTAGATTGTATTAAATTATAACGGTGATAAAAAATTATAAACACATAAATGTGCCCACTGATCTGATCAAAGTCTAAAGTCCAAGCTCAATTGAAGGCAAATTCCATGAGCCAAAGTTCACTAGTGAGCCAAGACAAACTGAAGCCTAGATGCCCAATCCTATAATATAAAGCCCAAGAATGAAGCCCAGAAGCTCAAGCCTGCAATTCAAAGTCCAAATCCATTAGTTCAAGGTGAGGCCCAGAAAAATTCGTATGGAGCTATGGAGTGCCACATGTGTGAAATATTTTCTCAAAAATTCAAGGATAAAATCATGTGAATCAAATGTGGATTGCAAAAATAGTGTCGAGCATAATTTGACAGTGAACTCCGATCCTGCTGATGTGGAAATGAGATTATTGAGATTGGATTGAATCTATTAAATAATACAATGTATCTGGACACCATACAAGTCAAATTCGAAATTACTAGATTGGAGTGATCTTTGGAGATTTGAAGATTGGAGAGAAATTATCTTGAATGGACACATGTCAAAATCGTCCAAGCTAGAGGACACTTGTCAATTTCGTGTGAAGACTTGGAGAGGAAGAAATGGAGAGAATTATGGATCAAGAAATATGAAAAGGAAAGAGGAGTCAACAATTGAGTCAGCAGAGATCCAAAGGAGAGATAAAATTCGAATTTCATGGAATTTTAATCCCAAAAATCGTGGCTATATATTTATTTCCAGATTTGATTTTCAATTGAAAAATCATAAATACCAAGGGATAATATGCACAGTAAAATTTGAACAGACCTGGAGCAAGAGAATTATCTAGAATTGGAACATAGAGAAGACATGAGAATGAGCAGAATTCGATTTTACAAGTAGGTGCCCTTGTAATTTTATTTTTATTTCTCTGTCTTTGATGTATTTTTCCAACGAGTTATAATATTTCCATTTAAATAAATCTGAGATAAGCTTTTAGAATCCCGAAACATCCAATTTTCAAGTTTCTTTGATGATTGTTTGATTTATTTTTAATTTTGTATTCTTCGTTTAATTAATTGGACATAATGAAATACTTAGAACTTAGATTTCGTTAAATTCAAATCTAAGGTTCCGTTGGGAGATAATGAAATAGTTAAATCTTGAATTTAATTGTTTAAATATAAGGATCTAAGGTTCACTTGATTAAATTGGGAAATATGGATTTTAATTTTAATATAAGACTTGAATTGAAAACTTTGATTTTTACGCGAATTTCGGATATAGATCTTTTGTTTATTAAATTTATTGTGTATGATGTTCGATTGCAATGAATGGTTCTGATCCATTGTAAATATGTGTAATATTCTTGTTCATATTTTAATTCTTTCATTTTTTTATTTCATTTATTCAATTCATTCAAATTCTTTGGAACTAGATTGGGAATATTTTATTTGTTTCCTAATTAATTGGTTTTAAGTTAAGTTGACATTGTTTTCTCTCCACCATCTTAATTAATTTTGAATGTATTAACTTTTGATCTCATAATTAATTAATTTCTAATCTTAGATGTTAATTTGGATTTTGTTGAATTAATCATATAACTCTATGTTTAAGAAAATTAGATCTCATGTTTAAGAATTAATTCAATAATTTTATTTTTTTATTACATTATTCTAAATGGTGCCAATTTAATTTTTAAGCATATATTTTGTGATTTCCTTGTGGGTTCAATCTCGCACTCAATCGCTATACTATTAAATAGTCCTTGCGCTTGAGAGTAATAAATTTAAAATTTGCACAATATTAGATGTATTGGTCTTATGGTGGACATGTTGGTCCCATGGTAGACGTATTGGTCTTATGCTAGACATGTAGGTCCCATGATAGACGTATTGGTCTTATGGTAGACATGTTAATCTCATGGTAGACGTATTTGTCTTATGTTAGACATGTTGGTCCTATGGTAGACGTATTGGTCTTATGGTAGACCTGTTGGTCCCGTGATAGACATATTGGTACTATGGATGGATATTATCCCCATGGATGGTTATTCCCATGGAGGGTAT
Organism: Chimonanthus salicifolius; assembly: GCA_013350335.1. Lineage (NCBI taxonomy): Eukaryota > Viridiplantae > Streptophyta > Magnoliopsida > Laurales > Calycanthaceae > Chimonanthus > Chimonanthus salicifolius. Next base: position 56,618,918 of record CM023532.1, read on the forward strand.
TTCCCATGTATGGTTATTCTCTTGGAGAGCTTTGTGTTTATGAATTGATATTATTATCGTGGATGGTCATTCCCACGAAGGGCATGGTTTCCATAGATGATTGGACCCATATTTATAGTACTGTCCCTGAAGAGGGATATAGTACTTATGTTAGAGAATAGGTCCCATGGTTGATGTTTATCCCATGAGTGACATTGATCCTATGGTTGACGTTGTTCCCATGATTGGTATAGACCCGAGATTGGCTACACCCGTGATGGATGAGACCGACTCTATTGATAAGGTCGACAATTGGACATTAGCATGTCTTGGTATGACATCATGAATAGCATGAGGTTAGTGCCATGAAATAAATGAATAGAGAACTACGCAAGATCTAATATCAATTGGAGTACGTAGGCAGCTAATAATTCAATTCGATCAAACCAAGGGTCCAATAAGTCCTAGGATCCATAGGGATCTCGTTACACGTGTCGGTGTCACGTGTTTAGACTATAGGTGTTGCATGTTTCAGAGTTGATAAAAAATATATTCTTTTTTCTAACGTTCCCGTTGGGTCGGGGCATGACAATCTCGTTCCCCCCCTCCTCCCCTCTCCTCTCTCTCCTCTGTCTCTCTCTCTCTCATTTTCACTAATCTCTCCCTCTCAGTTCCTTACTCTCAGCTTACTCCTATTTTTATTCTTCCTTTCTATCTTTCACTCTCTCTCTTTCTATCTTTCTCTTCCATTTTTCTCTCGATTTTCTTTCTACTCTCCTTCTCCTTCCGTTTTCTTTTCTCTCACCCTTTACTCATCATCACTTTCAGCTACAACCAGCATCTATCACCTGCTTGGCGACTGCTCTGCCGACCGATTCCACCACCCTTCATTGCACAATAAGCATTTTACCATCCAAATCTTAGAAGATATGCTCCATGTATGTGTGTTGTATTACAAGGGGAGCTGGGATGACCACTTGCCCTTGGTTGAATTCGTTTACAACAATAGTTATTAGTCCAGCATTCAGATGGCACCTTATAAAGCCCTGTATGGTCGACCATGCCGGTCACGTTTGTGTTGAGCAGAAGTTGGAGAGAAATGATTGTTGGATATGGATTTGGTGCAAGAGACGATTGAGTAGATTCAGCTGATTCGTAAATGCATTATTATAGCTTCGAGTAGTCAAAAGAATAATGCAGACCATAGGAGATGGCCTTTAAAACTTATTGTAGGTGATCATTTATTATTATAGGTTATGCCTCGATATGGTGTTAAGAGGCTTGGATGGAAGGGGAAGCTATCACCTAGGTATATTGGCCCATTTGAAATTTTGGATAGAATCGACGAAGTTCCACATAGATTAGCTCTCTCTCCATGACTCGCCCGAGTTCATAACATTCCTTGACTCCATGCTTCGTTAGTATGAGCCTGATCCGTCACCTGTGTTGAACTAGGAGGACGTAGACATCACAAAAGATGTCTCTTTTGAGAAATGACCTGTGCGGATCCTAGACTTTCGAGATCAGGTGTTGCGTGGAAAGGCCACCCCTTTAGTCAAAGTGTGGTGGAAACATCATTGAGTGGAAGAAGTCACGTGGGAATGAGAATCTACGTTACGGGATTTGTACCCCGAGTTGTTTGCTTCACAAGGTAAGTTGTTAAATTTCGTGGACGAAATTTCTTTAAGGGAGATAGATTGTAATGACCTAACCACATGGAGTATTTTATCGAAGCATTTAAATAAAATTTGGAATTTATATAAAAAATATTTAAAATTTGAAATTAATTTATGAATCACTATAATTAATATAAAACTCAAAATGAAAATGCATCAAATTTAATTAGATTTGAAATTTTATGATCCCCGAGCTTTAAATCAAAAATGAAAATTTTAATTATTTGAAAATTTTCCCTAAAATAAAAATATAAATTAAACTCTGAGAATTTAAGGAGGAAGAAAATGGGGTGAAATTAAATACAACTAATATCTCCGTTTTCATAGAAATCAGAATTCATGAAAAAAAAAATGCACAAAACACAACTCAAACTCATGTGGGCCCTAGGTGACCTAGGCCCAAATTCCCCCAAATGGCAAAAGAAAACCCTAGCCTTACTCATTTCCTCTCCCCCATTCAACCCTCTCCCACATGGAACACTCTCCTGTAATGTCTCCTACAGTGGCAGCAACTCCATTTTCTCCTCTCCCACACGTCTCCCTTTCCCTCCTCCCACACAATAGTCCCCATGCCTCTCCCTCTCTCTATCCCTCTCTCCACCAAGTTTTCTTTTCTCCCATATGAGCCCTCTCTCTCGGTCTCTGTCCCTCTCTCTCATTTCATTCTTCTCCCTCTCTCACTCATTCTTCTCAACCTGCATTCATATTTTTAATGGTCGGTTTTATTGTAATAGAAGAAAGTTAGATAATCATTATTCTTTTGGGTCACAGTGGAGAAGAGAGGCAAATTATCATTTTCCAATTTGTGGCCAGACCTAATCTTGTCTCCAAAATTTTTAGCAACATTTATAGCAATGTTATCAGAACCGGACCGTCTACCGAACCGTCTCTGAGGAAGGTTGGGCTTAATAACGTTCAACAAGGTTCAACCATGGTCAAACTCGGTTAAAATCGTGTCCATCAATTTAAAATTGTTAATAATAGCAAATATTCATAAAAAAATTATTGTTCTCGCAAAAAAATTATAACTATAAAAATCTAATAATCCAACATCACATTTTCCAATATAATTGTTCATTCCAATAAAAGTATTTTATAATTTATGATCTCACAATCTTATCCAACAGTCTAATATTCATCATCCAATAATACCATGAAAAAAAAAAGTTTTATGATCTAAAATATCATCTAACAACCCATTACTAATTAATGTAAAAAACAATTCAATGACTCAAAGTTAGTTAATGTCTAACAAAGTATTTAATTTCCAAAGTCATCATGATCTCCAAAAGAACCAACATCTTCATATTCATTTTGATCATGTAAAGAAACCAAGTGTTCTGTTTTATCTCCACCATTCCTCTCCGTCAAATTTACTGAAATTGAAGAAATACATGTATGAGAATATGCAACTACATATTACATAATATAAATTCAAATAATATTGTATGAAAAATGATTATACTTTAAATAGTCATACCTAAGTCACCTTCCTCGAGTTGAGCATAACACTCGTAGGTTGTTCCATTCTCTCCCAAGTTTGTAGTTCCTCCTCATTTAATACAAGTGGCTTTGTAACACCCCGGATTTTCCTTATGATTTTAAAAGTAATTGTGTAAGGTTAAAGTAAATGGGTAAAAGGTAAAAAGTAAATGAGCAAACTACCCAATTCATCAAGTGAGGTGGCATATATATGATGTGGCATTGCCATGTGGCATGCATGGAAGCCAACTAGACAAGGAGGCCACATCATCAAGTGACATGACCAAGATGGGACCCACGTGCCATGTGGTGACCAAACCACATGGATGGTAGGCTATGCAATGGTTGACTTCGTCAACCATGAGTGAGTTCAATTGAGTTAAGTTATTACTTGAGTTGAGTTGAGAAGTTGAGGAGTCTCCATCTCAAGGTGACTCATTGGAAGTCAAAGAGCTTTCTTGTTTTAAGCCAAGAGTCTCCTTGGTTAAACCAAGGGACACATAGGTTAGATAAATCATTAAGAAAGGGATTGAATAGTCTAAGGTTGTTATACAAAGAGACAAAAACCAAGGGGCTGCTCACACCCCCTGGTCGACTCTTCCATTGTGCACAAGAGATTTTCTCTTCTCTCCTCTTCTCTCTCTCTCCCACCTACACGTCTATACTTGGAGAACTATTGAAGAGCAAAGGAAGAAGAAGGATTAAGGAAGGAAAGGACAAACCAAAAGAAAAGAAGGAGACAGGAAAGAAGGTATGTTTAGAGGTTTAACAACATAGGTATAAGTCTAAAGAAACCATAGGTTTGGCCATGGTGTGGCCGAACCTATGGGTTCCATAATTGGCTGGAATGGATGGTCAAGTTGCGTTAAGGCCATGGAATTGAAAATCCATTCAAGGAATGATTATGGGTTGAAACAAACAACCAAAGGAATGAATCCCAAACCAAGTTATAATGGTACAAAGGTTGTATGGATTATGAAAAGACCCTAGCCTTGATTAGTGGGTAGAGTAAATTCACTAAGAGATGTATGGAAGACGAAATACATGTTTAAAATGATAAGGAATGGATTTCATGGAAAAGGGCCTAACAAGGCATGCAAACAGAGAAGACTGACAAAAAGTGAGTCGACTAAATCCCAGGATTCAGTCGACTGAAAAGGGGCTGGCCAAGCACACAAGTGTATTCTGGGTATTTCAGTCCACTGAATTTTATGATTCAGTCGATTGAAAGTGTGCTGGCCGAGCAACATAAGGGATATCTGGGTGTTTCAAATGATTGAATCTATGATTCACCGACTGAACATAGACGTACCAAACAAGTAAGGGGTCTGGTGTGTTTCAACCGACTGAATCATAGATTCAGTTGACTGAAGGTATGCTTACCTAACACGTAAAGGGTTGGTTGATAATTCAGCCTTTGATTCAGCCGACGGCTCAATGTATACTGGCCGACCACACAAATAATCTGATCCAAAGTCAGCTGCTGAATCTGTGATCTAGTCGACTGAAAGTGTTTTGACCGAGAACATAGAGGATTTGACCCAAAGTTATCCGACTGAAAGGTTACGGGTCAAGTATATACAGTAATGAGTTATGTTTCAGCCGACTGAATATTATTATTCAGTCGACTTGAAGTTTACGGTTAAAGCAAAGACTATATCTGGGCGTGATTCAATCGACTGAATTTGAATGTTTTATTTTTTGGTTAATTTTCCAGATACCTCTGTTTATCCAGTGGGATGTAAAGATAAGTAAATGAATAAACAAATTGAGATATATGCGGTTGAATTTGTTAAGGTAACGAGGTTTGATTCGTTTTCACGTGAGCATTAGCGTTGTCCTTGCGAAACAAGAAAATGACAGTAATCGGATGTTGGTAGGATTCCTACCTTATTGAGACACTATGTATTATATTTGATACTCATTTTATTCCAACTATGATGTTTAAATTAGTTATAACAAATGGTATATGTTTATGAATTGATTTTCAATGATAGTATGTAATTTGATATGAAATGGCATTCTTGCATTCATTATCTCATGCATGGCATGGGAGGGAATACTTGGGACCAGCAAACCAAGTTATGAGCAGTCTGGACATGATTTGGGCTTGAAACTAGCTTGTATGAAGCTACGTGAACTATTGATATGTTGGCCTTGTCCAGGATTGCTAGGAATGGGTACGGCGTAATTTGGGCCAAAGAGCTCCTGGGTATATAGTCCCGAAACCCTGTGCAGAGGGAGGAGTCCTAACTCCATCGGTAATTCCGATTAACATATGTGGGGAGGTATAACAGTGACCTGGTGGTGCCATCACAAAACACTGCGAACGTAATTGGCCAAGGGAACACCTTGATATGTTGATTTATCAAGGAAATTATTTATATGTGATGTGATTGGACATGGAATTGGGTGAGTGATCATTTGGCATTGACACTCATGACATGATGCATAAGTAAGCATGATTATGATATGGATATCATGAATTGTTAATTTTATTACTTATGAGATGTTTTACAAGTATTATATGATGTATATATCTTGATTTTATATTGATCCTATGTGTACCATAACCCTACTTAGAATTCCTACTGGGCATGTTGACTGAAGCCCACTTCTACCCTATAGATGATGGAGCAGGGAATGACAAGGAAACGGACATGAGACATGAAGGGAGCCAAGCGTAGGAACTTGGAATGAATGAAGTTTAAGTTATCTAGTTTTGATGTTTATGATGTATTGATGTATTGGGAGGACTGCTATTTTGGGACTATAATAACTTAGACTTATCTGCTATGGCTTGATAATTTCAATGTTTTAATTTGAAGTTATGGTAATTGGTTTTCCTTGCTTAATGATGACTTGATTATATTCCGCAAGTGTTCAAAAAGCGTGTGAAATGTTTTAGTGGATTTAGTCCTCGCACAAGTAATTGGTGTCCAGTTAAGGGTCGGGTTTTGGAAACTCGGACTTAACTCGTGTCGTGACATTTCCGTTCTCTCTCACTCATTTAAAAAAAAATATACTCTGATTTGTGGCATGTAAAAAAGGGCAGGACGTTACAGGCTCTGACTCAACTATCTAATCTTTTAGTACGTCAATATCTTCTAAAGATATTGGATCAAAACATATCCGTTTTTTTTTTTTTTTTGAATTTCTATCAAAATAAAAATATCGTACTAATATCAATTAAAGCTTTGATACCTTCATCAATAAAGATGAACATAAAATAATTTTAAACACTTCTTAGTTCTTACCTTTTTAACAAGCGCAAGTTATAATGGACGTACACCAAATCATTCAACCTTTGATGCTCTAATCGATTCCTTTTTTGTATATATACGTTCAACTATACTCCAATTGCGTTCACATCCAAAAAAAGTACAAGTTTGACTTAAAATACGAATTGCCATCTTTTGTAAATTCGGAGTTGAACCTCCATGATTCTTCCACCAAACAACTGTAAAAGGCAATGAAGCAAATTCAATATGAAAAGACATGAAGATTCCTACATAATTAAAGTAAATGAATAATTAAATGTAAAAAAAATTGCTTGGAATCATTTTTTCGCTATCATTAATGGCTAAATTATGCCCAAAGTCTCTTGTTGCTTCTCTATAAAGATTAAGCTCATTGCTAATTGATTGTTGCATTGCAATATCATTATAGTATAATGTCTCAGTGCAATCAAGAACTCCACTAAAAACCCAGTCAGCATTGACAGTATTATAAAACCATGATGGATTAAGCCAATGCCAGCAACATGAAGTGGACGATGCAGTTGATGATCCCAACGAGTATCTATGATTTGCAAATAAGTAATTGCTTCGGTCGACATTCTTGATGATGACGATGTCAATGTTGAACTTGAATAATTTCTTATTCTCTTATTGAATTTCTTTCTGATGGCTTCTTTGGCTTTATGCATAGCTTGATAAATATAGTTTAATGCGGGACTATCATCACTATCAACCATGCGTAGCATTTTTACAAGAGGTTCAAATGCTTTCATTACGACCTCACATTTAGACCAAAAGGAAGAGCTTAAGATCAACTCAGCCATGTATTTGCCTCTTTGTTCTTTCGTAGCCCATTTACTGTCTATCCATTCTTTGCTAACAACCATTGCGTGCAATCTGCATTTATTTTTCAAAATACTTTCTAATGCTAGAAAATGAGTAGGAAAACATGTGATTGTTGGACAAATAATCTCATTTCCATCAAGATACTTCCTCATTAGTGTTAATACAAAACGATGATTATTTATAAATGTAGTGAGAGACCTTGTTCTTTCAATAACATTTTTCACCCTTTCCATTTTTAAAATATCTTCTAGCATCAATCAACGATATGGGCAGCACATGGGGTCCATTACATAGTTTTAAAATGAGTGGTTATCAACTTACACGCACTTGAATAGTTGGCTGCATATCTGTCACAATATGAACCACATTTTCTGGACCAATTTCTTCAACAATTTTTTTAAACAGTTGAAACAACATCTCTTTCGTTTTTGAAAAGGTACTTGCATTAATAGATTTAAAAAAAAATACTCCCCTTTGTTGAATACACGAGAAAATTGATTAATGTCCTACCTCGTGCACCTGTCCATCCAGTCCATCCATAGGCCATAAGTGTGCATCCATAGTCTTTCCATACACTTTTAAAAGATTCTAAAGCACTATGAATTTTAACAACATTTTTTCGTAAGTAGTATCCACCGAGATCATGAAAAGAAGGAATTTTATATCCAGGACCTATATTTGTTATAGCATCACACATTTTTTGGAGATAGGAAGAATTAATGGCATTGAATGTGATACCTGCATCATAAAAAGACCTACAAACAGCCATATCTCAGCCTCAATGGCTTTTTTTGTAATAGCCCGGATTTTCAATACAATAAATAGATTGGGGTATTATTTATTTTAATTGTTAAAAATTAAGATTCATAGATGGAATGGATGTTAAATAGATAAGAATTGGGGCAATGGCCCAAGTATGGTCTAATGGATCATGGATAGGATTAATTCTATTTAATTGGGTCAATGTGGTCAATTGGGTCAAATGTCCAATTGGGACCCAATGGGTCAAGATGAATTGATGATTAGGGAAAATGGGCAAGGAATGGATTTAATCGGGTTATGGACCCAATTAAGATCTAAAGGCATGGGGTCCACCTCATCAAGTGAGGTGGCAAGTATATGAGGTAATATCAAAGTGGCATAGCCAAGTGGGACCCAAGTCCACCTCATCAAGTGAGGTGGCGTGTGGACTAAGGCACATGTGGGGCCAGCCACCATGGTTGACTTGGTCAACCATGGATGAGTTCAAAGGTGAGTCCAAGAGGATTAAGTGAGGTGAGTGGAGTTAAGGAATTAATTAATTTAGAATAAATCCAAGTGCTTGAGTTAGGAGTTGAGTTTCATTTAAATGAAGTGAGTTGAATGGGTGGTGAGTCACATGGAAGATGAAAAGATGGAGTGAGTCAAAGGGTAGGTGGAGGGTTTCCATCTCAATGGAAACCCTAGACACAAAAACGTTGGAGAGGGTGTGTGCGCCATGTGTAAGGCATGCATCCTCTTGGTTAGTCAAGGAACTCATGGGGAAGACTCCACATTGAATGAGGGTGGTTGGGAGGTGAGGTCTCATCCAAGAAACCCTAGACAAGATGGAAGGGCTCATCTCAACCCTCCCTTGGCCGATCCACCTTGAGACGAAAAGAAGTGGAGAGTGTTCCATCTCATTCACTCTCTCCCTCTCAACCAAAACCCTAGGTCCGACCTCTCTCTTTGAGACAAAAATAACATAGATTTTTCATCTCACTCTCCCTCTCTCAAACCAACACTCTTTGGCCGAACCCTCCCTTAGGGTTTTCATCTCAAACCCTCTCCTTCTCAAGCAACACTCTTTGGCCGAAGATCAAGGAGGAGAAAGAAAAGACTAAGGAAGGAGAAGAGCGGAGGAGCAAGATGGAGAGAAAGAAAACGAAGGAGTCGCGGAATCATTATGTATGGTTTATTAGTTAAAAGGAGGTTAAGGGAACATTCCATTTCAGATTGAAAATAGTTGGCCAAAATGTTATGGGCCATGGATTTGAAATCCATCCAAGGAATGTCAATAAGGTGACATAAAAATGAAGTATGATACAAAATCCGAAATATGGTTTTAGATGGAAAAAATGGACAAAACCCTAATGGGAAAGATAGGTTATATAAATGAAGATTATTAAGGACAATGTATATATATGGCTTATGGCAACATGCATGGTTAAACATGAGAAATGATCAAAGAACATGGTTCGGCCCTTGCATGGCCCAACCCTAGTCTTGATATGCATAAGGACCATATGCATGTTCAACATAAGGAATGAAAAATGATCAAAGATCATGGTTTGACCCTTGCATGGCCGAACCCTAGATTTTATGTATGGACCATATGAGAACTCAAAAAGGATTGGATGAGGTTCGGCCATGATGTATGGCTGAACCCATCAAAGGATCTAATCACGGGTATGTAATCTTTAAGAGGAAATGATGAACCATAGGGTTCGGCCATGCAATGGAAGAATGTTGGTGATTTTAAATAGGTTTTAATGATGAAAATGATGGAAAAATATGTATGGATCTAGAGTTGTTTCTAAATAATTAAACCATGGGCTATCAAGTAGGAAATGATGGAAAACAATGGACCATGGGTTCGGCAATGATGTATGGCCGAACCCCCATGGAGAAATATTGATGGATTTACATGTGTTTAGACCATGAGAAGATGGAAACAATGAACCATGGGTTCGGCCATGTTGTATGGCCGAACCCCATGAACCATTTTCGATGGATCATTTTGTAGATCTATGCATGTTTAAGAGATTGAATGATCAAGCTAAGAAATGGAGGGATTTATTATGGATCTATGTTTATGTTAATGAATCATTTATGGACCTAAGTTAGGTGTAAATAAGTTAGTGATTAACTATGAAAATGAATAGTGGCTAAGATGGGAAATGATAAAAATAAGGAACCATGGGTTCAACCATGTTGTATGGCCGAACCCCATGAAGGACTTTCATGGACATGGGTGTATGATTAACCCCATGGAGAATATCTTATGGACTTAGGTTGTTTTTATCAAGTTAAATGATTAACTTATGTGATTGGATTAATAAATCAAAAGATGGAATGATGTTGGACCCACATTGATTAAAATGATCAAGGACTAAAAAGAGGGGCTCAAAACCAAAGAGTGAGGTTCGGCCATGCTGTATGGTTGAACCCCACTAGTGAGTTTTGGTGGACAATGGACAGTGGGTAGTGGACAGTGGATAGTGGACAGTGGACAGTGGACAGTGGACAGTGGACAGTGGACAGTGGACAGTGGGTAGTGGACAGTGGACAGTGGGTTACCGGCTGATTTTAAAAATGAAATATTTATATGATTTTCCAAATGGTTAAGTTAAATAGGAAGGATGAAGGGAATGGTTTAAATCAATTGGAATAATTAATTTGATTATTTTATGGAATTTATTTAAGGTAAAAAGATTTCACAACCGGGGGCCGCGATCGGTGAGCGATTTTTGGACGAAAACGCAAGGACATGATATTTGGTCATTGGTAGGATTCCTACCTTATTGAAAAACCATGGAATATGTATATGTGATGTTTTTACTTCTATGTTAATTTTGGTATCAAAGTACTTGTTTCAACTATGGGATTTTAATGCTATGATGTTTATTATTACATAGCATGTTTGCACTTGCATCTCATGCATGGCATGGGAGGGATCAAATGAGGGGAGTCCACGCTCCATTCGGATTTCTGATAAACAACCGTGGGGAGGAATCCACATTGATTCCAATGGATGTATGATTGAATTGTAACCGGAGTCCACACTACGTTCGGTGGGACCGATAAGGCATTCGTGGGTAGAGATATACTATTTTTGAAATGTAACCGGAGACCACGCTCCATTTGGTGGGACCGTTAAGGCATTTGTGGGAAGTCATGACAATACCTTGATGTGGATTATCCATCAAGAGGAATACTATGTGATTGTGGTAGGGTGATGGGTGGGATTCATGGCATATGACACCCGTGGCATGGCATTGGCTTGCATGGTTTTGATATTATATGTATCTATGTGATTTTTATACTAACCCATGTGTTTGACCCTACTCGGAGTACCTATTGGGCACGTTGTCTAACTCCCTACTTCTACATTAAATGATGACATAGGAAATGGACGGAACGGAGGACGCGATCGGAGCTTGGATGAGCTAGATCTATTTCATTTAAGTTTTTATTTTGGACATGTAATTTGAGTAATTAGCTTGTTGGGACTGTAATAAATTAGATTATTTGCTATGGTTTGGATTTTAATTTTGGACATTTTAAGTTAAGATAATTATTATTAAGTGATGGACTTCCTTGCTATTTAAAATTGGATAGGATAGAACTCTATTATAATTCCGCATTATGTTTAATTCCGCAAGCTTAACCTTATCGCATGTGAACCGTTTTAGTGGACTTAGTCCTCGTATACGTATGGTTGGCCAGTTAAGGGCCGGGCTTTGGAAGCTCGGACTTAGCTCGCGTCGTGACATCCCGTTCTCTATCACTCTTTATTTCAAAAAAAAAAAAAATTAGACTCTGATTTTCAGCGAATGAAAAAGGGCGGGGCGTTACATTTTTGTTTGCCATTGCACTTCTAATGGCGGGTTGAGCTCCTTTTGTGGTTCAAGGAGGAAAGAAACTTTGTATACCCTTTCGGCTCACCCTCATTTATGGTTATCCCTTTATTCTTATCACCATAACCTCTAGGAATTTCTTGGATTTCTCGGATTTCATCTTCTTCTTCCTCCTCTGATGGTTGACTTCTTTCACCATGTGAACAAGTCTTTTGCTTTTTACTTTTCTTTATTGAAGCAAGATTTTCTATGTTTTGTGCCATTAAGAAACTAACATGTGGCGGAACTCTTTTACATATTTTAACTCCTTTTCCTTTAACTTATGCTAAATGGACCTATCGGCCAAAGGGTATTTGTTAAGGGAAATATGCCTAAAATCCCCAAAGGTAAGTGTTTATTGCCACAATGTTGGACATTATAAGATGGAATGCAACCTTAGAAAGAGGCACATGGAGGATAAAGCCAAAACCCAAGCCTCAAATCTTGATGGTAGATGTAACACTCTGAATTTTCAAGTTATTAATATATATATGAAAATTACCCATTTAATTTGTGAATTATTAAATATGGACCTTAAATGGGTAAAGTGTTGGGTCATTGCCCAATTAAGACCCAACGGATTGTGGAATTGGTTTCAATAAAATTAAATGGGGCCGAATTAAATTAGTAATGCATTATGTCTATAATTAAATTATTATGCATATAAAGGGAAAATAGAAAATGTCTTAGCCGTGTATGAGATATCTAATCCATGATTATGCGCATGGAGAGAATTAGAGAAAGATTACTATGGCCTTGTGGGAATAATTTCATATCCATGAAGATATGTTAGAATATCTTTAAAAAGGGGATTGCTAAATAATAAGATGTCTAAAATTAAATAATTGTGCTTAGGCCGTGTATAGGGATTTTCATATCCAAGGTTAGGCGCATAAGATCATTTAAAAAGGGGTATTTCCTTGATTAAGAATGGCACTAAGCGAATTGCTAAGAGGGGCGCATGGCACCTTCTAATTTAAGACACAAAGGGGTGCATGGCACCTACAAATCAAGAGAGACAAAGGAGCACACGACAATGGTTAATTTAAAGGGTCTTGGTATCTTCTAAGATAGGAAAATTGGATTTATAAAAGAAAGGAACAAGGGGCGCACGGCAATACACATACATAGCCAAACTTTCTTCCCCTCTCAAGCCTCATTCTGCATTATTCAAAGGAAGAGAAAGAAGCCAGCAAGTGGGAAAGATCAAGAAGGAGAAGGATTGGAATAGCAAGAACAACCGAAGGAAAACCGAAGGAGTCGCGAAACCGGTTAGTATTTGATAATTTTGTTTAAAAGAAAGGAACCATAGGGTTCGGCCATGGTGTATGGCCGGACCCCATGGAAGAAGATTGAGAGATGATTTGAGTATAATTAATGGAATAATTATGTATGATTTAAAGGGATTTAAATGGTTTAAGAAGAAGTTGATGAACCATAGGGTTCGGCCATGATGAGGGGCCGAACCCCATGAAAGAACATTGGTTAATTTTTAATGGAAAGACATGGTTATTTTTATGGGTTGGAAACCATGGAAGGAATATCAATTCTTTAGAAGGGATTAAATGGAAGATGGTTAATAATTTAGAATGGTTTTAAAAGGTTTGGATGAATGTATGAATGAGAACCATCAAATGATGAAATCTTAGATATATGATTTAAAAAGGAATTAATGGACCATAGGGTTCGGCCAGGTTGTGTGGCCGAACCCCATGGGAGTTTGTTGGTAAAAGTCTATGATTTTAAAGGGTTTAAATGGAGAAGCATTGGTTATGTTTTAATGGATGGCAAAGTTGTAAATATAGGCCAAATTGAAAGATCATGGGTTCGGCCATGGTGTATGGCCGAACCCCATAAGGTCTTTTATGGACTTAAATTATTAAGGAATTTATATTGGATGAATGATTTTTTTATGAACCATAGGGTTCGGCCATGGTGTATGGCCGAACCCCATGGAAGATGTTATTAATTTAGAAAGTGAAGGAATCGGTTATGGATCCATGTATATAATGTCTAAATTTATGGACCTAAGATTTTAAGTCATTTAAATGGAATTAAGATATCATAGGGTTTGGCCATGGTGTGTGGCCGAACCCCATGAATCAATTTGAATGGATTTTATGAACTTAAGATAGTGATTGGATTAATGGAGAGACAATGATAGAGGTAATGGCAATTCTGTAATATCGGCTAAAAATGAAAGCTCATGGGTTCGGCCATGGTGTATGGCCGAACCCCATGAACTTGTCAATGGGCCATTTGTGGGCCTTTGTATAATGTAAATGAATGGTTTACCAAACCAAGGGATAAAGGGTGAGAATAAGGGAATGATTTTATGGACTTGATAAGGTTAGATGATTAATCTATAAGTGTTTGGTTTTATGAATCAAGGATGGCATGGGTGTGGACTTAATTGAATAAATGAGCAAAAAGGAAACTAAAACAAAAAGGGGTGAGGTTCGGCCATGGTGTATGGCCGAACCCCACAAGTTTGGTTTATGGACTTGGACATTATTGTAAATCAAGTGGGATTTGGTTTTAATTGATTGTTATATTATAAGGTAACGGGACCTCAAAAGGTGTGTACGATCGTGAGCGGATACCGGACGAAAGCGCAATGACACATTAGTGGTCTTTGGTAGGATTCCACCTCTTTAAAACCATGGGTTTATGTACATTGTTTTTATCTTATTTTTGATGAATATATGTTGCAAAGGATGTGTTTCAAATTGTGATTTTAAATGCTATGTTTATATGATAAAATAACATGTGATTCATTTGCATCTCATGCCTGGCATGGGGTGAAGGATATGTAACCGGAGGGGCCACACTCCGTCGGAGCGACCGAAAAACCTATTTGGGGTACCTTGATGTGATTTTCCATCAGGAAGAAATCGGAGGGTCCACACTCCATCAGGGCATCCGAAAGACCTATATGGGGGTACTTTTATGTACATGTGATGGGTGGGACTCATTGCATTTGACATCATGACATGGCATGGTTTATTGCTTTTTGGACTATATGTTTTGTACTAACCATGTGTTAGCCCTAATTGGAATACCTACTGGGCGCGTTGTTCTAACGCCCTAGTTCTACCCTAGTGGATGATACAGGAAACAAGGGGAACGATGAACGCGAAATGGGCCAGGCATAGGAGCTTGGATGTTTTTAATTTGTATTTTGATTAAGTTACTTATGGGCATGTATTTGAGTAACTAGACTTCGGACATGTAATAGTTTAGATGGTTTGCTATGGTTGGATGTTTGGTTGGATAATTATCTTATGTTAATTAGGGAATAAAGACTTGACGTACTTTGCTATCTGGAAAGGAATAGAACTAGGTTCTATTATAATTCACATGTTTGATTTTAATTCCGCATGTTGATATTGTATGTGTGAACCGTTTTCATGGACTTAGTCCATACACACATAGGGTTGGCTAGTTAAGGGTCGGACTTTAGAAGTTCGGACTTAGCTCGCGTTGTGACGTCCAGCTCTCTATCACTCTTTGCTTATAAAAAAAAATAAAAATAGACTCTGATTTTCGGAAAGGAAAGCGTGTGAAAAAGGGCGGGGCGTTACAGTAGAAGACACTCACAAAATACTAAGGTAAATGCTAAGAGACACCCATGAAGACCTAATGGTAGGATACTCCCAATGAAGGTGGACTCAAAGCATGACTCCTTGTTAAGACAACTCAACCAAATTTTGAAGGAGTTGAGATATCCAATACTTGAACCTCCAAGGTATGCCCAAAGAAATGTGTATGAGAGACCTAACTTGACCATTTGGGGTCCTAGAAGATAGACCATCATCTAATCATGTGGTGATGTGTCTTTTAGACTCAAATTCATATCTTAAAACCTTAGCACACTGAACTCTAGTGATATGAAGGGTTCAAATAGCTCAAATTCTATGATATGAAAGAGAAATTTTGGTCATTACAAGCTTAGACTATGTATTTCCTGGCTATTGCACTAGTCTTTCTTAGAAAACCATATGTTCTATGGAAATGTAGTTTCAAAGTGCAAAATTTCGGTTTAAATCTGCTAAACATGTTTGTTTGCTTGCTTGTTTGAAAGGGGGTGTGTCTCGGTAGCCTTTTGTTGCATAGATTTGATCAAAATGTACTTAACTTGGTATATGGATTTCACTTTGATCATTTGCAAGAGATTTTTGCAATATACATTGTGATAAATATGATGTATGTATGTCATGCTGGTGTTGAAAATCAAATGGTTTTTGAAATACCAAAAATTCAAAGTGTAGAAAAAAAAATCCAGTCTGTATTCTGGAGACCAATCGGCGAATGATAACCGATCGGCTACGCGAACAATCACCAGGACGACTAATCTTCTGTGTCGGGGAACTAGGTTAAGTCAAAACCCAGATCACATTATGGGGTTTATTTCACTTTTCATTTCTGTGAATCTTCGCCTCCTTCCTCTGAGAAAACCAACGATTGGGTCGTGCCCTAGACCTTTAGAAACAATCGTACAAACAACGATTCATGGTTTTGTTCCAGAAAAAGGTTTCCCCTAACTTCGAAAACCACTCTCCTCAACGATTCTAGTGGTTTTTTTCGCTCGGGTAAGGCCCATTCTCTGTCCATTTTGTTTCTGGTAAAATATTCGGGAAAGGTAGAAAAGATATGGCAAGAACCAAGTACCTGAGAACTTTGAGACACCAGAAATCGAGGTTGAACCCATTGAAACGTCTCCTCCTGTAACACCCCGGATTTTCATTTCATAAATATATATTGGAATTGTCCATTTAATATGTGAATTAATGGAATTTGAAGCTAAATAATGGAAATGGACCCAAGATGGGTAAGGAGTTGGGTCAATTACCCAATTAAGACCCAACGGGTCGTGAATAAGGTTGAATTGGAAATAATTGGATAAGCTTTAAATAAATGGGTCAATTGCTCAATTGGGACCCAATGGGTCAAGGTGAACTAATTTTGAAGTAAATAGGTGAGATTAATTTAATTGGGTCAAATACCCAATTAAGACCCAATGCATGAGATCCACCTCATCAAGTGAGGTGGCATGTTAATGAAATGGCTAAGTGGGACCCTAAATGCCATGTAGTGCATGGTCGGCTAAGCCATGGTTGACTTGGTCAACCATGGGTGAGTTCAAAGGAATTGAGTAAATGATAAGTTGTGGCTGAATTAAATTGACTTGAGTTGATTAATGAGTTCAAATGAATTAAATTATTTGAGTTGAGTTCAAGATTAAAATGCTTGAGTCAAGGTGAGTTGAAATGGAAAATGGAAGAGTTTCCATCTCAAGGGGTACCAACCCAAGGGACACACGTTGGAAATGGAGAGTTCCATCTCATGGATGAGACCCATGCACACGTTGGGAAGCTAAGGGACACCTTGGTTAAGATGAAACTATTAAGAGGGAAGTGAGAAAGCCTTGGGCTGATTGCAAAGAGGTACAACCAAGGGGCACTTCACACCCCTTGGTCGAATTCCACAAATTGAAACAAAGAGATTTGCATTCTCTTGTCATCTCTCTCTCTCTCCCAATTCGTCTCTAGACTTAGAGATATCAGTGAAGAACAAGAAAGGAAGGGATTGAAAGGAGTTTGGGCTGTTACAAGGAGACACCACCAAGGGGCACTTCACACCCCTTGGCCTACACCTCTTCATTTGAGAACAAAGAGATTTTTATCTTCTCTTCGCTCTCTCTCTCCCACATTTCGTCACTACACTTAGAGGACCAGCAAAACACCAAGAAAGGAGAAGGATTAAGGAGGAAAGACCGAAACAAAGAAAGGAGGAGACGGGTAAAGGTATGTCCCATGCTTATGTAGATAGGAATGTGATTAAGTTAGTCATGGATTTGGCCATAGGTGGCCGAATCCATGGGCTCCAAGAGTGTTAGAATAAAATGATCATGGAGTTGGTATCCATTCAAGGAATGGATAGATATTGAAAACCAACCAAGAGTTGTATGGATGAGTTTCATAATGTGTGAAAGAAACTAAGGGAACCATGGTTTTGGCTATGGAATAGCCAAAACCATGAGGTTCATATTTGATTGAAATGAACGGCCAAATGGTTATAAGGCCATGGACTTGAAATCCATTCAAGGAATGGTTAAATGGTTGAAACAAATGTGGAAGGATATTCAAAATTATGTTGTAATACTAAGATTAGGAGAAAATAATCAAAGAGCAAGGTTCGGCCTCTTGCATGGCCGAACCCTATTTTTTTATGGGGATCATCTGAGGACTAAAAGAGATATTTGATGAGGTTCGGCCATGTTGTATGGTTGAACCCCATCTAATGACCTAAAACATGTTGGATGTAATTTTTTAAGAAAAACCCATCCTCAAGGTGATATAGGATGGAAAGGAGATGAAAATGAAGAACAATGGGTTCGACCATGTACTATGGTGGAACCCCATGGATGATTTTATGGATCTATGTATGTTTAAAGGTTAAATGACTAACTAGGGATATTAGATTAAGAAATTAAAAAAAAATGAATGATGATTGGCTCGCATTGTTTAAAATAAAACAAGGATTAAAAAGAGGGTCAAAAACAAAAAAAAAATGAAGTTTGGCCATGTTGTATGGCCGAACCCCATTGATGGGCTTTTGTGGACATGATTACATTTCAGCCATGTTGTATGGCCGAACCCCATTGAGGGTCTTAACCGGTTTAAGGACTATGGTGTGAAAATGCGTTGAGAAATGAAAATAGGATGATGTAGGGGATGATGAAAATCAAATGGATTATCATGTTGATTTATATATGTGCTAAATGTAATAAGGAAAAGGAGATTCGTAAAGTGTATGCAATTCGGTTTTGACGTGATCCGTGAACGGTATATTCACGAAACAGCAAGGACAGTATACTGGAATTTGGTAGGATTCCTACCTTATTGAAATGGATAGGGATCTATATATGTATGTGTTCTTGCTTTGATTTACAAAAATGATGAATTATTTTGGTTAATTGAATGGAATATGTTTTATGAATTGTTTTTCAATTAATTATGTATTTTGAAACAAAATGACAATTACACATCCATAATCTCATGCATGGCATGGGAGGGAATCTATGGGCAGCAAGCCAAGTTATGAGTTGTCCGGACATGACTTGGAACTTGAAAACTAGCTTGGAAGAAGCTATGTGAACTATTGTTATGTTGGCCTTGTCCGGGATTGCTAGATAGGGGTACGGCATATATGGGCCAAAGAGCTCAGGGGTAACGAGTCCAAAACCCTGCGCAGAGGGAGGAATCTACGCTCCATCTGTAATTCCGATTAACAAATGTGGGGAGGTATAACAGTAACCTAGTGGTGCCGTCACAAAACACTGCGAACGTAAATGGCCAAGGAACACCTTGATATGGTTTCATTATATCAAGGAAAATGTTGTTATGATTCATATGGTGCTGGATATGGAGATTGGGAGAGGGAACATTGGCATATGACACCCATGACATGACACATACATTTGCATGTTTTAGATATGATTATCATGCGTTGTTTTTGGTACTATGGTATATGTACAGTTTTAATATGATATTCTTATTCTGATTTGTATATTGATCCTATGTGTATAACCATAGTTGGAATTCCTACTGGGTGCATTGACTAACGCCCTGATTCTACCCTTTAGATGATGGAATAGGGAATGGAAAGACGATGGACGTGAAAGAAGCCAAGCTTAGGAGCTTGGACAGCTTATGCTTACTTTATTTAATATTGATTTTGGAACAATGTATTTGAGATAATTGCATTTTGGGATTGTAATAACTTAGTTTATTTTGCTATGGTTGGTTGATGATTTTGGATAATTAATCGTAAGTTAATTTAATAGTGATTGGCTTCCTTGCTTTTTAATATCAAGTCTATGGATAGTATTCTATTCATATGTTATTTCCGTAGTTAATTTATATAGAGTGTGAACTGTTTTAGTGGACTCGGTCCACTCACACGTATCGTTGGCCAGTTAAGGGTCGGGTTTGAGAACCCAGACTTAGCTTGCGACGTGACGCTCCATCTCTCTCTCACTCTTGTTTATAAAAAAAAAATTATACTCTAATTTTCGACGAGTGAAAAAGGGCGGGGCGTTACAGTTGGTATCAGAGCGAAACCGGAAGTGTGAATCTTTCAAAGTAAGATTAATACGGTATCATGTCTCATTGACAAGATAAGAATCCCAACAAGTGTTGCTTTGTTGAGAATCAGACTGGAGCATTCAATCTGAGAGCAACACTTGATGAAAACGGAATAACAGCAAAGGAAGGACAATCACAATAAGCATTGATTTATCAAACATAGCAAAGTAGGACATATTTCCCCGAAACAAGAAACATCAGGATTTCCCCAAATTGAGAAACAATATGTGATACATAGGAAAAGTTCCCCAAAATAATAAATACAAGATGCTGATTTGTCAATTTCCCAAACTATGTAAACACAAAACTTTATGAGAAAGCTAAGTCAATCGGTGTTTCAATGATTTAGGAAAATGCCTCTGAGATGAAGAAAAACCCGACAAAACCCGCATCAGGAGGAAGAAGTACAACACCCACAACAGGAAGAGGGGCAAAACAGTGTTAATATTCCTGAAGTACCTCCTGAGTTACAAAGCCTAGTACAGGCAGTGGTCACTTCCGTTCTACAGCAACATCAGAACGGCAACGGAGTTGCAACCTCCAATGAATCACAGGACCGGAATATGGTTAGGGACTTCCAACAGCAGCGTCCCCTTTGTTTCAAAGGGAAAGAGGGACTGTAACGCCCCGCCCCTTTTCACTAGCCGAAAATCAAAGTATATATTTTTTTTTAAATTAAAGAGAGAGAGAGCGGAAAAGCCACGACACGAGCTAAGTCCAGGTTTCTAAACCCGACCCTTAACTGGCCAACAATACGTGTGCGTTGACCAAGTCCACTAAACAGTTCACACGTTAACGATTAACTGTGGAATTATTATATGAATGAAACCATCCATAATCATGATATTAAAAGAAAGGAAGCCCATCACTATTAAATTAACTTACGATTAAATAGCCAAAATCATCAATCAACCATAGCAAAATAAACTAAGTTATTACAGTCCCAAAGTGCAATTATCTTAAATACATTGTTCCAAAATAAATATTAAATAAAGTTAAGCATAAGTTGTCCAAGCTCCTAAGCTTGGCTTCTTTCACGTCCATCGTCCTTTCCATTCCCTGTTCCATCATCTAAAGGGTAGAAGTAGGGCGTTACTTAACACGTCCAGTAGGAATTCCAAGTAGGGTTATATACATAGGATCAATATACAAATCAGAATAAGAATATCATATTAAAACTGTAAACATATCATAGTATGAAAAACAATGCACGATAATTGTATCCAAATCATGCAATGTATGTGTCATGTCATGGGTGTCATATGCCAATGATCCCCCACCCAATCTCCATATCATCACCATACAAATCAAATCAAGTGTTCCTTTGGCCAATTACTTCCACAGTGTTTTGTGATGTACCACCAGGTCACTACCTCCCCACGTATGTTGATCAGAAACTCCGAATGGAGCGTGAACTCCTCCCCATGTATGTTAATCGGAATCACCGAATAGAGCATGGACTCCTCCCACATATGTCACTAGGAATCAGTATGGACTCGTCCCACATATGCTAATCGGAATCACCGATGGAGCGTGGACTCCTTTCCATGTATGTTAATCGGAATCACCGAATGGATCATGGACTCCTCCCACATATGTCATTAGGAATCAGTATGGACTCCTCCCACGTATGCTAATCAGAATCACCGATGGAGAATGGACTCCTCCCCATGTATGTTAATCGGAATCACCAAATGGAGCATGTACTCCTCTCTCATGTTCCCTCCCATGCCATGCATGAGATCATGAATGCAAAAATCCCATTTCATATCAAATCATATTGAAATTCAGTTCATAAAACTTTCACCATTTGATTTACCAAAATAAACATGGTATTGAAATAAAAATCAATAACATATAAGATCCATATGCATCTCAACGAGGTAGGAATCCTACCAATGTCCAGTAATATAATCTTTGCTATTTTGTGAAGATACCGTTCACCGATCATGTCAAAACAGATCGCACACCCTTTTGTAAAATCTCGTTACCTTAAAGAATTCATTTATATACCATAATCAATTCATTATCAATTTAATTTAAACCATCCCCTACATCATTCCAGACAAACTGAACGTCTGGAAAATTTTAAAATTTTCAATTTTAAGTTTAGTGAACTGAATCAAGAATTTAGTCGACTGAACTCGGCAGATTACCTTCTGCTACCCGTCCTTGCGAATGGTCGAAACCAGTCCCCGGACCGAAATACCCGTCCCGCAGACATTGCAATCCGTCCGCAGACAACACCCTCTCCACGTCTGTTACCCCTCCCACAGACGGTCGAAACCCGTCCGCGGATGGTAATATTTGTTCTGCAGACAGTGTAATCCGTCCGCAGACAACATCCTCTCCATGTCTGTTACCTGTCCCGCAGACGGTCGAAACCCATCTGGCGGATGGCAATACCCGTCCAGCAGACAGTAATATCCCTTGTTCAGTTTTCTCTATTTACATTTTTTGTACATTCTTTTCTTCATGAAATTCATCCCTAAATCATGTCTAATCATGTATTAACCATTTATACATACAATCAGTAGATGTACACTACTTAATAGCCAAAGTTAGGGTCTTTTCTTCCATTCATTCAATCCACGGTTTACAACTTGGATTCGAATATCATTTCATGTTTGTTTTAGTCCATCATCATCTTTTGGATGGATTCTTATTTTCCATGGTCTTATAACCATCTGGCCATCTATTTTATCCAGCCATGGAACCCATAGGTTCGGACACATCATGGCCAACCTATACTTTCCTTATCTCCTTCTTTTCTTGTTAAACATTAACATACCTTTTTCCCTGTCTCCTTCGTTTCTTTTGCTCTGTCTTTACTCCTCAATCCTTCTCCTTCCTTTCTTGTTCTTCACTGATTCTCCCAGCACCGAAATGTAGGTGAGAGACATAGATAAGAAAAGGACAAAGTTCTTTGTTCAAAAGAGAGAGATCGGCCAAAGGTGGGGTGTGCCCCTTAGGTTGATGTCTCTTAGTAATCAGCCCAAACTTCTTCCTTAATCCTTCACTTCCTTGTTTCTTCATTGATTTCTCCAAGTGTCGATGGTGTGGGTGGGGAGAGAGATGGAAATCTCCTTGTTCTTCAATGGAGAATTCGGCCAAGGGGTGTGATGCCCCTTGGTTGTACCTCTTTGTAAGTAGCTCAAGGTTTTCTCACTTCCCTCTTAATTGTTTCCTCTTAACCAAGGTGTCCCTTGGCTTAACCAAGGCACCCTTTGGCTTCCCAACGTGTATCCCTTGGGTTTGTGCCTTTTGGGCTTCATCCCATGAGATGGAAACCTTCCATCGTCCAAATTAACTCACTCATCTCATCTCAACTCTATTTAACTTACTTTAAATCGACTCCATTTAACTCAATCCACCTTGACTCAATTGAATTTATAAATCAACTCAAGCCAATTCAAATCATTTGAACTTATTCATTAACTCAATTCTTTTGAACTCACCCATGGTTGACCAAGTCAATCATGGCTTAACCGACCATACAACATATGGTTTTTAGGTCCCACTTAGCCATTTCATTTGGTGAGATGGATCTCATGCCTTGGTTTTAATTGGGTATTTGACCCAATTACATTGGCCATACCCAATTACTTACAAATCAGCTCATATGACCCATTGGGTCCCCATTGAGCAATTGACCCATTTATTCAAGGCTTACCCATTTCTTTTCAATTCAACCTTATCCCTGACCCGTTGGGTCTTAATTGCATAATTGACCCAACTCCTTACCCATCTAAGGTCCATCTCCATTATTTAATTTTAAATTCCTTTAATTCACAATTTAAATGGACAATTTCCATATATATTCATGAAATGAAAATCTGGGGTGTTACAGGGACCCCCAGAAGTAGAAAACTGGGTTGACAACATCACCAAAATCTTGAAGCTACTCAAGATCACCGGTAATGAGGACCGGATATTGCTGGCTAATTCACAATTGGTGGATGATGCCGGCAAATGGTGGAGAGTTATAGAATGACAGCAAGCACAGATTCTAGCGGAGGAAAGGACCGAGATGACATGGGATTAGTTCGTTGGAATGTTTCTGGATCATTATTTTCCAGAGGAAGAAAAGAAGCACCAGACACAAGCGTTCATATCAGGGCACCATGACGGTTGCTACTATCAGGAGTTTCTCCGTGTATCATGCTATGCTTTGTACATGGTAGACACAGAATATCGAAAGGCTTGGAAGTTTGAACGAGACCTACGACCTAGTCTAAGAGCCAAGGTCACAATATTCAAGTCAACAACTTTGGCGGAAGTGGTTAGCCGAGCTGATAGAAACGGTCAAGTTTGTGGACAGTCGCCGAGGTCAAAGCGGGGGAAATGTTTTCCGCCGAACAAGAGATTCAAACGCAACTTTGGGAGACCCTCACCTTCTATTGGGTCAACTTGAGGTTTTCGTTTCAACCACCCCTCCACAACAGGATCTGCCTCTCAGGTTCCGCGAGGTGGTAGCACCTGTTTTCAGTGTGGCCAGCAAGGCCATTTCAAGAGGGAGTACCCATAAATCAGTAGACCTTCTCACTCCAGGGGTACCTTCCGTCCTCCAGCTCAACCAGTTCATTCTCAAACATCCAGAGCATATAACCAGATAGGACGGGCACCTATCCCGGCAGGATCTGGAGGACTGTATACTTTGGTTCCTCCTCCAGAGATGGTGGATCACTCGGTGATTCAAGGTATGGCAGTAGTTGGTAGTTCTTATGCTTTTGCATTATTTGATTCAGGAGCATCCCACTCCTTTGTATCTACTGCCTTCATATCTACCACTGACACTTTAGTACAACAACTGTCCACCGCACTTACTATTGATCCCCCATTGGAGACACATCACTTGGTCTGATCTGCTCTTCGGTAGACACTAAACTTGCCGGGTTCAGGTTTAAGTTCAATTATCTGGTACTCGAGATCATAGACTACGACATCATATTTAGCATGGATTGGTTGGCTAACTTCTAGGCCAGCATTGACTGCCACCTCCGCAGGGTGATATTCTGGTCACCAAAGGGTAAACGATATGTGGTACATGCCGACAGACAGAGCATTCCAATGACCAGGAAATTGCACAAATAAATGAATAGTCTAGTACTGAACAACATCAGACTAGACAAGGCGCCAATGGCTGAACTACTTGCGGTAGTGAGAGAGTACGCAGAGGTATTTCTGACAGAACTCCTTGGATTGCATCCAAGGAAGGAGGTTGATTTTGAGATCAAGTTTTATCCTGGCACAGCCCCAATATCATTGCCGCATTATCGGATGGCCCCAGCAGAGATGTCTGAGTTGAAGAAACAAATTGATGAACTGCTCAGATTAGGATGTATCCGGAACAACACATCATCTTGGGGAGCACCGGTGTTATTTGTGAAGAAGAAGGATGGTATGCTTCGGATGTGTGTGGATTATAGGAAATTGAACCAACTGACAGTCAGAAACAAGTACCCTCTACCCAGAATTGATGATCTATTTGATCAATTCAGAGGTTCCAATCATTTCTCCAAGATTGATTTGATGTCAGGCTATCATCAAATCCGCGTCAGGGATGAGGACATACAGAAGATGGCTTTCAGAACTTGATATGGACTATATGAATATGTGGTCATGCCGTTTGGACTCAACAATGCACCAGTTGTGTTCATGGATCTAATGAACAAAATCTTTTCGTCCTTATCTGGACAAGTTTATAATTGTATTCATTGAAGACATTCTGATTTATTCTACAAGTCGTGAGGAGTATCACCTGACTCACTCAGAAAGGAATCAAATTTGAATGGTCTAATGTGTGCAACCGAAGGTTCGAAGACCTAAAGGAGAGGCTTACGACTGCTCCTATTTTGATTTTGCCTGGAAAAAGGAAAGGGTTATGAAGTATATTGTGATACTTCAGGAGAAGGACTTGGGTGTTCTCTTACTCAAAGTCAACACATAGTGGCTTATGGTTCAAGGCAGTTGAAAATTCATGAACGGCACTATCCCACACATGATCTTGAATTAGCCGCAGTGGTCTTCGCTCTCAAAAGCTGGAGACACTATCTATATGGTGAGAAATTTGAATTATTTTCTGACCATAAGAATTTGAAGTATCTGTTTGATTAGAAGGAACTCAATATGAAGCAATGCAGATGGATGGAGTATCTGCAAGATTATGAGTTTGCACTTCAATATCATCCTGGCAAGGCAGACAAAGTGGCGAATGCCCTTGGTCGCATGTCACATGCAACAGTAGCCAGTTTGATTATGAAGGAATGGGAGATATTGACCACCATCAGGGAATTCAATTTGTACATCAAGGACCCTGGAAGTATGTATAATCTGATGGTACGATCCAGCATGGTTTCCAAGATTGAACAAGAACAGCGGACAGATCCGGAAGTGGAAGAAATATGGGCCAAGATGTTCTACTGGTGAGGTTGTACCGGAATGGGGAATTACGACTGGGACAAGGTCTCTTATTCTGAGGTAGGACATATGTGTCTCAAAGCTGCAGAAGAGAGCTATTGATTGAAGCTCATTAGACAAAACTTTCTATTCACCTGGGTAGCACCAAGATGTACCATGATCTAAAATGACATTATTGGTGGCATGAACCTAAAAGAGATGTAGCAGATTTTGTTGCTCATTGCCTGACCTGTCAGCAAGTCAAGACGGAACATCAGAAACCACTAGGATTACTCAAACCCTTACCAGTGCCAGAATGGAAATGGGAACATATTTCCATGGATTTTGTGATAGGGTTTCCAAGGTCATCAAAGGGCAACGATGCAATATGGGTTGTGGTAGATCGATTGACCAAGTCTGCACATTTTCTCCCAATCAAGATGACAAATTTGTTTGAGACTTTGGGACGATGATACGTCAAGGATATCATCAGGCTACATGGTATACCCAGAACTATAGTGTCCGACAAAGATGGCCGATTCATTGGCAGGGTGTGGCAGAGCATGCAGTCGGCTATGGGGACCAACTTGTTGATCAACACAGCCTTCCATCCATAGACTGATGGTCAATCAGAGAGAAACAATACAAACATTGGAGGATATGCTGAGAGCATGCATGTTAGACTTCAAGGGTGGTTGGGAAGATCATTTACCACTGGTCAAGTTCTCATACAATAACAGTTACCAACCAAGTCTCAAGATGGCTCCATTTGAGGCATTGTATGGTAGACCGTGTAGATCACCAGTGTGTTGGACAGAGGCTGGAGAGGCTGCACTTATTGGACCTGATCTAGTAGTAGAGACTACAGAACAGATTAAGGTGATACGACAACATTTGCTCACTGCATAGAGTCGTCAGAAGAGTTACACTGAAAAAAGAAGGAGATTCCTTGAGTTTGAGGTGGGAGACTTAGTGTTCTTAAAGGTCTCGCCACGAAAGGGACACATGCGATTTGGAAAGAAAGGGAAGTTGTCACCTAGATATGTGGGACCCTTTCCAATCCAAAAGAGGGTGGGGGAAGTGGCCTATCGTTTGATACTTCCTCCACAGATGTCATCTTTGCACGATGTATTCCATGTTTCTATGTTGAGGAAGTACAATCCTAACCCTACACGTGTGCTGAATGTGCAAGACAAAGAAGTGCAAAACCACGTATTTTACGTCGAAAAGTCTGTAAGAGTAATTGAGACAGAACAAAGGGTGTTGCGAAGCCGAGCAATTTAATTCGTCAAGGTGGTATGGGATCGACATGGTAATGAGGAAGCCACTTGGGAACTTGAATCCGAAATGAGAACAACTTATCCTGAGTTATTTGTATAAGTTGTTTGAAACCCTACTTCGCTCGATTTTTGGGACAAAAATTTCAAAAGAGGGTAATATTGTAACACCTCGGATTTTCATTTCATAAATATATATTGGAATTGTCCATTAAATTTGTGAATTGATGGCATTTGAAATTAAATAATGGAAATGGACCCTAGATGGGTAAGAAGTTGGGTCAATTACCCAATTAAGACCCAACGCATCGTGAATAAGGTTGAATTGGAAATAATTTGGCATGCCTTAAATAAATGGGTCTATTGCTCGATTGGGACCCAATGGGTGAAGGTGAACTAATTTTGAAGTAAATAGGTAAGATTAATTTAATTGGGTCAAATACTCAATTAAGACCCAATGCATGAGATCCACCTCATCAAGTGAGGTGGCATGTAAATGAAATAGCTAAGTGGGACCCTAAATGCCATGTAGTGCATGGTCGGCTAAGCCATGGTTGACTTGGTCAACTATGGGTGAGTTCAAAGGAATTGAGTAAATGATAAGTTGTGGCTGAATTAAATTGACTTGAGTTGATTAATGAGTTCAAATGAATTAAATTATTTGAGTTGAGTTCAAGATTAAAATGCTTGAGTCAAGGTGAGTTGAAATGGAAATGGAAGAGTTTCCATCTCAAGGGGTACCAACCCAAGGGACACACTTTGGAAATGGAGAGTTCCATCTCATGGATGAGACCCATGCACACGTTGGGAATCCAAGGGGTGCCTTGGTTAAGCCAAGGGACACCTTGGTTAAGATGAAACTATTAAGAGGGAAGTGAGAAAGCCTTCGGCTGATTACAAAGAGGTACAACCAAGGGGCACTTCACACCCCTTAGCCGAATTCCACAAATTGAAACAAAGAGATTTGCATTCTCTTCTCATCTCTCTCTCTTTCTCTCTCCCAATTTCGTCTCTAGACTTAGAGAAATCAGTGAAGAACAAGAAAGGAAGGGATTGAAAGGAGTTTGGGCTGACTACAAGGAGACACCACCAAGGGGTGGGGCACTTCACACCCCTTGGCTGACACCTCTTCATTTGAGAACAAAGAGATTTCTAACTTCTCTTCTCTCTCTCTCTCCCACATTTAGTCACTACACTTAGAGGACCAGTAAAACACCAAGAAAGGAGAAGGATTAAGGAGGAAAGACCGAAACAAAGAAAGAAGGAGACGGGTAAAGGTATGTCCCATGCTTATGTAGATAGGAATGTGATTAAGGAAGTCATGGATATGGCCATAGGTGGCCTGAATCCATGGGCTCCAAGAGTGTTAGAATAAAATGATCATGGAGTTGGTATCCATTCAAGGAATGGATAGATATTGAAAACCAACCGAGAGTTGTATGGATGAGTTTAATATTGTGTGAAAGAAACTAAGGGAACCATGGTTTTGGGCCATGGAATGGCCGAAACCATGAGGTTCATATTTGATTGAAATGAACGGCCAAATGGTTATAAGGCCATGGACTTGAAATCCATTCAAGGAATGGTTAAATGGTTGAAACAAAGGTGGAAGGATATTCGAAATTATGTTGTAATACTAGGATTAGGAGAAAATAATCAAAGAACATGGTTCGGCGTCTAGCATGGCTGAACCCTATTTTTTTATGGGGATAATCTGAGGACTAAAAGAGATATAAGATGAGGTTCGGCCATGTTGTATGGCCGAACCCCATCAAATAACCTAAAACATGTTGGATGTAATTTTTTTAAGAAAAACCCATCCTCAAGGTGATATAGGATGGAAAGGAGATGAAAATGAAGAACAATGGGTTCGGCCATGTACTATGGCCGAACCCAATGGATGATTTTATGGATCTATGTATGTTTAAAGGTTAAATGACTAACTAGGGATTATTAGATTAAAAAAAAAAAATGAATGATGATTGGCTCTCATTGTTTAAAATAAAATAAGGATTAAAAAGAGGGTCAAAAACAAAAAAAATGAGGTTCAGCCATGTTGTATGGTTGAACCCCGTTGATGGGTTTTTGTGGACATGAACACATTTCAGTCATGTTGTATGGCCGAACCCCATTGAGGGTCTTAACTGGTTTAAGGACTATAATACGTAAATGCGTTGAGAAATGAACATGGGGTGATGTAGGGGATGATGAAAATCAAATGGATCATCATGTTGATTTATATATGTGCTAAATGTAATAAGGAAAAGGAGATTCGCAAAGTGTATGCAATTCGATTTTGACGTGATCCGTGAACGGTATCTTCACGAAACAGCAAGGACAGTATACTGGAATTCGGTAGGATTCCTACCTTATTGAAATGTATAGGGATCTATATATGTATGTGTTCTTGGTTTGATTTACAAACATAATGAATTATTTTCGTTAAATGAATGGAATATGTTTTATGAACTAGTTTTTCAATTAAATATGTATTTTGATACAAAATGACAATTGTGCATCCATAATCTCATGCATGGCAGGGGAGGGAGTATGTAACGCCCCGCCCTTTTTTACTCATTTTTTTCCCTTAAATTCAGTGTAGTATATTTTTTTTTTTTTTTGTAACAGAGTAGAGTGATAGAGCGCGGGACGTCACAACGCGAGCTAAGTTCAAACTTCCAAAGTCCGACCCTTAACTAGCCAACCCTATGTGTGTATGGACTCAGTCCAATAAAATGGTTCACACATAGCAATACCGGCTTGCGGAATAGAATCATAAAACTGCGGAATCATAATCATCAAAATACGGAATCATATTAGAACCAAGTTCTAATCTGTTCAGATAGCAAAGTACGTCATAATCATCAAACCAAAGCATTCAACCATCTAAGTTATTATATTCCAAAATCCGAATACTCAAATACAAGTTCATGAGTAATTTTATGCAAAGCATATAAACTAGATCTTTCAATGCTCCTACGCCTAGTCCGCCTTAGGTTCATTGTTTCCCTGATTACCTGTATCACCAACTACAGGGTACAAGTAGGGCGTTAGTACAACGCGCCCAATAGGTATTCCAATTACGGCTAACACATGGTTAGTACAAACATATCATATAACATACTGATATCAAAACCATATAAATCCATGCCATGCAATGATGACAAATATGCAATGAGTCCCACCCATCACCTGTACATAAAGTGTGCCTACCACATAGGTCTTTCGGTCGCCCCGACGGAGTGTGGACCCTCCGGAAATCTTCTTGATGGAAATCACATCAAGGTGTTGCACATAGGGTTTTCGGACGCCCCGACGGAGTGTGACCCCTCCGGTTATAAATCTTTCACCCCATGGCATGCATGAGATGCCAATGAAACATATGCTATTTTATAACATCAACATTGCATTGAAAATCATCATTTGAAAAACATATCCAATACATGCTCTTTATACAATTAAAACCTAGCATGTAAAATCACCTTTGGAACATAATCAATCCATGCTATTTAAATCAAGGTAAACGTAGCATTTGAAATTCAATAATAAATCAGATCCTTTGAAACACATTTTCATCAAAAACATAAGATAAAAACAAGTACATAATCCAAGGTTTCAAAGAGGTGGAATCCTACCTAAGACCATTCACAAGTCCTTGCGTTTCCGTCCAAGATTCAATCACCGATCACATACCGCTTGTGAAATCTCGTTACCTTATGATATAATAATAAATCAACACCAAAACTCACCTAATTATGAGGTTCTAAGTCTATAACAAAACCCAATGGGGTTCGGCCATACACCTGTATGGCCGAACCCCTGGTTTACCATTTTTTATACATATTTACATAAATGCCACTGTTGGTAACCCTAGCCCCTTTTCTTTGTTTAGGTTCCAAGTTATCCTTTCATGCTTCCAAAATACATAATACCATAAAATAACTCATGGGGTTCGGCCATACACCATGGCCAAACCCTATGTCCAACATTCTCTCATATTTACCAAATTGCCATTGGTTTCCTTCTTCCTTTAAATCTCCCATAATTAGACCTTAAAAACTTCCCTAATCAAATAAGTTCATCAAACATAACACATGGGGTTCGGCCATACATCATGGCCCGAAACCATGGTTCTCCTACTTTGGTATCTTCATTACATTTTTGCCATTCTCTTCTCCATCAATTCTTATCATACATTGTACCCTTTTATTTTATTTAAAACTACACATAACTTAACTCATGACTTAGGTTCATAATCTGAATTCCTCAATCAGACTTTAACCTTGAATTATAGATACCTTTAATCTCTTAATTTTAGACTATGGGGTTCAGCCATACACCATGGTCGAACCCTTTGGTGTATAATCTCTACCTTTCCATAATTGGAAAGTCCCCAAATTTATATTTCACTTTCCAAAAATAGAACTTCCCTTTATTAATCTCCCCTTCTATCATTAGAAGGCTTCCCTAATTAATTTGCCAAAATATCAACCTCCTTCCATAAATGGAAATTTTTCTAAAAACAACTCCACCTTCCATTTTTAACCTAAGGTCCACATTTAGAAGGTTTCATAATTAAACACCAACTCTTCTATGATTGAATATCATATTCCATAAATAACAAAGTTTCCAAAAACTAAATCCTAGTGGGGTTCGGCCATACATTGTGGCCGAACCTCACTCTTGCCAATTAATCCCTTCATTCAATTAGGTTCAATAATCCAGCCCTTACCTTCCGTTCTTGGAATGGTTTCCATAAATAACTTTTATGGTCTTTAAGTAGATACTTTCTAATTTTAATATCCACTTCCAAGAATGGAAACTTTCCTTAATATGTAACCTCCTTTCCATATTTGGAAACACCTTCCAAAATTAGATGGCTTTAGCATTTTTACCAACTTCTTCCATAAATGGAAGGTTTCCATATATAGATTCTTACTTTCCATAAATGGAAACTTTCTAAGATTAGAACTCCTTTCCAAAATTGGAGTGCTTTCTAATTTAGCCACCCCTTCCCTTAATTAGATAGTTTCCTATTTAATTTCAATTCCAGATTACCCCATGGGGTTCGGCCATACACCTTGGCCGAACCCTATGGTTCATGATTTTAGCCCTTGGTTTAGATCCATCAAAACCGATCATCACTTTCATAAAAGTTTGGTGGGATTCGGCCATACACCATGGCCGAACCTCACCTCTTCTTTTTATCATTTTGGATCCCAAAGCTTAACCACAAAACATCATGGTTCGGCCATACGAAGGCCGACCCAATGTCCATCCAATTTTCTTTAATTATCATCAAACTCCTCCATGGATTTTCATCATTTAAATTTGTTAATCTAAACCATAAAACCCCATGGTTTTCATTATTCAAATCATTATGAAATAACCATGATTTCCATGATCCAAGATCTAAAATATAAACCCAATCAATGAATCAAGAACACACCATGGTTTTCAATCTTTAAAACCAATTAATTGAACAAATCTTTCCATGGGGTTCGGCCATGCACTCTGGCCGAACCCTATGGTTCTTTCTTCTCTTTTAAAACCATTTACCCATTTTTAATTTTCTCTTCATGGGGTTCGGCCAACCACCATGGCCGAATCCTATGGTTCTTTTGATTTCATAAATCAAATTATAACATTAATAATTAGACTAACCTCTTTCTTGCTCATCTAATCTTTCTCTTCCTTTCTCTTTGATTTTCTCCAAACAAGAACTCCTTCTAGTTGCTGCCCTTTCTTCTCTTGCTCTTGCAGTTTAAGAGAGGATGAATTGAGAGAGGGAGAGAGAAGAACTAAAACTTGCTAATGGGTTGTAAAAATCGTGCACTCCCTTGGGCTTCTCCTTTTATTAAGCTCTCCTTAATCCCACATTAGAAATTTCTTAATATAAGCAACCCCTAGCCGTGTACCCCTTGTGTTCCCCGTAATTACACATATACTATATTGTAACCCAGTTTCGACCTTGTTAACTTCCGAATCAGAAAAATTGGTAAACTACAAAGTTGTAGCTATTGAAATCTTCTTTCCAATGCAAAAATAATCAAAGCAATCGAATATCAGAGTGAAAAGGTATAACCAAAATACTGGACATATGTTAAACCTTCCTTATTTTACCATGGCCGACTTTCCTTCTTTAATTAGCTATATCCGACTTTCCCTTGCCTTATTAAGACTTCCTTTAATTTTTATGAGCAAGTACTATGCGCATAACCCTAATCATAATCCAAATATTCTTTTAATTTAATTCATAGATATTTCATCCCTTTTTAAATATCTAGCATATCATTGTGGATTTAAAAATCCCACAAATCTCTCATGTGCATCATATGTAAATCACTATCTAAAATTCGGCCAAGATAATCTTTATTTGATTTTTTTAAACATCTACTTAGATATTTCAAATCCACTACTCGGCTATAATATCCTTTATTCAAAATTGGGTATGATTCACCACTAATTTAATCCTTCCCATTTAAATTTTAATAAAACCAATTCCACCATTTGTTGGGTCTTAATTGGGTCATGGCCCAATTCCTTATCCATATAAGGTTTAATTCTAAAATTCATAACTAAAATTAAATAAATAATAAACAGAAAACCTGAGGTGTTACAGAGTCTATGGGGCAGCAAGCCAAGTTATGAGCTGTCCGGACATGACTTGGAGCTTGAAAACTAGCTTGGAAGAGGCTATGTGAACGATTGTTATGTTGGCCTTGTCCGGGATTGCTAGATAGGGGTACGACGTATATGGGCCAAAGAGTTCCGGGGTAACCAATCCAAAAACCCTGCGCAGTGGGAGGTGTCCACGTTCCATCGGTAATTCTGATTAACATACGTGGGGAAGTATAACAGTGACTTGGTGGTGCCGTCACAAAACACTGCGGACGTAAATGGCCAAGGGAACACCTTGATATGGTTTCATTATATCAAGGAAAATGTTGTTATGATTTGTATGGTGTTGGATGTGGAGATTGGGTGAAGAAACATTGGCATATGACACCCATGACATGACACATACATTTGCATGTTTT
This sequence comes from Chimonanthus salicifolius, assembly GCA_013350335.1. Taxonomy (NCBI): domain Eukaryota; kingdom Viridiplantae; phylum Streptophyta; class Magnoliopsida; order Laurales; family Calycanthaceae; genus Chimonanthus; species Chimonanthus salicifolius. Next base: position 56,653,643 of record CM023532.1, read on the forward strand.
GGATATGATTATCATGCGTTGTTTTTTGTACTATGATATGTGTACAGTTTTAATATGATATTCTTATTCTGATTTGTATATTGATCCTATGTATATAACCCTACTTGGAATTCCTACTGGGCGCGTTGACTAACGCCCTACTTCTACCCTTTAGATGATGGAACAGGGAATGGACAATGGACGTGAAAGAAGCCAAGCTTAGGATCTTGGACAGCTTATGCTTACTTTATTTAATATTGATTTTGGACCAATGTATTTGAGATAATTGCATTTTGGGATTGTAATAACTTAGTTTATTTTGCTATGGTTGGTTGATGATTTTGGATAATTAATCGAAGTTAATTTAATAGTGATTGGCTTCCTTGCATTTTAATATCAAGTCTATGGATAGTATTCTATTCATTAGTTATTTCCGCAGTTAATTTATATAGCGTGTGAACTGTTTTAGTGGACTCGGTCCATGCACACGTATCGCTGGCCAGTTAAGGGTTGGGTTTGAGAACCCGAACCTAGCTCTTGTCGTGAGGCTCCTGTTCTCTCTCACTCTTGTTTATAAAAAAAAAAATTATACTCTGATTTTCGACGAGTGAAAACGGGCGGGGCGTTACACCTCCAGCCAAAAGGGATAAACCTAAGCAGGTAAGAAGAAAGCCAAAATCCATGCCATCTAAAATTTCCTTTGAGGACACAAACACCCCCCAAAATCAACAGAGCCCCGGGTTCAATTCAAGCATAAGGCTAAGAAAACTTCCTCTCCCCAAGGCAAAACTTCCAAATTATCTCCTAAAAGGACAAGTGGAGTGACCATTAGAGAGCCTACCTCTCCAGTTAGATCCCGCGTGAAAGAAGTGAGTGGAAAAGGGAAAGCTCAAAAGAACCCACTCCTCCATGAGAATCAAGCAGTAGTGAGGATACACCCATTAAGAGACCTGTTACGGGTGAGGGAAGTCGAAGAGAAGAAGTACATGTGGAAGAAGGAGGCCACACTAAGAAAAATTTTGGGGATGAAACTATTAGCATGGGAGACCAAGATGAGGATTTAAATGAAAGTTAAGAAGGAGATGATGTGGTTCAAGGGATCAAAGTGTTAGGTTGAATATGAAGATGTAAGTGAAGAAGAGGAAGATGAAGCTGATTATGATGCCCCCCTCTTACTGCCACTCAAACATTATCCCTCCTTCAAGGAACTTAACATGGAAATAGCAACAGATGTAGAGCTGTTTTACAAGCTTGGTGTTCTCAAACACCTCAAAAAGGTTGGATGGGAAAACCTTCTGAAGTGGGGTGGAAAATTGTACCCTAGGATGGCCAAGAGGATGTATTTCTCAATCAAAACTCATAAAGTGAAAACAAATTTGTTTTGGCTCTACTTCCAAAACCAGGAGCCCGTAGAATTTGGTCCCCCATTAGTAGCTCAACTGATTAGAATACCCATGGCTAAGAATCCTTTCGTACCAGTCATCCATAGCAAGTTTGAGACAAGGATGAGAGACAAGCAAAAATATGTGAACAAGTTCTGTGAGAAAGGTCAGACAGTTGTCTGGAGGAAAAAGATTTGGCTCATGAAAGTGGATATGCTTCTAGAATATAGGCTTCTGCACCTATTTTCTGTTCAAATCTCTATCCTAGGCATGGAAACAGGGGTGATTTGAATCAATTCAATGCTGGCTCACATGTACGCAATTGTGATTGGGAAGAAACTTTGTCTACCCACTATAATATGTCAAACCATTCTCAAGTATATCAATTCATCCATGGTTAGTCATCCTCCTTTTTGCTAACTCATGTATAGGATAGCACTGCATTTTGGAGTAATGCCCTCTAGGGACGAAAGGCCCCAATCTACTGGTCCTTTGAATGCCACTACAATCGGTAAGTCTCTAGGAAAGACTTTATAGGAGCAAATTATTGGTGCTGCCTCTGTACCCTCTTCCATCCCTGGCCTATTCTCCTCCTCAGCCCCTACAGAAGAAACAAAAGTCGCAGAGGGACACAGATGAAGAACCTAGAGTCGACACTGTCAGTCGAAGGCTCATCGAGGAATGCCTTCAAGCTCTTGAAGATAGGCAGTCGACAAGGCACAGTGCCTTGAAAGCTAGATTGGAAGTCAAGTTTGACGCCTTGGCAACCTATGTAAAGGAATCCATCCAGACCTTCATCTCCACCATATTGTTCAGGAAGAATGACACTAACCCTCATCGCTCCTCCTCCCCTCCAACTAGCCCTTCTTAGGATAGTTTTTCTTATGTGGTTTTGAAAAACTAAGTGTTTTGGCTTGTAATTATTAAAATCTCTTTGCATGGAATGATTTTGTGAATCAATGTAATGATTTTGTTTAATCTCTCTCTATTTGTTTATGATTTGTCTTGAATCGATTGTTTTCAATGCATGAGTACTTTGATGTTTTGAACGGCATGTATCTTTGTCGATTGTTGACAAAATGGGGGAGAAGTGGTAGAAGCTAAAGGCTTATGGGGGAGTAGGATGATGGAGAAACAATTACAAGTTTGGGAAGCTTGATGTATGTGGGAGTATGAATACGATGTTTAGTCCATGGATACATGTTTATGTTTGGACTAACCCCACTAATGATTTTCAAATCCTTATAGCTTGCTTGTGTATTTACAGGAAAATTTGAGAATAGAACAAGATAAGCAAGTGTAAGTGCCCCTGTTCGTCCGAGTCACCCTTATTGTCAATTACGTGACTCAGTTGGACTTGCCTTGGATGTATAAGAAGATCTACTATGAAGTTAAAGCGTCTACACCGAATACGGTATTGGCACACAGGTAAGTGAACCGTAGGAGACCTTAGGCTAAGTCAAATACCTTAGAAGTCAATTGGAAAAGTAAGATAATAAGTGACTTTCAGCCTCGATGCCTCATGCAATCTACCGAGGCCTCACAGCCAGTTATACTAAGCTGAGCTGAGTCTAGCTGACCCTGTGTCAAGCTGACTCAGTCTCTTACAGATTTAGAAAGTTAAAATCTGTGTCTATTTAATTGAGAGGAAATTATGGTAAATTGATTGGAAGCTTATTATGGTAAATAAATTTATCCACATGGTGAGATGGGTAATTATGGTAAATTAATTGGAAGATCATTATGGTAAATAAATTTATCCATATGGTGAGATGCTGCCACCTCACTTAAATTTGAATTTGAATATCCCTGGGGAGCATTCCATGACAAGTATGGAAAGACTCCTCCATGAGTTGTAATCCATCTTGCAAATCTTCCATCTAATCCTTGATTGATGACTAAGATAAATAAATTGGTATCAAAGCCCAGTTAGTCTGAGTTGGACTTAATCGTCCGAGTTGATCCTGGACTAGAATCATGTATAGAGGTGATAGTGACCCTGTTTCCAAACATCCCTATTTTGACGGCTCTAACTATGCCTCTTGGAAGGCAAAAATGAAAAGCTTCTTTATAACACTTGATGGAGCAGTATGGGAATCAATAGTGAGGGGTTGGGAGCATCTTGTTAAGGAAATCTCTGAAAAATCAACCAAAAATGAAGCAGGAAAATCTGTTCAACTAATCATTGGTACTAAATCTAAGGATTACTTCACCTGGACCGACATGGAAAAAACTCTATATACTGCAAATGGAAAGGCTTTAAATGCCATTAATTGTGTTGTCTCACCAGATGAGTTTAAGCGCATAATGACATGTAGTGACAGCCAAAGATGCTTGGGACATCTTAGAAAGGACACATGAAGGAACCTCAGTTGTTAAAAAGTCTAAACTTCAAATCCTCCAGTCACAATTGATAACATACGAATGGAGGAAAATGAAATGTTTATGGATTTCTATTCGAAATTAAGTGACATTGTAAATTCCATGTGGGCGTTAGGTGAAGTAATCCCTGAATCTAAAATATGTACCAAAATACTAAGAAATCTGCCCAAAAGTTTTAAGCCTAAGGTAGCCTGCCATTGAAGAATACAGAGATGTGTCTCTAATGAGGGTTGATGACTTGGTAGGATCCCTTCAAACCTATGAGCTTCATTTTGATGATGAAAAACCTAAGAAAAAATTAATTGCTCTAAAATCTTCTCTAAAAACTAAATTTAAAAGGGATGAAGAATCTGATGACTCACAAAGTGATACAGATGAAGAGATTGACATTATTGCTAAAAATTTCTTAAGACATTTTAGTATGAGGAAAAATAGAAGAGTTAATAAAGAAGACTATAGAGAATTCAATAAAAGTAAAACACATTTTTTAAAAGAAAAGTCAAAAGATAGATTTAAAGAAAAATCTAAGCCCAAAGAAACTCAATATTTTAATTGTGATGGATATGGTCACTTTGCTAATGAATGTCCTTCTAAGAAGAGATCTAAAAAGAAAGCCATGACCACTATGGTGGAAGAAGACACATCACAATCTGAAAGTGAATCCGATGTGTCAACCCATGAAGATGTTGTCAAGACAAAATGTTTCATTGTTTCCATCTCTTATGATCCTCAAAATGCTCCAAATGTTGAAAGTGATAGTAAAGGATCAGATAATGAGGATGATGGCTTACAAGAAGCTTATAATGCTTTGTTCTTAGAAGGCAATGATTTAGCTAAAAGACTTGGTAAATCTAAAAATGAGAATGTAAAATTGAAAAATCAATTAAAAACTGAAAAAGAAACATTTGAAAAAAGCTTAAAAATTGTTCAAGATGAAAATCTATGTCTTAAAGAAAAGCTCAAATTGGCTCAAGATGAAACTTTAAAACTAAAGAAAGATGAGTCAAAAATTAGAAGTGAAAAACAAAAACTGGAATTTGACTTAAACTAGTTAAGGAGTCACAAAATAAAATTTGAAGATAAATTTACTCAAGGGGAAGAAAAACTTGAAAAACTCTTAAATATTGGAAAACATTTTGGAGATAAAACAGGTCTAGGTTTTGATAAGAAATCTAACTCCAAAACTGTTTTTGTGAAAGGTGAGCATTCTTTCTCTAAATCTTCTAGTGTGACATGCTACTATTATGAAAAGTTGGGTCACCTAAAGTTTGAATGTCCCCCAAGAAAGAAGCATCACAAAGAGAAGTTCACTTTTGTCTAACCAAAGGTACATCATAGAAGGGACAATGTCAGGCAAAACTTTGAAAGAAGAGATCAAAATCAGTTCTTAAATCAAATAGTAACAAATTTGCTAAATGAGCTTCTCAAACATAGAACTGACTCAAAGAATTTTAGCCCATCCCTCTGCCCATCTTCCTTCAATGCGAAATGGGTTCAGAAGGTGAGAGGGTGTGTTTAGGCCCCTTGATGTTTTCAGATCCTCCTTGTGCCTAATAGGAAAATGTATTTTTTGAGGATTTGACAAATTGGTTGGTGGTGGATCTTTCTTAGTTTCAAATATTGGAATAAGTGCTTATTTAAAAATGATGTTTTGTTAAACCTGTTTCTCCATGATATTAATGTGTAGTACCCTTTGTCAATTTATGACAAAAAGGGGGAGAAAAATGGTAACTAATGTTGAGGGGGAAAAATTTGAAAATCCCACCTAGTTGTGTATGTCTTTTGTAGGAATTTTTTTAAAGGTATCATTTCAATGGGAGAAAAAGAAAAAGGTGGAGAGAAGTGTTAGTGCAAGAAATTCAAGTCTTGATATGGTCATTGTTTGAGTTGTATTTTTTTAAGGACTTGTATTTCATTGTAAAGGGGAAATTGTTGTAATGGGTAGATCTTAGATTTTATCACGAAATTAACAAAGGGGGAGATTATAAGTACCACGGTTCGTCCGAGTCACCCTTATTGTCAATTGCGTGACTCAGTTGGACTTGCCTTGGATGTATAAGAAGATCTACTATGAAGTTGAACATCTATACCGAATACGGTATTGGCACACAGGTAAGTGAACCATAGGAGACCTTAGGCTAAGTCAAATACCTTCAAAGTCAATTGGAAAAATAAGATAATAAGTGACTTTCAGCCTTGAGGCCTCATGCAATCTACCGAGTTCTCGCAGCCAGTTATGCTGAGCTGAGCTGAGTCTAGCTGACCCTGTGTCGAGCTGACTCAGTCTCTTACAGATTTAGAAAATTAAAATATGTGTCTATTTAATTGAGAAGAAATTATGATAAATTGATTGGAAGCTTATTATGGTAAATAAATTTATCCACATGGTGAGATGGGTAATTATGGTAAATTAATTGGAAGCTCATTATGGTAAATAAATTTATCTATATGGTGAAATGCTTCCACCTCACTTAAATTTGAATTTGAATACCCTTGGGGAGCTGTCCATGACAAGTATGGAAAGGTTCCTCCATGAGTTGTAATCCATCTTGCAAATCTTCCATCTAATCCTTGATTGATGACTAAGATAAATAATTTGCAAATCATGCACGGTGGATATGAGTTGGCTGGTATCTGGCTGGTATCTGGTTGGATTCTGTCTGATTGGATGAAACTGCACATATGTACTGCCTTTGCTAAACTTACCGCTGGCGAGGCCTCATCAGAAGCGGTGAGGCCTCGCGGGCGTGACTTACTGTAAAACTGCAAACTGTCTTTCCAGAATTACTGTTGGCAAGGCCTCATCAGAAGCAGCGAGGCCTCACTGGCGTGACTTACTGCAGAACTTAATTTGTCTTATAAAATAACAGTAAACCTTTTGTTTGGAGGACTGAATACACAGAGAAAACAAGGAATAAGATTGCAAAGTGTGTGATCATTCGGCCTTCCCTCTAGATACCATTCTTCATCATCCTTCTTAGTGAATGTTCGGGTAATCAATACTCCAATCCTGATGAAGAGTAAGGTGTCATATAGGACTAAAACCAGTCATACCCAAGTCTTACTGTGCCGATAAATACGTTGATGATGCTGATCGGATGGAAATGAGCACGCAGATTTAGTAAAGAAGAAAGAGCTTAAAGGAAAATGGTTAAGGCCCAAGGCAAGTTTTCTTCTTTGTTTTATTTTAAACATTGTAAAGTGGATTAGAACAGTGTATTCGAACCACTCTAAAAAATAGGTGTAGAAGATTAGATCGATTGGGTTGAACCTCTATAAAAAACTAGGTTGTTCTATTTGGGTGTAAGACCCTTACATAGTATATTTGGGATAGCCCTAGAGAGGGTGAGTCCAACAGTGGATGTAAGTTCAGGGGAACCGAACCACTATATATCGTTGTGCATGTATGGTTTGCATTAATGGTTTAATTCATTTGTTTATCACTTGCACACACGTTTATTCCGTTGCACATATTGTTAAATCTGATTTATTTTTTAAAAGGGTACTAAAATTAAAACCGACCTATTCACCCCCTTCTAAGTCGTGCATACTTCTAGTAACAGAATTTTCATCAAAAACGAGAAGCGAAGACATATTTCTTGTGTCATTTGAATGTAATCGGACAACTAGTATAAATTCTGTGTCAAATGAGTATATTTGGGAAGGGATGTTTATTCAGTCTGTATTGATTTAGCTTCTAGTTTTTGTCACGAATTGACAAAGGGGGAGATTATTAGTGCCCCAGCTTGTTGAGTCACATGTGTGTCAAGTTCGTGACTCAGAAGAAGACTTGCCTTGAAGAAAGAAACTCAAGACTCAAAACTCAAGTGTTGGTTGAAGTATGAAGACTCAACGGATCAACATATGTATAGCAATCATGGAAGGTTATTAGCCATAGATGACCTTAGGTGGAACCCAAACATGAGGAGGACCATCCCTAGGCTTAGACATTATATCAGGAAAATGAACCAAGCCTAAAAAGTGTTTGACACTAAGAGGAACCCATCTTGGAAATGTGTCAACAAATTGTGAGGGATAACACATTGTATCGGCGACTTATCGCCATTGACATCATACGACCGGTCATGGAAATACGACCCCACGACTTCTTGTCCACCAACACATCGGTCACAACGACCTATCGGCAGTATTAAGCCTTGATTTGGACTGTCATTTACCGTCAAGTTCAGGATGATCAAATCGTCTGGAGGCGATCCTTCGTGTGGTATAACACGATACGTCGGTTGTATGACCAATCACCAGGACAGGGCAATATCACGATGGGAACACGAGCTATCATCCTGGGTTGGGGTGAGGTTTGTCTTGACAAAGAACTGTCATGACAGGATAGCCTAAGGCCGATTCGATCGCCAACCCACGATCTGTTATCCGGAACACGGATGATCAGTCGTGGACACGACCAATTTCGTTGTTACCGTTATTTTGCCGTTGTAGTGCATTTAATGCATAACGGTAGGGTTGGTGAGCCTGAGTTCAAACACGGACGATTGATCGTGTGGTCACGACTGATCGTGGGGTTCTGCTATTCTGAAAATTCTATTTTGCCTATAAATACTTCATTTGTTGGTGAATTCAAGAGACCCTTAGAACATAAAAAATAACCATATTCTCAAGGCAAAACTCCCAAGGATCAAAGGCAAAGTATCCTAGCTTATTCTCTATTAGTAAATTATAACCAAATCATTCAAGTATCCAATCCAGTTGAGATTGAGATTAAGAGAGAAGGATTAAGCACACCATTCTAGGATAGATATTGGTGTACCCAATTTCCTAGTCACCCAAGGACTGTGATTTCTCTACACGACTAGTCTACAAGGCGGAATGTCGGGATTGTACAAGTACACATTGGGTGGATCTTCAAGAAGTACACTTCATCATATTCGAGCTCCAAGGCAAGTGGTTCTTGGTTTTTAATTTCTTTTTAATACCATATCAGTGTAAAGTGGATTAAAGTGAGGTATCCTGAAACCATTATAAAAAACTCTAGAGCATCGTCTTTGGCAGCATCGTCTTTGGCACAGTGGTGGGTGGAATTCCCAACTGATTGAGTGAGGTGGAATTCCTACTTTAATTGTAAGGGTATAAGTCCCCACACAGTGAATTTGAGGATAGCTCAAGGTTGAGCTAGTCCTAATAGTGGATGTAGGTTGACGAACCAAACCACTATACATCATGTGTATTGTTTCCTTGTGTGATTGATTGAATGTTATCTTGCACACTTCCAAAATCACACACTTGATTAACTAAGATTTAATTCCATATAGTTTCACATTAATCAAGAAAATTTTGAAAAGATCATTAACGTTGGGATTGATCTATTCAACCCCCCCAACCCCCACACCCCCTTTCTCTCTTCAATCCTTTCTAGCACACTGGGAATTTCACCATTGTACAAGATTGATTTATAAAAATAAAATCAAAGTAGAAGCACTTGCCTTGTTGAGCTCTCTTGATGTAGGTGTGTGCTTCATAAGTCTCCCAATGTGATGTCGTTCGGTGACGAAGATGCTCTGAATATGTGCAATCACAATCTATGGGAGGTTGGTAGGATATGGATTTGCAAATTCATCTTAGGCATGATTTCTCTCTCACTCTCTCTCTCTCTTAATATCAATCAAGATGATTGGATTTCAAATGGTTCACAAATATTTAGTGCATAGTAAGAGGTTGGGATCCTTTGTGAATGCCTTTGTGATTTTCCTATTAAAGGTGTTGTGTGTTAAATTTAACTCGCAAGCGCACGAACCAGTTAATAGTATAGTGAATGAGTGTGAGATTATACCCAAGGGAAATCAACAAAATATGTATAAAAATAAAAATGGTACCATTAAATTAACGTGATTTAAGAAAATAAAATTTTGGGATTTAAGCATGATAAATTTTTTGCAACATGGAGTTATAATCATAACTTAGCAAAATTATAGATTTAAATATCAAATATTTAATTAATTATCTAACGTTGGAATTTAACAAAATATGAGAACTAATTTTATAATACAAACCATTGATTTATAAATTTGACTAAAATGGTGGAGTGAATTTAAATATCCTCAATCTAATTTAAAATGCAAAGTTAAGAAACAAATAAAATATTTCTAACCTAGTTTCATCATTTCAAGGATTTTTATGAATAAATAAAAGAATAAAATAAAAACAATAATAGTGAATTATATAGATAGTTTACAATCGAATTGAGGCAAGTACTTAAGGCGGCATGTTATCCAATTTAAAAATAAAATCATGGCCTAAACTATGAAATCCTCTAAAATTATTACATATAAATTCAAGTTTAGCATTTATTAAAATTCTAATTAGAAAAATTACGACGTCCATTAAATTAGAATTTTTCAATTCAAGCCTTAGGCTTAAGCGGGACTTATACTCACGTTTTCGAAACCTAAAATAAATTGTTCTTAAAAAGAACCTTAGACTGGAAAAGTCAAGTCCCACCAATCCTATGATTAGTTCTACTTTTCCTTGAAAAATTATTAAAATAACCTTTTTCATAACATTAATAAGAAGAATTAAAATAAAATTAAAACTATCATCATATCATATCAAATAATTTGGAAGACCATACATCTAATAAAGCTACCATGAATTTCATTTAAAAATTAGAATATAAGAAAATACAATTATTTGGAACTTATTACATAAGATCAAATAAATAACTTACAGGAAATCAAATATTTTTTCTTTATCCTTTAGCCGTCCAAATTCAGCCCTTTCAATGCTTTGCTCGGTTCACTTTTTTCAATGGAGTCCATGCTCTATTTATAAGAAAAGAAATGGGGAAATAGAGAAAGTAATGGGTCAGAGCCGATACTCTCCTTGAAAAATTTCATTCCATTCTAATGTCAACCACCCAGCTAGCACCTTGATTTTCTCTGTATTTTGTAGACTGTCAGCCAGCCAATGCCATGTGGGCCCTTTGATTTGATTGCTGGATGTAAGATTTTCTTCCATTGTCACACCAACCCACATCATCTTCTTTCTTTTCTTTCACTCTAGGTTCAAGCATATCTTTTGTATTCTTCTTTCTATATCCTTCTCCCTACCTTTCTCTGGCTTGTTTTTCTCAACCAAATTAGCACATCACCTCCTTTCTTGGGATTTCATTTCAAGATTGAATTGCTATCTTATGGTGCACTACTGTAAAAAATCAGGCAGATTTCTTCCTTTATTTTTTTCATTGCTCTCATCGATCCCATCTTGAGCAAGAACAGCTCTATGTTTGTAAACAAGTGTTGCTGAGATCACTACCTTTCTCAATGAAAATCAGCCAGGCCTTTCTCTTCTTTTTAATATGTTTTACAATAGTTGCTGGATGTGTTTCCCACCATCAATGCTAACACATGTGATTGTTTGCAATGGCTGCACGATGATCTTTTTCTTCTTTTCTTTGTTTTTCACACAGCAGTTTTGCTGTTTTGTTTTCTCTTTTCATTCCCAATTTCATGTCAAAACAACCGAAAACATGCTATGATTTTCAGTCCAAGTAACACTCTGTATTTTTCAATACTTGGAGGTTGCTTGATTTTGTTTAAGATAGGAGGAAAATAAAATAGAAAGGAGGTGGCATGGGTACATGGGTCAGCTGTGACCGATCTTGGTTAAGGCTTATGGAGGGTCGGCCAAGTGCTGCTTTGGCTGTATGCTTGGGCTTTTAATAGATTATACAAATGATATTTCTCTCCTCTGCTTGTTTTATTTGCAGTCCAACCAACCAAGAAACCCAAAGTTTCCTCTAGCTCATTCCTGCTTTGTGTTTCCTTTCCTTTGTTCTCTTGATATAGTGACATCATTTCCACCATCTTAATCAAATCTGCCCCACTAGCAACAATATTTAGACTTGGCCAAATACCAAAACCAAAGACACTCGTGTAGGATTGGAAAGTAACAGTTCTGTGTTTGGTTGGCCTTCTTGTAATAGGAGAATTCAAACTCCATGCAATCTTCCCTATTCACACGAAATTAGCATTTTCACTGGTTTTTATTGGGCTTCAATCATGGACATCTTGAGGGATTGTAAATGGGCTTATCATGTAAAGGAATTTTTATAAATAATTTACCACTTACATTCAATTTCTAGAAACGTAGTAAATTAATCCAAACTCTCATAAATGTATTTGAATTAATTAGTTTACAAATAAACCTAAAAATGTGGTAAAATATTTATTAAAAAAATCTCCATTTTCCAAAATAATATTTTAAACCCAAAAACTGTAAATTTCATCATTTGAACTCTTGTATCTTGTATTTTCTCAAAACACACTGTAAAACTAAAAAATAACATTAAACATATCTAATATTTACAAAATAAAGAATAATTAATCTAATAAAGGGTAAAAAAGTAATTTCTCAGTGTTCATCAAAAGCTCTAGGGTGTCCGACCAAACACAATAAGGTTTGGAGAATATATAGGCAAACACGAAAATCCCAACTTTGGTCACCGACGGGTCGATGTGGTCGATGGGTCGGTGCAGGCAAAGTGACTGCTGCGCATTAATTGCAACTTAAATGGATAGAAAATGGTCATTACCGATGGGTCGACGCTCGATGGGTCTATCTTACCGATGGGTCGACAATCTCATTATCGATATGTTATTCTTGTCGACCATCTCAACCTTAGGCAAAACCAAGCTGACAGGGTTTCGAGTTCAGAAACTTATCAAACCCAAGTCAACATGTCGGTACACAGATGGGTTGGTTCCTGGTAATCTCAATGGGTCTATACATCGAAGGATCGATTCTGTGAGTACCCCAGAGTTCTAAGCTCCAAAACTCATCCTTTACCTTGCTCGACGTATCGATGACCTCGATGGGTCAGTCTTGTGCCACCGAGAGGTCGGTGAACTCGACACGCTCAATCAGAGAGCAACCCCGAATGATAATGTGTTCATTCCAGAACCCTTGTCAATTCGGTCAACGTGTCAAGGACCACGACGGATTTGTCCTGTCTCACCGATGGGTCGGTGGACTCGACGGGTCAACCTGATAGTTTACCGGTTTTCCAATGTTTATCTCATCTGGTTCTGTGACTGTCTAGGGTTCTCCAAGGCTTGTTAATGTTATTACCAACATGTTCAACTAAGCCTAGGAAGGTTTACTTGTAACACCTCGGGTTTTCAGTTTATTATTTATTTAATTTTAGTTATGAATTTTAGAATTAAATCTTATATGGATAAGGAATTGGGCCATGACCCAATTAAGACCCAACAAATGGTTGAATTGGTTTTATTAAAATTTAAATGGGTAGGATTAAATTAGTGGTGAATCATACCCAATTTTGAATAAAGGATATTATGGATGAGTAGTGGATTTGAAATATCCAAGTAGATGTTAAAAAAATCAAATAAAGATTATCTTGGCCGAATTTTAGATAGTGATTTACATATGATGCACATGAGAGATTTGTGGGATTTTTAAATCCACAATGATATGCTAGATATTTAAAAAGGGATGAAATATCTATCAATTAAATTAAAATAATATTTGGATTATGATTAGGGTTATGCGCATAGTACTTGATAATAAAAATTAAAGGAAGTCTTAATAAGGCAAGGGAAAGTCGGATATGGCTAATTAAAGAGGGAAAGTCGGCCATGGTTAAATAAGGAAGGTTTGACATATGTCCAGTATTTTGGTTATAACATTTCACTCTAACATCTGATTGCTTTGATTCTTTTTGCGTTAGAAAGAAGATTTCAATAGCTACAACTTTTTAGTTTACTAATTTTTCTGATTCGGAAGTTAACAAGGTCGAAACTGGGTTAAAATATAGTATATGTGTAATGACGGGGAACACAAGGGGTATATGGCTAGGGGTTGCTTATATTAAGAAATTTCTAATGTGGGATTAAGGAGAGCTTAATAAAAGGAAAAGCCCAAGGGGGTGCACGATTTTTACAACCCCATTAGCAAGTTTTGTTCTTCTCTCTCCCTCTCTCAATTCATCACTCTCTTCCATGCCAAAGCAAGAGAAGAAAGGGCAGCAACTAGAAGGTGTTCTTGTTTGGAGAAAAAAAAAATAAGAAGAAGGGAGAAAGATTAGAAGATCAAGGAAGAGGTTAGTATTTAAGTGTTTAATGTTATAATTTGATTTATGAAAACAAAAGAACCATAGGGTTCGACCATAGTGCATGGCCGAACCCCATGGAAAGATTTGTTCAATTAATTGGCTTTAAAGATTGAAAACCATGGTGTGTTCTTGATTCATTGATTGGGTTTATATTTTAGATCTCGGATCATGGAAATCATGGTTATTTCATAATGGTTTGAATAATGAAAACCATGGGGATTTATGGTTTAGATTAACAAATTTAAATGATGAAAATCCATGGAGGAGCTTGATGATAATTAAAGAAAATTGGATGGACATTGGGTCGGCCTTGGTATGGCCGAACCATGATGTTTTGTGGTTAAGCTTTGGGATCCAAAATGATAAAAAGAAGAGGTGAGGTTTGGCCATGGTGTATGGCCGAACCCCACCAAACCTTTATGAAAGTGATGATCGGTTTTGATGGATCTAAACCAAGGGATAAGATCATGACCCATAGGGTTCGGCCAAGGTGTATGGCCGAACCCCATGGGGTAATCTAGAATTGAAATTAAATAGGAAACTATCTAATTAAGGGAAGGGGTGGCTAAATTAGAAAGCACTCCAATTTTGGAAAGGAGTTCTAATCTTAGAAAGTTTCCATTTATGGAAAGTAAGAATCTATATATGGAAACCTTCCATTTATGGAAGAAGTTGGTAAAAATGGTAAAGCCATCTAACTTTGGAAGGTGTTTCCAAATATGGAAAGGAGGTTACATATTAAGGAAAGTTTCCATTCTTGGAAGTGGATATTAAAATTAGAAAGTATCTACTTAAAGACCATAAAAGTTATTTATGTAAACCATTCCAAGAATGGAAGGTAAGGGCTGGATTATTGAACCTAATTGAATGAAGGGATTAATTGACAAGAGTGAGGTTCGGCCACAATGTATGGACGAACCCCACTAGGATTTAGTTTTTGGAAACTTTGTTATTTATGGAATATGATATTCAATCATAGAAGGGTTGGTGTTTAATTATGAAACCTTCTAAATGTGGACCTTAGGTTAAAAATGGAAGGTGGAGTTGTTTTTAGAAAACTTTCCATTTATGGAAAGAGGTTGATATTTTGGCAAATTAATTAGGGAAACCTTCTAATGATAGAAGGGGAGATTAATAAAGGGAAATTCTATATTTGGAAGGTGAAATATAAATTTGGGGACTTTCCAATTATGGAAAGGTAGAGATTATACACCAAAGGGTTCGGCCATGGTGTATGGCCGAACCCCATGGTCTAAATTAAAGGATTAAAGGTGTCTTTAAATTATGGTTTAAGGGCTGATTTATGAATCAGATTATGAACCTACATTATGAGTTAAGTTTTGTTAGTTTTAAAATAAAATAAAGGATACAATGTATGATATGAATTAATGGAGAAAGGAATGGCAAAAATGTAATTAAAATGCCAAAGTAGGAGAACCATGGGTTCGGCCATGATGTATGGCCGAACCCATGTGTTATGTTTGATGAACTTATTTGATTAGGGAAGTTTTTAAGGTCTAATTATGGGAGATTTAAAGGAAGAAGGAAACCAATGGCAATTTGGTAAATATGAGAGAATGTTGGACATAGGGTTCGGCCATGGTGTATGGCCGAACCCCATAAGTTATTTTATGGTATTATGTATTTTGAAAGCATGAAAGGATAACTTGGAACCTAAACAAAGAAAAGGGGCTAGGGTTACCAACAGTGGCATTTTTGTAAATATGTATAAAAAATGGTAAACCATGGGTTCGGCCATGGTGTATGGCCAAACCCCATGGGGTTTTGTTATAGACTTAGAACCTCATAATTAGGTGAGTTTTGGTGTTGATTTATTATTATATCATAAGGTAACGGGATATCACAAGCGGTGCGCGATTGGTGATCGAATCTTGGACGGAAACGCAAGGACTTGTAAATGGTCTTAGGTAGGATTCCACCTCTTTAAAACCATGGATTATGTACTTGTTTTTATCTTATGTTTTTGATGAAAATGTGTTTCAAAGGATCTGATTTATTATTGAATTTCAAATGCTACGTTTACCTTGATTTAAATAGCATGGATTGATTATGTTCCAAAGGTGATTTTACATGCTAGGTTGTAATTGTATAAAGAGCATGTATTGGATATGTTTTTCAAATGATAATTTTCAATGCTATGTTTATGTTATAAAATAGCATGTGTTTCATTGGCATCTCATGCATGGCATGGGGTGAAGGATTTATAACCAGAGGGGTCACACTCCGTCGGGGCGTCCGAAAAACCTATGTGCAACACCTTAATGTGATTTCCATCAAGAAGATTTCGGAGGGTCCACACTCCGTCGGGGTGACCGAAAGACCTATGTGGTAGGCACACTTATGTACAGGTGATGGGTGGGACTCATTGCATATTTGTCATCATTGCATGGCATGGATTTATATGGTTTTGATATCACTATGTTATATGATATGTTTGTACTAACCATGTGTTAGCCGTAATTGGAATACCTACTGGGCGCGTTGTACTAACGCCCTACTTCTACCCTTTAGTGGATGATGCAGGAAACGAGGGAAACGCTGAACGCGGAAGGGGACAAGAATAGGAGCTTGGAACGCTTTTAGTTTATATTTTGTATAAGATACTCTCGGGCTTGTATTTGAGTATCTAGGATTCGGATTGTAATAACTTAGATGAATTTGCTATGGTTGGATATTTTGCTGAATAATTATGATATGATAATGATGATTCAAGACTTGACGTACTTTGCTATCTGAATAGAATAGAACTTGGTTCTATTATGATTCCGCAATTTGGATGTTATGATTTTTATTCCGCATGTTGATATTGCTATGTGTGAACCATTATAGTGGACTGAGTCCATGCACACATAGGGTTGGCCAGTTAAGGGTCGGACTTTGGAAGTTCGGACTTAGCTCGCGTCGTGACGTCCCGCGCTCTATCACTCTACTCTGTTATAAAAAAAAATAGACTCTGAATTTACGGGAAAAAGCGAGTGAAAAAGGGCGGGGCATTACATTACTAAGGGTGTGGGTTCTACCTAAAGTCATCTATGGACAATTACCTTTTGTGATTGCCATACATTTGGTGATGCTTGAATCTTACACTTGACGTTCCTTCTTTGAGCTTTGGATTCAATCTTCATTACACCTTGAGTCTTGTTCATAGCTTCAACCTTCCGAGGCAATGCTTCACCTAAGTCATAGAATTGACAAATAGGTGACTCAGCAAACTGGGGCGCTAACATATATATATATATATATATATATATATATATATATATATATATATATATATATATATATATATATATATATATATATATATTACATTCTTCTTTTTAGTGCCTAGATGTTCCATTTTTTTTTATGCTATTATTATTTTTCTTTTCTTTCTGCATCAATCATTTTTCTTTTCTTTTCAAGTGCCATTGTTTTTTTTTTTTAGAGTATCATCCCAATTTTTAATCTCCAACTGTTTCTGAGCTCTAGAATAGGTCACATATATTTCAATGAGGCTCAAACTCCAAGTCTAGAGTTAGGTATGGTAAATATGGCTAGTCAATAAAATAGGCTTCTTATAAAAGGCTCAAATGGGAAACTATCAGGATAGATGACCAAAGTGGGTAGGTTTGGAGGCTTAAACGATCCAAAATAATGGCCTATATCATATCCTAAGTTTCAATAGGTGGTTTCATGTTTCAAATAAATTCAAAAAAATTTCAAGTGTAATAACCCAATTTTGATGTCGTTCTCAGTAATATGACCAAGACAAAACATAATGAGATCAAACAATGACTCAATGTGCTTAACAAAGAAACAGGAGTTTACTTATAGCCCTCATAAAGATAAAATGACTCTAAAGTTCACTAGGTATAAATCTCCACTAGTGTTCCTCCGGTGATTACTCGACTTATGAATATTTTTCTTTTTCAGACTAACTTTAATATGGCTGTGTAAACATTATTTCTGAATATAAATTCCATAAAATGTTCTTCGGGAAAAACATGATATAAAGTTTTTTTGCCACATATTAATGCTTGCAAAATCACTGTCTTTTTTTTTTTTATACCAAGGAATCTTAGTTGTCATGAATGTACTCTTCTCTTGATAGTTTTTTTTTCCTAGACCAAAAACACACAACTTTTTTTATTAGACTCAACAATGACACAAGTGACACAAATGTAACCCCTCAATACCCCCAAACTTAAATCGAACATTGTCCTCAATGTTCCCTAATCTACAGTGATCAGGTGCAAATAAAAAAAAATTGGAACAGTGCTAACTCGGGTTTAGATGGACCTAAGAGGACTCACTTGCAGTAGACAGAAAAAAAAAAAGACCCTAGACTCAAAATCCTAGAAGACTCTAAACTGACTCTAACACACACAAAGTCAACTGAAAATCAAAATCCGAAAATGGACGCAAATCTAATTGTGTCTGAAAAAAGTGACATCCTAAACCAAACTGAGTGAGTTCATTTTTAAGCGGCAATTGGTGGTGGTTTATGTGAAAGGTTGAAAATATCACTTCATGAACATAGTATATTTTTTCCCACTCGTTTTCACTCACCACGTATGGAAAACGCCCATGGGTCGTTCATATCATAAGGGGGAAAATCCTGGATAGGATTTTCGTCAATGCTAGGGTTTACCTCATCGTTCCCATCAACATTTAAGTTCTCACCACCATAGGTTAGACTCTCCTCACCATGGTTACAACGATTAGGATTAAATGAAGGTTTCGGAAAAAAAAATTGCCATCGCTTCACTGACCTTTCTGTCGTCCATAATGGATCGATGACTGACACGAGTTTCACAACCTAAAAACTCTATTCTAACTAAACGATTGGTCGACTCGCACCTCCAAACACTCATTTTATACTCAAGGACATACAAAACCAAATAAATATCACATAATTAATGACCCAAAGCTAAACTGACATAGGGATCCCTAAAATCTAGACTGCTTTTAATGTTTTCTCCAGAAAATTTTAAGCCTCTGATGGAAGTTTC
This sequence comes from Chimonanthus salicifolius, assembly GCA_013350335.1. NCBI lineage: Eukaryota > Viridiplantae > Streptophyta > Magnoliopsida > Laurales > Calycanthaceae > Chimonanthus > Chimonanthus salicifolius. Next base: position 56,672,503 of record CM023532.1, read on the forward strand.
ACCACAATCATGGCCAGGTAAGTTCTCAGGTAAGTGGGGCAGCACAAACAGCATCTACGTCCCAACTTATCCTTAGACATGCTTGACCTCATGTCTTGGTGACAAAACTAGCCTTAGATACCATGATTGAAGAAAAACTAGACCGGTGATCCAAAATAAAGTGAATTAAAGATGGTCCTATAGAGCATCAACACCCTAAAATAATGGTTCTAATTTGATTTTAAATTAATGCATGAAACATTTTTGCTAATCTTTTTGTTTTTTTTTTCTATTTTTTAATGCAATCCTAAAGCTAACAATGCAAGATTAAAAACAAATATGCAAACAATAAGCAAACAATCTAAGCTAATGCATGGATACTAACTACCGAAATGCATGAGCAAAGTAAATATGCACATTTTTTTAAATACAAATAATAAATGAAAACACTCTAAATAAAGGTTCTATATGAATGCATGACAAATTAAAAAAATTTAAAAGAAAGTGATTAGGCACCTTGGCCTATGCAGCTTATTTTCTAGAAATCTTAGCGTGCATTTAAAAATCCGTAAAGATAAAACACACATAACCATGGTGAAGATTCTGAATCACAAAAAATGCATAACCTAACTAAATACAGTTTCCTAAAGGTATAACTAGGAAACGATTAAAATATTTGAAACCTAATTAAGACTTTAAAATTGATTAGAGGTTATAAATAAAATTCTAGATCTAAGCACCACCAAATGAATGATTTAAATACCATAAATAGAAACCTTCTAAGTTTAGATGAATTTCCAAAATTAGAAACTTTTCTAAGTTTAGAAATTGTCCAAAATTAAACGTCTCGAAAAATAGATAACTTTCTACAAATAGAATTTTTCTAAAATTAGATGATTTTAAAACTTTCCATAGACAGAAGTTTTAAAATTTCAAAATTTAGATTGCTTTCAAAAATTAGAAAATTTCTAAAATAATGCATCTTTCCAAGATTAGAATAATTCTAAAAATAGAATTTAGCTGAATTTAGAAGATTTCTTAGAAAAATAGAAATTCCTAAATTTAACAACATTCTAGATTTAGTAAAATTTACAAGTTTAGACAAATATTCTAAGATTTCTGCTTATTTTTAAAAATCTTTCTAATTTAGGTAACTTTCTAAAATTAGAATTTCTAAATATAGAAACTTCCAATTTTAAAGAGTTGCCTAAGTTAGAGAACTCTAAAAATAATAGTATTTCTTAACCAACAAAGTTTCAAAACATATATTTTGAATTGTTCCCCGGCAATGACGCCAAAAACTTGTTCTGCAATAAAAAGTTTTACATTTGTTTTACTCTCAAGCGTACGAACCATTAAATAGTATAGCGATTGAGTGCACAGTCGATCCTACAAGGAACATTCAAAATATATGAAAAAACAAATATATGTGATTGAAATTGTGTATTTTAAGAAAAATAAATCTTAGAAATAATCTAAACATGAAAATCAAGATTCTAATCACTAGAAATATTACATTAGTTTAGAAACTCTCTAAATTCCTAAAATCAATACAGTATGGAGTCATCATCTAAAATTAAAATTTAACTATTATGAAATTTTATCTTTCATGAAAAGCACACATCTAGAAATTGTAAATAGCCATTATTCAATTAAAAAGAACAAAATTAAAATGCAAATAAAATAATTCTAACCTAGCTCAATTATTGAGTTGGATTTATAAGAATAAAGAATAAAGAATCAAGAATCAAAAAATTAAATAGAATACATATGGTACAGTGGAATTGGATGTAAGAAATCAAGGTAGCGTTGTTTTCCAAGTTTTATGATAAAATTAAAGCTTAGAATCCTGAGCTCGCTTAAATTAAACAATATTGCATTTATATTTTCCACTTAAAATTATTTAAAAATTAATCCATGAGTCTCAAAGATATACTCAAAAATTAGACCTTGGTCTGAACAGGTGTTAGGTTCTAGGTTCTAAATTTTCATCGCACTTTTGTAAACAAAAGACTTAGACACCTGAAATGGAAGGGACTATTCAAGCCTAAATTTTCATCACATCGAATCTAAAAGCATACAATTAAATTCGAACATGGTATTAAATTTTAGAAATAAAACCAAAGGGAAATAGTCATAACAAAGACATCATTTAATTGGAAAACCAAAAACTAAATATTTCACTGCACTTTGAATCTTATTAATAAACATGGAATTTCGAATTTACAGTGCTTGAAATTGAAATAGAAAAATACAAGAATAATTGGAAAATAAGAACAAAAGAAATTAGACCAAATACCCTTTTGAAGCACACGATTGTCTAGTGTTTCTCTTGCTTTCTCTCTTTCTTTCCCTCTAGTCCACGCCTATCGTTGAGTTCCAAAGTCCAAATTCGAAATTCGCTGCATGCGCATAGCATTTATTTATAGGTTTTTGGGTAGGAATGTATGGCTGGGATTGGTTAGGGTTTATGTGATTGATGGGCTAGGATCTAAGCAACTTAAGTGGAGAGTCTTGGAGAATGGGCAACTAAAGTGCATCGGCTAAGGCTTGGAGAGAAGGTTCCGTATGTGCATGAAATGGGATATGCGAATGGAGTATAGGCTAAGGTTGCAAAATCGTGTGAGGTGGATAGATAAGTCTTGGAGTGCAAGTTTATGATCTAATGGGATGATGAGGTGGCGCATGGGATGTGTGAAACAAGTAAGGGTGTGCGCATGAAGGAATGAGGTGTTACGGATGGAATTAGGAGTGGAGGTGCAAATTGGCAATTGGAGTTGTCGCTTGGAGAAGTTTTAGGAATGGGATATTACACATATGGATGTGAGGTTTTCGGATGAGGTGGAGGAGAGTTTCTTGCGCATGGAGTTACTAGGTTTTAGGTGTTGTGATAGTATGAGAGTGGAATTGAGGTGGCATGGACGTATGGGTAGAGTGGAATTAGGGATCGACTGTGAGGTCGCACATGGGGGTTTGGAATATGGAGTTGGACTATATGGGTATTTGAGCAATTGGGCTTTGACCTGCATGCGTTTTGAGGTTTGGGCTCTGGAACTCAAGCTTGTGGACTTTATGGACCCTTGTACTTGGATTGTGGCCTTGCCCACTGTAAAATGCACATGGACCCTTGTACTTGGATTGTGGCCTTGCCCGCTGTAAAATGCGCATGGAGCTCTCTGTGTATGGAACTTAGGCATGGCACAATGGATTGGGCTTCTAGCTCATGGATTTTAATTGGTCTTCTGGCGGGCTTTGGATCATCAACTTTATTTCTGGAACTTAAAATAATTAGTTCACCACTTAATTCTAATATATAGAAATAATCTAAATTCTCATAAATGGATCCAGATTATCCAATTTATAATTTAAATTCCTAAAAGTGTGGCAAAAATAGTTACTAAAATTCCAGATCTTCCTATTTATGCACAGAACTTGCCACTTCTTCTAGTTTTAGGTTATTTCTTGTATTTCCCAATTTTTACCTACAGAACTAAAAATAATATTAAATGCACCTAATATATATATATATATATATATATATATATATATATATATATATATATATATATATAAGGGCTAACTGGTTCAATAATCGGGGTAAAATAGTCACTTTTCAATACTCAACAGCTGGTGTAAATCTTTTTCTCTATTTTACTTAGAGAAGAAAAACCAAGTTTTGAACGTAAAATAAAATTGATTTTAACGATGTAACTTGAAATTTAAGGGGAAGGCGTATCTTTTCCTCTATTTAGAAAAACTCCTTTTTAGAAACCATCACTGACCCATTCTATTTCTAACTTACCCTAGAGTTAATAAAATGGGAAATTGATCGTTTTGATACTTTTTTTGCAAAATTCCACCAAGGTTTGGCTGTGTTTGAAAAACTCGAGGGAATGCGGGAAAACCCGAAAACTTCAGTTACTTGAATCCGCGGAAGCAAGAAGAAAACATAAAGGAAGAAGAGAAAATTACGAAAGACAGGCATTTTTTTTATAAACAATGGGATGTCTTGGCCAAGGCAAACATAGTGCCTAAGCTACCAACGGTAGCTTGTAGGATAAACATGCAATTTTTTTTATATTATTTTATTAACATTTCTTTTTATTAATGACTTCTACGTCCTTCTCCACAATAGGTATTGCAGAAGTCCTTCTAAACTGATCTAACTAATCTAGGTATTAAAAACTAGACATGACATTAAGATCGGAGAGAAATACTAGTAAAAAACTCAAGGATTTAGTCAAAAATCACCGTTTTGTCAAATTTTCATAATTTTAAAGAATATCTTGAAAATATTCTGACTTCACTGTCAGGTTGGGTAAATTTGTCTGATAAAAAAAATTCTAAAGCCCCGATGAGTTTTAAAGTCCAAAGACACTCCATCCGAGTGAATGAATTTTTTTATTTAAAACGAAGGTCTATGTTTAACGGTGTAAATTGAGTGTGTTACACTTAGTGTTTTAGGAAATATGAAATCATAGGAAAGTTTGTTATTACACAGATTGAGTACTAACTCCCTCCGTATATTTTTAAGACTTTGTCTTCCATATCAAGTTGGGGCTTTACCACATGAGTAATTTGAGGGGGTCAAAATCTGTGTAAGTAGAAGTGAACTTGGCATTTTGTTAGGTCCGGAATTTAAAAAAACAGATAGTGTATAAATTTGGAGTCTTAACTAGCTCAAATGAACAATTTTCCATAAAAAAATAAATTTAGGCCTATCGAGAAAGTCAAAATATTTACGGTTTTACCACACACTAAAAAGTGAATTCGAAAGGGTTATCGGACTCATATCAGACCAAACTTGGACTTGCGGGAAAACCCACTTCATAATTTTCACGACTAAAAGAACACAAATCACAATTAACAGTTCAAAATTACTCAATTAAATACTAATTCGGGTCAAGTTATTACAAATACTCTTGCTCAAAAAGCCCCAAATCTCTTTCATATCTCTACTTGAGCTATTGATTATTCTTTGATGGAGCAACTCCTAGGCCAAATCACTTTCATATACTTGAGAGTTATTCAAAGAGCTTTAATTGCATTATCAATGAGTGTGAGATTGATTTTTGTAAAAGGTGAGTACAACCTTTTTGAAGAAGAAGAGTGTATTCTACTTTAGATTTGTAAGTGGGTCTTTCTCCACCCGTAAGAGAGAATTTGTAACGGTTTATTATCCATCGTTAAAGGAAAAAGATAGTGTGTTGCAAATCTCAAGGGGATCTGTTGAGTCGACATAGGCGAGTATAACTGAACATCTCTAACTCGATTATTTAATTGTGCTTATTGGTTATTTACTTCATGCTTTAAAATTATGTGAATCATTAGAAGGTATTGTCATCATATCCAATTCATCCCTTTATGTAATTCCCTGGGCAACAAAAATAATAAAAAAAACTTAGAAATTCTTATAAAAATCCCTCCTCGTTGGAACTTTTTATGAGAAAGCATCTTTTAATGAATGAAAACACATTGAGCTATCTTCTCCTGGAAGATCAAGTAAAATATAATATTTAATTTTCAAGTACTCTACATTGTAAGAATTTTATAGGTTTTTAAAATTATAATCCAACAATCAAATTAATGAAAAATTGACTTATACCTTGTGAATCTTGGTCTCTTATTTTATCATTTCGAACATATAACTCTCTAAACTAATATATCTTTGAGTTATCAATATTTCTATAAAATCTTAATATAATATTTATGAAACTGTTATCTATTTACAGATATTCGGTATCAAAATCCGAGAGACAAGTGACGACTAAATTAGTCCCAGGGCACAAATAGCTTAACTTTACCTCGTAGATCTTTTGGGCTCCACAGGTGAGTCCACCACATAAATGATCGTCATGGAAGCATGAAGTCGAGCTGAGCCTGAGCTGGAACCGGAGTCGGAGCTGTCTGCATGGTGACGTAGAGGTATAAGAGGGTGAATGATTAGGGTGGAGAGGTTGAGATGGAGTTGGTTCGTCGAGGAGGAGGACAATCGTGCTTGTCTTACCAGATAGGGAAGGTGGGCCCTACCTATCCAGCTGGCAATCATACCAGACGATAGAGAAAGAGATGATTCTCATGAACAGAAAAAAGAGGCCCTCCTTTTCTCAACACTACCACTTTTTTTCATTTCTCATTTGTTTCTTGTGTATCACAGATCGAAAAAGAGAGAAAATAATAAAAAAATGAAATAAAATAAAATAGAGAAGAGTCGCTTTCTGTCTCCGATCATACTAGTCGTTATGATTCGCCCATGAGAAATCGACGGCCAAGATCTCTCTACGGCATCGAAGGGCAGAATCAGTATCTACGTGCCCCCACCGGGTTTGCCGATACTGGCATGATTTGCAGGAGACACTGTGAGACACGTGGGCTTGTAGGGCTGAGTCAGATTCCCTCAAAGTCAAGTTTTTTCTACCTTTTATTGCTAGAAAATTCATGTGCTGTTGTCAATTGGTGGCCAGCAGGCAGACAGTAGATGACCATTCTAAACGAATTCACCTGATTGACACAATAACTAGTTGGATCACTTCTTTGTCTGTTACTTTTAAAAAGTAATTTTATATATTATATTTAATTTATAATTTACTATGTACTATAAAATTTAATCCCGTGTTGTCATAAAAATTTGATTATTTTATTGTTTGTCAAAAATTTAAATTTTTAAAATGAATAAAACATTATTTTAGTAATTAATTTTTCTTTTCTTTTCTTCAATTTTTTTATCTCTTTTTATAATAAACAGACTTTTTAAAATAAAAGGAAAATATCTAATTTCTTATGTTCAAGCTTCTGTTCAATTGTGTAGAATGGCTTAGTTGGAAAAATGCTTATGTAAATTGTCATTGCCTCGGTTTGACTGAGTCACCTTGTTGTCCATTTCGTGACTTAGAAGGGCACTGCCTTGAAAGATTGAAAACAATGAATCAAGACTCAAGTGGTGTGAAGTTTGAATCAAGACTGAAGCAATTGGAAGATCAAGTGCTCGATCCAACGTCATCCTATATATGGTAATCACAATGGTAAATTGGTCATAGATAACTCTAGGGTGGACCACACACACCTAGGAAGACCTTGACTAGGCTTAGGAATTAAATTGGTAAAATTAATCAAAGCCTAGTTGACCTTGACAGTCAAACAGAACAAATGGAATTAAACTTGCAAAACTGATATATTGTTAGGACGATATATCTTGTATGGCAATCCATCACTAGGTACAAGACAGACCTATCGTGGTTCCCAATCCAACGTCTGGAATGACAAAGGTGTTGGTTGCAAAATACTGTCAAACTGGTCTGCTATCAGGCCGAGTCCATCATGGTTTGTAAAATATCGAAATGGCACCTCGTGACCCCTCGCAGGTCACGATGTCTCGCCTGGGATTTTCAGAGTTTTGGTTGGAAAGACTTTGTAATTTTCAGTTGGCCTCGGGAAGATACAATCGTTAGTGGCGACCCATCGCCAATGGGTTCCACGATCCATCGTGGACCACGACCAATCATCGGTGACCGTTTTATAGTCGTTCAGGTGCATTTATGTGCAACGGTCTTACAGGTGGGAAACATATTTTGAAATGCCACGACCCATCGTGCGCCATGACCCATCGCCAACTTATTGTTGGGAAAAATTCTGGTTTGCCTATTTAAACTCCGAACAGTTGGTAAGTTTGTTTGGACCCTTTGAATTGGAAAATCTTAAGGCAGTCGTAGAGAATCCCAACCTATCCCAACCCCTCTCTAAGCACTTCACATTGGTGAATCATTTGAAATCCAATTAATACTTTTATTGAGATCAAGAGAAAGAAAAACCAAATCTAGGATTTCATAGGAAAATCACATATCCTAGAAGCTCTTCCTAGCTGTGATTGTGCATACATTGGTGAACTGGTCAACAAATGATTCAACTATAATAGATCTTTGAGAAGCACAACATCTACTTCAAAGTGAACTACAAAAGGCTAGTGCTTCTTATTGTGTTTAAACTTCAAACATCATCTTGTGAAGTGGACTAAAGGAAGGAGCTTCTACCACTATAAAAATAGAAGGATAAGGATTAGACCAAGGTGGTCGTTCCTTTCAAAATTAAGTGTGATTGTGTAAGTGAAATTCCTACTCTATTGTGTTGGTGTAATTCCAACGCTTAGTATATTTGAGATAAACCAAGGTTGGGTGAGTCCATCAGTGGATGTAGGAGGGATTTACTCTGAACCACTATATATCGGGTATTTGGTTTGCTTGTGTGATTGTTCATTTAACTTGTGCACTCTTCTATCACACAACACTTTATTAATCTTGTTTTATCCGCTGCATTTGTTTTGATTAATCAAAAATTTGAAACGGTCATTAAAATTGGGGATTGTCTTATTCCCCCCCCACCATAAATGATTATATTTCAAAAAAAATAAACGAAGTTCTACATGAAATCATTAGTGCAATGAGGTGAGATCATTAAAGGAAACTAATGAGATGTATAAATTTCTTTACAAAATATTGACGTCACATGGAAAATCACTCAGGTAAAACTCTACTTTTTATCTGTAGGAAAAAAATTGGGGTTTTTCGTTCAAAATACCCAAGAAATGGCCCAATTCGTTTGCTGAGTTGGCAGAAAGTTTATTCAGAAATCGTGCTTGGGCGTCGCTTCAAACATATTCTACACCAAGTTGGCCCCACTCCATAGACTGTCATTCTTTCATTGTTAGAGTGCTTCCACTTTTCTCATGTTTGCTGATATTTGCCACTTATCAATTGACATATTCTATCAATTGGGGTTCTTAAACTCATCAAAACTCAATGAATTTTTTTCCAAGATTTCCTATTCTTAATGACTACACTATGAAATTTTTTAAAGAAATATGTTAAACGAAAAAATAATTAAAAATCGAACATTGAATTAGGGTAACACTGCCGAGAAATTCCAATCTGTATTTTGGTCGAACTTTGGTGTCCGATCTGAGGCATCTACTCAAATTATTTTTGTTTCAAAATCCTACAATGGCTAGATCTATGAGTCTAGCTTCCAAAAAACTTGATTTCGTCATAAAAGTCCATCGGATGCCCGAGTTATGGACATTTTTGTCAACAATGCGCAGATATGGAACTGCATAGTGGTTTTACCCATTCAACTTGTGATGGCCCAGGTCAACAAAATGTTAGTAGGAATGAGGGAAACTTACGATTATACGATTTTTTATTCACGATTCACACCCCTAGACCAATTTTCAATACGATTCGAGTTTGACAACATTGAGTAAAATTGGGAGTTTTGGCTATTTGAGCCTTGGATGGTCTAATTCTAGAGTTTTAGACGATTGGTGCTTAATTACCCCAAATTCTGAACTCGGTAAACTCGAGTTGAATGAGAAAACTCATTGGAAACCCAAATTGGGGAACGTCATACACTTGGAGCATTAGGAATATTTGTAAAATTCCATGCTCATAAGGTATTTGATAATATGTTTGAGTGAATGTTGCTTTGTGCATATTCCAATGCATAGTTGGGTAAAATTATGGTTTGACCTCTCTATGCTTATGTGTGATTGATTTGAATTTATTGTATCAATTACGTATGCATGAATTTCCCAAGTTCTCTATGATTAGATATTTACTATAATTGTGAATTCATAGATTTGTGATGTATTGAAGTATGATAGAATGTATGATAAATCAAGATTACCCAAGATGTGTAATGTAGGGCCTTGATAAATTCTCATAATTGTGTATGGTTATGAGTAATGTATGCATCAAATGAATTCTATGATTGTGATTGGAATTCTTAGATGTGTAATTCATATAATAACATGATGAATGTGTTTTCATGCCATGTTTGGACTTTTATGATGATATGTACATCACTAGTGAGTACTTATGTTGATAATAGTTGTGGTGGATCAAACTAATCATGTGTATAATGAATTTCCATGATTTGAAGAGTAACTTAATGAATGGTTAAACTAAGTGACATGGGTGACTTAAGGTCACGTATCTTATAACCCTAGGGGGTTAACTTGTGTTACAATGGGGATAGGCTAGCATCATTGAGAATGCATGGAATACAATATAAATGCTAAGAAAGCCTTACTTGGTTTACCCCAAGGAAAAGTATGACAACTGTAACGTCCTGTCCCGCTACGGACGCGTTATCTCCGAAATATCTTAAAAGCCGTAAAAGACGGTTATCGGGTCTATTTTTTTTTTAAAACGGGTACTACCTCCCGTTCGTAAGCCATAAGCTCAAAAAGTCAAAGAGCAAAACAAACAACATTTGACTAATTGAACATAGTTATATAGTCATCCAAACAAGCATACAGTAATAAGCCCATACAAACTAGAGTCTCCAAGTTTAAAACATAAACATGGACATAAATGCTTAACTACTATCGCTCCTCCCCTGGTGCTTACTTAAAGGGCCCGCACGGCCCCTCCCCGATCGGGGTACTTGAAAGGTAAGGGGTGAGCTAACCAGCCCAATGAAGATATAACACTTATCACAAGTCAGTAACATAAATGGATATTATACGTACGAATGCAGAATCTCATAAGAACAAGAGTACCCATATGCATGAAATCCAAATAGACCACAACCAATAATCCATGGACCAAAAATCGAGACATCATCTCAATAGCCCACATTGGTCCTCCAACAATTCCAGTCTCCCTATCAATGCCATCTGGAGACTAAAGAATACGCAACTGCCTCACCCATACGAGCCATGTCAAAAAAACATCTCGACAACGCCGATGATAAAACACACAACTGCCTCAACCACACGAGCCGTGTCGGAAACCACCTCGACCTACGCCCGGGGAGCCAAACTCTAGGGCAGGCACCTCAACCGCCGGAACGCAACGGGGAGACCCGCATCACCTATGGGGGTCTCAACCGCCGGAGTGTAACGGGGAAGTCCTCCCAACAACCATCATCATCACGTCGCCATAACATATACACATAAAACGATCGTCCACCTCAATACCCAACGGTAAATTGTCCGCTGTGGGTTACCTCTTATGTATGCACATGATTTCATAATCATGTATAAGAACATAAGCATGTGTAACAATATATGCATGTAGTAAGGTCTCAAAACACAATCCCCATATTCATCATGGTCTCATTCACATATTATAAGTAGGCGCCCAGCATAAATTCATTCGAATGTTATGGATAGACACATAACTCGTTATCATTAAGTGTTAAGCATTATGTTTGACATCCAACACATAACTTATTCTCATCATGAATTCATTCAAATGTTATAGCTATATAAACGACAGAAGCGTGTATAACAATATAAGCATGTTCTAGCATAACCAAACAAAATCAACATCATGCATCATCATGCGAGTCAAAAGCACATAACGAGTTACTTAAACACCCCTCTCTATGTTCGACATGATTGCATTTGCATCTTATAAATAAGGCACTCAAAGTATCATCAACATCTTTCAAGTATCATATTCGATATCAATTTATCCACTTAAAGTTTTCTCGTAATAACGTATAGTGGACAAGAGTGCACTCAAACAGACCCCTCTCCACATAATCATTCTCAACGGTTCACCCTTACCGAGTGGCTTAATAATTAGAGGGTCCCATTCGAGTCACTCCATGTCCTGAAGTACATATTTGGTATATGCAATGCATGCTAAAACTGTGATAAGTCCCCTCACTTGTGTGCGCTTTCGAAATCGGAGTGAAGAAAACGGGTCGAAGGATTGAATAAGGTGATGCACGGGCTACCGAGCTCGAGAAACTGGGACGGGTCTGTAAAACTAGGATGGTCCCATAAAACTGGCTGAAACGGCTGAGAACGATCCTGCGAACGGGCTGGAACGAGCTAAAGAAGGTCTAGAAGCACTCTAGAAAAGATCCCCAAAACACGCTGGAAGTGAGCCTGAAGTGGACCTGAAACGGGCCTTGGCCGGGCCTAGAACGGGACTTGGGGCCGGGCCAGGCCAGGCCGAGCTGCTGGATCGGGCCTGGGCTGAGTTGCTGGGCCAAAAGAGAGTTGGGCTCGGATTTTCGGGGTTTGGAAAACTAGGTTCAAAAGGCTTGGTCCAAAACTCATGGGCCTATCATTGGGCTTACGAATCGGGCCTAGAAAGGGTGGAGGCCTGAAAGGCCAAACGGGCTGAAACAGTTGGGTCAGACCCGAGCTGCAACTGGGCTTGGGAAGCTCAACCCGATTGCAGAAGCAACCAGGGAAGGGAGAGGCGATGAGGGACGGCGGCGGTGGTAACAAACTTAGGGTTTTTGAAGAGAATAAGGGGAGGGAGGGAAAGGAAAGAGAAAGGATAAAGGTGGCGGCAGCACAACACAAGGGGGGCCAGAGCTAGGGTTTGCAGTAAAGGAAGAAGAACCCAAAGGAAAAGAGGGATCTAAAGAAGAGAGAAGAGGGGCGGCAGCAGCGGTAGGAGGGAGGGGGGATCAGAAACGGTAACAAGAGAGAGTAGGTTGAGAGAGATTTAGGGTTTCAGAGAGAAGGAGAAGAGCAAGGTGGAGGCGGCGGTGACAAGGGGGTTTTAGGGTTTGCTCGGGAAAGAGGAAGGAGAGGAAGAGAGAAGAGAGGGAGAAAGGGAAGGGGCGGCGGCTAGGGTTTGCAGAGGGGAGGTGAAAGAGAGAAGAGGAAATGGAGAAAGAGAAGGGGCGGCGGCTAGGGTTTGCAAGGGGAGGGGAAAGAAAGATTAAATATGGGGAGTCTTAGGGTTTAGGTTTTTTTTTTTTTTTTTTAACAAAAAAAAGGAAAGCATCACTTTGACAAAGTATTTTTTTTTAAATGGTAATCAAAATGTGATTTCAAACAATTTAAATGACAAAAAAATAATTAAAATATTAAAATTACCAAAATGCTTTTTGAGCTTCAGAGCTCGAAACCGGGGAACTAGGGCCCACCATGGAGCCTACACTATCCCCACTGCCACCAAAAAATCAAAAACAACTTGGAGATCCACAAAACTCTCTAAGATCCCAAAATATTGGGCCGGGTCATTACAACACTATCCCCTTTTAGGAATTTCGTCCTCGAAATTCAAACTAAACTTATACCTTAACTCTCAAACAAGACTAGTAATTGCATCCGCATCGTTGTCCCGTTACCCCAAGTAGAAGACTCTCTATCCCTGCATTGCGAAACCATCATAACCGAGCGGATAGCTTTGCCACAAAGCCTTTGCTACCTTGAATCCTCAATCTGTACTAGTCCCTCTTCCGACAGTAACAGAGCCCTCCTGCCAACTATGGGCAGTTAGCAACCTCTAAGTGATCAGTCTCACAAGCTCAGTAGTCTCCCTAACCACGTCTGGTCTTGACATCACTATGTCGGTGCTCTCGGAAAACTCAAGCGAGGTCTGCACGGTCTGACCTATAAGTCCCCATAAGGAGTCACCTTGATACAGACCTGGTAGCTATTGTTGTAACGGACTCAACCAAGTGTAACTAACTCTCCAACCACCGCTATGATCCAAAACAAAAGCTTGGAACACATCCTCTAAGATCTGAATGGTTTGCTCTGACTGACCATTCACTTGTAGATGGAATGTCATACTAAACATAACTGTGTGCCCAACTCTTTCTGCAAGCTCTGCTAGAATGGAGAGAAAACCTCGGACTCCAAATTAAAACAATTGACTTAGTTGCCCCATGTAGCCTAACTATCTCCGCTAAGTACGGTCAACTCAAGGTCTTAAGAGGATCTGCTTTCTCCATACCAACAAAATGGGTTGACTCGATCAACCGTTCCGCTATAACCCACACTGCATCATGTCTTAGAGGGGACTTCAGTAAACCAGTCACGAATTAGATAGTAAAGTGATCACACTTCCGCTAGGGAACCAAAGAGGCTACAGGCTGCCGGTGGGTCTCGAGCTCTATCTCAACCTGTAAGAGGTCAAACGACCGGTCACAAACTCAGTCACTGTAGTATTCATGTTTCTCCACTAGTACTGTTGACGCAATCATGGTACATCTTGTACATCCCAGATGCACTACAAATCTGGAATGATGGAAGTACTGTAATACCTCCTCGTAGCACTGCCCGGACAAGAATATATATAGTCTGTCTTGGAAGATCAAACCATCGTCTCATCTCACAATCCATCTAAAGAGTCCACTGCCACTGGTCACAGTATCTCTCAGCGCGATGTACCTCTCATCCGTCTGCTAAGCTCCTAAACACTATCATAAATCTCTGGCTGGACAACCGTACTGTAAAAATCTGAATGCTCTGCCCTTCGATCAGATTCAACAAAGCCCCTCTCGTCCTGCGACCCAAGGCATCTGCAACTACTTTCGTCTTATCGGAGTGGTAAGACAACACAAGGTCATAGTCACCAAGGTAATTCCATCCACAGTCTCTGCCTCATATTCAGCTCCTTCTTGAGTACAACACCACAATCACCAACTCCAAGTCATAATACACACTACACAGCTCAAACCATCACATACATGAAGCAACATAGAAAATCGCATAGCCGTGGCCTCTCTCTAGTACAATCCTCACTGAAGCAGAAGTCATACACTCATTCAACCTCCAGAAAACTGTCTCACAAGCTTCGTCCCAAACGAATGACACATTCTCACGGGTCAACCTTGTCATGGGTGTGGCGATCTTGGAGAATCCTTGATAAACCGCCGATAGTAACCCGCAAGACCCAAAAAACTGCGGATTTCAAGCACACTCCGTGGTCGTTCCCAACTCAAAGTTGCCTCGACCTTAGCCGGACCCACAGCCACATTGCCAGCTGACATCACGTGCCGAAGAAACTAAACCTCTGTCAACCAAAATTCACACTTGTTGCTTCGCATAAGGCTCGTGATCCCTCAAGACATGAAGCATGGTCCTCAAATGCTGCTCATGATCCTCCTCTAATACTGAACATATCAAGATGTCGATGAACACCATCGAACCCATCCATGCATGGTCCGAATATCATTTTAATTAGATCCATGAATGTCGCCGGGGCATTAGCCACCCCAAACAACATTATCTCAAACTCACAGAGTCCAAAACGAGTGCGGAAGGCAGTCTTCTCAATATCACACTCCCGCACCCTCACCTGATGGTAACCCGAACGAAGATCTATTTTGGTGTAAGCACTAGGATCATCTCAAGTGGTCAAACAGATCATCAATCCTTGACAAAGGATTCTCGTTCTTCATTGTAACCATGTTCAACTATCGATAGTCGATGCATAGTCTCATGGAGTCATCTTTCTTCTTAGCAAACAACGCCGGTGCACCTCAAGATGAAGTGTTAGGCTGAATGAAGCCAAGTGTTTCTAACTCACTGAGCTGTTTCTCCAACTCCAAAGTCTCTGCCGGTAACCAAGCACAAACTCGTAGAGCCATCCCCTTCTTGGTCAACAAGGCCGGTGCACTCCAAGGAGGGCGTTGGGTCAATTGTAGCCAAGAGACTCCAACTCCCCGAACTAACTCCTCAGCTCCAATACCCTACTGGCACCACCGCTTAATGAGTAACCGAAATAGGTGTCGTACCAGTGGAGCAGATTCACAACCAAGCCTAGCTCACGATGTGACGACAATCCAAGGAGCTTCTCCGGAAGGACATTCGGGAACCCTCGGACCACGTGAGGCATCTCAACATTTTCTTACCCCAAACTCTCCCTTAACTGAAGCTAGCCACCAAGCTGCCCAACTCTTCCACGCTCAGACTGTAAGTTGCAAGCCGCTCGACGAATGTATCCACCGCGAGGAACCGACTCATCACTCACCCACAGTAACAGTCCAAGATAACCTAAAGGGAGGACAACCAATCCATCCCAATGTGGTGTCGAACTCTGACATCTCCAAAACTTGTAAACCGACCTCCAACGCTAACTCCAAAGGTCAAAACGAACAAACCACAGATCTAGTCCACAACAAACGAAGCTCAAGACAAAAAGAAGTGGAACACTGGAAACGGGTAATACACTGATCAAGAGCTAAGAAATAACCACGTGAAAATTTCAAAGCACTTTGCTTCCAACTAACTTATATATCGAATTCAGACCGTACATCGGGTCCACCTGAGTCTCAACGGTAAACCCTACCAGTCTGACCTAAACAAGCCTTTCGCAAAAATCACAACTTCCTCTAGCCATAACACTGGACCCACGGGGATCCTAGAGCCAGACTATACAATCACTGGCTCAGACCCCAGGCACTCCCCGCAGTCCTAAGCACAAAAATGGGCCTAATGAACAACACAAACATAACAAGTCCATCAACCCTTCATGAAATTCCATCGGCTATCTACTGAGTTAGCCGGCCAGACTCACTCGGTAGGTGCCCTAAAGATTTCCAATAAATCTATTTCTATACCAAACAGTTAAATGCCAGGCCAACAACGATGTCCTCACTCCCTGAACATGAGTCCCCCAGGAACATAGGGGTAGTCCCACAACACGACCTCTTCCCAACGCTAGAACCTCGAGTAATCTCATCTCAATCACAATTTGAAGCCCTTGCGACTCCATCGCAGTACTCAAGCAACTTAAAAAAAAAACCACCAACGCGCCTCAAAGGTGAGGACTCCTCCTAACGTGGGTCCCACCAAGGAACACCTCTAATTACTCTAAGGAGTAAGGCCAACATAACTCCAAACCTAAATATTCATATCCCACAGCTCCCGTGACCACGTCACGATACTCCACCCACTCGAACAAGTGATTTATTTCACCATTGACTCATCCACGAATCAAACGCTGGGGAGTCTCATAGAGTTAGAATCCACTACAAGACACGTCTCAAGTATACTGACCGAAAAGTAATGCATCTAGCACACCACACAACCTAGGGTGCCAACGCACTACCCCATAACTCGGTTCCATCTACCATATCACATAGGGGACGAACCTATTATCCAATCAACACCACCTTTAACTCTAACCCATGCACAGTCCGAGAGTTGAACCATGCTCTGATACCAACTGCAACGCCCCGTCCCGCTACGGACGCGTTATCTCCGAAATATCTCAAAAGTCTTAAAAGACGGTTATCGAGTCTATTTTTTTTTTTTGAAAATGGGTACTACCTCCCGTTCGTAAACCACAAGCTCAAAAAGTCAGGGAGCAAAACAAACAACATTTGACTAATTGAACATAGTTATACAGTCATCCAAACAAGCATATAGTAATAAGCCCATACAAACTAGAGTCTCCAAGTTTAAAACATAAACATGGACATAAATGCTTAACTACTATTGCTCCTCCCCCGGTGCTTACTTAAAGGGCCCACACGGCCCCTTCGCGATCGGGGTACTTGAAAGGTAAAGGGTGAGCTAACCAGCCCAATGAAGATATAACACTTATCACAAGTCAGTAACATAAATGGATATTATACGTACGAATGCAGAATCTCATAATAACAAGAGTACCCGTATGCATGAAATCCAAATACACCACAACCAATAATCCACCGACCAAAAATAGAGACATCATCTCGATAGTCCACATCGGGTCCTCCAACAATTCCAGTCTACCTATCAATACTATCGGGAGACTAAAGAATACGCAACTGCCTCACCCACACGAGCCATGTCAAAAAAAACATCTCGACAACGCCGATGATAAAACACACAACTGCCTCAACCACACGAGCCGTGTCGAAAACCACCTTGACCATGCCTGGGGAAGCCAAACTCTAGAGCAGGTACCTTCAACCGCCGGAATGCAACGGGAAGACCCGCATCCCCTATGGGGGTCTCAACCGCAGGAGCGTAACGGGGAAGTCCTCCCAACAACCAACATCATCACGTCGTCATAACATATACACATAAAAAAATCCTCCACCTCAATACCCAGCGGTAAACTGTCCATTGTGGGTTACCTCTTATGTATGCACATGATTTCATAATCATGTATAAGAACATAAGCATGTGTAACAATATATGCATGTAGTAAGGTCTCAAAACACAAACCCCATATTCATCATGGTCTCATTCACATATTATAAGTAGGCACCCAACATAAATTCATTTGCATGTTATGGATAGACACATAACTCGTTATCATTAAGTCTCAAGCATTATGTTTGACATCCAACACATAACTTATTCTCATCATGAATTCATTCAAATGTTATAGCTATATAAACGATAGAAGCGTGTATAACAGTATAAGCATGTTCTAGCATAACCAAACAAAATCAACATCATGCATCATCATGCGAGTCAAAAGCACATAACGAGTTACTTAAACACCCCTCTCTATGTTCGACATGATTGCATTTGAATCTTATAAATAAGGACTCAAAGTATCATCAACATCTTTCAAATATCATATTCGATATCAATTTATCCACTTAAAGTTTTCTCGTAATAATGTATAGTGGACAAGAGTGCACTCAAACAGACCCCTCTCCACATAATCATTCTCAACGGCTCACCCTTACTGAGTGGCTTAATAATTAGAGGGTCCCATTCGAGTCACTCCATGTCCGGAAGTACATATTTGGTATGTGCAATGCATGCTAAAACTGTGATAAGTCCCCTCACTTGTGTGCGCTTTCGAAATCCGAGTGAAGAAAAAGGGTTGAAGGATTGAAGGAGGCGATGCACTGGCTACCGAGCTCGAGAAACTGGGACGGGTCTGTAAAACTAGGATGGTCCCACAAAACTGGCTGAAACGGCTAAGAACGATCCTGCGAAGGGGCTGGAACAAGCTAAAGAATGTCCAGAAGCACTCTAGAAAAGATCCCCAAAACACGCTGGAAGTGAGCCTGAAGTGGACCTAAAACGGGCCTGGGCCGGGCCTAGAACGAGGCCTAGGGCCAGGCCGGACCGAGCTGCTGGATCAGGCTTGGGCTGAGTTGCTGGGCCAAAAGAGAGTTGGGCTTGGATTTGCGGGGTTTGGAAAACTAGGCTCAAAAGGCTTGGGCCAAAACTCGTGGGCCTGTGATTGGGCTCACGAATCGGGCCCAGAAAGCGTGGAGGCCTGAAAGGCCAAACTGGCTGAAACAGTTGGGTCAGACCCGAGCTACAACTGGGCTTGGGAAGCTCGACCCTGTTGCAGAAGCAACCAGGGAAGGGAGAGGCGATGAAGGACGGCGGCGGCGGTAACAAACTTAGGGTTTCGGAAGAGAATAAGGGGAGGGAGGGAAAGGAAAGTGAAAGGATAAAGGTGGCGGCGACACAACACAAGGGGGGCTGGAGCTAGGGTTTGCAGTAAAGGAAGAAGAACAGAAAGAAAAAGTGGGATCTGAAAAAGAGAGAAAAGGGGCAGCAACGGCGGTAGGAGGGAGGAGGGATCAGACACGGTAATAAGAGAGAGTAGGTTGAGAGAGATTTGGATTTCAGAGAGAAAGAGAAGTGCAAGGTGGAGGCAGCGGTGACAAGGGGTTTTAGGGTTTGCTAGAGAAAGAAGAAGGAGAGGAAGAAAGAAGAGAGGGAGAATGGGAAGGGGCGGCGTTTTGGGTTTGAGGAGGGGAAGGGAAAGAGAGAAGAGGAGAGGGAGAAAGAGAAGGGGCGGCGGCTAAGGAATGCAGAGGGGAGGGGAAAGAGAGAAGAGGAGAGGGAGAAAGAGAATGGGCGGAAGCTAGGGTTTGCAAGAGGAGGGGAAAGAGAGATTAAAAATGGGGGGTCTTAGGGTTTAGGTATTTTATTTATTTTTCATTTTTTATTTTTTTATTTTTTATTTTGTTTTTATTTTTTAACAAAAAAAAGGAAAGCATCACTTTCAAAAGTATTTTTTTTTAAATGGTAACCGAAATGTGATTTTCAAACAATTTAAATGACAAAAAAATAATTAAATTATTAAAATTACCAAAATGCCCTTTGAGCTTCAGAACTCGAAACTGGGCGAACTGGGGCCCACCATGGAGCCTACACAATCGTCACTGCCACCAAAACACCAAAAAAAACTTGGACATCCACAAAACTCTCTAAGATCCCAAAATATCGGGCCGGGTCATTACAACAGCTCCCCAATGTCAACCCAAATGTGAAATAATGAACTATGGTTGATCTGATCCACTATGTGGTACATAGGCAACTGAGATCATTATGCCTCAGCTCAATCACAAGATGCATTGTGTCTCATCCATTTATATTAAGGATGATAGATAAAAGTATTAATTTTTGGAAACTCTTGGGAAGGGTTGAGATGAATTATTGTTGAATTTAATTGGATTAATGTTATGAAAAAAGGAGTGATTGAAACCACTATGAGATAGGTTGAATGAATTGCAAGGACTAAGAATATGTTAAATAAATCCAATGTGTGTATTTCAGGGTTGGTGTGTAGTCCATGTCCCTAAAATAACCCAATGTGATGAATATGTTGAATGCATGAAACATAATGGAATGTGTTATGCTGTTATCCTTGTGAAATTATGGTCATGATGTGATTATGCCATATATGTTGCCTATGTAATTGTGAATATGATACATTTGTATTACTCACTGATGTGTGCCTAGGAGGTTATCTAGGAGGTGAGTATGGGATGTTTTGGTAATGGGCATAATGAGATTGAGAATTACTAGTGTTGGGATGAGACCCAAAAAGTATATATGACTTCAGGATGTACCTTTCTCTTGTTTGGGCCCCACAAGTTGTAGTCTCCACTACCATGAGGAGATTGGTGTGAGAGGATAATGATTTGTTTAAGGAACCCTATTGAAACGGTGGCGTAGGCTATGGGACTTGGTCATGTAGGATTGCAATCGAGGAGTGTAGCTCCTATCATGCTTTGCGTTGTAAGTCACTCTCACGCTTGTTTGTGGTTTCCGTTGAAAAGTATAGCCCCTCACATGCATCGCGCTGTAGGTTGCTCTCAAGACTATTTTGTACACTTGGTGTATAGTTCGCACAGGGTCAGATACTCATGAGCCTATGCGGGCGGTACTAACTTAGTAAGACACATTGCGCAAGGTTAGATTCACGTGAGCCTATGCGGGCGGTACTGACTTAGTAAGACGGATTGCGCATGGTTGAATACTTGTGAGCCCTACTTGGGCGGTACTAACTTGGTAAGCCGTATGTGAATCACCTTAGAGTTGACTTAATAACTAGAGTGGTGGAGGGGCGCAGGTTGTGGTAGATTGGATGTGTTTCCTATACATCTTCCACTTTGTAAGTCGTGGCCAATGTCTCTCAAGGGATCATGATATTTTGACGGCTTGTTTCATAAAGGTGTCCTTGAGTGGACATTGTGTTCACATTGATGAGGTTGATAGCAAGACAGTGTTGCATAGCATGATTTATATTCCATTTCATACATTATTATTATGTAGGTGCATCTTTTACGTGATATTGATATTGAGACGTGGTATGGGTACGTCCCTCACGTGATTATGATGTTTGAATGCCCATTCCGGAGAGGTATTTTGGATGTTGGGGTCGACTTAGGAGACTTGGTCCCTTATGGTTGCTATCGATGAGTGAGTCCCTCGCATGCTATGCGCTGTAGGGCACTCTCGCTGTTATATAACACATTTGATGTGCGTTGATTCACAGGGCTAGATACTCATTTACCTTATGGGGATGGTACTACTCTTGTAAGGCGCGGTCCGATCGCCTTAATGTTTGACTGAATCACCCATGAGGTGAACGGAAGCAGGGCAAGGTAGACTTGATCACGTCAGTCGTGAGTCTCCCGCTTAGTAAATCATGGGCCCTAAGTCTTACTAGGGGTCGTTCTATATTTATGATTTGATATTGTTGCCACATTCACGTAGTTATTCATGCTAGTGTTGTTCCTACAGATAGAAGATCTCATGGTAGATGATGTGTTCCCTGGATGAGTTATGTCCAGGGATTGATTACACCGATGGAGGGATTATATTCATAGATGATTGATACCCATGGATAGATGAAACTCACTGATAGAGTGTTACCAGGGATGGTGATTAGTCACATGGATGTTGTTCCCATTGTAGACATATTGAATTCATGCCCTGATATTGGTTATATGATAGGCATATTGGCCCCATGATAGACATATTGGTCACATGGTAGACGTATTGGTCTTGATCATTCCATGGATAGATATTATTGCCATGGAGAGTCATTCCCATGGATGGTTATTCTCATGAAGGGCATTGATTACATAGGTGATTAGACCCATATTTAAAGTATTGTCGCCGATGAGGGATGTAGTACTTATGCTCGTGTATAGGTCTCATGGTTGATGTTTATCCCATGAGTGACATAGACTCCATGGTTGACGTTATTTTCATGGTCGGTATACACCTGTGATTGGCTAGACCCATGATGGGTGAGACCTATTTTATAGATGAGGCCCACAGATGGGCACTAAAATGTCCTGGTGTGACATCATGAATAGCACTGTGTTACTGCTATGAAACAAGTGAAATTAAAACTATGCAAGATATGATCTCCAATTGAGCAGGTAGGCAGTTGATGATTCAGTTCGATCAATTCAAGGGTCCAATAAGTCCTAGAATCTGCAGAGATCTTGTTACACATGTGGGTGTCACGTGTTTGTACTATGAGTTATGTATGCTTCAGAGTTAACAAGAAAATCTTGTTTCTCACATGCTCGTTGGGTCAGGGCGGGACAGTTGGGTATTAGAGCTTGGGCTCAATTTCCCCGAGGACTGTGTGTATGGGCTTTTAAAATCTGATGGAAGCATGAGATTGTTTTGGGACGCAATAAGGTGAGCAAGATTTTGAGTGAGGCTGGGACCTTCTCTTGCCACCAAATTTAAGTGACTAACATTTAGACCGTACCTCAGATGGGGTGACCAGAGTGATATTACAATATGAGCTAGACCTATGAGGATTAGACTCAAGTGAACCCTGAGTTGAGAGGTGCTGGATCTGGTTGGGTTTGGAAAAGTAGCTAGGAAATGGTTGGATTCTTTGAGTGGAATACTCTAAAATTCCCTTAGAAATTTTTGCAGAAATGGTTAGACTCACTGTCTTTATCATGAACCGATCATCTTGGGTCAGGTAAAAAAAACTGCCACTTTTTCCCAGAGAAGAGAGCTCCCCCATTGCCGTCGATCGATGGTACTACTGCAAAATTGTAGAAAGGATAAGAAAGAAGACAGCAAGAGACTTTTGCTGTCTCTTGCAATCCAATGAGAATTCATACAGAAATAAGGGATCGACTAGCTCTGCTGTGCAAAAGAGAGGTGGAGCCACCCCCATTCATTGATCTGTAGTTGCAGCCAACAAAGGAGAGGAGGGCGTTGGCCACCCTCTGTTAGAACATGCGAATAATCACTCATGCAAGCAGAAGTCAGCAATAGTCTTGTTGTGAAACAAAGATGCAAGGAAAGGAGGATCCTCTGAACCATCCAAAGTGATGGTTCAAGCTATCATAAGCTTAAAAGTTTGATCGTCTGGACAATGGAATTTTATACTGAAATGTTAGTCCGAACGTCCGAACGAACGAAAAATGTTCGCTCGGATGGTTCGGACGATGTGGAGGATTCGTTCTTTCTTAAAAAGCAAAAGGAAAAAGGGTAATTTCACCCTAAGAAATCAAAATCGGGTCTCCTAGCAGAAAAGTCGGGTGTCTGTATGGCCACCCGTTATTTATTTATTTATTTATTTTTCAAGCTCTTTTTTTCCAAATAAGCTTATATGGGACCGTGGCCCACTAATCCTCTAACCATGTAATTATAAATATTTTCCTTCCATTATTTTCCAAAATTAATTGGGTTTTACCACAATTTAAATTTTTATTCTAAAATAAATCTTATTTTCTCAAAGTAAGTTTTCAGTTCAATCTTTCCAAAAATAAAATAATTTGGGTCCCACAAAGGATAATTTTAGAAATTTTTTAAATTGATAACAAAATTAAAGAACTTGGATAATAACAATATTAAAAATTCCATGATAGTTGGGGGCCTCACAAAAGACCAAATTTAGAAATTTCTAATATTGAAAAGTTTTCAAAAATAGACACCTGTTAATTTTATAGTCTCGGGTCAAAACTTGGTTTTTTAATTCAAACATTAAATGCAGACAAATCCATACAAATAAACAGGCAAACATAAACCATACCCGATAAAAATCTACCCAAAATTTCTAATTGGGTCAAAACCGACTAATTAAGGTCGGGTCATTACAACCTACCCCCCTTAAAGAAATTTTACCCTTGAAATTTACTAAGATACTAACCTTGATCGACGAACAACTCTGGACACAACCTCTGCATTAACACACAACCAAGCTCATCTCTGGAAGCATCACAACACTCGACATAACGAAGGCGTCTTTCTAGAATATCAACAAGCGATGAAACCAATCTTTTTTTCAATTCTAGGAATGGTTTCCTAACATGCCCTGCTCGATACGAACTCGGCACCCTTTCTGGTCAATCTAGTCATCGGTCCCGTAAGCTTAGAGAAATCTTAATAAACCTCCGATAATATCCAGCTAAGCCTAAGAAATCTTGTATCTCAAAAACACAGCGGGGTCTCTCCCACGTAGTACAACTTCAACCTTAGAAATATCCGCAGACACACCTTCTAACAAAACCACAAGACCTAGGAATTGTACTTCTGTTACGAAAATTCTGACTTACTCCATTTCACATATAATCTGTGAACACACAAGATCAAAACCCATCACATTCTTTCAGCGATCACTCCATTGTTGCATATGTCACGTCAACACAAGACTTGCACCTCCACCTTTGGTAGACCCTACATGGGTACCTTTACCACTTGTGACATGGTAGGGATCTCTACCTCCAGTCTCAGTAGTTCTTGTAGTGTTCGTCACATCTCACAATGAAACCATTCATAGGCTAATTATACTCCAACATCCTAAACATAACTTTCATATTCTCAACTTAGATCAATAAAATAAATCACTAAGTAAAGGTGCCTCCACAACTCAAGTATTATGGGTCTCGAAACGTGTCATAATTCAAGTGAAATCTATAGTTCTCAACTGAATTAATAAATTCCAATATTCGTTATTCAACACTCCAACGTCAAGTCATCAAACACGGCCCAAAGGGGAAACACAATCTATCAACAATTCACCCCTTGCAAGGGACAACTAGACACCCACCTCTGTAAATAATTTAAAAGGTCCAATGGGAGAATCTCCAATCCACACCCAAAATAACCTCACATCTTGACATATCCAACCCCAACGAATCAAACACCCACTTACAACCACAAATATTTAGGACATGACACCTATTAACTAGGTATTCCTCAGTCGATGAATAAATCAATATGCCATCAATAAAGACTTCCACAAACTGATCCAAACACGGTCTCAAGATCTTGTTCATCAAATCCATAAATGTTGCAGGAGCATTAGTCACTCCAAACGGCATCACAACAAACTCATAGTGCCCAAATCTTGTGTTGAAAGCTTTCTTTACAATGTCACATTTCCTAACTCTCAGCTGGCAATATTCAGACCGCAAATCAATCTTGGAAAAAAAACATCAAGGTCCTCTTAACTGATCAAATAAATCATCGATCCTAGGGAGAAGATACTCGTTTTTAATTGTCACTCTGATCAACTGCTGATAGTCAATACAAAGTCTCATCGATCATCATTTTTCTTAACAAACAAGGCCGGTGCCTTCCATGACATACTAGGTCGAATAAATCCAACCTTAATCAATTCAGTCAACTGACTTTTTAATTCATCCAGTTCTACAGGAGCCATTCTATAAGCAGGCATAGAAATAGATGAAGTACCAGGAATCAAGTCAATCGTGAATTCATCCTCTCTACGGGGTGGCAACCACTCAAATTCTTTGGAAAAACATCTTGAAAGTCACATACCTCTCTAGGCAACCGCATCTCAAAAGACTCTGGATTCCCCCAGCTAATACTAACCACTTGGCCTACTGCTCTCGGACGAGGCACAAAAGGTTTAGAGGATAGGCTCAGTCTTTCGCAAAAAACTCACCCATTAGGGGATCTACCACCCACCTTTCTCTTATAACAGTCTAAGGTTACCTCAAAGACTATCAAGTCTACCCCGGATGGATTGTTTAGCAGCCTAGGCTGACTAAATGGCCCCATCTATTGCCAAACCAAAACTAATTGGTCTCGCAAGTAGGACGGAAGTCAAATAGCCACCATACAATTCAAATTTGTACGTCTAAAATCCTAGGAACCCTCTCCCTATCTTGTGATTGCACCATATGAAGGTACATCTTCATCATCAACAAGATCAAATGGAGAGTTATTGAAGAAACACAACTCAATTAAAGCTTGAGCTTCAAAGGCAAGTGTTTCTTTGTGTTTTTATTTTCAAACATCATTTGTGAACTAGACTAGATCATTTGATCAAACCACCATAAAAAATAGAGGTATAAGGATGTAGACTGTGGTTGGTCGAACCTTTCAAAATTAGGAGTGTGTATGTGAAAGTCCTACACTATTAGTGAGGGTGTAATTCTCCTCTTAGTGAATTGGGATAGCCTAAGATTGGGTGAGTCCAATAATGGATGTAGGTTTATTAAATCGAACTACTATAAATCGGGTGTCCATATGTTTGATATCTTGTTTGTGTGAATCTCAAATTAATTGGCACATATCTTGTTCACACAACACAATCCCATCTTGATTAACTTTGTCATTCCAGTTCATTAATTAGTGTTAATCAAGAAATTTTATTAAAGGACCGAAAAATTTCGGATTGGTCTATTCAACAAACCCCCCCCCCCCCCCCCCTCCTCTCTCTCTCTTCCCTCGAGACAATCGGATTCTAGCACTCGGGAACTTTAAGATTTTAATAGCTCCTATTTATGTCAATTTTTTTTTTTTGTATATTGTTGTTGTTTTACATTTACTCACAAACGCACGAACCATTTAATAGTACAATGTTATGAGTGCGACGTCGGGAATCCACAAGAATCATGGAAAATATATCTGAAATATTACAAAAATACATTAATCATAAACTTTGAAATAAATTCAAATGAAACTTACAATGGTGGAATTAATTAAGAAATCTGCAAATAACCTAAATCTAAGATTAAATCTAACTAGAACACTTATATTTAATTTCCAAACTAGTTCCTTCTTTCAAAGAATTTTTATGAACAAATAAAATAAAAGAATAAAAAAACAATAAACTATTCACATAATTTACAATGGAATTGAGACAATTATTTAAGGAGACATTTTATCCCATTTAAAGATAAAATCATGTCCTATACTATGAAATCATCTAGAATTATCAAATACATTATGGTGTCCATTATATAAGAAATTCTCAATTCATGCCTTAGGCTTAGGAATAATTTACACTTGTATTCCTGAATCTAAAATAATCTACTTTTAATAAGAGCCTTAGATCAGAAAATAAAATAAGTCCCACCAATCCTAACAGGGTTCTACTTTTCCTTGAAAATTCTCAAAATAATTTCTAACATAACATTTATAAAATGAATTAAAATAAAAGAATCAAACTATCATTACACGATATTCAATAATTGGAAAATCATACATCTAAAATAAGCTACCATGAATTTTGTTTAAATAAATTGAAATATAGAATTACAATGCTTATGGAGTTTTTGCATCAAAAATAGAAAATAAAAGAATACAAGAACTTACAAATAAAATTTGAATATCCCTCTCTTTTCTAGTCTCTTCAGCCTCCAGTCTTCAGTGTTCCTTCAATCCCTTGCTCAAATTTGAATTGTACTGTTCCCTAGCATCCCTATTTATAGCTTGAAGATGGAGAGGAATAAACCTAAGAAAGCAATGTGGGACTTACTACTTTGGGTGAAAATTGGAGATTAAATCTCCATAGAATTCGAATTTGAGATTGACTGGAATCCTTGCTGACTCATCTAGATCCAAAAACCGCCTCTCTTCCTCCATTTTCTTTACACATTCTGACATATGTCCTCCAGATCCATGCAATTTTTACATGTGTCTTTTTGGAGAAGATTTTTCCGCAAGTTTCTCTTCTTTGCAATCTCTAGAATCTAATCCACCTAGCCTCTATCCTTCCATTCGAATTCAACCTAAAATGTAGTCAGGTTCATTGCATTATTTACTCCACAAATCTTATCTCAATCTCCTCCACATCACCAAAATCGAGTTGCATAGTCAATTCCTGCTCCATACGAATTTTAGAGATTGAATTGGAATTAGGTTTTTCCAATTGGGAACTCTGGTCACTTGGCATTCACTGGTTCATTCGAATTTCACTGGCCCCATCTTGGGCTTGACTTGCAGACTTGAGCTTTAATTGAACTTGGACTTTCAACAGGCCTAGGTTTTGGGCTTTGACTCATGGGCTTTCAAGTGCAAGCTTCAACTTGAAACTTGGGTAGTGGGCCCACTAATGTGTTGTAAAATTTTACGATCTTTACAATTTACAAAGTCTAAAATAAAATACTATCATAATTCAATTTCTCATAAGTGAACTTGAATTACAATAGTTTACAATGAATTCCAAAATTTGGTGGTAAAATTACAAACTTTTCAAAAATAGCAATGTGGCCCACTTCTCTGCACTTATCTTCAATTTTATTCCTTTTTCTTGTATTCTCTAAAATAATCTGCAAAACTCAAAAACACCATTAAACATATGTAATATTCATAAAATAAAAGCTAATTAATCTAATATCCAAGGGTGAAGTAGTCATTTTAGAATGTTTATCATATACTTCAATTCAATTATGATTACGAGATTTTTATTTATTGCAAATTTATTTTAGTTGAGTTGTATTTTAGTTAGAAAGTTTGATTTTTGAAAAAGCCTAGGTAAATAGTAATTTTACCATATAATTTTAAAAATATAAAAAATGGTTGAGATACTTACTTTAAGTTTGTATATTATTTATCTTGTACTAATAAGCCTTTTTGTATTTGTCTTCCTGATCATCTATTCTCTATTCTTTCGGGTGTTCTTATGCACGACTCGACTTCATTGTCTAGAGGCTTAAGCCTATGCCTAAACCTTGAGAACTGTGCAAGATACTTCTGTTCTATTTAGTGCTCTACTTATTATTGTCATTTTCCAATTATCACCCGCTGAACACTTACCCATTCAGAAGTGAGGGACATACCATATCTTAAAGTGGCTAAGGCACTCTGAATCTAACTCGTTCAGGTATGGGGGACCTTTTTTTATGGCTATCACACTCTGAAGCTAACTCACTAACCCCGCTAACATATTTAACACACTAAATTATCCGGAAGTGAGGACCTTCATTACTTTCTACACTATCCTTATATGTTGTAAGTTAATTCGAATTTTGATACCTTCAGATATGTAGGGTCTTTTGTATTTTCCGCACTTTGTTTCATTTTAAATATGCACACTTTGCTTTCAAAGCGTCACATTGCTTTTGTAACGCCCCGCCCTTTTTCACTTTCTTCTTTCCGTAAAATCAGAGTCTATTTTTTTTATAAACAAAGAGTGATAGAGAGCGGGACGTCACGACGTGAGCTAAATCCGAACTTCCAAAGTCCGACCCTTAACTGGCCAACCCTATGTGTGCATGGACTCAGTCCATGAAAATGGTTCACACATAGCAATATCAACATGCGGAATAAAAATCATAACATGCGGAATTATAATAGAACCACGTTCTATTCCATTCAGATACCAAAGTACGTTAAGTTCTTAATCATCATTTCAAATACCGTAATTATCAAAATAACATCCAACCATCCAAGTTATTACATTCCCAGAAACTAGTTACTCAAATACATGTTCATAAGTAACTTTATTCAAAAACGTATAAAATAAATCATCCAAGCTCCTATGCCTGGCCCTCCTTGCGTTCATCGTTCCCCTGTTTTCCTGTGTCATCCACTAGGGTAGAAGTAGGGCGTTAGAACAATGCGCCCAGTAGGTATTCCAGTTACGGCTAACACATGGTCAGTACAAAACATACATAATATTGTAATGTCAAAACCATATAAATCCATGCCATGCAATGACAGCAAATGCAATGAGTCCCACCCATCACATGTACATAAAAGTACCCATCACATAGGCCTTCCAGACGCCCCGGCGGAGTGTGGACCCTCTGATTTCTTCATGATGGAAAAACACATCAAAGTACCCCATATAGGTTTTTCGGACGCCCCGACAGAGTGTAGCCCCTCCGGTTACCAATCCTTCACCCCATGCCATGCATGAGATGCCAATGAACACATGCTATTTTATAACATAAACATAGCATTTAAAATCATATTTAAAGCTCATGCTCTTTCCTCATATAGACATAGCATTTAAAATCATCATTTGAAATATATCCTTTGCAGCATAAATTCATCAAAAATAAGATAAACACAATGTACATAAACGATGGTTTCAAAGAAGTGGAATCCTACCAAAGACCGCTAACGTGTGATGGCGTCTTTCATCCGGTAACCGCTCACGATCGTAAACGCCTTTTGAGGTCCCGTTACCTTATAATATAACAATTAATCATAACCAAGTCCCACTTGATTTTTCAAGTTCCAAGTCCATAACAAAACCCCATGGGGTTCGGCCATACACCATGGCTGAAGCCCATGGTCCATTAATTCAATTAATTACCATGATGCCATTGTACATAACCATAGCCACTTTCTTTGCTTAGGTTCCAAAATAATCCATACACATAGTCCAATAACTAATTCATGGGGTTCAGCCATACATCATGGCCGAACCCTATGTCCATTATTTCCATATATTTACAACTTTGACACCCATGGCCATCCTTCCACTATTCTCACCCTTCATGTGGATCTATCATAAACAAAACTCTAAGTCCAAAATGATCTATCACATTTCATGGGGTTCGGCCATACACCATGGCCGAACCCTATGTCATTATTTTCACAAAATTACAAAAGTGCCATTGATTCCCTCATTCATTTAAATTTACCATAACTAGAACCTATAAAATTTCCTTAACCAAATCAGGTCATCAAATACACCTCATGGGGTTCGGCCATACATCATGGCCGAACACATGATTCTCCACTTTGGCATGTAATTACATTTTTGCCATTACCTTCATCATCAATCCATAACATACATTTGTATCCTTCACTTTATCTACAAAACACAAAACATAACCCACAATTTTGATTCATGGAGTTCGGCCATACACATGGCCGAACCCACTGATATCTTTGTTTCCAATTTTATCTCCACCCTCTATATTTAGAATGTTTCCAAATTAAAATTCCCTATTTAGAAAGTTTCCTAAATTAGTACTTACTAATTTAGTCTTCACTTTCCAAAAATAGAAACTTTCCAAAAATAAACCAACTTCCATAAATACCACTTCTTAATTTGGCAACCTCCTTCCATAATTGGAAGTTTTCCAAATTTAGCAACCGACTTCCATAATTAGAAACTTTCTTATTTAGAACCCATCCTTCCAAAATTAAATGCTTCCAAATTTAGCAACCTTCTTTCCATACTTGGATGCTTTCTAATTTTAGCAACTCCTTCCATAATTGGAAGCTTTCCACATTGAGCAACCAAAATGGCACTTACCATTCCAAAACTACCCCATGGGATTCAGCCATACACCATGGCCGAACCCTATGGTTCATGATCTTGACCATTTATTTAATTCCTTTAAATTTTATCAATATCCTTTTTCATGGGGTTGGGCCATACCCATAGCCGAACCCTATGGTTCCATTAAAAATTATTAACCTTATGTCCATGTAATCCAATGCCTATGAAAACCCCAATTTCATAAATTTATTTGGTGGGGTTCGGCCATACGCCATGGTCGAACCTCACCCCTCCAAACATCATATTACATTATCAATGATCTTCCATTTAAAATCCTCTTAAACACATAAGTATAAATCCCTTATCTTCACTGTTTGAAAACCCCATAAACTTATTAATAACTTTCATGGTTTTCATTCTTAAAAACCCAATAAAATAAATCAAGTCTTTCCATGGGTTTCGGCCATGTACTATGGCTGAACCCTATGGTTCTTTGTTTCCATTCAAATCATTAAAACTTATCTCTAATCTTCTTCCATGGGGTTCGGCCAAACACCATGACCGAACCCTATAGTTCTTTTATTTCAAGATAAATTTATCAAACAAAGTACTAACCTTTTTCCGATTTCTTGTTCTTCCAATCTTTCTTCTTTCTTCTTAAATTCTTTCAACCAAAAACACCTCTTGATGGCTGCCTTCTTCTTCTCCTTGCTCCTTAGCAAGAATGACAATTGAGAGAGAGAGGAAATAAAATTCGACTATGGGGTTGTAAAACCGTGTGCCCTTCCTATGCCTCTCTATATAAAGCCTTTCCTTGGTCCCAACTTTGGAAGGTGCTTAAGATAGCCATTGCCGACCTTCCTTTCTCTTTTAATAACCTCTCATTCGGCCAACGCTAAGAATATAATTGTCGTGAGCCCTTGGGGTTGCTTCTCTTGTATCTATCTTCCAATTAGTCCAATCTATACTTAGATAGTGCCATGCGCCCCTCTCCCTTTAATTTAGCCATTACCTTAATCAAGGAAACTACCCCCTTTAAAAAGATCTATGCGCATCAAGTATAGATTGAAACATCTTCCACACGGCCATGCACAATCTTATTTAAACTTGGACATTTTCTTAGAATATACAAATCCAATTTAATTAGAAAAGTCCCTCTTTAAATTTTCTAGCATATCACCTAGATATGCATATCATTCATGCGCATAATCCTAGATTTTTACATCTAAAATTCGGCCATGCAATCTTTTATTTAAATTTAGATATAATGCATCACTAATTAATTCAACTCCATTTAATTTTAATAAAACCAATTCCACAATCAATTGGGTCCTAATTGGGTCATGGTCCAATTCTTTATCCATATAAGATCAAATCTAAAATTCACAATTAAAATAGATAATTTTCATATAAAATAATAATTGAAAATCCGGGGTGTTACAGCTTTATTTCTTACTTTTTCAAAACAAACGTCATACTTTCGGTGAAGAGATTCTACCACACCCTTTCTCAAGAAATGCATTGCATACTGTATTAATATCCTAAAATTGGAACAATTTACTCTAAAAGCAAGATTGAGACCCATCGACATTAAATAGATAGAAAAGGTGTGATCGGGACCAAAATGTGATACCAGACACTGATTACTCGTGAGGGGTTATTTTATCAGTTGTTATATACTGATATAAACATATAAAAGGTGTCTGGGAGCCGAGGCTTAGCCGTCTATAACGTAGTATGAGACTCAATTTATGGGCGTGAAGGGTTAATTGGTATTTTAGTTAAGAGAAGACATATTGAATGTCGATCTCCAATTTATTATTTTTTTGGAAGTACGCGTTATTCTAACAGGTATAAATTTATAGGTTGTGTAAGTATGGTTACTCGATTTCCGTGTTGAAACCTAAAAAGGGAAAAATGGTCTTTTACCGCTCTTTGTTTCAGTTATTTAAATTTTGTTATTCAATTCCTAAAGATTATCTGACTATGTTCTGTTGTAACATGTTTATATTTTAAGTGAAATCATGTGGGACATGATAGGAAAATACATGCTAGTTGTGTGAGGAATAAAAAAAATGCCAAGTGTGGGGCATATCATGTCAAGTCATGGGTAATTTGTTGTGTGATGAAGCATATTGATTGTCATGTAGGCATTCTGAAATTACATGTCCTTAACTCGTTGGGTGAAGCACTAGGTTTGCAATGACCGTTAGTGTAGAGGGATTAATCTGGTTGTGTGAAGTATTGGGCCAGCGTAGGCCGCAATTTATATCGGATATGTTGGTTGTGTGAAGTACTGGTTTCTGATTAAGTCTAGTACATAATGGAAATGTCGAAAGACAAGGACAATATTTCAATTATAGAATACCCATCATAGAGAGATGATCCAACATAGAGAATTGCACATGCATTTTTGATGATCAACTTGTTGGGTTTGTTGGGATTTTTAATCCCCCAAATAAAACCAACACAACAGATGCAAAAATCAAATAAAACAATCAAATCACAAGAGATACAAGATTTACGTGGCTCGGCCGAAGCCTACATCCACGGGAAACACACAAGAAGTTTCACTAAAATCAAATGAGTTTACAAAATACAAATCCCATTCTCAAATCTCTCTCACGATTTTTTCTCTTCCCTCTCAAACCATTGTCTCGGTGGTGCCCAAAAGGGCCACCCACATGAACCCAAACGAATCCCTCTATTTTATAGAGGCTTTCCCAAACAAAAATAGCAAATAAAGAAGAAGTAGGAGAAGGATTAAGAAGTTTCCTAATCTTGGAATAGAAATTTCTATTTCAACTAAACACCAAATCGAGTCAAACCCTAATAATCTCCACCTTGGCGAGATTTGCAGACAAACAGATCACCTCTAATAATTCCACCTTGACAAAAAAATCTCATGCCAACAAAATGAAGTCCACCTTGGCATGAAATCTCATGCCAAACTAACGAACGAACAAACCAATGTTGAATATTGCCACCAAACGCGCCTGTAGGCGTCATACACCCGAAGATGCTTCCAAATGCGCCTCTAGACGCCACACACCCGAAGATGTCCAAACAATTAAGAATGTCGATCAAGTCCAAACTATACTTGAAGCCATCAAGTTCGAAAAACACCCAAATAAGATGAAATTTTTCTTCAAACCCGGTACACATCGAACAACCATCCAACTAAAAGCTGAAAACAAATCCCTATCGGGACACAAATGATAGGTTCAACCCGTATCCAAATCCACTCATCAGAATTGAATACAAATGACGAGTCAATCAGAGCTAACTAAAAATAATCATCTTCAATGAAATTATCAATAAATAAAAATACTCATTTTCCAAAGTCACACCTGAGTCATGACTCAATAATAATCCCAATTGAGGTATGAGTATTATTGATGCCCATTATGAGACCCTCTTCCTTTTTACCAAACAAATTACCTATAACGGCAAGAATAAAGGGCCACATCTGGCCAAAGCTAACCCAAACGATCATGTAAAATACCAAAAGTATTCCATTGTCGTACCACCTTTTCCATTAAATGGAGCCCACCCCTTACCACTCTTATGCATCAAGTTATCTACAATTCCATCATAGTTGATGAAGTGGTTTCCACTTGGCCAACGATGGGACTGATCACCCAAATCTGAACCCAGGTCCAAACGAAAAACCAAAGCTTTGATACCACTTGTAGAGATTTTTAATCCCCCAATCTACACAGCGGAAATAAATCGAAATCACACATAAAGAGACAAGATTTACATGGTTTGGCCGAAGCCTACATCCACAGACAACACACAAGAAGTTTCACTAAAATCAAATGAGTTTATAAAATACAAATCCCATTCTCAAATCTCTTTCACGATTTTCTCTCTTTCCTCTCAAACCCCTCTCTCGGTGATGCCCAAAAGGGCCACCCACACCAACCCAAGAGAGTCCCTCTATTTTATAGAGGCTTTCCCAAACGAAAATAGCAAATAGAGAAGAAGTAGGAGAAGGATTAAGAACTTTCCTAATCTTGAAATAGAAACTTCTATTTCAACTAAACACTCAATCGAGTCAAATCCTAACACAACTATGAATATGCTTATATGTCAATGTTAAGATATACTTGGCCATTGTAGTTTCTCTTCACTGGGCTTGTTGCTCACATCCCTCACGTTTCAGGGAATATCATCGAGGATAAGTTATAGTCTCCGCTAGAGCCTTGAAGCAAGAGTATTGTTTCCCATTAGATGGGAGTTTATTATTAATATTTTGAGAAACCATAAGTCGATTCTACACATGTAATTAACATTGTGATGTTTTTGGTGCCTATTCTGATGTTTATATTAACAAATGTTGTGGTTTTAAAGATAATGGTATCAGAATAAAATTCATATTTTGATCAGATGAGTTATGATGATGGGATTACTATTGTGCTTGTCAAAAAAAAAAGTATCACATTTTCCGGACCCACGAGAGGCGAGGCGTGACAGTTATCATGCACTTTTAATTTTCCCGTTAATTAAATTTGAATTTTAAGATTAAGGAAAACTTAATTGAATTCATAGAAATTAGTCATTTCATAATACCTATCCATGTCAATAAATTATTAGAAAATTACAAGATTTGTTTTCTTATTTTTCTGCATTTTTGTATTATTCTCAATTTCTTATTAAAACTTTTGATACTCTCGAATGAAAAATACATTTGATTATCTAAATGACCACGAAATAATGATATAATTACATCACTATAAGCCTAAATTTTTCTTAATTTTCTACAAAATTTTCAATTTTTTTGAAAAAACAAAAGAGAGAAATTGTAGCGTCCGCTACTGGTCGCTACCAACAGTTTTGGCACAACGGCCATAATAGCGACTATGAATTTTACACGAGCTTTTTTTCCAGGAACTATCAAAGGTAATTTTATATTTAATTAATCAAATGTGATCAGTTCTAACTGTTTTATGTGACACTTCAAATATAAAATATGAATATCTTTATCATTTGCCAAAAGAAAATAAAATAATAATAATAATAATAAATATTCACTTATTTATGCCCTTTTACTTCCCTTCCTATCCATTCATTTCTCCCATATTTTCATTCCTCACAAGCAAGGCTCTATCACCCCTACCTTGTGTCAAATGAGCTGTTACATTCCTAAAATAGAACTTTCCCCATTTACAATATTGGGGTTACATTGTAATTAAATTCTCTTCCTTATTTGTAATTCATCTTGTCCTATATATACAGTGAATCAGGGTCTCTCTCCCCATTACATTGAGAGAACATATTTGTCTCTATCTAACATGACATCAAGAGCCTAGTTCGATCATTATCGATTTTTCTTTTTTATCTCTTATTATTATTATTATTATTATTTTCTCTTTCCCTGCCCTTCAGGCACAATCGAAAAAAAAAAAAAATCCCATTGTTGTTCCCATTCCAGATCTGCACCTAGAGGACCGGCACCGGCGACAGATCATCGACCGGCGAGCGGCGCACATACCATCCTCATCTCGGTAGAGATTCAGCCGGCAACCAGCAGTCACCGATGACAGTTCTGAATCCTTCCCTTGTGCACGTCTCCAGTCCACTCTCTCTCAGATCTGATTCCAGATCTGCTTTGCGATTTTTCTTCCAACCTACACAGCAGATCTCTTCCCCTGGCCGAACCCAGATCTGAAATCTCAGATCGGTTCCACATTCAGCCGGCGGACAGAGGTCGAAACTCCGATAATCGGTCGAAACTCAGATCTGATTTCTCAGATCGCCGTCGACGCCGCACACATCAGTAAATTTGACTTCTCAGGTTGCCCCAACCGAACCCAGATCTGATTTCTCAAATCGGTTCCACATCCAGCCGGCGGACAGAGACTGTTCCACATTCCACTGCTCCAAGACACCTCGCCGAGATGTCCAGATCCGCAAGCCGGAGCACGATTCTGCCGCGCCTCTGCCACCATACAAACTCTGCTGAATCTTCCCACCTCATCTGCAGTCCCGTCCGATCTGGATCTTGACTACAGATCCGGCAAGTAGTGACATCCCGATTGGCTTGAACAGAAGCGCCGCAGAAATCCAGTTTTTGGGATTTCTTCAGCAGCAGGCGCTGCCGCAGCAACCCTGTCGGAGTCGACCGAGACGGCCATCTTCACCCCGCAGCAGGCCTGTTCGCGGGCCCAGGTTGCCACCAGCCCATCAGCAGGCCCAGTTTGCCACAGGCCCGGTTTGCCACAGGCCTATCAACAGGCCTAGTTTGACACGAGCCCGTCAGGAGGCCCAACCAGCAACCCCAATGGCACATGCGGACGAATCCAAGGGTGCTAGTGGATCCAATACCACCACTCAAATTGTCACCGTTCAAGGCGACACTTCCACCTTCTCCACTGGAATCAAACTGGACGACCAAAATTATTCCCTATGGCACCAAGTCATGGAGATGAAGGTTGCTGGACGAGAAAAACATGGTCACTTGACCCGTGATATGACCAAGCCTGCAGCCACCGACCCGACATACAACAAATGGCGTGCATCGGATTGTCAAGTCAAGAGTTGGTTATTCAATGCTATGCAACCCAATCAGATGAAACGGTTTATTCGTTATGACACAGCACAATAGGTCTGGGATGCAATCAAGACCACATATTCTGATGGTTCTGATGAGGCGAAGATTTTCGATCTACACAGAAGGTCATTCAAGACGACACAGAATGGAGCGCCTTTTACCGCTTACTACAATGAACTCACTGCGATATTTCAGGAGTTTAATCAATTATGCCCCAGCCATATGCAGCATCCTAGCTGACATTGAAATTAGACGCAAGGAGATTGACCGTCTCTGAGTTTATATTTTCCTTGCCAGTTTAGACAAGAACTTTGATCAAATTGGAGGAGAGATTTTGAGGATGGACCCTAAACCTGAACTTGAGGCCGTATATGCACATATTAAACCGACAGGGCACATGTCTGATGCTGGTCTTACATCCGACGCCACAACCTTGGCTGCCGCACTGTTCAAGCCATCTCGGCCACCCCCTTCGAACTCCGACTCTTCCCGTAACCGCCCTCCAATGAAGTGTACCAAGTATGGTTTAAGCTAACCATACAATTAAGGGCTGTTATGAGATCATTGGTTATCGAGAAGGGTGGGTTCACAAAGGGCGAAAGAAAGAGTCGAGCAGAACATCAGTCGCATCCGCTGCGTTCTCCCCGGAGATTACATCTGAACATCCACTAGGTACATCCGGCTCCACGTCCTTGGCTACCTCAGGTATCTCCCCTTGCACATCTTCAATTACTGGTAATAGATCATGAATTATTGACACTAGCGCTACTGATCACATGACCTCTAGTTTTACTGGGCTACACTCTCCCAAACCATCAAACCAAACACATGTCACCAGTGCCAATGGAACCACCTCTAGTTCTAGGAGAAGGGTCCCTATCTCTTACATCATCATTAAGTTTATCTCATGTCTTGGTTGTCCCATCACTCGATTATGACTTATTATCTGTTCCTCAAATCATTGATTCCCTTAATTGTACTGTGTGTTTTTGGCCCTTGTATTGTCTATTTCAGGACCTTCTCACCAGAGCCGTGATTGGATGTGGTACTAGGAGGGGCAAGTTGTACTATCTGGATTTGACAAAAGACTGCAGTAAGAAATTGGGTCAAGCACATCATGTTCGAGGAGACGAGTCCGTCTGGATGAAAACAATTTGGTTGTGGCATAGACAATTAGGGCATGCTTCTTTTGGTTATTTAAAACTTTTATTTCCATATTTGTTTTCCCATTTTGCTGAATCAGACTTTCATTGTGAAACTTGTATTTTGGCGAAAAGTCATCGCATTTCTTATACATTAAGATTGAATAAAAGTTTTATGCCTTTTATGCTTGTCCATTTTGATGTTTGGGGATCGTCACGAGTTTCTACAATTAGTGATTTTAAGTGATTTGTGACATTTATAGATGATTGCACCAGGATCACATGGGTTTTCCCCATAAAGCAGAAAAGCGACGTCCCTACGAAATTCAAACAATTTCATCAATATGTTGATACTCAGTTTGATAAAAAGATCATAACACTTCGGTCTGATAATGGCGGCGAGTTCGTCAACAATGACCTCCGTAATTTTTTGAGCCATCATGGTATTGTTCATCAAACCACGTGTGCCTATACGCCACAACAGAATGGTGTAGCAGAATGTAAGAACCGTCATACTCTTGAAGTTGTCCGCGCCTCGTTATTTGAGGCCCATATGCCCCATTATTTTTTGGGGGAGGCTCTTTGTTCGGCCGCTTATCTCATCAATAGAACACCATCCAGTACCCTTCAGTATCAGACTCCATTCTAGACATTGACCACTCTCCTCACCTTGCTGTCCACCCCAAATCTCGAACCACGTGTCTTAGGCTGTGTTGCTTATGTTCAGGTCTATCAGCACCAGCGTGGTAAACTTGATCCGTGTGCCCTACGTTGTGTCTTTGTGGGGTATGCTGCCACTTAGAAGGGTTATAAGTGTTTCCATCCCCCTACTCAGACTTTGCACGTTACAGCAGATGTTATTTTTCACGAGAGTGAATTCTATTACTCATGGGGAGATTCTGAGCATCTCCTGCAGGGGGAGCACTCTATATTTGTAAAAAGTACTCAGAATCAGATCATCCACGTTTCACAGACTGTGTCAGACCAGCATTAGCCAACACCTGAGGATGTGGTGATGACTACTAACCCACCAACTACAGTGATGCAACAAGAGCAAGAGACTCATTCGGATCATTTCAGTCCTACAGCTCATCCTACAGTACCACCACCTCTCATCCAATCAGGTCCTGAAGATCGTCCTAAAGATCCGACACAGGTACCGGAACACTCAAACTCAATTACTTTACCTGAGTCGAGTCATACAGGAAATGCAGGTTATCAGTTACCCCCTCGTACGACTAGAGGTATCCCTAGACAACAATATGATCCTGACACTAAAGCAAAGGTTAAATACCCTATTCCTAATCATGTGTCTCTATATAGGTTGTCTCCATCGTGTGTATCATTTGTATATCAATTATCCACTGTATCTATTCCAAGTAATGTGCAGGACGCTCTAACTCATCCTAAGTGGACTCAAGCAATGAATGAAGAAATGGAGGCCCTACAGAAAAATTCCACCTGGGAGATGACTACCCTTCCTAAAGGGAAGAAAACAGTAGATTGCAGATGGATATATACAATAAAATTAAGGCAGATGACACCATTGAACGATACAAAGCAAGACTAGTGGCGAAAGGCTACACTCAAACTTATGGGATTAACTATGGGGAGACCTTTGCTCATGTAGCCAAGATCAACACAATTCGAGTGCTCCTTTGCCTTGCAGTAAACCTTGACTGGTCATTACACCAGTTTGATGTAAAAAATGCATTCCTACATGGCGACCTAGAAGAAGAAGTTTATATGGACCCACCTCCAGGATGTAAGATGGGGTTCAGTCAGAGTAACATGGTGTGTAAACTGAGAAAGTCTCTTTATGGATTGAAGCAATCACCCAAAGCATAGTTTTGAAGGTTCAGCAAATCAATGAAGAATTTCGGCTACAAGCAAAGTAACTCAGATCATACTCTTTTCCTGAAACATAAGAAAGGTAAGGTCATTGCCGTTATTGTGTATGTTGATGACATGGTAGTTACAGGGAATGACCTAGAGGAAAAGGCAGCATTTCAACGCCATTTGGAAAGTGAGTTTGAAATGAAAAATCTTGGTGGTCTGAAGTATTTCTTAGGCATTGAAGTGGCTCGCTCAGAATAAGGAATATTTCTTTCACAACGGAAATATATTCTTGACATCTTGACTGAAACTGGAATATTAGCCAGCAAGCCAGCAGATACTCCAATGGAGTTGAATCACCGGCTTGGTGAATATCCTGATCAGGTACCCACCAACAAAAAAAGATATCAACGCTTTGTGGGTAAGTTAATCTACCTACCTCACACCAGACCTGACATATCATATGCAGTAAGTGTGGTGAGTCAGTTCATGCACGCACCAAGTGAAGCCCACATGGAGGCTGTAACCCGAATTCTGAGATACTTGAAGTCAGCTCCTGGAAAAGGTTCGATGTTCTCACGACATGGTTATCTAGATGTTGAGGGTTACACTGATGCAGACTGGGCTGGTTCTGTTACTGATAAGCGATTTACATCTGGATACTTTACCTTTGTGGAAGGCAATCTGGTCTCTTGGCGAAATAAGAAGCAGAAAGTGATCTCAAGATCAAGTGCTGAAGCAGAATATAGGGGTATGGCGCACGGCAGTATGTGAGCTACTTTGGATAAAGGATTTGTTGGGTGAATTGGGATTCAAACCCCAACGTGTCATGCAACTGCATTGTGATAACAAGGCCGCAATAGACATTGCACATAATCCAGTGCAACATGATAGAACTAAGCAATGTTGAAATTGACAGACATTTCATCAAGGAGAAACTCGAGGAGAAGATCATTGAGGTACCATTCGTTAAATCCGAAGATCAACTTCCAGATGTTCTCACCAAAGCAGTTACAGGCAGAGTTTTTCACAGCTCACTTAGTAAGAGAGGCATAGAAGACATTATGCTCCAACTTGAGGGGGAGTGTCAAATGAGCTGTTACATTCCTAGAATAGAACTTTCCCCATTTACAATATTAGGGTTACATTGTAATTAAATTATCTTCCTTATTTGTAATTCATCTTGTCCAATATATACAGTGAATCAAAGTCTCTCTCCCCATTACATTGAGAGAACATATTTCTCTCTATCTAACACCTTGCAGCCTACAGCATTACTCTCTCACTCTCTCTCCTCTCTCTCTCTCTCATGTACTTTTTTCTTCATTTTTCTTCCTATTTTTTTTCTTTTCTCTTTTACTCTTTACTTTATATATTATTTTTTCAGCCTCTTATTTCCTTTATATATTCTACTTTCCTTCTTTCTCCTTTTGCATTTCTCGTTATTTTTTCATTTTCTATTTTTCTTTTTTATCTCTCCTTTTCTTTTCCCTTTTCACTTTTGTATTTTTAATTTTTTAGCCAAACTTTTTTTTTCCTGCCAAATTTGTTTCTCCCAATTTCTCTTTTTCGTTTTCTCTTTGGATTAAAACTTTTTTCCTAACTTTTACTCTGGCTTTCTCATGACCTGGATTTTTTATTGGGCTCATTGGGCTTAATTTGGGCTTGGGCTTGGGCTCGGGCTTGGGTTCACTTTCTGAATCTGGCTCAGCTCAAGGCAATGAATGTTTGGACCGATACCAATGCATTAACATGTCTACTGATAGTGTTCGGGATACATATTTTGTCTTCAGGAATTTTTAAAAAGGACACTATTTTTTAATGTTTGGCAGAAATGACTTTTATTTACTTTTACTTTTACAGAATTAACAACAATAGCCCTAATTGACTGTTTACAAGTCATTTATAATTCCCAACGTCATTCAATTGCCTTCTTAGTTAATGGATTTTGAAAGCTCTAAGATAGAGATTAAAGAGTATTTTTTTTACAAGCCTATCAATCATGGGTTA
The DNA here is from genome assembly GCA_013350335.1 of Chimonanthus salicifolius. Taxonomy (NCBI): domain Eukaryota; kingdom Viridiplantae; phylum Streptophyta; class Magnoliopsida; order Laurales; family Calycanthaceae; genus Chimonanthus; species Chimonanthus salicifolius. The sequence goes on from CM023532.1 coordinate 56,715,399, forward strand.
AGCTTCACATAATTGGTGAAATTTGTACAAAAATAGTGGATAAATAATTTTGGGAGAACTCTTCCGTCCAATTGATGAACCCCCGTAAGATGAACCATAAAAGACCAATGATTTATAACAATCAAATTTTTTAATCTAAAATTAGAAGGATACGGCTACCATGTGTGAATTTTAATAAAACCTTTACTCACTCCCCCTTTTATGTCATTTTCTGCACAATCCACTTATTGTTGCTAATTTAAAAAGTTTTGTTCATCTTTTACCAGTCTTTAGTACAGATGCAAGACTATCACCATAAAATAAATCTTGACCTTTCATTTATTGAATGGTTGCGATTTTGTTTTAATGCTAACAAGAAATAAAAGGAAAACAATCCTAAAATGACAACAAACATAAAAGTGAGTTTCAAATTTTGATCGACAAGATGATCTATCTTTATCATATTAGTATTATAAAGATAAAGAAACTTTATTAAAAAGAACCAAAATAGAAAAAAATATTTTAAGGTTGGATTTAATGATTTGGAAGGATTTGACCGAAAAATCAAATAAAGTTTTAAAATTCATTTTTCCAATTTTCCCATTTTCGGATGAATTTTTTATAAAATACCCTTTTTTCTATTTCTAGTCTTTTTTCAATTTATTTATATTTTTAAATAATATCATTATGAGTGTCAATCAAATTCTTTCAGATCACCAAATCTAATTCTAAAATATCTTTTCCTATATTTGTCTTTTTTATGAATTTTCTCTATTTTTAAGATACTAATATAACATAGATAGATCAACTTGTTAAATCAAATCTTAACATTTAATTTTCTATATTTACTCATTTTTACATTTTTAAAATTTTTCCTTGCTATTATAAAACAAAATTACAACTGCAAAATACAGGTTCAAGATTTATTTCATGATTACTTTAAACTGCTTATTTTATACTCCCTCCGTCCCATTTTAGTTGTCTCATTCGAAATATTTGTAACTTTTAAGAAACTCTCTATATAAGGCTAGCACTCCATGTGATTGTAACACCCCGCCTTTTTCACTCGCTTTTCCGAAAATCAGAGTCTATTTTTTTTTTTTAATAGAAGAGTGAGCTAGAGCGGGACGTTACGACGCGAGCTAAGTCCGAGCTTATAAAGTCTGACCCTTAACTGGCCAACCATACGTGTGCATGAACTAAATCCACGAATACGGTTCACACATACTAATATATATACATGCGGAATATAACATAAACTGCGAATTATAATAGAACCTAACTCTATTCCAGTTTAGATAGCAAAATAGTTCAAGTCTTTAACCATAATTAACTTACTAAATATCCAACATTCAACATAAACCATTAAAATAAGAGATTAAACCATAATACATAACCCATGGTTTCAAAGAGGTAGAATCCTACCAATGACCTACTTAATGTCCTTGTGTTTTAATCCGGCAACCGTTCACGATCGTGCACCCCTTGTGAAGTCCCGTTACCTTATAACATATCCATGAGTCAAACCAATAACCCATTTGATTTGCAATAATGTCTAAGTCCGAAAACACACTTTGGGGGGTTCGACCATACACTATGGCTGAACCTCACCTATTTGGTTTTAGCCCCTCTTTTGATTTGTTAATCAAACATCGCTAAGGTAATCATCTAAACCCTAAGTCCACAAATCATTCCTCATGGGGTTCGGCCTACACCATGGCCCAACCCATGGTCCATTATTTTTACTTATTTACAACATTGTCATTAATCTATCCATGGTTAACATTTCATTCATTAAAGCATACTTAAGTCCATATTTTGATCCACAAAATGGTTCATGGGGTTCGGCCATACACCATGGCTGAACCCTATGATGTCTAAATCCAATTTATCCATTGAATTATTTACCCTCCTTAGGTCCATAAACCAAGGTCCCTCCATGGGGTTTAACCATATATTTAGATTCATTCTTTTTTATCATCATCTACCATGTTTAAAATCAATTAAACTTACCACAATTCCCCATCATTTCCATGATCTAAAATCACCTTAGTCCAACAATATTTTTCCTTTAATCCCTTCAAAAATCATTGATAACCTTCCATGGGGTTCAGCCATACACCATGGCCAAACCCATGGTCGATGGTTCTTTCACCAATTATCATTTTAACACCATTTAAAATGATTAGTATTCCTTCCTTTAAAGCCCTTTTAAAATCCTTAACATGCGTCTACAATTTCCATGCTTTGAAACCCATTAAAATTATTAAACAGCCCACATAAATTCAATATCTAAGAAAACCCTAAGTCCATAAATATTCCTTGGTGGGGTTCGGCCATACAACATGGCCGAACCTCACCCTTTGGTTTTGTGCCCTTCTTTTCAATTCTTTATGGTTCTCATACATACCTCCATTTAAGTCCTTTACAACCTTTTAAAATCACAAGCATACTTCTATGATTTCCATCTTTCAAATCCATTAAAAATATTAACAATGTCCTTCAATGGGGTTCGGCCATACATCATGGCCGAACCCTATGGTTCATCCTTTTCATTAAACCTCATCATTCATCGCTTAATCTTTCTTCCATGGAGTTTGGCTATACACCATGGCCGAACCCTATGGTTCCTTATTTAAACAAAATCCATTAAAATACCTACCGGTTCCGCGACTCCTCCGGTTTTCCTTCGCTCCAACTTGTTCTTCCGATCCTTTCCTTTCTTAGCCTCTTCCTCCTTCCTTCTTAATCCTTTGGCCGAGAGTGAGAGCTTGAGAGAGAGAGAGAGAGTTCGGCCTTGAGTGATAGGGAGAGAACCTTGAGATGAAGCTCTAAGTCTTTTTGTCTTGAGGAGTGGTCAGGCCAAGAGATGGTTTGAAGGAGAGGAAACAGCCAAGAGGGAAAAGGAGAGAGTGAGATGAAATCCAATTTGTTTTGTTCCAATGAGGTGGTCGGCCAAGGATGATGCCTTTGGTAAAGTCCTTTGTGTAACTCCCATTTTCATTAACCACCCTCCTTAATGCTTCACTTGGGGGTTTCATCCATGAGATGAAACTCGAAGGATCCAATGGTGTGGCCTTTGTTTTGGCTTGTGTAACACATGAAACCGTCCCCCTCCTTATTAATTCCCCATTTGGGCGTTTCATCCATGAGATGAAACTCTCCCTCCAACATGTATCTTTCGTTTGAATTTTGAAATAACCAAAACTCCTCACCTCCCATTAATGATCCAAGTGGGGGTTTCATCCATGAGATGAAACTCCCATGCCAACGTGTACTATGGGTTTGAATTGTGTAACCCCCAAAACCTTTTCATCCAACTCACCTCTTTAACTTAACTCATATAATTTAATTCAAATCTATTTAACTCACTTAACTCATCACTTTAAAATCAACTCAATCACTTGATTGCATTCCAATTTAATTCAGCCCCAATTAAGTTAGGCTTGAACTCAATTGGTGGTCAACCAAGTCAACCATGACACATTGGGTCCCAATTGGGCATTTTGACCCAAATAGCAACCTTGACCCAATTAAATACATCTTACCCATTTCCTTAAAAATTGAACACTTATTCCATAACCGTTGGGTCTTAATTGGGCCATTGACCCAACACCTTACCCATCTAAGGTCCATATTCATTAGTTCATAAATTAAATGGGCAAATTTCATGTATATTGATATCTTGAAAATCCGGGGTGTTACAGTGATCTCATCCATTTTCAACACATTTTATATTACTCTAATATAAATGAGACAAATATTTTAGGACAATTCCAAAATCCATATAGGACACTAATTTGGAACAGATGGACTATTATATAGTGATAAAAATAAATATTAACTTTTTAAAAGGGTCACACATCGTGAATTGTGTAGAAAATGACAAAATTGTAGAGTGAGTGAAGTTTTATGCCCATCTAATTATCTAAACGATTGATTTTAGATGTTTTTTAAATGAACAGCACTTTTTGTTAGAAGAAAAAAAGTGTTATCCCTGAACCAAAATTCTGTGTTTCAATTAGTGCTCTACAAAAATTATAAAGACTTTTCTCACTTAATTTATTCAATGATAGAAAAAATTAATAGTTTCATAAAATTTAAAATTATCGTTACATTTAGAAATTAATAATAGCCTATATCTTTAAGAGGTGAACTCTATGAGTTGTTCCAAATGATACCATATGTTGTCATCTTTACGATCACAATGATAGCATATGTCCATTTTATTGAGATTCATTAATAACTCTAAATAAACAGTTTGATTCACACATTTCATCAACTTTCAAACTTTAAACATATTAGTCACTCTATAAGTTAAGTGCATACTATAACTTAATGTCACTCCTTGACCAAAAATATAGGCATGTGATGCGGAATAATTTTACTTTTTCAGATGTCACACGTGGGAAATACACATGTACTCAGAACTCAACCATCGAGATCATAAATGAACTCAAATACCATTAATATCTCAAAGGGAATATAAAGTCTCTACCATAAATATTATCAAGCATTATAAAATTTATTACAATCAAATCCACAATGAATAAAATTGTATAAACAACATCACCAACTCAAATCAAATAAATAAAGAAATTAACTCAATATGTAGGGCGTATAATTCACCATGATAAAATAAAATCTTCTTCGGGGTCCCTCAGACCCAGCCGGTGTAATAATACCTAAAATTGAAAAGACATGAGTACATACAATACTCAGTGAGGAAATATGCATGCTACACATTCACACACCCACATAATAATAATGTATAAAATGTAATATAAATAAGGCTATGCTATCATGTCATGTTATCAATCTCATCAATGTGAACACAATGCCTACCCAAGGACAATCTCATCAACATAAACATGATGTCCACCCAAGGACACCTCTATGGAACGAGCTGTTAAAACATCATGATCTCTTGAGGGACATAGGCTATCACTTACAAGTGGGAGATCTCCATACAACATAGATAATCAACATCACTCTGCGTCCCTTCACCACTCTGGTGATTAAATCAACTCTAAGTTAATCAATATACAACTTACCAAGTTAGTACCGCCCTATTATGGCTCACAAGTATCTAACCTTGTGCAATACGTCTTGCTAAGTTTGTACTAGTCCAAATAGGGCTCACAAGTATCTAACCCTGCGTAATACTGCAAACCAAGTGTACAAAATAGTTGTGAGAGAAATCTACAACGCGAAGCATGTGAGGGGCTATACTCTTTAACGACAACCACAAACAGCCGTGAGAGCAACCTACAGCGCGAAGCATGATATGCAACGCCCCTCCCTTTTTCACTAGCTTCTTTCCATAAAATCAAAGTCTATTTTTTTTTTTATAAACGAATAGTGATAGAGAGCGAGACGTCACGATGCGAGCTAAGTCCGAACTTCTAAAGTCCGACCCTTAACTGGCCAACCCTATGGGTGCGTGGACGAGGTCCATGAAAACGGTTCACACATAACAATATCAACTTGCGGAATAAAAATCATAACATGTGGAATACATAATAGAACCACGTTCTATTCCATTCGGATAGCAAAGTACGTCAAGTCCTTAATTATCATTCAAATACTATAATTATCCAAATAAATATCCAACCATCTAAGTTATTATATTCCGAAATCTAGATACTCAAATACAAGTCCATGAGTAACTTTATTAAAAATTATAAACTAAATCATTCAAGCTCCTATGTTTGGCCCTCCTTGCGTTCCTTGTTTACCTGTTTTCCTATGTCATCAACTAGGGTAGAAGTAGGGCATTAGTACAACGCGCTCAATAGGTATTCCATTTAGGGTTAACACATGGGTTAGTACCAAAAATCCAGATATAATATATATCAAATCCAGTTATAATAAATCATACCATACTTATAAAGCATCGTATCCAAAACAGTGTATGATAATAGAGATCTAATCATACTGATAAAAACCAGAAACCTTACATGATAATAAAGGTCATAATCATGCCGATTCAATGCCATGCCATGCTATCATATGCAATGAGTCCCACCCATCACATGTACATAAAGTACCCACCACATAGGTCTTTCGGACGCCCCGACGGAGTGTGGACCCTCCGGTTACATTTCATACATAGTATCCTCTTGATGGAAATCTCCTCATCAAGGTATCCCCCACGATTGTATTACAGACGCCCCGACGGAGTGTGGATCTCCGGTTACAGTTTCATACACAGTATCCTCTTGATGGAAATCACATCAAGGTATCCCCCACGAGTGTTTTACGGACTCCCCGACAGAGTGTGGGTCTCCAGTTACCGTTCATCCCTCCCATGCCATGCATGAGATGCAAATGTCCACATGCTATGCAATTATACAAATCATAGCATTTAAAAGCTCATATTTGAAGATATACAACACATGTTATTTTATCATATAAACATAGCATTTAAAACTCACATTTTGAAACATATCCTTTGCAATATAAATTCATCAAAATAAGATAAAAACATTGCACATAAGATCTGTGGTTTCAAAGAGGTGGAATCCTAACAAAGACCGATAACATGTCCTTGCGTCTTTCGTCCGGTAACCGCTCACGATCGTAAACACCTTGTGAGGTCCCGTTACCTTATAACATATTAATCAATTAAAACCAAGTCCCACTTGATTTACAATAATGTTTAAGTCCATAAACACAATCCTCAACGGGTTCGGCTATACACCATGGCCGAACCCATGGTCTTTCATTTTTTTACCATATTTACAATAATGTCATTCTTGCCATTGCTTTCATCACCTCATGTTTAGGTTTCCAAAACATAAGTCCCTTCATTTATTTACTCATGCATAAGTCTACGTTTTAATCCACAAACTTATATCATGGGGTTCGGCCATACATCATGGCCGAACCCATGATCTTTCATGTCCTTATTTCTAGGTCCAACAACCTAAACAAAACTCGTAATCCAATAATATAATCCATAAGCATATATTTGCATTCTCCAATTGGTCCACCTTCCATTTAAGATACTAAGTCCATACATGACTCATAAATTTGGTTCATGGGGTTAGCCAAACACCATGGCCGAACCCTATGTCCATTAATTTCACCTATTAATAATTTTGCCATCACCTTTATCACCTTAGGTTTAGGTTTCCAAAACCGATCCATAAAACCCATATGATCCCTTAGTTGGTTCATGGGGTTCGGCCATACACCTTGGCCGAATCCCTATGATGCATAACTTCCTAATTATAGAAACTTTCCAAATTTAATCTCCACCCTCCAAAATTAGAGACTTTCCAATTTAATCTCTACTTTCCAAAATTAGAGACTTTCCAATTTAATCTCTACCTTGAATTCATAGTCCAAGGTTCTTTCCTTTTTTATCCAAAAATCCATATTTAGAAACTTTCTATTTTAAACTCCACCTTCCAAAAACAATTAACATACATTAAAAAATACCATTACAACTCCATGGGCCGAACCCTATGGTTCATAAGGTTCTCTTTTAAAATCCATACATAGTATTCAATGGCTTTCATCATTCATCTCCCTATCCTCTTCCATGGGGTTCGGCCATACACCATGGCCGAACCCTATGGTTCTTTTTCTTTTTAAAACAATTTATCAAATAAAAATACTAACCGGTTCCGATTGGTTCTTGCTCTTCCAATCCTTCTTCTTTCTTCTTGATTCTTTTTCCCAAAACTGAGAACACTTCTTACTGGCTGCCTTCTCTTCTTCTTGTTTTGGCATGAATAAGAATTGAGATGGAGAGGAAATTCGGCTATGATGGGTGTAAACCGTGTGCCTTTGTCCTTCTCTCCTTTTATGCAATTCCAATCGGTCATATAGAAGGTACCAAGATAGCAATTGCCCTTCCTCTTTGCTTCCCTCTTTTATAAAATATCCACACGGTCCTATCTATCTTTAGAAGATAGCCATGCGCCCTTACTATTTAGCAATTCTTTGTGCCTTTTTTAGAAGGTGTCATGCTCCCATCTTATTGCCTCTTTTATAAGCTTCCAATCGGCCAATGCTAAGATAGCAATTGCCGTGCGCCCCTTCCTTGTATCTTAATTGGAAATTGCCGACCTTCCCACTTTGGTAATGTCACACACGGCCATGCAATCTCTATTTAATTAGACATCTTCTTTATTTAATCTTAGACAATATGCATACCCTTTTTAAATTATCTTATGTGCCTAACATAGATATGGAATATCTCTATACACGGCCTAAATATCTTTCTTGGATATGCACATCTAAAATTCGGCCATGCAATACTTATTTAATATTGCATTATTAATTAAATTCAACCCCACTTAATTTTTATTGAAACCAATTCCAAAACCGTTGGGTCCTAATTGGGCCAATGACCCAACTCTTTACCCAATTTAAGATCCATAACTAATATTCACAAATTAAATGCATAATTTTCATACAAATTAATAAATTGAAAATCCGGGATGTTACAATACAACCCTCTTTTTAAAATTTTTGTCTCAAAAATCGAGTGAAGTAGGGTTTCAAATATTTACATAAATAGCTCAGGATGAGCTTTCCTCATTTCCGACTCGAGTTCCCATGTGGCTTCCTCAATGCCATGTCGATCCCATACTACCTTGACAAACTGGATCGCTAGGTTCCGTAATACCCTTTGTTCTGTGTCCACCACTCGGATAGGCTTCTCAACGTATGTCACGTCGCTTTGGACCTCTATGTTTTATATGTTCAGCACATGAGAAGGATCAGGATTGTACTTCCTCAACATCGATATATGGAAAACATCGTGTAAAGATGCCAACTGTGATAGGAGTGCCAATTGATAAGCCACATCCCCCATCCTTCTTATGATTGAAAACGGTCCCACATATCTTGGCGATAATTTCCCTTTCTTTCCAAATCTCATGTGTCCTTTTCGTGGCAAGACTTTCAAGAACACCATGTCTCCCACTTCAAAGATCGATACTTTTCTCTCAAAACAAATAATAACAATGTTATGGGCTGACAATTAGTCATCCGAGATCATATCAAATCCAAACTAATCTATAAGTAGCAAATCAAACTCTATCTCGAGAGTACCGACAATCATAACACATGTTATGCACACTTTGTCAACTACAGTCTCTTATCCCAGCAGGGATATAACACGCAAGGGTGTGCAAACTGACTCAAATTCAAGTCCTAACAAATTAGTATACCATGATGCAATGAAAGAATGGGATATGCCATTATCAAATAACACATGTGCCCAAAAACTGTAGGAAGATAGGATACTTTGCATAACTAGGGAATCAACAATCTCTTCAGTCTAAGGCATCACTGCAAGTTTCCTGCTCGAAGTATCTCGTCCCTAACAGTCTCTACCTCTGCCTCGTCCAGATATCTATCTAAAATTTACAATCAAGTTTACGGGGCCTACTATTGGGCAATCGGGGTTATCCTCGTAAATCACTGAGGGACCAACTCTACTAGTGCCAAAACCATAAATGTATCACATTAAGCCTCGAATTACTAGCCTTAAGCTATTACATGTTCAGAGGCTTAGGGAAATAATCATTTTCAACTTAGAACAACTCTCCTCAGAATATATCTAAATATGTTTGGCTACTAGGACCCACTAGTCATCACATCGGGCACAGTCTCAAAGGTTTCACCAACCTCTCCCAAGTCCATCGGGTCCAAAATCTTTAGTTTAGACTTCATAGAGTCATGAATCAAACTTGACTCTCCAATCGAGAACGTCCTCGGTCAGCCAAGACCGCCACTAAACAAAACTTATGGTCTACCATAACCACTACTCATAGCCAACTACAAGCCTTAATCTGTTGGTCTAGACTGAAAGTCGTAGTCCAAGCAGTCCTTGGTTGAAGTTCTGTAATTCATAACCGATCAGACAAATACACATCCCCTCAAGTCTTCCTCCTACATGGAATCAGTGACGACCTCACCTGTCTATCGAGTGGTTACCTACCAGGATACCACTACTTTGTCTATCTAACCCCCATCGTAAGACTCTCGACCTATTGGTCTCACTCTCATTTCCCAAGAAGAAAGGGTCATCTACACCTCACAAGGTGTTCTACACACGGTTCCATAATCCCAATCATTACTTTGCGACTTTCTCAAGACTAACCATCTCTCAACTCGGGGTCGTCGTGAGTCTAACCCCCATGGGTCTAGGTCATACTATGATATCACACTGGTCACTTGTCTGAGGTACGTCGAAACAGTAGTTGCCTAAATCTGGTGGCAAGAGGAGGTCCCAACCTCAACTCATAATCATGCTCACCCTATTGCGACCCAAAACGAACTCATACTTCCATCAGAATTTCAAACCCTAGACAGTTAGTGGTAGACTACAAACGCACGGTCCTAGGGGAAAACGAGCCTAAGCTCTGATACCAAGATGTCATGTCCTAACAAAAAACGTAGACACGTGTGTTGTGCAAATTTTAAATTTATAACTCACAATAGTACGAACCATTAAATAGTATAGCGATTGAGTGCGAGGTCGAACCCATCGGAACTTAGGAAAATATATCTGTGAAAAATATACTACTAAATTATATGAATTAAGAAATTTAGAAAACATGGAGATAAATCATGAACATGGAATTATTTTTCTAATCCAGAAAATTTAATTTTAATTTAGAAAAATATTCTAAAGATAAAAAATAAAATGGAAAATGAATTTTTACATAAACTAAATGGAGATGGTGGACATAATCTAAAAATGTAAATAATCTTAACTTAGCTTAGAAAACATAAATTAAGTTGCAATTAATTAATTTATCAACCTAGTTCACCAATTTCATGAATTTTGAGTTTTTATAAACAAAAATAAAATTTAAAACAACTACAGTACCTCTGTACATATTTACAGTGGAGCTGACTCAAAGAATCAAGGAGGCATTATTTTCCAAATATTAAAAATAAAACAAAGGCCTAAAATACGAAGCTTACGTAAATCACCAATCATGCACTCAAAATTTTCGTTCATAATTATCCTAAGAATTAAATCTATGGATTTCATTAAATTAAAAATCTCAAATTAAACCTTAGAATGAATAGAATTTAAATTTTTTCTCCAAATTTAAAATATTTCATCGCACTCTTAATATAAGAGCCTTAGATCCAAGAAAGAAGTATATTCAATCTAAATTTTCATCACATTTAATTCGAAACACTTAAAATAAATCCAAACATAGACTTAATTAAAGAATAAAAATAAAATCAAATAATCATCATACATCAATTGAATAATTGGAAAACCATAGACTAAATATTTCATCACCTTTCTTCTTATTATTAAAATATGAAATTAGAATTACAAAACAAAGGATTTTGGAATTAAGAGATACAGTGGAAAATTAAAAACCACCATCCTCAAAACCTTGTGGAAATCAAAATTGCCAAAGTTTCTCTTATTCTCTTCTTTCCCTCCTCTCCTATGCACAACCCTTCAATTTCTTCAGCCAAGTTTGATTTTCTCAATGGGAGAGGGAGTATTTATAGATGAAAGTAGGTGGAATGAATGGCTTGGATTTAAAGATTTAAATAAAGCAAGGGACACTTGGAGGGTTGATATGGTTTGTGTTAAACTTGAAATGGCTTAAAGGAGGCAAGGAGGTTGAAAAAAATAGTAAAATTCGTGTAAGGAAAGTGGGTGCAAAGTCCCATTTTTACACATGTACCACCTTTCAGCTCCATTTTGATAGAGTTAATGTCCGAAGTAACAACATTTCGTAAACTATAAAGTTGTAGCCCGTGAAGTCTTCTCCACTTCATATTTTATTTATTTTTCCTTAATCCACTTGCCAAATTTTTTAAAATCTTCTTATAATGACTTGTAAATTTCAAATTTCCTCATATGTATCTTGAGATGGTGAAAATAGACTTTACATATGTGGATTTCTTCATGGACTTTTCTTAATGGGCTTAATAAATGGACTTTTCTTACATTCAATTCTAAAAATGACTAAATTAATCCATACTCCCATAAATGGATTTGAGTTAATTAGTTTACAAATAAAACACCTAAAATTGTGGTAAAATAATTATTAAAAATTCGAACTTTCCAAAAATATCAACTTATGCCCATAAATTGCAAAATTCACCATTTGAATTCTCATATCTTGTATTTCCCTGTAAATCCTGCAAACTTCCAAAATCTAATTAAACATATCCTAAAACAGACAAAACAAGTGCTAACTAGTCAAAATAGAAGGGTAAAATAGTCATTTTCCTGTGCTCATCAACGTGACGCGGAATAATTTTACTTTTTTAAATATCACACGTTGGAAACACGCATGTACTCACAACGTACTCACAACTCAATCATCAAGATCATAAATTAAATCAAATACCATTAATATCTTAGAGGGGATATAAATTCTCTACCACAAATGTTATCAAACATTCTATAATTTATTACAACCAAATCCATAATGAATAAAATAGTATAAAAATCATCAACTCAAATCAAATAAATAAAGCAATTAACTCAATATGTAGGGCGTATAAAAAAATGATAAACTAAGCTCTTCCTTGGAGTCCCTAGTACCCAGCCGGTGCAACAATACTTGAAATTGTAAGGATGTTGGTACAAACAATACTCAGTGAAGAAATACGCATGCTATACACTCACGCAGCCACATCATAATAATGTATGAAATAGAATATAAATAAGGCTATGCTATCATGTCATGCTATCAATCTCATCAACATGAACACAATGTCCACCCAAGAACGCCTCTATAGAACAGGCTGTGAAAACATCATGATCCCTTGAGGGACTATAGGCCACGACTTACAAGTGGGAGATCCCCATATAACATAGATAATCAATATCACCCTGCTCCCTTCACCACTCTCGTGATTAAGTCAACTCTAAGTGATCAATATACGACTTACAAAGTTAGTACTGCCCTCCCTAGTAGGGCTCACAAGTATATAACTCTGCGAAATACGTCTTACTAAGTTAGTACCGTCCAAATAGGGCTCACAAATATCTAACACTGCGTAATTACATGGGCAACATATATGGTATCATTACGTCATGACCATAATCTCACAATGATAGTAGCATAGGAGATTCCATTACATTTCATACATTCAACATAATTATAACATTCGGTTATTTTAGAGACATGGACTACCTACCAACCTTGAGATACACACGTTGGTTTTATTTTCACATATACTTTGTCCTTGTAATATATTCAACTCGTCTCATGGTGATTTAACATCCTAAGTCCAATCACTCCCTTTTCACAACATAATCCCAATTAAATTCATTAATAAGTCATCTCAGCCCTTCACTAGGGTCTCCAACAATTATCACAAGTTTTTCATCATCATAACAAGATAATAAACATGTTACATATCACATAATACGGAATTTATAACATCTCATGCATAGCATATGGTACATCCATCATATTTATCATGCATTAAACACATCAATAACATACTACATTCCCTAAATTAATGTAATAGCATATAAACATTCACAAAATGTGTGTAGTAATCCTCACCTCAAAAGTTACGATATTTCAAGTTGATTTTCAAGTTGATTTTCAAGTTGTACCTCGACAGGTTCAGGGTTCAAAGGCTCTAATCATGTCAAAAGAACATAATATACCATTATTAGTTCATGGATTAGGCCTAAGCACAATTTAGAAGCAAAACCTCAAAATTTAGACCCATGATTTACCCCTAATCTAGTTTAATCCCTTCAATTTAAGGGAAATCTCCAAATCTCTTCCCATTAATCATCTCAAAAAATTAGCATATACCATTTTCCCCAATTACTTCCCTTCATATGGTTCCAAATTCAAAATCAAATCAAATCTACATCCAAACAATATTCTACAACAAAATCCCCAATTACTTCCATGGATTCATCTCCAAATAAGGCTTAAAAGCCATTACGTACTTCACTCTCAACACATCCCATTAAGATCTCATCAAATAAGAAGAAAATGAAAGAGAAGGATTATAGATCTTACCTTTAAGGGAGAAGGAACTGTACAAAGGGGTACTCCAAGCATAGGAAATCCGAATCCAAAGCCTTTAGTGGGTGAAAATCAATAGAGGGAAGGTAGAGGAGGCAAGGGTTTGTTGTTTGGAAGAGGAAGAAGGTGAAATAAGTCCAGTTTTGTGCAAACACGGACTTATGTATGGACTTAATATTTTAATAAAGTTTTTTTATTGGCTAGGCCATTACAACTTACTCGAGAATAAATGATAAACAAAACTCTAACCTTGACTTCTTATTGGAGAATCATATTTCATAGGAATAATTTGAAAAAGTTTAGTATTTCTTTTTTATATGAAAATATTATTATTTCCTTGTATTGAAAAATAAGTCTTATTTTTCTTTACTTTATTCTAGAGAACCACCTTTACATGTTTTATTATGTAACATTTTCAAATAAGAGTTCGTTATTTTTGTTGCCTTTATTCAAAAATAACAATTGAAAGAAACTTCTAAATATGCTCAAATAGAAATGTTCTTTAACATCTAATATTTCTAGGTTTTTTATTATTAACTTCAATCATCAATTTCAATATCTTAAATTAACTGATTAAAATTTTCATATATATTTTAATCTTCACGTGCTTGTTAGTCTTTTCATATTTTATATTTTGATGGAGTTGTCCATGAAGTTTTACTCTAATTTTAGAAATGATATTTTAAAATTCATACTCCATTTGTCCCAAAATACTTGTCCTATATGTATTTCGGAATTGTCTCAAATTACTTGTCTTATTTCTTTATTTTCACATTAAATCAAAGGTTTAACCTTTTCGTTGAGCTCAAAATCACATTCTTACGTCATGGGAATACGACCTTCTTTTATAAGTTTTGACTTGCTCATATGCGGCATTCTATAATTATTTTCACCTCCGACTCTCATTGTCTGGAATCATACATTGCTACTGTCACGCCTCGACACAACAGACACGTGAGAAACAATAATAATTTTTTTTTTTACCCTGAAGCATGCACAACTTATAGTCCAAACACATGACATCTACAAGTGCTGCGATATCTCTGAGGATACTAGGACTTATTGGACCCTTGATTTGATCGAACTAAATTATCAACTGCTACATACTCTAATGGAGATCAGATCTTGCTTAGTTCTCAATTCATTTATTTATGGCATTGACCCCATGCTATTCATGATGTCACATCAAGACATTCTAATTATCCAATCGTGGGCCTCATCAGTAAAATAGATCTCATCTATCACGGGTCTATACCAACTATGGGAACACCGTCAACCATGGGGTCAATGTCAACCATGGGATAAATGTCAACCATGGGACCTATACCCGAACATAAGTACATCCCTCCTCGGGGACAATACTCTAAATATGAGTCCAATCCTATATGGAATCAATGTCCTCCTGTGGGAATATCTATCCACGGTATACAATACTCATCCATGGTCACAAAGCGCTCCATGGAAATAACCATCCATAGGAAAATAATATCTATCCATAGAATCATCACGTCCACCATGAGACCAATAAATCTACCATGGGACCACTATATCTATCATAGCGTCAATATGTCCACCATATAATCAATATCTAGGAATAAATCCAATATGCTTACCATGGGAACAACATCTATGGGATTCATCATCCATCCCTGCTAACTCTCCATCAGTGAGTATCATCTATCTAAGGGTAATAATCATCCATTAATATAATCACTCCATGGGTATAATCCATCCATGGGCATAACTCATACATTCGTAGAACCAATATGTCTATAATAAAACCAATAGATCTATCAAAAGACCAATACGTCTACTATGGGACCTACATGTCCACCATAATACCAGTACATCTACTATGGAACCAACATGTCTAACATAAGACCAATACGTCTACTATGGGACCAACATGTCCACCACAATACCAATACGTCTACCATGGGACCAACATGTTTAACATAAGACCAATACGTCTACTATGGGACCAACATGCCCACCATATGTCTACCATGGGACCAACATGTCTAACATAAGACCAATACGTCTGCTATAGGACTAACATGTCCACCACAATACTAATACGTCTACCATGGGACCAACAAGTCTACCATAAAACCAACATCCGAGGATGAATCCAAACCACCATGGGAACTATCATCCATGGGTATACACATCCATCCCTAGCAACACTTTATCTGTGAATATAATCTATTCATGGGTTTAAACTATCCATGAATATAATCTCTTCATGGGTATAATCCATCCATGGGTATAATTAATTCATCACATCATCGACCATGAGATCTTCTATCCGTATGAACAACACTCGAATAAATCACTACGTGACTGTAGCAACAATACCAAATCATCATAGCATATCATAAACATACCACGACCCTAGCAAGACTTAGGGCCCATGACTTTCTAAGCGGGAGACCCACGACTGGCATGATCAAGTCTACCTCACCTTGCACCCTTTCACCTCATGGGTGATTTAGTCAAGCTCTAAGGCGGTCGGACAGCGTCTAATGAAGCTAGCACCACCCCCATGGGGTAAAATAGTATATAGCTCTACGCATCAACGCACATCAAATGTGCTAAATAGCCATGAGAGCTCCCTCCAGAGCGTAGCATGTGAGGGACTTACTCCTCGACGGCAACCCTACGGAACCATGTCTCCGTAGCTGACCCCACCGTCCTAAATATCTCTTTGGAACGGTCAGTCAACCATCATAATCACGTGAGGGACGTACTCATAGAACGTCTCAATATCAAGTGACCAAGTCACATATGCATCTCAATGCCATAGTCTCTATATAGTCATATCAAGACTCCCTGCGGTCTCACGGCTACTCTAGGGCTTACTCATTGAATCTATATACTTATCTCATCCTTTTAACTATACAAAGGTGAGACACAATGATCTACTGATAGGACAATTTCCTTTTTTAATGGATTGAGGCATAACGTTATCAATGTCACGTGAGTGACATTCTCATACCAGGTCTCAATCATTAATATCACGTGAGGAACGCACCCATACCATGCCTCAATATAATCAATATCACGTGAGGGATGTACCCATTCTACGTCTCAATCATCAATATCACGTGAGGGACACAGCCATGCCACGCCTCAATATAATCATCACGTGAGGGACGTACCTATACCACATCTCAATATAATCAAGTGACCTAGTCACATACATCTCAATGCCAAAGTCTTCATCTGTCCATCTTAAGAATTTTCACAGTTCTCTAGCTACTATAGGATTTACTCGAGTAACAAACATATATGTCTCATCATATAGGGACTCTCAAGGCATCATAACCTCTTTCCTTCGAGGGATCCAACATCTAGCATTAGGGTCTATATTAAGAAAGGTATATCCCACCAATCCCTTTCTGCCATTCGCATTTGCTCAACATCTTATATAATCCTTAATATAACTGGATGACACAATGCATCTTTTGATCGAGCTGAGGTACAATACTCTTAGTTGTTTACGTACCACATAGTGGATCAGATCAACCGTAGTTCATTGTTTTCACATTTGGGCTGACATTTGGGAGTGGCCATACTTTTACTTTGGGGAAATCAAATAAGGTTTTCTTAGCATTTACATTGCATTCCATACATTCTCAATTATGCTAGTCCATCCCCATTGTAGCACAAGTTAACCCCCTTGAGTTCTAAGATACTTGACCTTAACCCATTCATATCACTCACTCTAACCCTTTACCAAGTTCTTTTTCAAATCATGAAAATTCGTTCTACGTATGGTTACGTTGATCCACCACAACCATTATCAACATAGGTAATCACTAGTGATGTACACATCATCACATATGGTTACGTCGATCCACCACAACCTATTATCAACATAGGTACTCACTAGTGATGTACACATCATCACATAATCCAAGTATAACACTAAAAAACATTTATCATGCTTATTATATGAGTTACACATCTAAGAATTCCAATCACAATCATGAGAATTAATTTTATACATATATTACTCATAACCATATACAAGTATGGGAAGTTATCAAGGTCCTACATTACACATCTTAGGCAAACTTGATTTATGATACATTCTATCATACTTTAGCACATCACAAATCTATGAATTCGCAATTATAGTAAACATCTAATCATATAGAACTTGGGAAGCTCATACATATGTATTTGATATAATATATTCACATCAATCACATATAAGCATAAAGAGGTCAAACCATAATCTTACCCAACTATGCATTGGAATTTGCACAAGGCAACTGTGATACCCCTTTCCCAGATGGGCTAAGGAGCACTAGTTGAGCGATGTGGGAGTCCCACATCGGCAATGAAGGAAAAGAATTGGGGGTTTATTTGAGGCCACCCTCATGTACTCTTGTGTGACGCGTTTTGGGCTTGTCTATGTGGGCCTCGGCCCAGGAGTAAAACCGTGTTGGCTCGCTTGTGTGCAAGGCCCAGAGTGAACAATATCGCACTGAGTCAAGCCATATGCCCTATATTTGGGTCGGGTCGTTCCAAATTTGGTATCAGAGCCGAGGTTCTACACTTGGACTAGTGTGGGCTTTCCTCCTTCCCTGATGTTGCTGAGCTAGGCTGAGTCGAGTAAGGTGCGGCTCGAGGCTTCAGGGGGGTGATTGTGATAACCCCCTGCCCAGATGGGCTAAGGAGCACTAGTTGACCGGTGTGGGAGTCCCACATCGGTAGTGAAGGAAAAGAATTGGGGATTTATTTGAGGCCACCCTCTTGTACTCTTGTGTGACGCGTTTTGGGCCTGGCTATGTGGGCCTCGGCCCAAGAGCAAAATCGTGCGGGCTCGCTTGTGTACGAGGCCCAAAGTGGACAATATCACACTGAGTCAAGCCCTATGCCCTGTATTTGGGTCCGGTCGTTACAAATTTAGTATCAGAGCCGAGGTTCTACACTCGGACTGTGTGGGACTTTCCTCCTTCCCTGGTCTTGTTGAGCTCGGCTGAGTCGAGTCAGGGGCGGTTCGAGGCTTCAAGGGGGGTGATTGTGATACCCCCTGCCCAGATGGGCTAAGGAGCACTAGTTGACCGGTGTGGGAGTCCCACATCGGTAGTGAAGGAAAAGAATTGGGGATTTATTTGAGGTCACCCCCTTGTACTCTTGTATGACGCGTTTTGGGTCGGGCCATGTGGGCCTGGGCCCAAAAGCAAAATCGTGCAGGCTCGCTTGTGTGTGAGGCTCAGAGCGGACAATATCTGTAAGACCCCGGATTTTCAAGCTATTAATATATATGAAAATTACCCATTTAATTTGTGAATTATTAGATATGGATTTTATATAGGTAAAGTGTTGGGTCATTGCCCAATTAAGACCCAATGGAATATGGAAATGGTTTCAATAAATTAAATGGGGCTTAAATAAATTAGTAATGCATTATGTCTAAAATTAAATAAAAGATTATGCATGGCCAAATATTGGATTTGCATATCCAAGAAGATGTTTAAAAATTTAATAAAGATTACATTGGCCGTCTATAGGGATTTCCATATCTGTGTGATGCGCATAGAATATTTTAAAGAGGGTCTTTCTTGATTAAAAATGGCATAAGGGAATTGTTATCTTAGCACCTTCTAAATTGGGATCAATGGGAGATTAATTAAGGCAATGGCTAAAAGGAAGCAAGGGCGTACGACTTACATGAAATTGTGACTTGCTATTTCAGCAAAAGAGACCGATTGGAAATTGATAAAAGGAGAGACAAAGGGGCGCATTAGCATATTCTAATTAGGACTCTCCAAAGTGGGAAACAAGAGGGGCGCATGACACCTTCCAAAATTAAACACAAAGGGGTGCATGGCACCTTCTAAGTTAGGCAATAAAAAGGGCGCATGGCACTAAGCAATTGCCATCTTGGTACCTTCTAAATAGAGGACCAATTGGAGATTAAAGGCAGCAAGAGGCTCACGGTAATTGCTATTGTAATTGTGAAATTTTTATTAAAGAAAGAGGGAAGGGGCACACGGCACACACCATAGCCGAATTCTCTCTCTCTCAATTCTCATTCTCGGCATTAACAAGAGGAAGAGAAGGCAGCCAGCAAGAGGAAAAGACCAAGAAAGAGAAGGATTGGAAGAGTAAGAACAAGCGAAAGAGAACCGGAGGAGTCACAAAACCGGTAAGTGGTTTAGATATTTTTCTTTAAGATAAGGAACCATAGGGTTCGGCCATGGTGTATGGCCGAACCCCATGGAAGGAAATTGGATGACCATAGTATTTAATTTACTGGAAAGAATGGACCATAGGGTTCGGCCATGGTGCATGCCCAAACCCCATAGAAAGACATGGGTTAGGTTATGGATTTTTAATGATGAAAACCATGGAATAATTATGTATGTTTTAAAAGGATTTAAAATGGTTTAAGAAGAAGTTAATGAACCATAGGGTTCGGCCATGATGAAGGGCCGAACCCCATGGAAGGACTTTGGTAATTTTTAATGGAAGTTGGAGGATCAAAATCATAAAGTTATGGTTTTAATTTTAGAAAGGTTTTAATGAATGATTTTTGTTGAAGATCCTAGACCATGGGTTTGGCCATACTCTATGGCCGAACCCCATAAATATTTATGGAATTATGTTCATGTACTTAGAACATGGAAAAATATAGATGGACTTATTTTGGTGATTGATTAAATGGAGATCTTGGAGATGATGGCAAAGTTGTAAATACATGCCAAATTGAAAGATCATGGGGTTCGGACCCCATGAATTTTAATTGGTGGGTTGATTATTAGTCTAAGTACATTGTAAATGAGAATAATGGGTTATGGTAGCCATGGATGGCAATGTTGTAATTAAGTGAAATCAATGGACCATGGGTTCCGCCATGGTATATGGCCGAATCCCATGGGGAATGTTTGCTGAGCATAAGGTTGATGTATCTTAGATGATTAACTTGTTTATCATTAGATTAATGAATTCAAGTGGTATGAATGGCATAAATGTAAATATGATCAAAAAATGAAAGACCATGGGTTTGGCCATGGTGTATGGCCGAACCCCATGGGGATTGTTTTGATGGACTTAGAGTTTATATATGTGGGATTAAATAAAAGGGAAGTGATTAAATGTTTAACTTAGGAGTTAATTTATATTGCAAATGATAGGTTTCAAAATGTGATTTCAAATGCTATGTATATATGATAAAATAACATGTGTTGGATATGTTTCAAAATGTGAATTTTAAATGCTATGTTTATATGATAAAATAGCATGTGATTCATTGGCATCTCATGCATGGCATGGGGTGAAAGACATGTAACCGGAGGGGCCACACTCTGTCGGGGCGTCCGAAAAACCTATGTGGGATACCTTGATGTGTTTTTCCATCAAGAAGAAACCGGAGGGGCCACACTCCGTCGGGGCATCCGAAAGACCTACGTGGGGGTACTTATATGTACTTGTGATGGGTGGGACTCATTGCATTTGACATCATGACATGGCATGGTTTATATGGCTTTTGACATTATGATATAATTATATATGTTTTGTACTAACCATGTGTTAGCCCTAATTGGAATACCTATTGGGCGCGTTGTTCTAACGCCCTACTTCTACCCTAGTAGATGACACAGGAAACCTAGGGGAACTATGAACGCAAGGTGGGCCAAGCATAGGAGCTTGGAGGATTTAGTTTATATTTTGAACAAAGTTACTTATGGACATGTATTTGAGTAACTGGTTTTCGGACATGTAAAAACTTAGATGGTTGGATGTTTATTTGGATAATTATGATATTTTAATTATGGATAAAGACTTGACGTACTTTGCTATCTGAAATGGAATAGAATTGGGTTCTATTATGATTCCGCATGTTATGATATTTAATTCCGCATGTTGATATTGTTATGTGTGAACCGTTTTCATTGACTTAGTCCATGCACACATAGGGTTGGCTAGTTAAGGGTCGGACGTTAGAAGTTCGGACTTAACTCTCGTCGTGACGTCTCGCTCTTGCTCACTCTTTGTTTATAAAAAAAAAATAGACTCTGATTTTTGGAAAGGAAAGCGAGTGAAAAAGGGTGGGGCGTTATAGATGGTATCAGAGCGAATCAGAAACATTGAATCTTTCTGAGTAAATTAGTCTGGTCCACGTGCATTAATTTACTTCGTTAGACTCAGACGGATGATAGCAAAGGAAGTACAGTCAAAATAATTGGAAATATCCAACATAGCGACATAGGATATATTTCCCCAGAAACAAAGAAAAATCAAGAGTGCTTATTTGGAAATTTCCCCAAAAAGTAGAAAATACAAATTTTTATGATGGAAACTAAGTCATGATATTTTTTTAATGGCTTAGGGAAAAATGCCTCCAAGGGGAAGGCCAAGGAGAAATACCCGACAAAACACAAATGGGGTGAAGATGAGGTAGAACAACCTCGAAATGAGGCGGAACAACAATCTCATCAGGAAGAGGAACAACAACCATCCCACCAAGAGGAGGAATAAGAAAGCAGCGTGAATATACCGGTGGTGCCTCCTGAACTGCAAAACTTGGTTCAAGCGGTGGTCACTTCAGTGCTTAAACAGCACTTGAACGAGAATGGAACCACCAAAGAGGCAAATGACAGGAGTATGGTCAGGGACTTCCAGCAACAGCGCCTTCCTTACTTCAAAGGGAGAGAAGGGGCTGTCGGAGCAGAAAATTGGTTGAAAAAGATCACACAGATTCTGACCCAACTCAAGATTGCGAGTCATGCTGACAAGATTTTACTGGCCACATCACAACTGATTGATGATGCCTATAAATGGTGGGAGGTGGTAGAAAAGCAGTGAGCACTTCGTCCAGAACAAGAGAGGACTGCAATGACTTAGGAAGCAGTTCTCAGCTACCTTCCTGGAACATTATTTTCCTGAGGAGGAGAAGGAGCGCCAGACTCAGGCTTTTCTATCTTTGGTAGAAGGTACCATGACGGTGGCAGAGTACCAAAAGGAGTTTCTCAGTTTGTCTGTATATGCATTTTATATGGTGGATACAGAGTATCGGAGGGCACGCAAGTTTGAGCGGGGCCTTCGGACTAGCATAAGGGCCAAGGTAACCATATTCAAGGTAGCCACATTGGCAGAGGTGGTCAGCAGGGCCACAATTGTAACACCTCGGATTTTTAGATTATTTAAAAATATGAAAATTTCCCTTTTAAATTTGTGAATTATTAAATAAATGTGCATGGCCGAATTTTAGATTTTAAATCTATGTTTATGCACATGGAAGATATAGATGAAAGATTTTTAGGAATGAGATAGATTATATGGCCACGTATGACATTGCACATCTAGGATATACGCATGTACTAAATGAGAGAGGAGCGCATGGCACTTTCTATTAAGTATTAATTGGAGGGTTCATAAAGGAAAGAGGGAGAGGGGCGCATGGCACCTTCTATTTAGATCAAGAAGAGGTTTTAAAAGAGGCAACAAGGGGTCGGCAATTGCTAATTAAAAGGAAGGGGCTCTCGGCAATACCCATACATTGATAGGCCAAATTTCCTTTCCTCTCTCTCCTAAGTTTCATTCACGGCATTCACATCAAGAGAAAAAGAGGGCTAGCCAGTAAGAGGGAAAAATCAAGAAGAAGGAAAAGGATTAGAAGAGCAAAGAACAACCGGGGAAAAACCGAAGGAGTCGCGTAAACGGTTAGTAGTTTGATTTTATATTTTTGTTTAAAAGAAAAGAACCCCATGGAAGAAAATTGGGAAATAATCATGATAATTTTAAATGGGGATATGGTAAAGGATATGGGTCGGCCATTGCATGGCCGAACCATGATTTGATTATGGCTAAGATATGAGATCAAAGGAACGGAAGAAAATGGGTGAGGTTCAGCCATGGTGTATGGCCGAACCCCACCAAATATGTTCATGAACTTTTATGGGAGTTGTTGATAATGTTAATGCAATTAGATTATGAAACTAATGGAAGAAAATTATGGAGTTATGTTCAAGGAAAGAAATTAAAGAACCATAGGGTTCGGCCATGGTGTATGGCCAAACCCCATGGAGATGAATTGGTTTGGTTAATGGACTACTTCTATGAGTGAGGTTCGGCCAGGGTGTATGGCCGAACCCCACTAGGGTTTATTTTATGGAGCAAGTTACTAAATTAGAAAGTATCTAATTATGGACCTTAGATTAAATATAGAAGGTGGAGATAAATTTGAAAACCTTCTAAAAATAGAAGGAGGAGTTTAAAATGGGAAGGTTTCTATTTATGGAAGGAGATAGTTAAATTAGAAAGTGAATGGATTCTCTCAATTGGGTGAGGTTCGGCCATGGTGTATGGCCGAACCCCACTATAATTTATTTATGGAAGATGATTTTTAATTATGGAAGTTGATGCTAAATTTGGAAAGCATTCCAATTATGGAAAGATGGTTTCTAATTTAGGAAACTATCTAGTTTATGGAAGGAGGTTGCCAAATTAGAAAGCATTATTTATGGAAGTTGGTTTATTTGGAAAGTTTTTATTCTTGGAAGGTGGACATTGAATTTAGAAAGTTTCTAATTATGGACCTTTGATAAAAGTGGAAGATGATATTAATTTAGAAAGGATCTAAGGGTAAGTATTATATTAGGCAACTTGAATTATGGATTCAAATATGGAAGTTGCCATAATTGGGAAATTATACACCATAGGGTTCGGCCAAGGTGTATGGCCGAACCCCATGGACTAAATTAAGGGATCATATGGGGTTTTAGGTCATGGTTAATGGTTTGTTTTTATGAATCAATATTATGGGTTTTTATTTATGTAGTTGATTTATGAATCAAATTATAGACCTATGTTTTGAGCATAAACATGAGGTAATGGAGACCATGGCAGAATTGTAAATAAAGGTGAAAATGGTAGGCCATGGGTTCGGCCATGGTGTATGGCCGAACCCCATGGGAATGATTATGGATTTTATGGACTTGTTATGCTTAGATTAATGGATCATTAATGGAGCTCTAACATGGATTGGTCATGGACTTAACATAAGTGATTGATTAAATATTAATTGGAGCATACCAATTTATGTTTATCAATTATATTATTGGACTACGGGCTATGTTAGCCATGGATGGCATTGTTGTAAATATAAGTGAAAGTGTTAGATCATGGGTTCAGCTATGGTGTATGGTCGAACCCCATGAGGAATTATTTGGAGAACTTAGATGTTTATGATCTATGTATTTGGATCTAAACATGGGAATTGTTTGGCGGACCTAGGGTTATACATTTTGGATTAAAATAAATAGAATATTAACTAAGGTTTAGACCAATGGCATTTTGGTAATTAATGGAATAAATGAACAAAAAGGATGAGGCTCGGCCGTGGTGTATGGCCGAACCCCACAAGTTTGGTTAATGGACTTTAAATATTGTAAATCAAGTGGGACTTGGTTTTGATTTATTATTATATTATAAAGTAACGGGATCTCATAAGGCATTTACGATCGTGAGCGGTTACTGAATGAAAGACGCAAGCACACGTTAGCGGCCTTTGGTAGGATTCCACCTCTTTGAAACCATGGGTTTATGTACATTTGTTTTATCTTAGTTTTGATGAAATTATGTTTCAAAGGATATGCTTTATATTGAATTTCAAATGCTATGTTTAATTGTACAAATAGCATGTCTTGATTATGTTTCAAAAGGTGATTTTAAATGCTATTTTTATGTTATAAAATAGCATGTGTTTCATTGACATCTCATGCATGGCATGGGGTGGAGGATTTGTAATCAGAGGGGTCACACTTCTTCGGGGCGTCCGAAAAACCTATGTGCGGTACCTTGATGTGTTTTTCCATCAAGAAGAATCCGGAGGGTCCACACTCCGCCGTGGCGTCCGGAAGACCTATGTGGTGGGTACTTTTTATGTACATGTGATGGGTGGGACTCATTGCATTTGTCATCATTGCATGGCATGGTTTTACATGGTTTTGGATATTATGTTATAATATATGTTTTGTACTAACCATGTGTTAGCCATAACTGGAATACCTACTGGGGGCGTTGTTCTAACGCCCTACTTCTACCCTAGTTGATCATACAAGAAATCAGGGGAACGATGAATGCAAGATGGACCAGGCATAGGAGCTTGAATGATTTAGTTTATTATTTTTAATAAAAGTTACTCATGGACTTGTATTTGAGTAGCTAGATTTCAGAATGTAATAACTTAGATGGATGAAGGTTAATTTTGATAATTATGGTATTTGAATGATGATTAAGGACTTGACGTACTTTGCTATCTGAATGGAATAGAACTTGGTTCTATTATGATTCCGCAATTTTGATGTTAATTATTCCTCATGTTTATATTGCTATGTGTGAACCATTTTCGTGGACTTAGTCCATGCACACATAGGGTTGGCCAGTTAAGGGTCGGACTTTGGAAGTTCGAACTTAGTTCGCGTCGTGACGTCCCGCGCTCTATCACTCTACTCTGTTATAAAAAAAAAAAATAGAATCTGAATTTATGGGAAGAAGCGAGTGAAAAAGGGCGTTATAACAACAGCAGAGCAAGAGATGGCTGAGTTAAAACATTTTGACAATCGCCGAGCTCAGAGTGGGAGGGGTACTTTTCAGCCCAACAAGAGGTTCAGTCCGAACTCTAGCAGACCCTCACCATCCACTGGGTCAACAGGGGGCTTTCGTCCCAATCGTCCCTCTCCATCTGTATCAGTCACTCAGGCTCCCAGAGGGGTGAACAACTGTTTCCATTGTGATCAGCCGAGCCATTTTATGAGGGAATGTCCACAACTCAACAAACCCTCATATTCCAGAGGTTCCTCTCGTCCACCAGTTAGGCCTAGCTAATTCACGAGGAGGCAAGACATCTAATCAGGCGGGACGGCCGCCTACAAGATCTGGACGGTTGTTCACCTTAGCACCTCCAGCAGCAGAGGATCACTCTGTGATTCAAGGTATAGCGGTAGTCAGTAGTTCCTACGCCTTTGCTTTATTTGATTCTAGAGCATCTCACTCTTTCATATCTGCTGCATTCATATCTGCAACTGGAACTTTAGTACAAAAACTATCCACATCACTCACCATTGTATCCCCCGTCGGAGACACATCATTGGGGCTTATATGCACAGCTGTGAATACTGAACTCACAGGACTCAGATTTGAGTTCAATTATTTGGTACTCGATATGTCAGAATATGATATTATTTTCGGCATGGACTGGTTGGCTAGCTTTAAGGCCAACATTGATTGTTATCGCCAGTAGGGTGACATTCTGGTCACTAGAGGGAAAACAACATGTGGTGCGTACTGATAAACAAAGTAGACTACATGAAGGGTTGAATCACCTAGTATTAAACAATATCAGAATCAACAAGGCACCGGTGGCTGAACTTCCGGCAATAGTAAAGGACTTTGCGGACGTATTCCCAATAGAACTCCCCAGCCTGCCTCCCATGAAGGGAGATCAATTTTGAAATCAAGCTGTACCCCGGCACTGCACCAGTGTCATTACCACACTACCGAATGGCACCAACGGAGATGCCCGAGTTAAAGAAACAGATTGATGATTGCTTAGACTGGGGTGCATTCGGAACAGTACATCGGCTTAGGGAGCTCCAGTTTTATTTGTGAAGAAAAAGGATGGTTCACTCCGTATGTGTGTGGATTATCGAAAACTGAACCAGCTGACGGTCAGAAACAAGTACCCTCTACCCAGGATCGATGATTTATTTGATCAACTTAGACGTTCCAGTTATTTCTCTAAGATTGACCTGATGTCCGGATACCATCAAATCCGAGTAAGGGAGGAGGACATAGAAAAGACAGCTTTCAGAAAGTGGTATGGACTATTTGAGTTTGTAGTCATGCCGTTTGGACTCACTAATGCACCGACTGTGTTCATGGATCTTATGAATAGGATTTTCCATCCTTACTTGGACCAATTCGTCATTGTATTTATTGATGATATTTTGATTTATTCCAAAACTCAGGAAGAACATGCTGAGCACCTGAGGATAGTTCTGGATACTTTGAGGAAGAACCAGTTATATGCCAAAGCCAGTAAGTGTGAATTTTGGCTACCCAAGGTTAACTTTTTGGGACATGTTATATCAAAAGAAGGTATAGTTGTGGACCCAAGCTAAAGTGGCGGCAGTGGGAGAATGAAAAGCACCAAAGAATGTAACCGAGATTCCGAAACTTCTTGGGATTGGCTGGTTATTACAGAAAGTTTATTATGGATTTCTCAAAGATTACATCTCCACTGACTCGACTCACTCAGAAAGAAGTCAAATTTGAGTGGTCAAATTTGTGCATTCAGAGATTTGAAGAGCTGAAAAATAGACTTACAACTGCACCTATCTTAATTTTGCCGGAAAGAGGCAAGGGTTATGAGGTAGAATGCGACGCTTCAGGAGAAGGACTAGGGTGCGTCCTCAGTCAAGCTCACGTGTGGTGGCTTATGGTTCAAGACAATTGAAAATACATGAACGCCTCTATCCTATGCATGATCTTGAACTAGCCGCAGTGGTCTTCGCTCTCAAAAGCTGGAGATATGGTGAGAAATTTGAAGTGTTTTTAGATCATAAGAGCTTGAAATACTTGTTTGATCAGAAAGAGCTCAACCTGAGGCAGCGCAGATGAATGGAATATCTAGCAGATTATGAGTTCGCACTTCGTTATCACCCTGGCAAAGCGAACAAGCTGGCGGATGCCCTCAACTGCATATCACATGCATTAGTGGGATGTTTGATCAGGACAGAATGGGACATGCTGTATACCATACGAGAGTTCAATTTATATATCAATAACCATGGGAGTATGTACAATTTGATCATACGGTCCAACATGGTTACCAAGATTGAACAGGAACAGAAGGATAGACCTGGAAGTGGAGGAGATATGGGCCAAGATGTCTACTGGTGAAGTCATACCGGAATGGGAGTTACGACCAGGACAGAGTCTTGCATTCCGAGGAAGGATATATGTACCAAAGAGCTACAGAAAAAAATTACTAGTTGAAGCACAGCAGACCAAACTGTCTATTCATCCGGGTAGCACCAAGATGTATCACGACCTAAAGAGGGTTACCAAGGTATTCAAAGGGCAACGATGCAATATGGGTCGTGGTAGACCGACTGACCAAGTCTGCACATTTCATTCCCATTAAGATGACAGACTCATCTGAGACTTTAGGTCGGCGATATATCAGGGATATCATCAGATTGTATGGTATTCCTCGGACTATTGTGTCCGACAGAGATGGTCGATTCACCGGCAGAGTATGGCAGAGCATGCAAGCGGCCATGGGAACAGATCTACTAACTAGCACAGCATTCCATCCGCAGACTGATGAACAGTCTGAGAGGACAATACAAACATTGGAGGATATGCTGAGAGCATGTATGCTAGATTTCAAGGGTGGATGGGAGGATCACTTGTCGTTGGTAGAATTCTCATACAACAATAGTTACCAGGCAAGCCTCCATATGGCTCCATTGGAGGCTTTATATGGTAGACCTTGTAGGTCACCAATGTACTAGACAGAGGCCGGTGAGCCTGTACTAATTGGACCAGAGTTGGTTGCAGAGACTACAACGCAGATACAATTGATACAGCAACATCCATTGACTGCGCAGAGTCGTCAGAAGAGCTACGCTGACAAGAGGAGGAGGTTTCTCGAATTTGAAGTGAGAGACATTGTATTCTTAAAAGTCTCACCACGAAAGGGACACATGAGATTTGGAAAGAAAGGGAAATTGTTGCCAAGATATGTGGGACCGTTTTCAATCATCAGGAGGATGGGGGACGTGGTCTACCAATTGGCACTCCCTTCACACTTAGCATCTTTGCACGATGTGTTCCATATATCGATGTTGAGGAAGTACAATCCTGATCTCTCTCATGTGCTGAATATAGAAGACGTAGATATCCAAAGCGATGTGACATACGTCGAGAAGCCTGTCCGAGTGGTGGACACAGAACAAAGGGTATTACGGAACCGAGCGATCCAGTTTGTCAAGGTGGTATGGGATCGACATGGCATTGAGGAAGCCACATGGGAACTCGAGTCAGAAATGAGAAAAGCTCATCCTAAGCTATTTATGTAAATTTTTGAAACCCTAATTCACTCGATTTTCGGGACGAAAATTTTAAAAGGAGGGTAGTATTGTAACACCCCGAATTTTCAAGTTATTAATATATATGAAAATTACCCATTTAATTTGTGAATTATTAGATATGGATTTTATATGGGTAAAGTGTTGGGTCATTGCCCAATTAAGACCCAACGGAATATGGAAATGGTTTCAATAAATTAAATGGGGCTTAAATAAATTAGTAATGCATTATGTCTAAAATTAAATAAAAGATTATGCATGGCCGAATATTAGATTCGCATATCCAAGAAGATGTTTAAAAATTAAATAAAGATTACATTGGCCGTGTATAGGGATTTCAATATCTATGTGACGCGCATAGAATATTTTAAAGAGGGTCTTTCTTGATTAAAAACGGCATAAGGGAATTGTTATCTTAGCACCTTCTAAATTGGGATCAATGGGAGATTAATTAAGGCAATGGCTAAAAGGAAGCAAGGGCGCACGACTTACATGAAATTGTGACTTGCTATTTCAGCAAGAGAGACCGATTGGAAATTGATAAAAGCAGAGACAAAGGGGCGCATTAGCATATTCTAATTAGGACTCTCCAAAGTGGGAAACAAGAGGGGCGTATGGCACCTTCTAAGTTAGGCAATAAAAGGGGCGCATGGCACTAAGCAATTGCCATCTTGGTACCTTCTAAATAGAGGACCAATTGGAGATTAAAGGCAGCAGGAGGCTCAGGGAAATTGCAATTGTAATTGTGGAATTTTTATTAAAGAAAGAGGGAAGGGGCACACGGCACACACCATAGCCGAATTCTCTCTCTCTCTCAATTCTCATTCTCGGCATTAACAAGAGGAAGAGAAGGCAGCCAGCAAGAGGAAAAGACCAAGAAAGAGAAGGATTGGAAGAGCAAGAACAAGCGAAAGAGAACCGGAGGAGTCGCGGAACCGGTAAGTGGTTTAGATATTTTTCTTTAAGATCACCATGGCCGAACCCCATGGAAAGAAATTGGACGACCATAGTATTTAATTTAATGGAAAGAATGGACCATAGGGTTCAACCATGGTGCATGGCCGAACCTCATAGAAAGACATGGGTTAGGTTATGGATTTTTAATGATGAAAACCATGGAATAATTATGTATGTTTTAAAAGGATTTAAAATGGTTTAAGAAGAAGTTAATGAACCATAGGGTTCGGCCATGATGAAGGGCCGAACCCCATGGAAGGACTTTGGTAATTTTTAATGGAAGTTGGAGGATCAAAATCATAAAGTTATGGTTTTAATTTTAGAAAGGTTTTAATGAATGATTTTTGTTGAAGATCCTAGACCATGGATTTGGCCATACTCTATGGCCGAACCCCATAAATATTTATGGAATTATGTTCATGTACTTAGAACATGGAAAAATATAGATGGACTTATTTTGGTGATTGATTAAATGGAGATCTTGGAGATGATGGCAAAGTTGTAAATACATGCCAAATTGAAAGATCATGGGGTTCGGACCCCATGAATTTTAATTGGTGGGTTGATTATTAGTCTAAGTACATTGTAAATGAGAATAATGGGTTATGGTAGCCATGGATGGCAATGTTGCAATTAAGTGAAATCAATGGACCATGGGTTCGGCCATGGTGTATGGCCGAACCCCATGGGGAATGTTTGCTGAGCATAAGGTTGATGTATCTTAGATGATTAACCTGTTTATCATTAGATTAATGAACTAAAGTGGTATGAATGGCATAAATGTAAATATGATCAAAAAATGAAAGACCATGGGTTCGGCCATGGTGTATGGCCGAACCCCATGGGGATTGTTTTGATGGACTTAGGGTTTATATATGTGGGATTAAATAAAAGGGAAGTCATTAAATGTTTAACTTAAGGGTTATTGATTAATAAACCAAAGAAAGAAATTAAAACAAAAGGGGTGAGGTTCGGCCATGGTGTATGGCCGAACCCCACAAATTTGGTTTATGGACTTGGATATTGTTGTAAATCAAGTGGGACTTGGTTTTAATTGATTGTTATATTATAAGGTAACGGGACCTCACAAGGTGTGTACAATCGTGAGCGGTTATCAGACGAAAGACACAAGGACACGTTAGCGGTCTTTTATAGGATTCCACCTCTTTGAAACCATGGGTTGAATGTACAATGTTTTATCTTACTTTGATGAATTTATATTGCAAAGGATAGGTTTCAAAATGTGATTTCAAATGCTATGTATATATGATAAAATAGCATGTGTTGGATATGTTTCAAAATGTGAATTTTAAATGCTATGTTTATATGATAAAATAGTATGTGATTCATTGGCATCTCATGCATGGCATGGGGTGAAGGACATGTAACCGGAGGGGCCACACTCCGTCGGGGCGTCCGAAAAGCCTATGTGGGATACCTTGATGTGTTTTTCCATCAAGAAGAAACCGGAGGGGCCACACTCCGTCGGGGCATCCGAAAGACCTATGTGGGGGTACTTATATGTACTTGTGATGGGTGGGACTCATTGCATTTCACATCATGACATGGCATGGTTTATATGGCTTTTGACATTATGATATTATTATATGTATTTTGTACTAACCATGTATTAGCACTAATTGGAATACCTACTGGGCGCGTTGTTCTAACGCCCTACTTCTACCCTAGTGGATGACACAGGAAACCAGGGGAACGATGAACGCAAGGAGGGCCAAGCATAGGATCTTGGAGGACTTAATTTATATTTTGAATAAAGTTACTTATGGACATGTATTTGAGTAACTAGTTTTCGGACATGTAATAACTTAGATGGTTGGATGTTTATTTGGATAATTATGATACTTTAATTATGGATAAAGACTTGACGTACTTTGCTATCTGAAATGAATAGAACTGGGTTCTATTATGATTTTGCATGTTATGATATTTAATTCTGCATGTTGATATTGTTATGTGTGAACCGTTTTCATGGACTTAGTCCATACACACATAGGGTTGGCCAGTTAAGAGTCGGACTTTCGAAGTTCGGACTTAGCTCGCGTAGTGACGTCTCGCTCTTGCTCACTCTTTGTTTATAAAAAAAAAAATAGACTCTGATTTTCGAAAGGAAAGCCAGTGAAAAAGGGTGGGGCGTTACAATATCACACTAAGTCAAGCCCTAAGTCCTGTATTTGGGTCAGGTCAGTTACAGCAACATTCACTCAAATATATTATCACACACCTTATGACCATGGAATTTTACAAATATTCCCAATGCTCTAAGTGTATGGCATTCTACAATTTTACGCAATGTTTTCAAACTCGAATCGTATCAAAATTGGACTAAGGGTGTGAATCGTGAATCGAAAATCGTAAAATCGTACGATTCATATATCATCTTATTCTCATAACCATTTTATTGACCTGGACCATTACAGCTTCATAGCTAGGAAAGGCTTACTGAGTACTAAATTAAGTTCATTGAGGGTTATTCGTACTCTTAGTACCTCAAATTCATTCATATCATGTTTTTATTTACTCAGATAATCTATTAACAGATTTTTGGCACACTCCACGTGAAAACGATCCTTAAAAAATAAAAAAAATTGAAATAAGACAAGTAATTTTGGGACGTAGGGGTATTGTTTTATAAATAATTTTACATTAAAAAATTAAATGCCTTTTAGACGTCGTTACTTTACATTAAATGAATAGTCATAAAATCTTAAAGATCGGCTCGAGAAGAAACATTAGATCATGGCCAATATTTTTGACTTGATCATAAATAGCTTAGGTCCACGTCCATGTTTTCATAGATTTGAAACCTTCTAAGGAACCTTCTAAGGCTCATGTAGGAATTGTGGCCTCGGCCAATGTTCATGGAACTCATACCAATTCTTCGATTTTCATTTATTCATCATCTGTGTTATCAAGCCAATAGAAGATAATTGATTTTCACAATATACTTTTGTTAAGATAGAGCACATGTTGATGTAAAATAAATTCTTGTCATTTTATCATTTCACTTTTCAATTTATTAAAGAAAAAATCAGAACTAAAATAAAAATCTCTTATTTTTTAATCGTGTAGTTCTCCATTTAAATAAAATTACCAATGTCAAAAAAATTGGGTAGACAACTTTATAATCCCCAGTATTTATAACTTATCCTTAGAGGCTCTTGTCCAATGGTTAAACTCCACATCTCAAAATGAAGAGGTTTTTGAATTTACATGTAGGAAATTATGGAAAACTTAGTGTAAAATCAAGTGATACTCATTGCCTTTAAGGCACACCAAATTTGGTCATGGAGGCTCGAAGCTGACATCTCTCACTTCTTGAGACCAAGGCCGGCCCTGAGATCCCCTAAAATCTCAGAAGCCCTAGGCTGAATTTGATTTTAGGGGCGTTTGTGACTGGTATATTAAGGAGTTTAAGTGTATAGGGGCCCTTTCTGTGTAGGTCATTGCCTACACCTAAGACCTGCCATGCTTAAGATGGGAAGTTAAAAGAGATAAAAGCCGACTGTGAATAACCTGGTTGTTAACACGAGTTTGTATTTGTGCATACTTTCAAGCCCACGTGAATTAGTTGCGTCCATTATCTAGGATAGTGTGTTAAATGATCTAAGCAGCTAAGCTTGAAAGCAGATTGCTTGTTAGAACTTTATGAAACTATGATGTTAAAGGAAATTGTTGAATTTACAAGAATTAATAAGGGAAATTCATTCATTAAGATTTTTTTAAAAAGAAAGAAAACTTGAATATTTAATAAAATGGACTCTATTTGATTATCTACAATTGATGAATTAAATCTCACCAAGGGTTACTTCAATTGAATCAGGTTCACTTTGAAAGAAATACTTACATCCAAGAAATTGAAAATCTCAGAAACGTCTTACTATATCTAATAAAAAAATTCAATAAAATAATTTAATGGAACTTGAAAATCTCTTTCAATTTCAATAAAATTTCGTCATAAAATTGTATAAACCTAAAAGATAAATTCACAGAAGCAAATTTATAGACTTTAAATCAACAAGAATTCATCAAATTCCTTCTCAAAGGCCGATACTTAAGGTACCTATCACTTTGTAGCATAAATATAGAGCAGGGCTGGCTTAACCCATAAGTTAAAAAGGCAACCGCCTAAGGTCAACAGTTAGGAAGGCTCAATTTTTTAATTATCTTATAGTGTATTACTGCAAAACTCTTTTTAGATACCGCATAGACGCATAGTGTATTACTGCAACCCTTTTTTAGTTACAGCATAGATGGATAGCTGCATAATTTTTTTAAAAAAAATTATTATATATAATTAAAATTTTAATTAAATATTACTTATAATAATATCCTAAATATCAAGAAAACCCATTTAGATTTTTTGCCTTAGGCCTCAACTTGTGTCAAAACGGCCCTGATATAGAGGGTACCACTTGTAGATATATGTAGAGGGATCAACGGGGGATTTGGAGCTTTCTCGAGTTGAACTTAAAAAAATTAAGGTAATATCTATTCACACTCTAAGCATTATATTTTTTATTTTAATATAGATCTAGAACCTTATTTTCCTTTTAAATAGAAATCTTCTATGTATATATTTTTTTGAAAATAATATGCAAATGCCATGACTCTCCCTTTCTTCTTAAATATAGACGACATAAGTGGGCTTTTACAGGTCCTTTTATGAGAAAGAAAAAAGGTCTAACCCATATCTTGACCCATTCGACCTTTCATTTACCTATTTTGAGACCTAAATGGCTTCTTTTTCAAATGCCCTACTTTATTCCCCTATTATATATAAAAATTTTGAATGTCAAATATTTAAATATAATGATACAATAATATTTTATTAATATCAATCCTATGTCATTAGTTGCAGTGAGGTAGCAAGCCGGTCTCATGAAGTCACAAATACCATTCTTGGGATATTGACAGTGATTGGTAATAATCATAATATTTTTAAATTCACGAGTTTTTGCCATAATATTAACTTAGAAAATCTCGTGGAAAGTATAATATTTAAAAATAATAAAAATAGAATAAATAAAAATATTAATAAAATAAAAATCTTAATAAAGAAATTACCGGCAATTTATCAGGAATTTATAGAGATATTATCGCGATATTATCATTTATTGCATTTTTAACATGACTTTATCAGGATTTATTGAGAATTTACCAGAAATTTACTATTGTGCCGGTAAATACGTGTTATTAACGTGATAATGATTCATTGATAAAACATGATAAATTTAAAAATACCACCAATATTTATAATATGACCTCCCATCAACAAAACTATCTCCACTTCAAGTTACATCCGGTTTAGCTGAATCCCCTAAAATGCCACTTTGATTTAATAGGCTTGGTTGGACAACACAAACATTGTACACAGATAGAATAGAATACCGACAGAGTACACAAATAGAACTACTTAGGCATGATTTGACTTTTAGAAAATTCGATCAAATTATAAAGAAGAATTTTCTGGCACTATAAGAAAATGTATTTACATGGAATTTTAAATTTTATTTATAAAAATTTTGAAAACATTATTTGGATGTCTGAATTATATTTTCTAACACTATTGGAAAGTTGTTAAGTGATATTTCCTCAAATTATGCCATCAAAATTTTTAGAGATATCTAAATTTTGGATTTTTTAGAATCTATATATTTAAATCATTTAAACTTCATTAAATACTTCTGTGATGACCCAACCCTACCTTACCCCATCACAATATTGTCCACTTTAGATCCCATGGGGCCGTCACGGCTTTGCTTGGGGCCATGGCCCACTTGGCCAAGCCCAAAAGGCCTTGTGATGGGGAGGGACTTGCCCCCTTCATATAAAGCCCCCACCACCCAAGTCTTCAACCGATGTAGGACTTTTGGGTGGAGTATTACAATCCAACCAGCCCCCCCTCCCTTAAGATCAGAGGGTCTCCAGCTCTGTCATGTCACACTGATAGGGGGTCGACACAAAGAGGCAGACAACGTCACACAAGTAGAGTCCACACAGTTCGAGTGTTAAACCGTGCTCTGATACTACTTGTGACGACCTGTATCCCATCATAATATTGTCCATTTTGGGCTCCACGGGCCCTCACGGCTTTGCTTTGGGCCCTGGCTCACTCACTCACTCAAGCCCAAAAGGCCTTATGATGGGAATGGCCTTGCCCTCTAATAAAAGGCCACTACCACCCAAGTCCACAACCGATGTGGCACTTTTGGATGGGATATTACAGCTTCAATAAGTATTTTACATATTTTAACAAAAACTGTAATAATATTATTTTAAAATTATTTAAAAGGTATTAAAGTAACCTAACAATTACTTAAAACCCAAATTACAAGTAATTTTTTGTGTTTTTGTTAATAATTTTCTTCTAATCAATGCATCTAATATGGAACAAAATTATAATATTAAATGATTGGAGTTGGGATAAATAATAAAAATTAATGGGTCAAAATTTAAGACCTAAAATACAAGTTAGGATTTTCTGTGTGAAACTAGAGCTCTAATGTTAAATGACTTGAATTGGATTAAAGTAATTCAAAATTTAACTAAAATTAAAGGTAATAATTTTATGAGGCTTTATCCCAATTAGGCCTCATTTAGAAGTCCCTTAACTAAGGTGAATCATTGATTTTCTGTCAAACAGATTTTAGACGAATAATTAAACTAATTTTGTAAAATCTTTTATTTTTTTGAAAAGTTACTTTATTTTTATTTTGAAATCTAAAATATGTAGGCCTATATTAAAGGTGAAAATTATGTTTAAGAAACGTAATTTATCATGAAAACTTGTTTATAGAACTTTATATAGATTCCTGATTTGAAGTTTTTATGCTCATATAAGAGAATAAAACCGATGGTTCATATAAAATAATAAAGGTTTCACATTCATCATTCACTTGAAAGCCTTTCATCAAACGATTGAAACTTATTGATTGCTCTAAATTTTCGTAGTTTGTTGACAAGGTTATAAGATCTATTTTTTAAAACTATGAATTAAATATGAAACTATG
The DNA here is from genome assembly GCA_013350335.1 of Chimonanthus salicifolius. NCBI lineage: Eukaryota > Viridiplantae > Streptophyta > Magnoliopsida > Laurales > Calycanthaceae > Chimonanthus > Chimonanthus salicifolius. The sequence goes on from CM023532.1 coordinate 56,753,487, forward strand.
TCAATATTTCACAATAAAAATGCTCAAAATACCCTTTTTTGACTTCATTACCTTCATCATAAGATTTGGAAAGGAAGAACCGAGTACAAGTAAAAATGAAAAGTGGGGATAAAAAAGAAAGAAAAGAAGAAGAAGCTGACTACGGCTGTTCTTACAACTCATTCTTCTTCAAATGGACTTCAAGTATGTTTTTCTTACATGGTTCTTTTTAAATCTGCATGGAAATAGAGAGAAGAGATAGGAAGATTTAAGATAAAATGAAAAAAAAAAATTCTTAAGGCACATCAAGTGAGGTCATAAAAATTTGAACTCGGCACTTTTCACTTTTTGAAGTGGGAAATTACAAATTGAGCTACACTTACATGAATATTTCAATTGATAGTTTAAGGTAGTAAGTCAATGAAAGATCTAAATTATATTTAGATGAAGAGATATTTAATTATTTAAAATAATTTAAAAATTGGTTGACCTATCTATACAGCAAAAGCTAAAAAGGAAATTATTGAAGACACCTAAAATTTGAGTAAGGAAGTCAAAAAGAAAGAGCAATATAGTGTCCTTTATAAGTTCATTTAAAAATATAAATGATTTAATTTGAGAAAATTTAGATATTAAAGAAATGATGCTTTCTTTAAAATAATTTCATTCAAACAAATTAATTTGTAATGAAAATACATCCAACAAAGAAAATTAAATTAATGTGCTAAAATAATTATATAAATTCTTCATAAATTACAGCTATGAAACAACCACATGGGAGTCGTCGATGTTCTTGTGAGCCTTGTCACAAATATCGGCGGTATTTTCAAATTTACCGTGTTTTTATTGGCAAAATACCATTACCGCGTTAAAAACGAGTTTTTATCGCCATGACAGTAAATATCTGGTAAATTCCCAATAAAATCGCGTTAAAAACGCGATAAATGGTAATATCGCGATAATATCCCGATAAATTCCCGATAAATTTTTGGTAAATCCCCTATATCATTTTTATTTCATTAATTCTTTTATTTATTATTTTTTAAATATTATAATTTTCCTAGAGATTTTCCCGTTAAATTCCCGGTAAAAATCTAAGAATTTAAAAAGATCATGTTATTACCGATTGCCGTTAATATCCCTAGAACGATATTTGTCACAATGCTTGTGAGGGTTTTCATCACATTGACAAAGAAATACTTCCAAAGCTAAACACATAAAATAAACAAAAGCAATTTGATGGAAAAAAGAAAAAAACAAATGAAATGTAATATAGTTGGAAAACACAAGAGGAGAGAGCGCGACGCGATGATGTGAGCGACGCGCCGAGCCATGCAAGTTGCATAAGTGAAATGGAGAGAAAGGTTCGGTCAAAAAGAAGAGATCCCCATGCACTGTACACGCGTCAGTCCACCAGTGCGCTCTTTGGATTTCCATCCATCGTCTGCTTTTGTGACACGTGTCAAATCCTTATTGGGTGAGATGTTACGTATATGTTCTCTTTCCGCTTTCCTTTCCTTGCCTCTCCTTGCCTGCCTGTCCATTTCTCCATCCAAGAGAAAGGAGCGACTGACAGTAACTGAGAGTGCAACAGTAGCTGAGAGTGTGGCCCCATTCCTTCATGCATAAATTTTCAGCATTTCGTGAACGACACGATCCGACTCTGACGCTCTCTTCTCTCTCCCTTCTCTGATAGCGATGGGGGAACAGTATGGTCTGCCGGATCTCCGGCAGATGATGGCCGGAAGGGCTCATTTTCCGGGGGTCTCACATGTTGGAGAACCGTTTCTCGGACACCAGAACCTGACGCCAGCGCAGCATTATGAGATGGGAATGGTGGGGGAGATGTTGCTGCCTCCACCTCCACAGACCCAGCAGAGAAATGTGGAGTTCCGGTCTGATTCGTCTTCTGTAAGTGGGTTTGAAGACGGCGGAGGAGGAGTTGGAGGAAATGGGAGATGGCCAAGGCAAGAGACTCTTACCCTTCTTGAGATCAGGTCGCGCTTGGATCATAAGTTCAAGGAAGCTAACCACAAAGGACCCTTGTGGGATGAAGTCTCTAGGTACTTAACTGCATTCCTCTCTCTCTCTCTCTCTCTCTCTCTCACTAGGAAACAAGCAAACGTAAGGTGTTATTTTCCTCTCATCACTTAATAATCAAAAGCTGTTCCTCGTGTTCTTTCGACCCTATGAAATTCAGTTCGTGACCCCAGTTTCTCTATCAATTGGCGACGAATCTCTCTCTCTCTCTGATGGAAGAAGAAACCCATGTAGTTTTATCAATCAAATGCCTTTTTCTTCTCCTTGTGACTCAAAAATCTAATCCCAACCTTTTGATCCTTTTTTATTTGTTGGAAATAGACCAAATACTATCCTTTTTTATTTGTCTCTCTCCCCCCTCCCCAAATGTTCCTTGTTTCATAGCTTTTGAGTTTTTTCTTATCTATTTGACGGTCTTACGAAGAAAATAGCTATCTATGTTAGTGTATTTTCTTCTTTAGAAAATGACAACCCTATGGAGTATGAAGCATATATCCAGGCCATGCGTGTGCTTTGCTGGTTTTGTGTTAGAAATGTGACAGCTGTTTTCAAGTCTACCTGTGAATTGGACATGTCCTTTTCGCTGCTCTTTTGTTAAAATGTGAAAATCTTTGCATAATTTATTTTTTACACATGCATTTAATTTCATTTCAGGTTTTAGCCAGAACCCTTATAAGGTAAAGTTGAAATTTTACTTCATATACCATTTTTCTGTTTAGCTGATTTTGTGCTAGATGTTAGATGATGACAGTCACTTGGTGTTGGTAGGTATCCAAGGGCATTTTTCTTTTAATTGGTTTAAAGTCAGGAAAAAGGCAGTCACTTGAAGTCTAATGATAAAAACCCGATTGGGCAATTTGTTAGTTTAATGTTTGAATATTGTTCGCTACGAAATTATCGATGGTGTATTCAATTGTTTACCTGATTTGGATCTTGGTAGAAGACCGCTTCATGCTTCCTATTCTATGTTAGAATTTGCATACCAGTAGTTACTTCAGATGGATTGAATGAATAAAAAATACATGATCATTTAGCATACACGGATGAATAATTTAGGGATGTTAAATCTCTAATATAGGGAACAAACAAATTTTGTTAACTATTTCTTGGTGCAGGATCATGGGAGAGGAACATGGGTACCAAAGGAGTGGTAAGAAATGTAGAGAGAAGCTAGAGAACTTGTACAAATACTATAAGAAGACCAAGGAAGGGAAGGCAGGTAGACAAGATGGCAAACACTACCGATTCTTCAGGCAGCTTGAAGCTCTATATGGAGAAAACAGCAACCCTGCCTTAGAGACTAACGTTGTCGATAAAAACCAATGCCAGCAAATCAGTAATCCTTCAACTTCCCAAGCAAATCAAGAACCTTTGCATGCACAAAAGTTCTGTGAGAGCCTTAGTTTGTCTAATTCCTCCGAATTCAACACTTGTTCTTCTTCTTCTTCAGATGACGAGGATCTCAGTGGTATTGCAATCAAAGAGGGTGATGTGATCAACACGAAGAAAGATACCAATGGTCTCAAAAGGGGGCGAAAGAGCTGGAAGTCAAAGGTGAGGGAATTCATCGACTTACAGATGAAGAAATTCATGGACATTCAAGAAACGTGGTTAGAGAAGATGTTGAAAACTCTAGAACATCAAGAGAAAGAAAGGATAGCTAGAGAAGAAGCATGGAGGAAACAAGAATCGGAACGTTTTGACCGTGAACATAGGTTTTGGGAGAGCGAACGAGCTTGGATTGAAGCTCGCGATGCTGCATTGGTAGAGGCCTTGAAGAAGTTCAGCGACAGAGAATTCAAGGCACCTGAAGATCTCCATACCACGATTGACACTGACCGAGATGGTGAAAATGAATGTGAAACGTTCCAGAGCACGATAAACAATAGGAGATGGCTAGAATCTGAAATCTTGTGCCTAATTAAACTGAGAAGCGCCATGGAATCGAGTTTCCAAGAATTCGGTGGTTCGAAGCTTGCCATGTGGGAGGAGCTATCAGCGAAAATGGGTGGAATGGGCTACGAAAGGAGTGCAAAAAGATGCAAAGAGAAGTGGGAGTACATCAACAAGTACCTCAAGAAGACAGAAGATTGTAACAAGAAACGCAAGGAGAATTCCATAACATGCCCTTATTTCCATCACCTTGATTCTCTTTACAGCCAAAGAGGTGGAATTGGTGGTCAGGAACCAAATGACCAAACACATGAAACAATGGGCCACCGGTCCAGTGATGGCCCATCTCCTTCTAATCCTAATCTGGGTTTGGCAGCAAACGATAGCTGCCTACGGTTTCTAATGGCTGATGGGGATAACTTGTGGGAGAACTATGGTATAAAGCTCAGCACAGGGGGTAACCAGTAGCTTTAATGCAATGGAGAGACCATTTTCCTCAGAGGTGAGTTCAGAAAAAAAGAGATTTGCATGAGACTTATGTGCTTCCAATGAGCCTCTTGAGAGGTTTGTGTTGAAACTTAGTAAACAATAAATTTTAGGATCTTATGGCAGATGGATTTATTGCAAAAGCTTAAATGCCTCTCATCTTGAGAGTAGTGTGGTTTTTAATTGTTGACTAGGGTTTTACGTTAAGATTGTGTGCCATGAAGACCATTGACTGTTCAGCCTCAAACTAGAGATGATTAGTACCTCTTCAAGGGATCTCTCATATCTAACTCCAGACAAGTATTCCTGTTCATTTAATAACCCATCAAAACCATTCAAATGTGGGTCTCTCGTTGATGCAGCCATTTCAAATAGATGTCAGGTCTATCTATTGTGATGGTCAGTGATCCAATTTGGAACGATGACAATTCAATGGAGTGAGAAAGATACACCAATCCATTTGATTTGTAACTACATGTCTACATGTCTGATGAATGGTCTAAATATGGTCCAAAGCCCAGTTGGTCAAATGTCCCTTGGATTTTGCTGTACATATTTTTAAGTGTACCTTTTCTATGATTTTTTATTTCTTTGCAACATCTCTATTTTTGCCTCTGAAAAAATAGTTTTCTAAAAGTGAGAAGTAAACTTCATTTGCCCATTAGATAAATGGCTGTTGGATTTCATTAGGTGAGTTGGTGAATGAATATTATGTTATGGAATCTGAATACAGGTTCGACATATGCATTCAGTTGATGATGATGTGCTTGATGGAAATTATTTTTATAAAAAACTATTAAAAAGTAAATTTATTTGAGATTAAATATATGCAAAAATAGAAAAAAAAAAAAAAAAGGATTGAATGAATTTTATATCTTATCCAATTATAAATTTACCTTCAAATTCTGATGAGTTCTTGTTGTTTGAGTTCCTTAAGAAATTGCATGTCCAAGTTCGATTCATCATGCCTTTTGTAGTTTGTCTTCTATAAATTATAAACAATATTTTTAATGACTTCCCTTTTGGTTATGTGTGTCTTTGAAATTTACTATCTGAAATGTCTACTTCCCAAACTCTCCAATTAGCAAATCTTTGGGTCCTTTTCTTCTAGGGCCTTAAACCAGTTGGTTGTGCAGGTAGGGCCGGGCTCATTTGAATTTCTTTGTCCGTGGTGGACAAATACAACTGGTTGTACTAGTAGAGACTCAACTGTTTATCATTGCGTGTGTATTGATAGGCCTATTTAAATTTTGAAAATTTCAATATTTGTTATTTATAATTTATTGAAAATTTAACCACTCAACACACGTTGGACCCAACATGTAATGGATTGTTGTAGTGAAATGGAGCATAGCACACCCTTTTTTGCTGTATTATCTCACACATTTAGACATGAAACTCATTAAAAAAGTAACAAGAGTCTTGAAAAGTTCTTTCTTTAAATATGTATTGTTTTAAAAAAATACCTTATTAATCTATCAAACTGTGATTTTAAAGATCAGAAATTAAAAAAAAAAAAAAAATTGACAAAAATTAGAGAATTAAAAAAAAATGTAACTTTACTTATTTTTATTTTTTTTAAAGTCGAATGTATCCATGCCTCTTAGAGTACTTTATTAAGTCTTTAGCGCATATGCAGACCTCTCTCTCCATACACACCGGGTAAAACTAAGAGGAGTGACCTTTACATATTGAGAGTGAAACTTGAACTCAAAACATCCTACAATTTATTAGAGTTCTAACCGTCAAACCAACCCTTAAAGGGTTAACTTGATTTATTAATTAATATAATATTTTTAAAAAGATCATTTAAAGAGACTTTTCACTGTCTCATTTTGCAAACTCCATGTCTAAATATGTGCAAATGATTGGTTATCCTCTTTTCTTACTGTAAAATAACAAGTTAGATATCAGTTCTCCTTATTAATCCAGGCAATCTTGCTAATCACCATTTTGTATTTTTAGTGAACATCATCTGACTCACGGTCAAAGCAACGAAGTAGTTCATTGCGTTAGATTGAACTGAATTTCTGAGGAACTGCAATCTTCGACAGTGTCTGATTGTTGTTTCCTGCAGTGAGAGACGTGACGTGATCAGTCAGGTCTGATAGCGTAAGGGCTCGTTAATTTTATTACGCATTGTAGATGTAAATAAATATCCTTTCTAAGGATGGAATCTACTCCAGATTGGTATTTCTTATCTTGAAAGGTTCAAACACTGACTTTTGTCCTCTCCCACAGGTTTCCAAAGTACTGAATCTATGGTTCCGATGTGGAAGAAAAACCTTAAGATATATCTTTTCGTATTTCATAAAAAGACATGAACAGAGACTCTACAATCTTAAATAATTATTTGTTTTTTTTTTTTAATATATGCATCTTCTTTCTACATTGGATGGAGACTAATTCTCCAAACGGTTGGGACTAAGCTTCTAGCTTAAAAGACTAGTATGCAGGGGTCGAAATCTTGGCTGATACGGCTGAAATCTCGATCGATTTTTATTTTTATTAAAAAAAAAAATCGGCGTGGGCCCGGTCGATATCTCAGCCGATATTCGTTCGATATAAAAAAAAAATCCACCGAGATTTTTAAAAAAATGAGGAGAGAGAAAAATCTCGGTCGAGATGAAAAGCCGAATTTTTGGCCCCTGCTAGTATGATAGGTGGAGTGACCCAGTCCCATATAAGTTCTTTGTTTTCCCCTCTCACAATAGATCTGGGACTCTCACTTGCACCTCAACGAGAACACGTATAAACCTCTCAATCCACACAATGATTAAGTCAATAGGGAATAACCCTATGGAGAGTGGCCTCTAGAGGTTGAGCATGAATTGGACTCAAGACTTTACTTCATGAGGTGTGCATCTTGACCATCCGAACCATACAAAGTAACCCCATTTGTAAGAGAAAAAACAAGCACTTTAGAAATATTTATCACTGACAATGTCTTTTTTTATATTTGGTCTAAGGCTTCAATAATTTAGACTAAAGTCCATAGCAGCTAATTCAGTAATAAATTTAAAGTATTAAATTATTTTTTTTAATTTAAATTCAACAGTAGTCAATAAATAAATAACAAAATTGTAAAATTAAAATTTTAATAATTTTCAGTAGTAAAGTTGCTTGATTATATATGAAAAAACTCTATCAAGGCAACTGAGTTATAATCCTATGCGTTAGTTTACTTTAAACCCACCACCCACCAAACGAAAACAAGTAAAGGCAGTAGATATATAACACAAAATAGTTTAATCTAATGAAAGTAAATGTCTGTTCATTTTATTTATATTTAGTAGATAAAAATATCTAATGAATCTTTATAGTTTTTAACTTTTAAATGAATTTAATAAAGATCAATAAGCCTATTCTGCATCATAAGCAACATAAATAGATAGTAGGCAATGAAGGCCTATAGTTCAAAGATATTGCGTTGGCATAACTATCATTCTACCATCTCAGTTATATTGCACTAGCAAGGAATGACTGTATTACTTCAACTTAATTATAAGAAATTAAGAATGTCACCAGTTAAAGATATATAGGTGTTCAACTTTTTATGAATCTAAATCACTCGTTTACTATATATATATAAAGTTTGATATAAACTTTTTATTATTGATCCTGCTTCCCCAATCCACGAAACTCTCATGAATTGATAAGCTTCTACTTTTAAATAATGTGAAATTTTGATAATTTTAAAAAACATGATTTCTCTTATTCAATCAACATGAGTTTTTTTAGACACCAAATATTAGAGGTGAAAAAATCGGCCGATACGATGTGTAATATCGGCTGATAATATTAGAAATTAGTTTGTTTTTTCTTTGAAAAAAAAAATAAGTTGTGGGCCCAGGACGATATAGTCCGATATAATCTGAGATATCAACCGATACAACCGTTCGTTTATTTATTTTTTCGTTTCTCAAAATTAATTTTTTTTAATGATCGGGTTATGTTATTGAATAAGATCATATGGTAACAAAATTATCGGCAGATGGAAGGGTAGAAGAATTTTTTTTGAATGATCGTCTCATGTTTATTGAACAAGATATTATCGGCCGTAATTAATGGAAATTAGATGGGAGAAGATTGTGGTTGTCAACGTGATGAAACTTATCAAAAAAATTACACGTTAAAATCAAGATTTGATTGAACCAAAATTAATTAGTTGTAGAGGAGATAATCTAGGATATTTTCCATGTAATTAGGAGATATTTTAGGAGATAATTGCTATCAATTGTGCAATTAGGAGATGATTAAGGGTTATCCGTTGTTTAACGGGAGATAATTAGATGAGTGGTTTTAGCAAAACATTCCAATATGGTATGATTTCTTATTAATAATTTTATAATTTTTATGATTCTAATAATTTTTTAATTCTTATTTACTAACATAATCATAAAATTTAACAAACAAATAATTAAGATTCATTTAATGGTCACTTTCATTTTTTTTGTACAATGCTTTTATTTTTTTAACAATATTTGAAATTCTTGAATTCCTAACTTAAAAATAATATTTGAACATGTAAATGACCGATTTTTAATGAAAAAAAATAGATATTAATGATCTCCATATTTTTCTTCATTTTCTGTAATTTTTCTAATTTTTTTGAAAAAAAAAAATTTCGAGAGGAGAGAGAATGATATCGACCAACAGGGGTTGAGATATCGGCCGATACGAAACTATCGGCCGATATCATACGGGTTTTAAGCATCGTATAATTTCGGTATGTATCGGCCGTTCAACCTTCATATGGGCCGATATATCGCCGATATATATCGGTCCGATATCGGCCGATATGATTAATATCGGTATTTTTTTTAAAAAAGAAAAATCAAAACAGCGATGGGCCCGAGCCAAAATATCGGCCAATATCAGCCGAAATTTACATTTTCAAATTTTTTTTAAAAAACAGTTTCCTTTTCAGTTTTTTTATAATTTTTAATTCAGAAAAAATAAAATAATACCGATATTTACAAAAGAAACAAAAAGAGGACAGAGAATCATATCGGCCGAATTATTGGATGGGGCGTTTTTTGCACCCCTATCGGCCGAGATGACCGATATCCAAGATATCCGATTTTTTCACCCTTGCCAAATATAAACTAAGGTCTCTCAAACCCACCTATCCATGTAAGTCTAAGTAGTGCCGTCAGCCCATTTGCACCAATCTTTAGTTCAATCACTATTATATATTCTCTCCGTCCCATTTTAATTGTCTCATTTGAAATATATTTATTTTTTAAGAAACTCTCTATATAAGACTAGTAATTAATGTGATCTCATCCATTTTAAACACATTTTATACTATTCCAATATAAATAAGATAACTATTTTGAGACAATTTCAAAATCTAAATAAGACAACTAAATTGAGAAAGAGGGAGTATGTGACATTGATCTTCTAAGGTGCCTTAAGACCTCTTTAGATTAATCGGTTGAAAAAGGTATTAAATTAAATTTTGTCAATAAAAATTCACTTTGATTAAATAAGTAAGTCCTTTTTTATGTTTTAAAAAATAATAATTTTATTCAATGGTGTAAATTTTATAATGTTACAATTATCATTCATCTAACTCAGAAGGGTAAAATTGGTTAAGAATCAAATCGATGAGAGATAGGTGGGCGTGTGGAGGGGAGACATGTCTGCTTCACGAAATTGTCACTCTATAAAAGTTTCACGAGATAATCACCATAGTACAAAATTATTAAATAATTTTTTTTTAAAAAAATACAAATATTACCCAAACAAATCTTATTGCTAAACAAAAATTTATATTTGATATCTTCACACCCATTTTGAATCTTGCATGAACTGACACCTATCTTTGTTCTGAGCTTTCAGGCGCCAAAAAATGTCCGATAAATTTTAAACAATCATTAAATTCCATTTAAATTATGAAATTTCAAATTTTCAATTGATTTTTAAAATCCATGTGGCCATCAATTTTTGTCTTTTCATCTCCAAATCAAATGTCGGTTATTTCTCAGTAGACATGATTGACTTTATTTGGACAATGGAATCTAGATATTGTAGGTGGCTGTGACTAGCGATTGTAAGTTCCGAGCTCTGGCACGGTGGTAGCAGGTCCCACACCGTGAGCCATGTGGAGATAACACAGGTAGAAAAGAGAGAGGGGGAGAGGCAGCATGGATGATGGAGGAGACGTTTACGTGGCAGAGATGAAAATGGTAATGATGACGCAATGAATTGCTTTCCGATTGAGGATCCATTAGCGGCATGATGGAAGATCATTTGTGGAATGAATGCTCTCTCTCTGGGGTGTTGCCTCAATTATTAGGGGGGGCCTCTGCTTCTTTACCAGTTACCACGCCAGCTATCTCTTTGCTTCAACTCTGTTCATGTGTTACGAACCTACTTTATAATTTATATACGCAACCAAGTTCCCATAGGGCGAAAAATTTCAAGTGGGTCTACCTTTAATTAATTTTATTATGAGATTGAAATTCATTTAAAATTATCTCATTTTTATTGTTGATTTTTGGATCTTATGATTTTAAAAAGTGAAGAGATTTATTTTAAGAAATATCATCCATAAAAGTTCGTTCAAATGTATTTTACTAAGGCCTGTTCATGTGCGGATTTGTTAAAAAAAAAAGTTCAAATCTGTTTATATCTATAAAAGTATTAGTCCATTCGAATTCCTTTGTACTTTTAAAGTCAACGTTCGGCCCACTTCAAGTTTATTTTGCATTTGGTATATTTTTATTTTTATTTTAATATTTTTTTGTGCAAAATTAAAATTTACTCATACAAATTGAAAATATACTTAAAATATTAATATCAATTAAAATTTCAATTCAAAATTCAATTTTGACCACTTAATCTTAATAGTAAAAAAAATCAAACGTCTTTAAAAAGATAATGTCTATTGATTTTGACCGTTAAAATTGACTTACTAATTTTAAGATACAATTTAGTAGATAGTCTGTTTTTAAGTCAATTTTTTTTTTCAATCTCTACGATTTTATTTTGAATTTATAAAATAAAAATAATATATATATATATATATACATATAGATAGATATACATAGATATACATATATATACATATATATATATATACATATACATATATATATATATACATATACATATATATATATATCTCAATAAAATAGGTCTAAAAACCCCATAGACCTCAACAAGTTTTAAATAAAAGTTTGAGCCTGACCTATCGAACACTTTTTTTTATTAAATCTATTTATTTAAATTGAATTCAAATCGAATTCAAATAAATAAACACCCTCAACTCCACCTCACCCATATTCCTCATCATGTGGACCATACAGGGCCAATGGGACACTAACATATGCAGAAGATGTTGCCCTAGTGATCGACGTTCCTTCAGTGTGTGATTTTTATCAAGATATTGCCATAAGTTTCCGAGTTAAATTTCAGATAGAATTTAAGAGAGCTGTCTTCCAAAAAAATCCGTCTTGAAGTGAGAATCTGTCTCCGTGAGACTGCAATCATTCTTTTGGACGTGCTAAAGAAGTCCTTTTTTTCAGACAATTTCGCTTTTATAATTGGTTAGAGAACTTTAGCAAATTTTATAATTTTTAAAATTTTGAACTTAGTACATAAGCAGTTCTTTTAGACATCCGAGTTAAATGATTCGAGTTTCCGTACAAGTAATATAAAAAAGGATGAATCTTACCCTTTTTATTATAAAAAATAAATGAATGTCTATATTACGTATAAGGAGTCAAGTGTGGAAGCTGGATTAGTCGAACCTAATTTCACACGTGATTTTCTTATACATATTATAATGATTTTTTTTTTAAGAAAAAAATTAGTAATTAAAAAATGATTTTTTTAATCAGAGAATGCATCAAATAAAATTCAAACAAAGTTATTATTTAAATTTAAAAGAAATAATATTTAGAGCAGTCTTGTTTCACCATTAAATGAGTCCCATGTGAAACCCATACATCAGGGCTTGCCATAGTTTTGCTGTAGTATAAATTAGTAAACTTTAATCATTTTATAATTCGTTGGTTTCCAATTCCGATGGTCTTATAATGGGAAATCATATGATTTTTTTTTTTTAATTTACATGTGAAAAATCGTGGGAAACTCAATGTAAAATCTCCACATGTAATATCCACTGTCCTTATGGTACACCAAATGAAGCCATGAGGACTCAAACTTCGCCCCTCCTGTTTTCTGAAGTAAAAGATTACCAATTGAACTACACCCATGTGAAAAATCATATGATCTTTGGTTCTGATCTAAAGCCACATAGTCGAACCAAGTTATATCAGTTTGATTATGAATTGTATGTTTGTTGCTGAGCCAAATTCAAGCTGAGACAAGCCAAGATTAATAATCTTGAGCTTGTCTCGAGTGTCTACCTCGCCAAAATGAAGCCTAATCAATGGAGTTCATGCTTGAGCTTGGTTCTCAGAATTTAATTGATCATTGGAACTCCTTAATCTCTCTTAATAACACATAACATGCACAACAACGAGTGAAGCTTGATGTATGCAATATGCATTCCATCTAATTGCATAAATACACAAAGATGCATGTGAAATAAATATATACAGACACCATGATATTGAACTCAAGTGAGCCTTTGAACTAAAACGACTAAATGCCAAGCTGAGCTAAGTGTGGCAAACATTGAGCTCGAGTTCAATGAGGGAAGGCATGATCAATCCGATTTGTTTATTTACAAGTCAAGTTCAAATTTGGGTTTAACCCATTTGGTTCTAAGATACCACCTTGCAAGCTAGATTGGCATGAATATCTCCCTAGTTGAAACTTTGAAATGAACATCTTCCAGGGTGAATTCATATACTTTCAAGCTTGAAATCTTACAATTTTCGAAATTCTGATTCTAGAATTCAAGTTTTACCAAATATATTTTTCTTTGAAGAATTTTATTCTCAAACAGAGATTGGGCATAATACGTAGTAGAGCTCTTTTTCTCCCAACTAGTCGGATGGATTATAAACGAGCTGCTGTTTGGAAAGAAATCTAATGTTGAAGGTATTTGGAAACTGATACTCGTATTCTGAAGAGATGATACTCGATTGGGGTATTTTATGCTTTGGCACATCAATGTAATTGAAAGTGGTTGGTGTCAAGGTTATCATTATTAGGACGAAGAAGGCAACCTAGAAAATGTCCTTTGGGTCTGGAAAAATGGGTATCCAAGGCTTTGCATCAAGTATCTTTGAAGAAAAGTGTGATATAAATCATCCAAACCCCACATGTTTATTAAACATATTGAGTGATTACAGGTGCCGTACAAATGCAGAAGAACCATTTCTCTCTCTTTTGCTGAAACCATTCCAAAAGTTTCTTGTTGTTTCTCATTGATTTTGTAACGCCCCGCCCTTTCCGAGAATTTCAGAGTCTAATTTTTTTTTTAAAAATAAACATCGGAAGAGAGCGGGCGGCGTCACGACGCGAGTTAAGTTCAGACTACCCAAGTCTGAACCTTAACTGGCCACCCATGTGTACATGGAATAGACCATGATAGTGAATCACACATGGAACTAACATCAACATGCGGAATAATCTAGATAATTGCGGAATAGAAAGACGAGATAGCAAGTAATAGTCTTAAATATTAAATAACATAGATCAACCATCCACAGGTTATTATCCTAATCAAACCATAGCAAATAACGAATTATTACATGTCCAACAATAGTATTCAAATGACAGCAATATAACGTAATCCAAATCCATCATTAAAGCACTTAGGCTCAGCTTCCCTCCTGGTCAATGACCTTTCCTTTCCCCTTGCTTGTACCTGCAATCTCCTCTGAGGATAGAATTAGGGCGTTAGATCAACGCGCCCAGTAGTGTTTCCGAATCAGGGCTACCACATGTTAGCATATAAAACATGCATATACATACTAATAATACATGTGAGACAAAATTCCATAAAAACATGCTATGCATGAAATGAACATGTAATGAGTCCCACCCATCACCATTCAACATAGCCATCACTTGACGGGATTCTCATCGTCAAGGTAACCCACAGTGGTCTTTCGGACGCCCCGACGGAGTGTGGCCTCCGGATTCCTCCTGATGGGATATTCATCATCAGGGTACCCCACAGTGGTCTTTCGGACGCCCCGACGGAGTGTGGCCTCCGGTTACAACACCATCATCCCATGCCATGCATGAGATGTCTATGCAAACATGTCATTTAGAAACATAACTTTACAATCATATAAGTTATCGAAATCAACATAAAACAGCATATGAAATAGTGGTTACAATAAAGGTAGGAAACCTACTGAAGATTCACTTCAGTACTTGATCTTTCTTTCGCGTCACCCGGTCACGACTCGCACGTCGTTCAACTTCCAGTACCTTATCCATATAACAATCAATAAATCATACTATCACTTACTTGTTCATTCATATCTAAGACCCAACTACATCATGTGAGTCCTTTGATCAATCCCTTCGTTTGACTTGTATTCACAGATTTACCATTGGTATAACCAATGTCTAATCTTGCTCATAATCAAAGTTCATAAAAGTAATCTACCTTAGTGGCTGGTTATTTACTTATCACTAAGTCCAAAGATAAATCCATATGTTTACTTAATCCAACTCATACAACCAAGTCATAATCTCCAACAAAACAATCTATGGGGTTCGGCCATTCATATGGCCGAACCCTATGATCCTCCTACACAATGATCCCATCATTTGTTTACAAGTTAGGCTCTACCATTTAGCCATATTAACTACAAGGTTCAGCCATCCCATGGCCAACCCAAAACAGCAAGCTTATTTCATTTAACATACATAGGAAAACCCATAAATCTTGGTCCATTCATCCCAAAGCTAGCCCCATGGGGTTTGGCCATGCACATGGCCGAACCCAATGGTTCTCTTGATCTGATTATCACCATGATCACTCATGGTTTAATCATGCTAATTCAACCATGATCAATACATGGTTCAACCATCCAAAGGCTGACCCAAATCAGTAACCATAACCCTAAGTAAACAAAATAAAAACCATAAAGCAACCCATGGGGTTCGGCCATTCACATGGCCGAACCTCATGGCTCTTTGGGATTCAATTCTTCTAATAATCTTTCATCATTTATCCTGTATCTTAGGCACAAAAACAGCAAACCTAATTCTATTTAAACTCCTATAGAAACCCCATGGTATTGCATGGTTTCTAACTCTTTGATTTCACAACAATCATCAATCTCTTTCATGGGGTTCGGCCATTCAAGTTGGCCGAACCCTATGTCCATGAATTGATCCTTCAAACATGCATTAGGTGTTATTTAAATCATGCAATATCAGTACCCTTTTGCTGCCCTTATATCTCTTAGAAACCCTCTAATTAAATTCATCCAAACAGTCCATAAAAGTCCATGGTTTCCATGTTTCCCAACATGAAAACCAAGATTCTTTTACATGGGGTTCGGCCCTCCATGGTGGCCGAACCCAATGGTTATGTTTACTGTTTTTAAACCTCAGATAATCATGTAATAACAGTAAATAAAAATCAGGTTTTACCTTTCAAACAAACATCCAAAATCAACACAACTCCATGGGATTCGGCCATCCAAGATGGCCGATCCCCATGGTCCATTTTTTCCAATTTTAATCCACTGATTTAGACCACATAACTTCCACCTTTTCTGATATCCAAACCCATGTTTTAACCCTCTTTAAAACATGTATTTTAAATCTTAAATCAAAACCCAAAAACAGTCCACAAAATCCATGGTTTTCATGTTTCAAAACATGAAAACCAAGCCATCTCTTACATGGGGTTCGGCCCTCCATGGTGGCCGAACCCAATGGTTTTTTACCATTTTAAATCCTTCATAATCAAGGTTAAACACTGGTGTATTCGGCCATGACCATGGCCCAATACATACCCCACTTTATTAATCCAAAAGTCCATGAAACACTTACCAAATTCCAAGCTCTTGTCTTGCCTTTTGATCCTTGCTTCCTTTCCTTCTTATTTCCTTCCTTCTTTCTTAATTCCTTGCTGGTTTAAGCTTGAATAATTGATGCTAAAAACCTCTGCTGTTCCACTTAAGCAAATGAATTGGAGAGAGGGAGAGAGAGATGGAGAATCTTGGCTTTTCAATGGTGAAAAATGGCCAAGATGGTGTTTGTTTCCTTTAATAATTCAGCCCTCAAAACCCCTCCACTTCCTCATCAATTCTTGCCTAAACCAATGGGACACTTGCTCCCAACAAATGCACCCATTGGCATTCCAACATTGAAGGTTTGGGGTTTCCAAATGGAATAGAAACCCCCCATATTCCATTTAATGTTTTGCATGAAACTCTCCATAACAAGTCCCCAACGTGTGGGACTTGTTTTGGTTTGTTTGAGATCACCACACCTCCTCATATTACACTTAACTCACTGAATTTTCAGCCCATTTGACTTCCATTTTTGACTCACTCAACTCAATGTCCAACTCACCATAATTAATGCATTTCATTCAATGCACCTGAGTTAACTCAACCCTTGATTTAATTCCAACTCACTTCAGTCTCACTCAACTGATTTAACTCGTGTTTTAGCTCCCTAGAGGGTCCACACGGTCAACCATAGTCAACTCGACCCGTTGGGTCCACTTTTAGCTCCTTGACCCGTTTTTGACTCCATGACCCAATTATGGTATTTTGGTCATTTCTAATTGGTTTTTACATATGGATCAAGCCTACCCATTTTTTATCCACTTGATTTCCAATCAAATAGGCTTAACCCCATTTAATTTAAAATCACAAAGGGGTCAAATAATCCAGTAAGACCCGATGGGTCCCATTTGGGCCCTTTGACCCATTTAGCCATTTTCGACCCAATTGATGTAAATTACCCATCCAATCAAACTTGACATTCATAATGTGCTCATATGATCTTAATTTGAGCAATGGGCCATACCATTTCCTTACTTAACATCACAAAATAATTAATTTAACACATCAGGGGCATTTTCGTAATTTATCCACTTCATTGAGAAATTACCCATCCAATCAAACTTGACATTCATAATGTGTTCATATGATCTTAATTTGAGCAATGGGCCCCATTATTTCCTTATTTACAATCACATTTATTGAATTCACCAATCCAGGGGCATTTTCGTAATTATTCCAACCGTTGAGAATTCTTTGACCCAATTAACCATTTTGACCTAATTTGATGTACATTACCCATCCATTATAATTTGACCCTTATAATATGTTCATAGGATCGTAATTTGAACAATGGGCCCCACTATTTTCTCATTTAACATCATAATTAATAAATTTACCAATCCAAGGGCATTTTCGTAAATATTCATCTTATTGAGAAATCGGGGTGTTACAGATTTTTTTATTATTATTATTGAGAATAGGTAAAACAAAATGAAACAATGAGTTCGATTTAAAAAATTCATTAAAGAGGAGAATTATTCGATTTGATATGCAAGACACGAGATAAATATAATTCGGAGTATTCACACTCGTGATGATTATAATATTGTGATCTTGGGATTTAAATTTTTTAATACCATATGTTATTGATTTTTACATGAACCTTTATTGTGGTATTGGAAAGGATAGAAAGATGGTTCCCAACGATTGGCTTGGCAATGGCTCTTCTTGAATGGTCGACTAAGAAACATCGATACAGGTACGCATACGTATCCGATATGGGTTGAAGCTGGTATTTAAGAGGGGGCAACCCTCATCTCAACATGAGGTCTTTTCGCCTGGTCAAGTGCGCTAGGTCAAGGAACAAAATTGTGTTGGTTCAGGTGGAGCCTAAAGCGGATAATATTATGTTGGGAGGTGAGTTGTTACAAATAGTATAAAAAAAAAGTTCAACTCTTTTCCTGCGTGGACCCTCTGCCTGTCTGTGTGACATGACAGGCTTTAAGGGAGATACATTGTAATAGCAGGCATGAGACTTTGTCCCATACAAGCAAGTTGGGTTGAAGGTGGTATTTAAGAGGGGACAACCCTTATCTCAATATGAGGCCTTTTGGGCCTAGCCAAATGGGCCGGGTCTAGGAACAAAATCATGTGGGTTCAGGTGGGGCTCAAAGTGGACAATATCATGTTGAGGGTCGGGTCATTACAATCAAATTGTGAATAAGGACAATAATGATCATCATTATTATGAGTTCTTTTCCTCTATTTGATTTGCTATAAACTATCTCATTAGTTACTTCCCAATCTAACATATTTTTTTTTATTCCTTACCTCCATGTTCTTAGTGGACGACTTTTCCTCTTTATGCCTATGTTCTATAATTTCTCAACTCTAACCACTGGAGATGTATTTGGTTTTTGATTAACTTGACTAAACCACTTCAGACGAATTTCTTTAATCAAACATTTATCAGAACTATTTTTGAACTATCTCTAATGCGTTCATTTAGACAGAGCCGCAAAGGTTTGTAAATTCTTTCAGAATGGTGCCTGGAAGCTACCTTCCCCACTTTCTACTAGTATGGAAGACATCTGGCATCAGATTGAAAATATCAAGATCCCCAAAATCTCTGTTGAAGATCAAATCATGTGGGTGGCTGATAAAAAGTGTTGCTTCTCCCTATCCTTTGTATTTGAAGCCTCCTTCCAAATTTCTGGTGATCCTCCTTGGGTTAAAAGAATATGGTTCCCTGGTTGTATTTACAGGCACTCCTTCATTGCATGGTTTCTTTTCAACTCAGGGCTTAAAACTAAAAATAAGCTGAATAGTGTTGGCATACACTGCGATATGGACTGCATCCTTTGTAATTCTGCGATAGAATCTGCCAACCATCTGCTTGAATGCAACTTTGTTATCCAGATTTGGGATTCCATCCAACAAAAATTTGGGATTACTAGACAATCACACAGTATTCTCGAGGACCCTATTGCTCTCACCTCCTCCATGAACTCTCGCCTAAAGAGGCTAGCGGCAAATCTTACTCTTCCTGCTATCATTTGGCATATTTGGATGGAGAGAAACCAACACATCTTTCAAAACAACAAAAGATCCTATGCAATGCTCTGCTTTGCTGTCTTGCAGGATATTTGGGAACGAATTTTCTTCTTTCTATCTAACGAAGATATTCGTCGTGCTGGAGATTTCTTCTCTGCAGTTTGGGATCTTCCCCCTGCTCCTTTGCATGCCCCAATTGCAACAAGACACCCCTCCCCCAGCAATCCTGTGGATCAGATGGCGGCTTGTGTTCTCATTGATCGAATCACCATATGCAATCAATCTTCCATTGGGGCTTACCTCTCTAAGTTCTCCTACTCTGGTTTTTTTTCTCTGGCCGCATATGATAGGAGAACCCATCATCAATTTCTTGCTTGCCATCCAGTCCTGATTGCATGCTATTCGATCGAAGGGAGTCATTCTCTCCGCTCTGCAGATTGGGTGTAGAAAAACGTTCGAGTTTCTTTGCCCTAACAGTTCTATTTCATGGGTTCATATAACTCATCTAATAGCCATTCGTAAGTTACTTTCAGAAATTAATTGTAAGCAGGTTACTAATGCTGGGCATAGGATTTCTCGTCTGCTAAGAAACTAGGCTTTGAATAAACCCCCTAATTGCAACAGTAGTGGTTTTTTTGCAGAATGGACTCCTACTTGACTTGAACAGTTGATATCTTGTTGCTCATTCATGCTTATTTAATGGCTTTTGGTCTTATTCCTGTACCGGGACGTGGGATCTGTAGACCTCTAGGTTTGTTTTTACTCAAATTGTGTTTCATTTCTTTTTTGGCCTTTTAGGGCCTCTTTTTGTGCGTTGTGCTGAATTTTTTTTTTAGCCTTTGCCTCGCCTGTGCTGTGGGTTCACGTTTGTAATCGTTTGGATTTTTTTTTAATAAATTCTAATCTCTCTTAAAAAAAAAAAAAAACTTTATCTTTTAGAGTTAATCGACTCATCCAACAGATTATACGCATTTTCATAGTCATAACTTTGCTTATTTCTCTTTGACTAATTACCAAATACTATGCTCCATAGAGTATCGAGATCTAATAACTGTTATATAATTTGATACCTCGATCCAAAAATTAGACTTAATGATGTGATTATGAACCGTTAAAAATGTTTGGTGATCCATTAATCATGAAGATTACCGAGTGGATTTCTTGAAAAGTCCAAATTTGGCCCAATCGGAGCTCGGGAACTCAAGTTATGAAGGTTTAAAGTCAGAAGGGCGAAACAATAATTTCAACACTCATGGGAAATATTATATTTTTTTATGATTTAAAATAAATATTTTTAAATTAATTATTTGAGAAGTTTTTATTTTTTTTAACACACATTGACTTTCGGAACATTATTTTGATTTTTCCAAAATCAGAAATTTTAAATTTGTATTGACAAAATATTTGAGCCTTTCATTTCTTTAAAATTTAAATATATTGTTTTTTATTTAAATAAAAAGGCTTTAGATTTTATTTTCCCTCAAAATTAATTCTAAATCAATTGACAGTATTTTAAAAACAAATTGTAAAGTTAGATCTTTCAATGGGACCCGCTAAACCCATTTCTAGAGATACATTTATTTGTCCCTCAAAGCAAATCCATCAGACCGGGCTTTCTTAGCCCCTAAGTATTCAAAATAATATTATTATATTGATTTTCAGATTTTCTTAAATAAATCATAAAAAAAAAATTATTAAAATAATATTATTTTACCTCTATATAAAGAGGAGGGAACCCCTCCCCTACCCCATACTCCCACCGTCTTTTTTTTTTTTCACTCCCTCTCTTTTCAAAATCCTTTCTTTCTCCTCTCTCTTCTAATCCCTTTCTCTATCTTCTAATCCCTTTCCCTGTCTCTTCTGATCTTTTTCTCTCTTCTAATCCACTATCTCTCTTCTAATCTTCTTCTCTCCCCTCCAAAGGAGAGAAAGCCCAGCAGCCAGTGTCGGCCACCGTCCACCGCTGCCGCCCGGACACTGCCACCAAAGTTTTCAGGCCAATTTTCGGTGACCTCCGGCGAAAATTTTCAGTAGACCCCTACTTAACTAGTTTTTCGCCCTCTTTCTCGTGGTGGTGTCCGTTTTTGTAAAAGATTTTTCGAAGTTAACCTTTTGTCGCGGTTTTTCATATTTTTGTGATCACTCACCAGATTAAGGTGAGGAAACTCAACTTGACTCGTATTATGTGTTTGTATTAGAAACTATTACTCTAGGATGAAAAATAGGACACATGGAAATTATGGATGAAAAAGACCAAATGGGACCAAAATGCAAGTCCTAACACTGCTTACATGTAAGGAACGTGATTTTGTTCTCACTATCTAGAACGTAAGCGTGAAAAGGTGTCGAGAGTAAAGGCCTAGTAGTCTAAAACGCAGTATGGGACCCATTGGACGTATAGAGGATAATAGATTGAATAGGACATTAGTGTGATATGTCCATTGATTGTGCATTGTGTTGGGTGAATATGCATGGTGTTCATGCTATAGTCATTGATGCATGTAGTATGTGTTATATTAGAGCATGCATGTGGTTCATACCGTAGTATAGGTGCATGTGGTGGGTGCGGTGTTTGATCAGGCATAGAGTTTTGCATGCATGCGATTATACTTGAGCTAACATGTTTGTGCAAGTAATGAGTTGAAAACATTCTAGGTTATTAAACCTGGATTAAAACCAGTGGATGGTAAGTGGAACTCCATTGTTAAACCATCATGGAAAGGGTATATGGAGAAAAGATATGTAAATATTGATTTTATATTGTTTTCATGTTTATGGATAGTTGATAATTAATATACATGTTAATGTGTATGCACACACTTGTATGTTCGATTGAGCTCTTGCAAGATTCTGCATTTTTTCTGCCTTGACTTAATGCATTCGAGGATGAATGAGATTCTTTGAAAGGGTTGAGTGAGATACCCTGGACCTTTACAGTTAGAGTGAGTGGGATACCTCAACGGGGTTGAGTGGGATACCCCACCTTCTAAATGGTAAATGAAAGATCCATTTTTTTTCAATGTGCTAGAACAACATGATTGACCCTAGAGGGGGTGAATAGGACAATCCCATTTTTCATGGTGTGTATAAATTTCTTGATTAATTTGAGTGCAGCTTAACATATATCAAGAGATTTGTTTAGTGTGATAATTTCATTAATTGATCACACTAAGATTATGACCTTTTATATACTGTTTGATTATCGATGCTTGTGCACAATATATAAGATAAGATAATTAATATGCAAAATGATGTGCGTTGAGAAGAGTACTTCAATAATAAATGTAATACCCTACCCTAGATTAGGCGTGTTTTAGCTTAATAATTTTGTTTAACCGGTTAATTTCGAATATTACGGTTAGGGCTTTAAGGAAAGCCAAGGTTTGGCCCAATCCGAGCTCGAAAGCTCAGTGATGCAGCTCGTCCAACTGGAGGGGCATTTTGGTAATTTACCGCTTCTAGTTATTATTTTATAAATTATATTGTTATGTGATTATTATTGGATGATATGATTGTCCTTAAGGAATAGTATTTCTGATTTTAAAATAATTTTATTTTCAAAAAAAGGTATTTAAAATCCGCCCGTCAAAACCCCGAAAGGGAGTAATAATTATTTTAAAGGATTTTGGAAATGAGATAAATTTTGAAACAAGTAGTTTATGGTAGACCATTTTAAGAATGGTCTAGTTATTCTTTGACACCCCAAAATAAGGTCTCTAAATTGTTTTATTTAACAATTGTTTAATTAAGTAAATAGTATTAAATTATGATTTTTATTTAAATAAATAATTTTTAGGGAGTTTAAAATCTCAAAATTTTTATAGTAACTAAGTTTTTTAAAACCCAACCTATCTGTAAGGTTGGATCAAAATTTTCGAGCCTCTAAAAACATGTTTTAGTTAAAAATCAGATTTTTATTAAAACAAAGGGCCTATTTGCAAATTTGGAAGTAGGGGAGGGCTGATCTGCGACCAGCCCAAGCTTGTTACTGTAGCGAGCGTAAGGGAGCACCGCATGCAGTGGTCATCCGGCCCCAATTTTGGGTTGAAAACTCTATAAAAGAGGCCCTCCATCAACAGATCAACTCCCACAAAAATTTCTAATCTCCCTCTCAGTCTCTGCTCTCTGATTTTCCAGCTGTTACCCCCTCTGTTTCTCTCTGTTTTTCCCACCGTAACTTAAGAAAGGGAAAATTTTCAAAGTCCGGATTTTCAGCCCAGAAACTCTAGTGAAGGTAACCACTGTATTCCTTTTCAAATTTTAGGTGGTTTAGAATCAAGAAAAACTGATTTTGGCCCTCTTTCGAGTAAGAAAAATCAGTTTTAAATCTAAGGAAAAACCATGGGTTCCTTGTACCCGTGAGCTTTTGGTGTTAAAATCGGTTGGCCTATTGAGCTTCAAAGCTCCAAACCTCTCCCTATGGAAAGATGACTCCTAGAGAAATCCATCAAACCGGTCAAATATGAAAACTGAATCCGGGAAACCCAATGTTTCTAGATTCATTTTTCATGCTTTCCCGGCCTTTCACTGTCTGTGCAGACAGTGAAAGAAGGAGGAAGAACAAGAATTTTTTTTTTTTTGATTATGTTGATGCTTGTGATTTGTGATGTTAATAATAAATATTATTTTTAGATTATTGAATATATATATATATATATATATATATATATATATATATATATATATATATTTTGTTGGATTATGTGATGTGATGTTAGTACCCATTTTTTGTTAATTAAAATTGTACTAACCCTCTCCTCTTATTACTTATAGTGTAAATACTATTTTATTCACTTCCACGCCGACCCTATTGGTCGGGCACTGAGTGATCTCACTTCCAGGCCGACGCTATATTTGTCGGGCACTGAGTGACCTCGAGGCCTAACTCAAAATGTCAGATCTGGTCATATCCAGAAGACAACCGAGAAGTGACCCGAGGATCTAGACCTAACTCAATAAGTCATTCTGGTCAATGCCCAGAAGACAATATGAGTTTTGGTCTGAGCCCCTTTTTATTATATTATTATCTTGTGGATGATTATAATTTAAAAATGATAGAAAACCCATTAGGAGACTCAATTCCATATACCTTGGACATTTTTGGGAAAAGGTGAGATTTCAAAATACTACTTGTGTGTATGTATTTGTTATGTATATTGATTGTGCACTTGTGTGTTGTTTGAACAGAGACCGCGAAACCACACAGTTACGGTGAGGGAACTTAACTTTACAGCCTGATGTAAAAATGTTTATTTGATATGGATATTGAGCAACGAGTGGTTTTAGATTTGATGAACCCACTCATGTGCCTAGACTTGATGCATTATGGTAAGAGTGCTTATAATGCTGGTAAATGCTATGATCAGACGAAATGTGTAATACTGCTTCCAAGTATACTTGACTATTGAATCAATATCGGCCATATGGGAGATGGTTTACGTCTACTGGACCATGGGTTGACTGTGGGCGTCAGTTGCTGACCTGAGGGTGTCAGTACCAGCTATGGTACAGCTGGAGATGTACTTGCAAGGATGTATTTTGACCGTGTCGGGACTTAATACTATTGTTGTCAATATGGTGTCTAGAGGTTACGTTGGATAACAGCTGTAATGGAAAGATGATGAGAAATTGGAAATGATGAGACTTTACTTGATATTGTGAATTTTATTATCAAGTATGAGATATTATATTGCAACTGTTGATTATATACTAACCTGTTGTTTACTTTAAAACTGCACTGTTATATTTCCTTCACTGGGCTAGTTAGCTCACCCCACTCACCTTTCAAGAGATAAACCCGAGGAGGAGAACTCTCTGTTTGAAGCTTAGAGCTGATAAGCTGCGGCGTTGCTTTAGGATTCCCATTGAGGGGAATACCTTTGTATTTGTGCCTTTTGGGTTCTTGGAAAC
The DNA here is from genome assembly GCA_013350335.1 of Chimonanthus salicifolius. Classification (NCBI taxonomy): domain Eukaryota; kingdom Viridiplantae; phylum Streptophyta; class Magnoliopsida; order Laurales; family Calycanthaceae; genus Chimonanthus; species Chimonanthus salicifolius. The sequence goes on from CM023532.1 coordinate 56,778,758, forward strand.
ATTTTCTTTGTAAAGTACCGAGTGTGGTATTTAGTATGTGTTAATGTGATGTAATAGGACTACTACGTTTCTTTAGTTACTCTGATGTGATTTTGTAATGATAATTCAATGGTTGGATTATGTGATCTTGTTGTGTGTTTGTATTTTCTATGTCTATTGTTGGGTAGACTTATGGTATATGGTTGAGTCCACATGTTGGGATCATGTGTGACCTTTGGGCCCAACTGTTGATCCGGCCCACTTAGAATGCTTGTGTTAGTTTATCTTCAAAAAAAAAAAAAAAATCAGTCGCGTTCTGAGCCTACCCTTCGGGTCGGGGCGTGACAACTTGGTATCAGAGCTTCGGTTCAAAGTCTAAGACTGTGATGGATTATAATCTACTTAGACTTGTCCCTATGTTGGGGGACCAAGGATCATACCCTGTTTGACCGAAAGAATGTTCGCGCATAAGTCTGCGACTTGTCCGGACGACTTCTATTACCTTGGTGTTGATGCAGGATCTTCTTTGGAAGATTAGTTTAGAGTGTGTCGGGGTTTCGGGGAGATTTTGTTTTGAAAGGGGTGAGTCTTGTCTTGTTGTTTTGTTTGGTTTTTCAAACCCTACCAATCCTTGTGATGGTAATGCTTTTTGAATGATTCCTAATGTATTTTACAAACTTATATGAATTGTCTTGAATCTCTTAAAATGGTTAAGTGATATTTACAAGTGTAAATAACAGATGTCAGGACCCAATGCTAGTAGAAACGATTGCCGTGATAGGAAGACAGGTCTTCCACCCCGTAATTTACCCGATGAGGCCGTTCGAGCGGCGGTTGAAGCATTTCAGCAGATAGCTGAAAATATGCGACGCCCGTCAATCCATACCCCAGAGGAGAGAGCTACCTCGGCTCTCAAGGAGTTCAAGCGTCTGAACCCGACGAGTTTCTCGGGAACAGAAGACCCTAGTGTTGCAAGAAACTGGCTGACTCAGATTAGCTGGATCCTTAACACCTTAGCGATTGCCGACGACTTGTGAGTGACCTTGGCGGCGTACCAGCTTGAAGGAAACTCCTACGAATGGTGGGAAGCATTGAACTTGGTTCGTAACCACGAGCCAATGACGTGGGAAGAGTTCTCTACAACCTTTCTGGTCCGTTACTTTTCGAAGATCGTGCAGGAGAAGAGGAAGAGAGAGTTCCTCAACATCCAACGAGGTTCAGACTCCGTGGCACAGTATGCCATGCGCTTCATCGACTTGATACAGTTCGTGCCGTGGATCGCAGCAAACGAAGAGGAGAAAGTCCAGCATTTTGAGAATGAACTCCGACCGTTTCTACAGCGGCAAGTGGCCAGCGTAGTTTTCGACACTTTGAAAGAGATCTTTGATCGAGCTTCAAAGGTAGAAGCAGTGGACACCATCAACCAGAGCGCTGACAACTCCCAAGAACCTTCTTCCAACAAGAAGCCCAAGTTTACCCAACAGAAGCCGTTCTGTAAGAAAAGGCCTTTCTTCAAGAAGAGCAAGCCTAACACAGGACAGTCGAGTCGGTCTGACTCCCGGCGATTGGTGTGCTACACCTGTCGCCAACGTGGGCACATTTCTAAGTTCTGCCCGTCAGGAGGAGAGAAGGCGTGTCATCATTGCAAGCAGATCGGGCACCTCCTTAGAGAATGCCCCTATATCGATGGAGCTACACCTTCACAAGGAGCAGGAGCTTCTTTTTCTATGGCGCAGCCGTCTGTTGATAGAGGTTCTCAGCAGACCACTCAGGGGAGAGTCTACACGATTGAGACTCAGAAGGAAGAGCCGGTGGAGAATACGGTGATGGAAGGTACCCTTAATCTTTTAGCCTTTCGGCTCGAGTGCTTTTTTTTTTTTTTATACCGGTGCTTCATTTTTCCTTTATTTTTAGAACTTGTTGTGTTAGTTTGGGTTTGAGACAGGTAGAAGTAGTTAACCCGCTAATGGTAGTATCACCCTTGGTTAAGAAGGCTTTGGTAAACCAAGAGTGTGGATCGTGCGTTTTGAAGATTAGCGGTGTAGAGTTGTCATATGATTTTCTGGTTCTATAAATGACGGACTTTGACATCATCCTTGGTATGGATTGGTTGTCAGTTTTTCGAAGCCTTGATAGATTGTTTTCAAAGGAGAATTCGTGGGGTCTCCTCAACCGGTGAGAGGTTTATGGAGAAGTTAGTACCCTATGAGAAGATGAGAATCACTTTCTCTGGCCTTAAGGCGTATCCTGGTAATGTGGTGGCTAGCATGGGTTGGGAAGATGTAAGTGGTGTAGGGTCTGTTACTCCTCGGGTGGTGTGTGAGTTTATGGATGTTTTTCCTGACCAGTTGGCTGGGTTACCTCCACGTCGAGAGATAGAGTTCGTTATAGATCTACTGCCAGGAACATCTCAAATTTCCATGGCACCTTATCAGATGGCGCCAACAGAGCAAAGAGAGCTACCTACGCAAGTAGATGAGCTTCTTAGTCTTGGCTTTATCCATTAGAGCAACTCGCCGTGGGGCGCACCTGCTCTATTTGTGAAAATGAAGGATGGATCGATGATGATGTGTATAGATTACCGGCGACTTAACCAGGTAACTATTAAGAATAAGTATCCGTTGCCTAGAATAGATGACCTCTTTTGAGGGGATCGAGATGCTTTTCGAAAATCGATCTAAGGTCGGTTTACCATCAGTTGTAGATTCAAGATGAAGACATTCTCAAGACTGCTTTCTGGACGCAGTATGGTTTGTACGAGTTTGTCGTAATGCCTTTCGATTTGACGAACGCGCTAGTCATGTTTATAGATTTGATAAATCGTGTATTTCGACCGTACCTATAAGAGTTTGCAACAAGTTTTGAAGACATTGAAGTCTCACAGGACCTAACTTTTTGAAGAAGTGCCAGTCAAGATTCAAGGACACCGGACTCAGAGAGCTCAGGATGAAGTCTATTTCTCTAGAGCGAGTGCTGTGGCAACATCGCGACATGCAACATGAGACGTGGGAACTTTAATCAACGATGCAGAAGCTGTACCCTGACTTGTTTACCGACCAAAAAGGTATAAGTTTGTTTTAAATTTCAGGACGAAATTTTCTTTTAGGGGGTAGGATGTAATACCCTGCCCCAGATTAGGCGTGTTTTAGCTTAATAATTTTGTTTAACCGGTTAATCTCGAAGATTACGGTTAGGGTTTTAAGGAAAGCCCAAGTTTGGCCCAATCCGAGCTCGAAAGCTCAGTGATCCAGCTCGTCCAGTTGGAGGGGCATTTTGGTAATTTACCGCTTCTACTTATTATTTTATAAATTATGTTGTTATATGATTATTAATGGATGATATGATTGTCCTTACTCAAGGAATAGTATTTCTGATTTTAAAATAATTTTATTTTCAGAAAATAGTATTTAAAATCTGCCCGTCAAAACCCCGAAAGGGAGTAATAATTATTTTAAATAATTTTGGAAATGAGATAAATTTTGAAACAAGTAGTTTATGGTAGACCATTTTAAGAATGGTCTAGTTATTCTTTGACACCCCAAAATAAGGTCTCTAAATTGTTTTATTTAACATTTGTTTAATTAAGCAAATAGTGTTAAATTATGGTTTTTATTTAAATAAATAATTTTTAGGGAGCTTTAAATCTCAAAATTTTTATGGTAGCTAAGGTTTTTAAAACCCAACCTATCTGTAAGGTTGGATCAAAATTTTTGAACTTTTAAAAATATGTTTTAGTTAAAAATCAGATGTTTATTAAAGCTAAAGGCCTATTTACAAATTTGGAAGTAGGGGAGGGTTGATCTGCAACCAGCCCAAACTTGTTACTGTAGCGAGCGTAAGTGGGCATCGCATGCAGTGGTTTTCCGGCCCCAATTTTGGGTTGAAAACTCTATAAAAGAGGCCCTCCATCAGCAGATCAACTCCCACAAAAATTTCTATCTCCCTCTCAGTCTCTGCTCTCTGATTTTCCATCCGTTACCCTCTCTGTTTCTCTCTGTTTTTCCCACCGTAGCTTAAGAAGGGGAAAATTTTCAAAGTCCGGATTTTCAGCCCAGAAACTCAAGTGAAGGTAACCACTGTATTCCTTTTCAAATTCTAGGTGGTTTAGAATCAAGAAAAACTGATTTTGGCCATGTTTTGAGTAAGAAAAACCAGTTTTAAATCTAAGGAAAAACCATGGGTTCCTTATACCTGTGAGCTTTCGGTGTTAAAATCGGGTGGCCCGGTGAGCTTCAAAGCTCCAAACCTCTCCCTATGGAAAGAGGACTCCCAGAGGAATCCATCAAATCGGTCAGATATGAAAACTGAATCCGGGAAATCCACTGTTTCCGGATTCATTTTTCATATTTTCCCGGCCGTTCACTGTCGAAGGAGGAAGAAGAAGAAAAAAAATAATTTTTTTTTATTATGCTCATGCTTGTGATTTGTGATGTTAGTACCTATTAAATATATATATATATATTATTTTTAGATTATTGAAAAAAAAATGTATATTTTTGTTGTATAATGTGATGTGATGTTAGTACCCTTTTTTGTTAATTAAAATTGTACTAACCTTCTTCTGTTATTACTTATATGTAAATACTATTGTATTTACTTCCAGGCCGACCCTATTGGTCGGGCACTGAGTGATCTCACTTCCAGGCCGACGCTATATTTGTTGGTACTGAGTAACCTCGAGGCCTAACTCAAAATGTCAGATCTGGTCCTATCCTAAAGACAACCGAGAAGTGACCTGAGGATCTAGACCTAACTCAATAAGTCAATCTGGTCAATGCCCAGAAGACACTATGAGTTTTGGTTTTAGCCCCTTTTTATTATATTATTATCTTGTGGATGATTATAATTTAAAAATGATAGAAACCCATTAGGAGACTCAATTCCATGTACCTTGGACATTTTTTGGAAAAGGTGAGATTTCAAAATACTACTTGTGTGTATGTATTTGCTATGTATATTGATTGTGCACTTGTGTGTTGTTGGAACAGAGACTGCGAAACCACACAATTACGGTGAGGGAACTTAACTTTACAGCTTGATGTAAAAATGTTTATTTGATATGGATATTGAGCAACGAGTGGTTTCAGATTTGATGAATCCACTCATGTGCCTGGACTTGATGCACTATGGTAAGAGTGCTTATGATGCTGGTAAATGTTATGATCAAACTAAATGTGTAATACTGCTTCCACGTATACTTGACTATTGAATCAGTATCGGCCATATGGGAGATGGTTTACCTCTACTGGACCATGGGTCGATTGTGGGCATCAGTTGCTGACCTGAGGGTGTCAGTACCAGCTATGGTAGAGCCGGAGATGTACTTACAATGATGTATTTTGACCGTGTAGGGACTTAATACTATTGTTGTCAATATAGTGTCTAGAGGTTACGTTGGATAACAGCAGTAATGGAAAGATGATGAGAAATTGAAAATGATGAGACTTTACTTGATATTATGAATTATATTATCAAGCATGAGATATTATATTACAAATGTTGATTATATACTAACCTGTTGTTTACTTTAAAACTGAACTGTTATATTTCCTTCACTGGGCTAATTAGCTCACCCCACTCACCTTTCAGGAGATGAACCCGATGAGGAGAACCCTCTTTTTGAAGCTTAGAGTGGATAAGCTGCGGCGTTACTTTAGGATTCTCACTGAGGGGAATACCTTTGTATTTGTGCTTTTTGGGTCCTTAGAACCATTTTCTTTGTAAAGTAGCGAGTGTGGTACTTAGTATGTGTTAATGTGATGTAGTAGGACTATTACGTTTTATTAGTTACTCTGATGTGATTTTGTAATGATAATTCAATGGTTGGATTATGTGATCTTGTTGTGTTTTTGTATTTTCTATGTCTATTGTTGGGTAGACTTATGGTATATGGTTGAGTCCACATGTTGGGATCATGTGTGACCTTTGGGCCCAATTGTTGATTCGGCCCACTTAGAATGCTTGTGTTAGTTTATCTTCAAAAAAAAAAAAAAATAGTCGTGTTCCGGGCCCACCCTTCGGGTCGGGGCATGACAGTAAATACAAACACATATAGATCAAATACAATAAGACCAATTTAAAGTGGTTCGGTTAGCCAACTTACATCCACTGTTAGGACTCGCTCAACCCTGAGCTATCTAAAAAATTCACTAAGTGCGGACTTATATCCTCACAATTAGAGTAGAAATTCCACCTCACTCAATCGGCTGAGAATTTTACCCACCACTGTAGAATATGATTTCCATCTATCCTTTTGGCTAGGAATTCCACCCACCACTGTGCCGGAGACTCCGCTCTAGATTTTTTATAATGATTCCGGAACCAAACTTCATTAATTCACCTTCGGAACAAAGGTTTTAAACGAAAATTAAAACCAAGAACCACTTGTTTTTTGAGCTCTTTCTCTTTATGTGTGTTTGATGAAGATCCCACCCAAATTGTTCTGACGCTCCGCCTCGTAGCCGCCGTTTAACAATCACAATCTAGGGTGATAAGGAAACTGGTTTTACAAAAGGTTTCCTAGATAATGTTCATTCATTTCTCTCTTTCTCTTACAAACTTAATCCATATGATTGGTTGTATTAGATTCTCCAAATGTAAGCACGAGAGAGAGAGTGATCCTTCTGTTGGCCTTTATTTAAGGTCACTGATAATGATGAGGGTCCAACTAATCCTTCTAAAGGATACCAACTGGTTGTATAAAGATTGGTTTATATAGAGAAGGCAACCAGTAGCAGCAACGATAATATACCGACAGGTCGGGCGCACTGAGGGGCCGATGATTAAAAATGTTATCGTTCAACAACCCGACTGTTGCGCAATAATGCATTCCCAACGATAATATTCTTTCTCGGTCGACATGCCATTGTTGCCGATGGGTCGACAGTAATGGTACCGAGAGCTCAGTCCATACGAGAGATCGGTCTTTGGTAAAAACATACTGACAGTAGTTTCATATCTAGAAACTTGTTGCCTAGAATGACCTGTCGTCCTTTACCAAGGGGTCGGTCATGGCTACTCTCGTTCGATCTTTAACTACCGATATGTCTGTTTTCTTAAGAGCCCACCTGAATTTTAAGTCCCAGGACTCATAAATCTTGATCAATGAGTCGTTGACCATGAGGGGTCATTTTAGTCTTTCACCGAGGGGTCGATGCATACGAAACTTTCGATTAGAGGCTTTCCCAGAATGATAGTTTTATTTTCCAGATGTTATGTCAATTTGGTCAACTAGTCTTTGACCACGATGGGTCGATCCTGTCTCTACCGAGGGGTCAGTAAGAACGACTGGTCGAACTAACAGTGAAACCAAATACATATTTCCAAGTTGAGTTGCAATTCACTGTCAAGCTTCCTCTCTAGGCTTTTTATGATTGAACCATTTGTTCCACTAAGCTTAAGAATAGTCCTCTCTAAGGTATGGGTACCACCTAAAGTCATTTATGACCATATTACATGTTTTGTGATTGCCATAACGATGAGCTTCAATCTAGTGGAGCGTGATCTTTAATCTTGATCACATTGGGTTTTCAAGCTTCTAGCAAGTGATTCTTTTCGAGTAATGGAATTGATAAACATAGGGATTTGGCCAAGCCGTGACACTAACAGTAAATATGATTTATTTGCTTATCATGTTGTTAAACATACATTGTGTTATTGATCTTATGAATACATGTGTGAGTTTGCAGGTGCAAATGTAAGAATGCATGTGTGGGTGGCATCTGCATTTCTGTGTATACATGGGTGGGTTTACATATGTATGCGTGAGTATACATTGGTGTGTGTGCGGAAAGGAAAGAACAAATGGTAAAGGTATGCCATGGTGTTCCGTGTGGAAAGGAAAGAACAAATGGTAAAGGTATGCCATGGTGTTCTGTGTGGAAAGGAAAGAACAAATGGTAAAGGTATGACATGGTGTTCTAAGTGTTTTCCTCATATGATGCATTGTAAATTTGATATTCTGAAAATTTGTAGGGACTTGTTAATTTGAATTTTCTTCACTGGGCTGGAGCTCACTGATGAGCACAGGAAAATGACTATTTTACCTTTATATTTGGACTACTTAGCCCTTGTTTTGTGTGTTTTAGGATATGTTTAATGGGATTTTGGAAGTTTTGCAATATTTAAAGGAAAATAAAAGATATGAGAACTCAAATAGTGAATTTTACAATTTATGGACATAAATTGATATTTTTGGAAAGTTGATTTTTTAATAATTATTTTACCACAATTTTTGGGATTTTATTTGTAAAGTAATTAATTCAAATCCATCTATGAGAGTTTGGATTAATTTAATACATTTTTAGAATTGATTGTAAGTGGTAAAACTATTTATTAGATTTTCTATACTTTTAAAAGCCCAATTATTAAGCCCATTAAATAAAGCCTATGAAGAAATCCATACGTGTGAGGTTTATTTTCACCATCTCAAGATATATATGAGGAAATTCAAAATTTACAAATAATTATGAGAGGATTTTTGAATTTGCCAAGTGGATTAAGGAAAAGGAAACAAAATAAGAAGGGGATAAAAAGAAGGAAGGTTTGACATATGTTAAGTATTTTGGCCCTAAAGTTTCACTCCAATGTCCAATTACTTTGATTCTTTTTGTGTTGGCAAGAAGACTTCAAGGGCTACAAATTTGTAGTTTACAATGTTTTGTGATTCGGACGTTAACTAGGTCAAACCTGATCTGCAAGGTGATATATGTGTAAAAAACTGGGATTTTGCACCCACTTTCCTTACATGAATTTTACTATTTTTTCTACCTCCTTTAAGTCATTCCATGTTTAGCGCAAACTATATCAGCCTTCCAAGTGTCCCTTGTTTTATTTAAATCTTTGAATCCAAGTTATTCACTCCACCTCCTTTCATCTATAAATACTATCCCTCTCCTATTGAGAAAATTGAACTTGGGCATTGAAGAAAAGGTTGTGCAAAGGAGAGGAGAGGAAGAATAGAATGAGAAAGACTGTAGGATTTTCAATTCACATTGGGTTCTAAGGTTGATAGATTTTGATTTCCATTGTATTTTTCTTATGTCGTTATTCCAAAATTTCATTGATTTGTAATTTTTAATTCCATGTTTTAATTAATAAAAGAAGGTGAGATTATTAGAATTATGGTTTTCCAAATTTTGATTTTTATTATGATGGTTTAAATCATTTTAGTTCTTGACTCATCCATTGGTAATTAATTTGGATATATGAAATAGTTAGATCTTTGATTAACATTACTATTGCAGGTCTAAGGTTCTTTGGAACGAATGAAATAGTTAGATCGGAGAATTGCATGATTAATCTAGATCTAAGGTTCAGATTAATTGGAGAACTAATTTGATAAAAGAATTGAATAAGATTGAAATTTTACGTGAGCTCCATGTTCTAGGCTGTTACTTTATTATTAAAAATTGGATGATAATGCCTCCTTGATTCTTTGATTCAGTTCAATTGTGAATATGTATATAGGTAATTTAGATTTTTTTTTATTTTCTTTTGTTTATAAATTTAAATTCTTGAAACTTGTGAAAATAGGTTGGTAAATTAATTAATTGCATTTTAATTCTGCTCTCTAAGTTAGATTAAGATTATTTATAATATTTATATTAATTCCACCATCTTAATTGAAATTAGATGAATTTTGAGTTTTCCATAAAAATTAGATGTCTTGAATGGTTAATTTCTAATTTTAGACTTTTTTTTTTCTATTTTTGGACTTGTTTTCTATTTTTAAGAATATTTCTAAATTAAAATTAGATTTCCTAGACTAGAGAATTAATTCCATATTTATGATTTGTTCCCTTCATTTTCTAAATTTCTTGAACTAAATAATTTAATGGTATACTTTTCACGGATATATTTTTCAAAGTTCAAATGCGTTCGACCTCGCACTCAATCGCTATACTATCTAATTGTTCGTGCTCTTGCGAGTTACAAATTTAAAATTTGTGCAACAAGTTTTTGGCGCTGTTGTCGGGGAACTTGGAAAATCGCCATTGAATTATTTATTTTTAGAAGTAATGCAACTTTAGAAAATTTCTACTTTGGTAACTCTTTAAAATTTGAAGTTTCAAATTTTTTTTTTTAGAAATCCTAATTTTAGAAGGTTACCTAGATTAGAAAGTTATAGCACTAACAAAAACCTGGATATGATCCGAAGTTGGAAACTCTGCTAAAATTAGAAAATTGCTATTTTTGGAAACTTTTATTTTTAGAAATTTTGAAAAATAACTAGTTTCTCTTTTTAGAATTTTCTAATCTTAGAATTTTAATTTAATTTAGCCATTTCTATTTTTAGAAAATAGACTAAATTTGGGAAGTTTTAATTTGGAACTTTTGTCTATGGAAAGTTAAAAAATTGTCTAATTTTAGAAATTCTTATATTTATAAGGTGTCTAATTTTGGATTACATCTAATTTTGGACAAAATCTAAACTTTGAAAATTCTAATTTAAGACCCTCATCTAAATTTGGAAGGTTCCAATTACAGTGTTTAATTTTAAAAAAAAATATGGAACAACTTTGGACGTTAATGGATTACTCTTGTACTTGAAATTCTAATGTTCATTAATTTGGTAGATTTTAATATAAAAATTTTTATGATCTTAATATAATTGAGAACTCTTAATTAGGTTTCAATTAGTTAATTTTCTCCACTAGTTATAACATTAAGAAATTGCATTTAGATTACGTTTCATGCATTTTTTATGAGATTCAGAATCTTCACCAAACTTTGTGTTGTTTATTTTGTAGGGATTTTAATCGCGCACTCTAAAATTTCCGAAAGTAAGTACTGTAAGACAAGGTAAGTACCTAAATCTTTATTATTTAAATTTTCAATTTTCATGCATTTATATAGATTTTCTTAGGGTGTTTGCATTATATTTTTTAAAAAAAATAATAAAAAAATTGTATATTTAACTTGATCATGCATATTAGGGTATTAGTTTCATGAATTAGTCTAGTTGTTTGCTTATTTATTTTGAGCATTTCATTATTAGATTGGGTTGCATAACACAAAATAACTTTTTTTTAAAAAAGGTAATAGTTGTTCTGATTGTGAGTCTGACTAGAGTCATGTGTCTGTCAATGTTTGTCAGTGTCTAGTTTAAGTTTTTCTTTTTGTTGAGTCAGTTTGTGTTTTTGTGTCACTTTAAAGTCTTGTTGTGTATTTGTCATTTTGTGTGTTTGTTTGTTTTGCAGGTATTGAATAAAGTGTGCCATCTTAGGTATTTACTGAACTTTAGTTGTTCGTTTATGATATTTTCTTCTAATTTGCAGGTGCATAAGTTTGTGCAGGTAATGAGATGTAAATAGTGATTTTATATTATTTTCATGTTTATGGATAGTTGATAATTCATATACATATTAATGTGTGTGCACATACTTGTACGTTCGGTCGAGCTTTTGCAAGATGCTGCATTCTGTGTGCCTTGCCTTAATGCATTAGAGGATGAGTGGGATTCCTCGATAGGGTTGAGTGTGATACCCTAGACCTATACAGTGTATTACCATTTTCGTTGTAACATTGTAAATGGTAAATATGATCTATTTGCTTATCATGTTGTTAAACATGAATTGTGTTATTGATATTACGAATATATGTGTGAGTTTCCAGGTGCATATGTGAGAATGCATGTGTGGGTGACATCTGCATTTGTGTGTATATATGAGTGAGTTTATGTAATGGCCCAAGTCAATAAAATGGTTATGGAAATAAGAGAATATATGAATTGTACGATTTTACGATTTTCGATTCACGATTTACACCCCTAGACCAATTTCGATACGATTCGAGTTTGATAATATTGGATAAAATTTAGAATAGTCATACAGTTAGATCATTGAGAATATTTGTAAAATTCCATGCTGTGATAATATGTTTGAGTGAATGTTTCCTTATGCATATTCAAATGCATAGTTGGGTAACGTTATGGTTTGACCTTTTTATGCGTATGTGTGATTGATGTGAATATATTGTATCAGATATATATGTATGAGTTTCCTAAGTTCTCTATGATTAGACTGTTTACTATAATTGAGAATTCATAGATTTGTGATGTGTTGAACTATGATAAAATGTATGATAAATCAAGAGTGTCCAAGATGTGTAATGTAGGATCTTGATAACTTTTCATACTTGTGTGTGGTTATGAGTAATGTATGTATCAAATGATCTCATGATTGTGATTAGAAGTTCTTAGATGGGTAACTCATATAATAAGCATGATGAATGTGTTTTAATACCATACTTGGATTTTGTGATGATGTGTACATCACTAGTGAGTACCTATTTTTATAATGGTTGTAGTGGATCGACCTAAACATGTATAGAATAAATTTCCATGATTTGAAGAGGAACTTGATAAATGGTTAGACTAAGTGATATGGGTGAGATTAAGGTCAAGTATCTTGGAACCCAAGGGGGTTAACTTGTCCTACAATGGGAATAGGGCTAGCATGATTGAGAATGTAATGTAAATGCTAAGAAAACCTTATTTAGTGTCCCCTAAAGTAAGAGTATGACCACTCTCCAATGTCAATCCAAATGTGAAAATGATGAACTACGGTTGATCTGATTCACTATGTGGTATGTAGGACAATTGAGAGCATTGTGTCTTCAGCTCGATCAAAAGATGTATTGTATCATCTTATTGTGCAAATTTTAAATTTATAACTTACAAGTGCACGAACTATAAGATAATATAGCGATTGAGTGCGAAGTCGAACCCATTAGAACTTAGGAAAATATATCCGTGAAAAACATACCACTTAATGATATATTTGAAGAAAACTACAAAATTATAGAAATAAATCTTAAACATAGGATTAATTCTCTAATCTAGGAAATCTAATTTTAATTTAGAAATATTTTAAAAATAGAAACCAAGTCCAAAAATATGAATCACATCTAAAATTAGAAGTTAACCATTAATGGGATCAAATTTTCATGGAAAATACGAAATTAATTTAAATTCAATTAAGACAGTGGAATTAATCTAAAAAATTATAAATAATCTTAATCTAACTTAGAGCATATAATTAAGATGCAATTATTTAATTTACCAACATAGTTCACCAATTTTAAGAGTTTGAATTTTATTAACAAAAATAAAAATTGAAAACAACATATATACATATTTACAGTGGAATTGGATCAGAGACTCAATGAGGCATTCTTATTCATATTTTAATAATAAAATAAGGGCGTAGAACATGGAGCTCACATAAATTATTTAACACACATTCAAATCTCAAATTCATTAAAATTCTAAACATGAAATCTATGAAATCCATTTAACTAAGAAAATTTAATTCCGGCCTTAGACTTTGGTAAAATTTTTACTTGTAATTCCAAATCTAAAATAATCTCACTCGTAAAAGAAGCCTTAGACTAGAAAAATTAAGCTCGACCAATCCTAAAATAATCTCACTTTCCTGGAATTTCTTAGAAAAATAAAGAACATAAAATCATTAAGAGAATGGAAATAAAATTGAAATTTTATTACACATGAAAGAACAATTGAAAAACCATATTTCTAATTCTCACATTTTCTTATTGATTAAAGCATTGGAATAAAAATTATAATACATTTGGAATTTTGAGATTTAAGAAGAGAATAAAATATAATGGAAAATTAAAATCACCAATCTCAAGAACCTAATGTGAAAATCAAAATTTCCAAAGTCTTCTCTTCTTCTTTTCAATCCCTCTCCAAAGCCTAGCCAACCTTGAACTTCTCTGTCCAAATTCAATTTTCTCAATCGGAGAGGGAGTATTTATTGATGAAATACGGTGGAATGAATGGCTTAAATTTAAAGATTTAAATAAAGCAAGGGACACTTGGAGGCTGATATGGTTTGTGCTAAACATGGAATGGCTTAGGAGGTAAGGATGTAGAAAAAATAGTAAAATTTGTGTAAGGAAAATGGGTGCAAAATCTCATTTTCTATACATATACCACATTACAGCTCAGTTTTGACGTAGTCAATGTCCGAATCAGGAAAAATTGTAAACTACAAAATTGTAAACCTTGAAGTTTTCTTTCCAATCGAAAAAGAATCAAAGCAATTAGACATTAGATTGAAATTTTATAGATAAAATATTGAAAATGTGTCAAACCTTCTTTTTTTTTCTCCCCTTCTTATTTTATTTCTTTTTCCTTAATCCACTTGTCAAATTCGAAAATCCTCTTATGTTGGGTTGTAAATTTCAAACTTCTCCATATGTATCTTGAGATTATGTATCTTGAGATGATGAAAATAGTCTTCACACATGTGGATTTCTTCTTGGCCTTTTTTTAATGGACTTAATAATTGGACTTTTAAAAGTATAAAAAATCTAATAAATAATTTTACCACTTATATTCAATTCTAAAAATGCACTAAATTAATCGAAACTCTAATAAATAGATTTGAATTAATAGTTTACAAATAAAACCCTTAAAATTGTGATAAAATAATTATTAAAAATTCTAACTTTCCAAAAATATCAATTTATGCCCATGAAATGCAAAATTCACCATTTGAATTCTCATATCTTTTATTTCCCTATAAATCTTAGGAAAACTTCCTAAATCTTATTAAACATATTCTAAAACATATAAAATAAGGGCTAACTAGTCCAAATATAAGGGTAAAATAGTGATTTTCCTTTGCTCATCATCCATCATTTATATTAAGGATGATGTAAGATGTTGAACAAAGGTGAATGGTAGAAAGGGATTGGTGGAATATACCTTCCCTATTATACACCCTAATGCAAGATGTTGGATCCTTCGAAGGCTGCCCGAAGAGGATTATGATGCCTTGGGAGTCCCGATATGATGAGATATATATGTTTGTTACTCGAGTAAAGCCTAAAGTTGCTAGAGAACTGTGAAAATTCTTAAGATGGACAGATGACGACTTGGCATTGAGATATATGTGACTAGGTCACTTGATTATATCGAGATGTGGTATGGGTGCGTCCCTCATGTGATGATTATATTGAGACGTGATATGGGTGTGTTCTTCACATGATGATGATTGAAACATGGTATGGGTATGTCCCTCACGTGATATTGATGATGATTGAGACGTGGTATGTGTATGTCCCTCACGTAACGATAACGTTATAGCTCAGTCCGTTGAAAAAAAAAGAAACCCTCCCATTAGTAGATCATTGTGTCTCATCTTTGTATAGTTATTAAAAGTATGAGATTAGTATATATATTCCATGAGTAAGGCCTAGATTAGCTGTGAGACCGCATGAGCCTTAATATGAACATACGGAGACTGTGGCATTGAGCTATTTATGTGAGTTGATCACTTAATATTGAGACGTGATATGGGTACGTCCCTCACGTGATTGTGATGTTTGATTTCCTGTTCCAAAAATGTATTCAGGATAGTGGTATGTTTCCACGGAGACTTGGTTCCGTGTGGTTACCGTCGCAGGGTGAGTCCCTTACATGTTATATATTGTAGGGCGCCCTTACCACTATTCCGTACACTTGTTGTGCGTGGTTGCACAGTGTTAGATACTATTTTACCCTATGGGGGTGGTGCTAGATTCGTTAGAAGCGGTCCGATCACCTTAAAACTTGACTGAATCACCCATGAGGTGAAGGGATGCAGGGCGAGGTAGATTTGATCACGCTAGTCATGAGTCTCCCACTTAGTAAGTCATGGGTCCTCAGTCTTGTTAGGGGTCGTGGTATATTTATGATAGGATATGATGATTTGAAATTGTTGTCACAGTCACGTAGTGATTCATTCGAGTGTTGTTCTTACAAATAGAAGATCTCATGGTAGTTGATGTACCCCTAGATTAGTTATGCCCATGAATAGATTATACCCATGGAGGGATTATATTCATGGATGGTTTATACCCATGAATAGATTGTACCCACAGATAGAATGTTACCATGGACGGATGTGTATACCCATGGATGATGGTTCCTATGGTGGTGCTCGGATGTTGGTATTACGTTAGACATGTTGGTCTCATGGTAGACGTATTGGTCTTATGTTAGAAATGTTGGTCTCATTTTAGACGTATCGATTTTATGGTGGATATGTTGGTCTCACAGTAGATGTATTGGTCTTTTGTTAGACATGTTGGTCCCATGGTAGACTTATTCGTATTAGGGTGGACATGTTGATCCCATAGTAGATGTATTGGTCTTACGTAGACTTGTTGTCCTATATAGACATATTGGTTCTACGAATATATGAGTTATGCACATGTATGGATTATACCCATGGAGTGATTATATTCATGGATGATTATTACCCATGGATAAATGATACTCACTGATGGAGAGTTACCAGATATGGATTATGAATCCCATGGATGTTGTTCCCATGGTAGACATATTGGATTTATTCCTAAATATTGAATATATAGTGGGCATATTGATCCCATGATAGATATAGTGGTCCGATGGTAGATGCATTTGTCTCATGGTGGACGTGACGATTCTATAGATAGATATTATTCTCCCATGGATGGTTATTCCTATGGAAGGCTTTATGACCATAGATGAGTAGTGTATACCGTTGATGGATATTCCCACGAAGGGTATTGATTCCATAGAGGATTGGACCCATATTTAGAGTATTATCCCAGAGGAGGGATGTATTTATGTTCGAGTATAGGTCCCATGGTTGAGGTTTATCACATGTGTAACATTAACCAAATAGTTGATGGTGTTCCTATGGTTGGTATAGACCCGTGATTGGATAGACCTGTGATAGATGAGACTTATTCTATTGATGACGCCCACGATTGGGTAATTAGAATGTCTTGATGTGATATCATGAATAACATGTGGTTAGTGCCATGAAATTAATGAATTGGGAACTACGCAAGATCTGATCTCTAATCGAGTACGTAGGCCGGTTATTCCGATGGAGGGCTTTGTGACCATGGATGCGTAGTGTTTATCGTGGATGGATATTCCCATGGAGGGCATTGATTCCATAGATGATATGACTCATATTTAGAGTATTGTCCCCGAGGAGGGATGCATTTATGTTCGAGTATAGGTCTCATGGTTGAGGTTTATCCCATGTGTGACATTGACCCCATGGTTGACGGTGTTCTCATGGTTGATATAGACCCATGATTGGTAAGACCTGTGATAGATGAGATCTATTCTACTGATGATGCCCACGATTGGATAATTAGAATGTCTTGATGGGACATCATGAATAGCACTGAGAACTAGGCAAGATCTAATATCCATTGGAGTACGTAGGGAGTTGATAATTCAGTTCGATCAAATCAATGGTCCAATAAACCCTAGGATCCGTAGGGATCTCGCAACAGGTGTAAGTGTCACGTGTTTAGGACTATGAGTTGTACATGCTTCAGAGTTAAAAAAAATATATTATTGTTTCTCACGTATCCATTGGGTCGGGCCTGTGACAATTTACATGTGTATGCATGAGTATGCATGGGTGTGTGTGTGGAAAGGAAAGAACAAATGGTAAAGGTATGCCATGGTGTTCTAAGTGATTTCCTCGTAGACTGCATTGTAAATTTGATATTCTGAAAATTTGGAGGGACTTGTTAATTTGAGTTCTCTTCACTAGGCTGAAGCTCACGTCCGTTACAATGCATGTCATGTACTGGATGGGGGAATGGAGAATCCCTCTGCAATACTCAGGAGTTGGAATCTAGTGCTGTTCAAGGGTAGGATTTATACTTATATAGTTTTATATTAAAATTATGTAAATTTTAACTGATGATGCCAATTGTGGCATAGAGACCTCAGTGTATAAGTCATATATGTGTAGTATGATGATATGATATATAATTGATTGTATTATGGTGTGTATTTTGGATTTTTAGAGTGTTAGTCGACAGGTACGTGAAAATTGTCGATAGTTTGAGTAGATTACCTTCAGTTGACTGATATAGGGTGAATTTATGTGAGATGTGTTTTTAAAGTGCCCCTTTGGGGATTTGATGTTTTAGGTCGCAAGTATTGTACACATAAGCGTGTATGACCTTTTCTATGGGCTTAGGGAAGTGCATGAGAGGCTCATGGACTTTTGGTGTTTGGATTAGTTTAAAAAAAAAAAATAGTCACGTTCCTGGCCCACTTCTAGGGTCGGGGCGTGAAACTAATTCATTTCTGATTTGTATCTGGACATTCTCACTATCGCCTAACCTACTAAAGTTATGCTCCATATATAATTTTTTAATTCTACTAATTTTCAAACTATTTGAATAAGAATCAATTATGAATAATTTCATTATAACAGTTACAATTTTTTGTACTCAACATGAATATAAGTTATGTACAAGTTTAAGAAAAAAAAATGAATAGAAAAGCACTTGTAATTAAAAAAGAAGTTGTTCAAAATGAATTCTGAAGTTGGATCTTGAGAAAAAACATATAGTAACAAAAGGTGTAAAAGTTTATTCAAGGAATAATTGCAAATCAATATTACCATTTTCTATTTCTATAAAACATTGCTTTCCTTTCTCATAAGCTACCTTAGGATTGTCAAGCATGTTGGTATGCTCAATTTGCCAATGTTTGTTTGCCCATCTCAAGTTATATCTATTTTGCCATTTTGGACCAATTTGGGCTTGTGTTCATTCTCTGACACTTTTGGTTGCTGTGGTGGAAGAGGAATCAATTGTTTGATCTCTCCTGTAGCAACAATATTGAGCATCTGATACACTATTTGACCACATAAGATATTGACTTTTTCGAGTTGCACTTCTACTCTTTATATAGAAGTCCAGAACAAGTGTGAAGTTCATACAAAGGGTAATAAGCCTGAAATAAATTCATTGCATTGTGGCATTCTGATCTTCAAGAATAGGCTTATAATGAGTTCGAAGTGTTGTGGCACTTAAGGTCTTTTGATACTTCAATTTCGGATATCTAATTCTTCTAAAATGATGGCCAATTTTGGGATGGAGTAGTTGGCGTGGACATTCAGGCTCAAGATGAAGAAATTGAAGACAAGATTGGACAATTAGCTTTGAGATGCATGAAAAGTTTGATGGCAGGAAATGGGGTCCTTTGAAGTATAAAAAGGGACCCAAATTAGTGAAATGAAAGGCCCATAACATAGATATTATGGCTTGATTGGAAGCAGTCGGTCTTCTTTAGCCCCCTTAAGAGGCCCATTTTTTAGAGAAAAGGCTCGGTGACGGGATTGTTTTCACTTACTTCCATTGAAGATTCCTACCACACTTGTTTTAAAAACAAGTTTCCAAAGAACACATGCTTGGGCGCCGCATCCTTAGTCTATTTAGAGATTTTTCTTGTTACTTTTATTTCAATAATGATTTAATAATGATGTTTGATGCAAAGTGGGAAAGACAACCCGTTGTATTTTATGCTCGCCAGGATATCGAGTTCGAAACTCTTCCGAATCTTGAAAGCCTTAGAGGATTGAGTTTTATGCAATCAGGCTACTTCTCAAATTATGGTTGAAGATCCATCAACGAGGCCAAATTTCTCATGAATCCAATGTTTTTGGAGATGAGTTAAGATTAAAATATCCTCTTAAATGGATTTAAAATTAAATCAAATTAAGAGAAAACAATTATATTCATATTGATAATCAAAATTCAAGCTTAAAAACAAAGAATTAAACTGCATGGTACTTACTTGAAAATGGAGTCCAAAGGCCCGAGATCGATAGATGCCCCAAATTAGAAGACTCTCAAAATTCACCAAAGCAAAATAATTCTTTTTATTAAAGGGTGCCTCAAAATGGCGAGGATTACACCATTATAGACTTTGGAAATCCCTAATTGCATTAATCGACCAAGCCAAATCCTTTGTGTGCAATGTTGATCCAAATCAAAGTAAGAAAATGAAAGCTAAGGACATGCTTAATGGACGGTCAAAGAATGGTTAATAAAAACACATTCTAAAAATGTGTCAAAGCCCACCAAAAACACCACTCGTTGATGAGGTGTTTTGTAGTTGACTTCCTCCAAAATTCACACCCCTTTTGGCTGTAATTAAATCTCCAAGATCATCTAGAATGACAACTTTGAGGGATATGGACGGCCAAAGCATGGGAGTAACTTGGGTAAGATTTTGGGAGGTTTAGATGGGTCAAAGTTTGACTTGGGCCTTGGATTATGGGTAAGGACTATTTGGATAGTATTTGGGTCTTTAGTGGATGAGGTCCAATACTAATGTCCTAATGATCCAAGTTCATGAATATGACGGACTAATAGATGGAGTCCAATTAGGTTGTTCATTGTCAATTCTATCCACGAAGTCTACTACAATTTCACTTGGATACATGTATGGGGGAGATTTAATAGAATTTTCTAGAGAAAGCCGAAAAAGACGAGGAGTTGGACCCTTACTCTAGGGATATTATTATTAATTTATTTATTGTAGAACTTTTTTTTTTTTTTTGAATTTACGTGTGGAAACCTTGGAATGCCCAGCGTAAAACCCCCATGGATAGATAGATCCATATCCCTAAAGCACACCAAGGTTAGGCCATGGGGGCTTGAACCTGTGACCTCTCGCTTCCTGAGCCGAGAGGTAACCAGCTGAGCTATACTCATATGAGTATTGTAAAACTTTAGAACTCTATAAATAAGGGCCTTGGGCACCCATTGTAAGTCACTGTTATCAGTTGAAGTTCAAGTTTTCCTCTCCGTTTGGTGAGTTCTATCCTTTTGATTTATGTTCTAGTTTTAATTCTAGGGGAGTCATATAGACACCTGGGAAATCTTTCCCTACACACCCGTTTTCCAAAAGTTGATGGAAATTACCCTTTTGCCCTTCCACTTAAGAACACCGCATCCCCCGAACCAAAAAATCATTCGTTCGAAGGGATTCAAAAATTCGTTCGAACAAAGTGGACTGTGAAGTGGGATTTTCAAACGAAGCTGTTTCTCAACCGATTTTTACAAACAAGGTTTCAAAATTCATTTACTTTGAATTTTATGAACTTCGAGACTGATTTTAAATGAAAAGGGTATAGTTTTGGGCTTCAAAATCGTAGCCAAAGAATTAAGGAATTTCCATCTTAATTCTTTGGGTACGATTTTTGAAGCCCAAAACTATACCATTTTCATTTAAAATCAGTCCCGGAGTTCATAAAATTCAAAGTAAATGAATTTTGATACTTTGTTTGTAAAAATCGATCGAAAAACGACTTTGTTTGAAAATCCCACCTCACAACTCATTTCGTTCTGACAAATTTTTGAATTCCTTCGAACGATGTGATCCATCGAATGAAAAACCGTTCGAAGGAATTCAAAAATTAATTCAAATGAAGTGGGCTGTGGAGTAAGATTTTCAAACGAGGCCATTTCTCCACCAATTTGTACAAACAAGGTATCAAAATTCATCTACTCTGAATTTTATGAACTCCAATACTGATTTTAAGTGAAAAATGTATAGTTTTGGGCTTCAAAAGTCGTACTCAAAGAATTAATGAACTATACCCTCTTAATTCTTTGGGTAAGATTTTTGAAGCCCAAAACTATACCCTTTTCACATAAAATCAGTCCCGGAGTTCATAAAATTCAGAGTAGGTAAATTTTGATACGTTGTTTGTATAAATCGGTCGAAAAACAACTTCGTTTGAAAATCCCACTTCATAACCCACTTCGTTCAACAATTTTTGAATTCCTTCGAACGATTTTTTTTTCATTCGGTGTATCACATCCTCCAAACGATTTTTTGGTTCGGTGGATGTTGCGTTTTTAAGTAGAAGGGCAAAATGGTAATTTCCATCAACTTTTGGAAAACAGGTGTGTAGGGAAAGATTTCCCGGGTGTCTATATAGCTCCCCTAATTCTATATTTTAATTCTTGTGTAATTTTATTTTTAATTTGTGAATTATTGCACGGTGTCTTTGAATTTCGGTTTGAATTAACACCTGTGAAATTAAGCTTTAGATTAATTCTTCATTGAGAGAACCAACCATACTTATTAGAATTTTCAATTATCTCATTTGGAGTGAAAATTCGATTGGATTGAATTTGATTTGAGTGAAATATGAGGATCTTATATTTAAATCCTAGGTGAGTTTTGAATTTTAGGTTTCCTCTAGTTGAGTCTGAGTTTGAAATTAGCCTTAGATTAAGTCATTAACAGATCTTAAATTTTCATATTTCAAGTTGTCATCTGCTAATTCAAGTTTTAGAGACTTAGTCTGCATGAGTTGGTTATCAGATCCAAGGAAAGCTCTCCATTTGTTAGCTATTAGAATTTTGATCCTTCAAAATGGGTGGCCTGTCACGCTCAGACCTTCTGGGCCCACTGACGTGAGTTTTTTTTCTTCTAACACAATACTGAACCTTTGTGGAAATCATCTTATGGACTTTAACATATCTTATGACCAAGTTTGGATCTAACATTTGGCAGCCTCGGACCCAACCATACCTAGTTGGTAAAAATCCCTAGCAGATGGGGGGGCCACTATGGGCATGTTTAAGGACCAAAACCTCGACAGATTCCATCTCGACGCATAGTATGTGGATACACTAGTAACCAACATGTAATCTATAACTTGACTTCTTAGGAAAGTCCAAATAGAAAATGTCACACATGATCTACCTAACATTTATCATCAATCAATCCCATTAACATCAGAATTGCATATCAGAAACGAAGTAGACTTTATTACATCCTACAATGTTTCAAATGAACACCATAAAGGGTTTATTACATTGCATGTTCATATGTACAATGTCTACTAAGTTAAACATAAGATCCCAACATTGGGTAGATAGTTAAAGGGTTTCCACTCTACACTACAGCTGAAGATCATCTTGTTCTTCATCCCCCGGAGTATCCTGTTTCGTAGGGGTGTGAGTTTTACAAACTCAGTGAAGAGAAAACAACAGCAAGTTCTGGATAATAAAACATATTATCAACATAATAAACATATTATCAAACAACAGTTTATACACTCAAAAATCATGTAGAATAATGTCAACACAGTTATCTACCATGAAATGTCCTTCCTTTCTCAAAAAGATACCTCCGCCAAACGACGTCTACGGCTCTTCCTAGCTGCAAGTAATACGTTTCCTACACCGCCGGTAAATTCATGTTTAGTGCTTCACATAGCCCGTATTTTAAATACACCTCGTACCAGTGCCCTCCACAAGCTAGGTACTTCATACATTGGTGTAGGGTAATTTGATATGCACAGTACACCAATCAATATGCACATCAACGCATAAATTTAAACATAATTGTCAATATACATAATATCTCTCACACATATGATCATAATAGCCTTACTCAGCTAACATAGATTCCTAAGCCCTCCCACATGGAATCATAATACAAATATCAGCAATCAGTATTTAACTATACTATGGTGGGAAAACTAAACACAGATTAAAAGCTCCACCAATGGGTTATTTTATAATACAAATAAGTGTTACCGTTCTCTTAAGTCGGGTACGTCCACCCTATACTCATCATTTATTGTATGGATTAATTATCTTCTAATACACACAGTTATACACAAAATGCATATTCCTATCGGAATTACAGTTGGATACCTGATCTATCATCAGATCACCAACATCACAATACCAAGTAGTTTCTAGGAATAAGTGAGTTCCATACTCCGTTTTAGGATGGCTAGATCTCGATTTTTCGAAACACTCTCATGTTCAGGTTTTATATGTAGAAACTCATAATCACCTCCTTACGTGTGAACAATGTCGGTATAGAATTCTAATCCCATCACATCCTTTCCGCTAATAAAAATGCTTACGGATATTCACTTATTGTTGTAGGGCTAATGGTGAAAGAAACATTTTATTGAATGAAAAATGAGATGCATTTTAGTAAACACATAGTGTGGTTGAATCTTCCCACCTTCGGTTGGCGAGTGTTTTTCACTAATCTATTTTAAACGGAAATCAGTGTAAATACAACATATAATAACACTATATAGCCATAATATATATTCCTAAGTGTTTAGAATATCATGACAATACATTTATAGAGTTTTCTTGCAATTTTGTAAAAATTACGATTTTGCCTCTGATCTTAATACGGACTAAAAATAAACCCCTAAGTGGTCTAACATAAATATTTTTAAGCTAAAACAACATAAAATTCATTTTTGAAACATTTCTAAAAATTACGTTTTTTGTCTCTAAAAAATATCCAGAATTACCAAAATGCCCCTAGGTACTATTCATAAAAATAACGAGAATGCCACTGGTACTATTCACCAAAATTACGAAAATGCCATCAAGTACTATTCACAAAAATTACGAGAATGCCATCGTGTACTGTTCATAAAAATTACAGAAATGCCATTGGGTACTATTCATAAAATTTACGAAAATGCCATCGAGTACTATTCACCAAGATTACAAAAATGCCCTTATTAGGAAATGAACAGTGCGCTGAAAGTTACTGTTCATTGGGCAGATTTTCAAATTTCCTATATTTTCTTCTCCGATTTTTATAGAGCAAACCGTAAGGCATTTTCTGATGAAATTAAATATCTAGCTTCCTTTAATGATGATCTACAAACTTAAAATATTAACTCAAAATAAATACTTACAGAAATTCTTTGAAAATTGAGACAGTTGTTTTAGAATAACAGTAAACACCAACGAGAAGAACATGAGAGAAAAATTTGAGAAAAACTGTGTGAATTTGTGATTTTAAGTGAAAACCACGTGCACCTATTTATAAGGATTTAAAAAATCACTGTGTGAGATTGGGTGTGTGAATCCTGCCCCTCGGATCTGTCGGTAGAATATCAACTCTTCATCACTGTCAGCAGAAAATAAGAAGATAAAAACTTATCTTCTGTTACATTAAAAATTACTATTTCTTTAACCTTTTTCTGTTCATCTATATTAGACCATAACTAGTTAAAATCCGACACCGCAAGTGTATTGAGAACACGGGATTTACCTACGGTGGAACGGTCAATTTTTGTTTTGACACCGAAAATAGGGTATTTTTCACAAAGTTAACGTTTTAATAAAATAGAGGGCTTATAATCACCGTGATTTTGACACTTCGAAAAAAGTATTTAAAATACTCATTTCGACATTCTAAAAATGTCAAAGGGTTTGATAAAACACAGATCGATTGTGATCTGAGTTTGCTAATTTTTGGAATGTGGGGTATCTTAAAAATCGGGGCTTTTAGATAAAAACATGTGTAAAATACACGTTTCAAGGAATACTCGTGAAATTCCGGAAATACCACTGAGTAGCGTACTCAAAAGCTTAATATGTATGTGCATTTCAAGGTCTGAATATATCAGAATACTGGTCTTTCACACTCAAGAAGTTTATAAAATACTATTCATGATTTTATATGTAAAACAAAAGACATTAAGTAGTGTCCAAAATGCCCTCCGAACTTCGTTGGGTTGGATCACTAAGCAAACGATCTCTGATCAGGTCACATAATACCTTTTCGGGAAGCTCTCTCCTTACTCTATCATATTAACAGGTCACAAAGCCGAGTTAATAATTCTAAAGATTTGTTATTTTTCTAATTTAAAGGGTCGGGTTATTATATGGCCATTTAGACACCCCACTTTTATTTCAATAGACACCCTATTTCAAAATTTTATATGAAAATTACTATTTTGCCCTTCAATTGTTTTAAAAAGATGATTCCTCCATACAAAACTGAGGGGCAAAATAGTAATTTCACATAAAATTTTGAAATGGGATGTCTCTTAAAAGAAAAGTGAGGTGTCTAAATGGCTACCCCTTCAAAACTTACAAATTTGACACACATGTTAGTTTTAGCAACTTGCAAATTTTGATAACTTGTTAAATTTAGAAGTTTTGTTTCTAACTACTATTTTTAAAAACTATTATTTTTGGAAACTGGTATTTATTTTTTAAGGACCCAAATTATCTCTATATTTGGTAACTAGTTATTAGACTTGTACACAAAAGTGACTTCATTAGCTAATGACGAGAGGTAATATGAGACACAATCTAGAACGAGTATGAGAAAATCCAAAAGAAAATAAAGATGAAATCATTGCAGATTTGTAGAGACAACTCCAAGAAGATCTCGAAGTGATAGAGAAACAAAGAAGGGGTAGATCAAAAAGTACATCAGAAGGTTCTAACTCTTCTCATGATGAACCATCAACTTATCTATACATGAAGAAATTCTCTACCCTTCGTTTGAAATCCTTAGCAAAATAGAGAGGCATGTGGTAGATTGATGAAGATATCCAGGCCCGGCCCTGTCAAAAGGAGGAGTAGGTCGCTGCCTAAGGCCCCCAAATAGACAGGGTCGTCTATACCGTAAGGTGAGTAAGGCGAGGGCCCCCGCTTCATAAGGTCCGTACTCCCTTAACTTACCGCAAAACCTTAATCCATCTCTTAAAATAAAAGTCCCCAACCCCCAAATTTCGTCCTTTTACTCTTCGCTAAAATCTATCTCTTTCTTTGCAATCGGTCTGCATCCTCTCTCTCTCATTTCTGATTTTCTTCTTCTTTTCATATCCTTCATCTCTCTCTAAACATTGCTTCGTACAATTGTACTCTCTTTTTTCTTTGCTAAAGCAGTCTTTCTCGTTCAGCCAGGGCCCAAGAGCGCCGCCCAACCTTCTAGATCTGAACTGACAAATTACTTTCGTTTGTTGTCGTCCTCTGCTTCTCCTCCAGTGGTAAGTGAATGATTATTTTCATATTTTTCATCTTATTGATTTTATTTTAGCATTTTAGCTGCCTATCTACAGTTGGCTTCCCATCTCCATGACCTCCACTTTGTTGTAATGGCCAGGCAACACCCAACATGGAAAAACACACCAATCTGGCAATATTCTCCTTGATTCTCAGCCTTTTGGGTTTTTTATTTGGGAAGATCACCCCAAATTTGAGAGCTTCAATGTTGTTGCTTGCAAATCAGCCTTCTCCACTTGATTTCTCCTTCGCTTGACAGGTCGGGTTGAGATGCATCCGTGGAATCTAAATTCACAGCAAGGATTGACTTTCACTGGTAAGTCAAATCCCTTAATTTCTCATTATTTTTCTTCCATTCTTGATTTAGCTCTTCTTCTTTTTCTCCAAAATTGACCTCATCTTGGACGATAAGCCCCAAATCGACTCTTTTTATGTTGATATTTTGCAGTGAAATTGATTATGTGACTGTGATTAATGTGTGGGCAGGGTAGCGGGCGCATGACCATTTCCAACTGGTTCTAGTTTATTCGCAAATCAAATAAGGTTTTATTATTCTTTAATTTTGATTATTTAGTTGTTAATTTTGTACTGGCTATCACTGTCATTATGTTTACTAGAAAATATCTTTCTGAACATGAAAAAAGAAAAACGCAAAAATAAGCTCAAGAATTGATTCAATCTCAAGCAGGATCTCTTAATAGATATTTTAGCAAAAGTAAATAAACAAAAAGTTCAATTGAAGATTTGATTAACCGCGAACATACTGACAATGAAGAAACTATGAATGAAAATAATGATGTTAACTTGGTGAATGAAAAATATATGGATGAGAGTGATAATGAAAATAATAATGGGAATGAAGAAAATGAAAATTTCAATGAACATGTTCCTTTAATCATTTATGATCCCAGTTGTCATGCCTTGACCCAACGGGCACGTGAGAAGAGGTAAATATATATATACATGTATATATGTACATACATGTATGTATAAATATGTATATACATACATACATACCTGTATATATATGTACATACATACATGTATATATGTATATATATTTAACTCTGAAGCATGCACAACTCATAGTCCAAACGCGAGACACCCACACGCGTAACGAGATCCCTAGGGATCCTAAGACTTAGTGGACCCTTGGTTTGATTGAATTGAATTATCAGCTGCCTAGGTGCTCCAATTGAAATCAAATCTTGTGTAGTTCTCTATTAATTTATTTCATGGCACTAACCCCATGTTATTCATGATGTCATACCAAGACTTGCTAATGTCCAACTGTGGACCTTATTAATATAGCCGGTCTCATCCATCACGGGTTTAGCCAATCTTGGATCTATACCAATCATGGGAACAACGTCAACCGTGGGATTAATGTCAATCATGGGAGAAACATCAACCATGAGACCTATACCGGAACATAAGTACTATATCCCTCTTCAGGGACAATAGTCTAAATATGGGTTTAATCATCTATGGAAACCATGCCCTTCGTGGGAATGACTATCCACGATAATAAATCAATCCATAAACGCAAAGCTCTCCAAAAGAATAACCATCCATGGGAAATACCCTCCATAGGAATAACCATCCATGGAGATAATATCCATCCATAGAATCAGTACTCTATCATGGGACCAACAGGTTTACCATAACACCAATACGTCTACCATGGAACCAACATTTCTAGTGTAACACAAAGACGTCTACCATATGACCAACATGTCCACCATAAGACCAATACGTCTACTATGAGACCAACATATCCACTATAAGATCAATAAGTATACCATGTGACCAACTTGTCTACCATAAGACCAATACGTCTACCATGGGACCAATATGTCCATCATAAGACCAATACGTCTACCATGGGACCAACATATGGGCATAAATTTAGACTACCATGGGAACCATCTTCCATGGGTATACACATCAATCCCGGGTAACACTATCTGTGAGTATAATCTATTCATGGGTATAAACCATCCATGAGTATAATCCATCCATGGACGTAACTAATCCAGGGGCACATCATCTACTAAGAGATCTTCTATCCATAGGAATAACACTCGAATGAATCATTACGTAACTGTAACAACGATATCAAATCACCATATGGTATCATAAACATACCACAACTCCTAGCAAGACTTAGGGCCTATGATTTATTAAGCGGGAGACCCACGATTAGCGTGATCAAGTCTACCTCACCCTGCATCTCGTCACCTCATGGGTGTTCAATCAAGCTCTAAGGCGGTTGGACCGCGTCTAACGAAGCTAACACCATCCCATGGGGTAAAATAATGTTTCGTTTACGCAACCATGCACAACAAGTGTGCGGAATAGTCGTAAGGGCTCCCTATAGTATATAACATGTAAAGGACTAACCATGCGACGACAACCATACGGGACTAAATCTCCATGGAAAAACACCACTATCCCGAATACCTCTTTGGGACAGGAAATCAAACATCACAATCACGTGAGGGACGTAACTATACCACGTCTCAATATCAAGTGACCAAGTCAAATAAATATCCAATGCCACCATCTCCATATGTTCATTAAGAGGTTCCCATGGTCTCACGGCTACTCTAAACCTTACTCATGGAATCTATGTACTTATTTTATCCTCTTAATTATACAAAAGTGAGATGCAGTGATCTATTGATCGGTCAATTTCTTTTTTTCAACGGACTGAGGCGTAACGTTATCATTACGTGAGGGACATACCCCTACCACGTCTCAATATAATCAAGTGGCCTAGTCACATATATCTCAGTGCCAAAGTCCTCATCTGTCCATCTTAAGAATTTCCACAGTTTTCTAGTCATTCTGGGCTTTACTCATATTCATCTCATCATATTGGGATTCCCAAGGCATCATAATTACTTTACGCCGCCTTCGACGGATCCAACATCTAGCATTAGGGTCTATATTAGGAAAAGTATATCCCACCAATCATTTTCTATGCTTCACATATGCTCAACATCTTATATCATTCTTAAGATAAATGGATGATACACAATACATCTTTTGATCGAGTTGAGGCACAATGCTCTCAGTTGCCACATACCACATAGTGGACCAGATCAGTCGTAATTCATTATTTTCACATTTGGATTGATATTGGAGAGTGGTCATACTTTTACTTTGAGGAAATCAAACAAGGCTTTCTTAGAATTTATATTACATTAAATGCATTCTCAATCATGCTAGCCCATCCCTATTGTAGCACAAGTTAATCCCATTGTGTTATAAGATACTTGACTTTAATTCACACATATCACTTAGTCTAACCCTTCATCAAGTTCCTCTTCAAATCATGAAAATTCATTATATATATGGTTAGGTTGATCCACCAAAACCATTATCAACATAGATACTCACTAGTGATGTTCATATCATCACAAAATTCAAGCATGACATTAAAACACATTTATCATACTATTATATGAGTTATCCACCTAAGAATGTCAATCACAATCATGAGAATTCATTTGATACATACATTACTCATAACCATACACAAGTATGGGAATTTACCAAGGACCTATATTACACATCTTGGGCAATCTTGATTTATTATACATTCTATCATACTTCAACACATCACAAATCTATGAATTTCAATTATAGTAAACATCTAACCATAGGGGACTTGAGAAATTCATATATATATGTATTCGATATAATATATTCACATCCATCACACATAAGCATAGGGAGGCCATACCATAACCTTATCCAACTATGCATTAAAATGTGCACAAAGCAACATTCACTCAAACATATTATCAAACATCTTGTGAGCATTGAGTGTAATGCATTCCCCAATTTTACACAATGTTGTCAAACTTGAATCGTAAAAAATTGGTTTAGGGGTGTGAATCGTGAATCGAAGATCGTAGAATCGTAAGATTCATACTATTTATTATTATCCTCTCATTCCCACAACAATTTTGTTGATTACACCGGTAATTGGAAAAATATTGACCAAAATTTGAGAGACATATTAGTAAAAGAGGTCCCATAAGAGATATTGATATTAACTTTCCTAAAGATTAAAAAAATAGACATTTTTCTATCACACATTATATTCGATATTTACCAAAATCCGATAAGAATAAATTTAAATTAATACTTTGTTTTAAATTTAATAATGATATTTTATTTGGATGTTTCACACTTTGTAAAAAACATGTATAATTTTACTTTTGTGAGTGTATAAAAGACTCATCTTAAGAGTTCGCATATGACTCCTGAAATCTTAGGGCCAACATTGAGGATATCTTAGGTCAGAATGAAGATAATGAAGAATCATTTGTTGATATAACGGAAATGGCTCTAGAATTTCATGAAAATTTCGATGATGGAAAATGGGGCCTTTTTAATGGTCTAAATGGGCCTAAAGGCACAAAATGCAGAGGCCATATGGTAAATATATGAGTTAGACTGGCGGGATAAGAATAGAAGTATAGAACTCTATGTTATCAACACATGGCAATCTTTATCTCTCCAAAGACCAAATTAGGAAATGATCTTCTTCTTTTTGCAAGCTTTGGGAACCTACTCTAAGTTCACTGCAAATTAGTCCACACCATCATGGGAATATGATGACATTTTATTTTATTTTATTTTAATTTTCTTTTATGATGCAATAAAGTCACATGGCAACTTAGAACTGGATACTGTTGTAATTAGAAGATGAAAAATTTACAAGGCAATGGGCGTGTGCTTTTTACAAGGAATTTTTATTATTTTTTTCACGCCATGAGACCTTTATAAATTGAGGCCTTCAGTAACCACTGTAGGCACAATTAATTGCAATTCAATTCTTTGCTCACAGCAAGTAAGTATTTTATCTTTGTTATTCTTTTGAATTTCTAGTTCAATTTTGTTCCTGAATTTCATTATTGTTCTTGCATTTAATTAATTTCTAGAATTCAAATGAATTTTAATTTATTAAGAAGATTTGCATGATGTCGAATTTTTATAGTGAGATTTGAGCATCATTCAATTTTTCTGAGTGAAATTGGGCTTGGTAATTTCTAGAAGCTCTGGATATTCTCCTAATTTGATCCATTGTAACTTCGGTGAAATTTAAAATTCTTGGAAGTCATAGGATTTTCTTCAAATTCTTGGGTGAATTTGAAAATTGGATTCTCTCAATGTAATTGAGAGAATTTTGAATTTTCCTTGATTTGGTTTGAAGAAATATGATCTGAATCTTGATTTGTTGAAGATCTTTGGGAGATCTCACGATTTTGACCAATGGCCTTCGTCAATTGGTGATCATAGTTTGGATCTTTAGGGATCTATTATTTTGGAACACTTATTATTTTCGGCAATCGTTATTTTTAGACTGTGTCTAACATTTCGATGACATGCTAAATTTATAAGGTTTTATTTTTAGTAACTATTATTTTTCGAACATGCTACAATTTTATTTTTGAAAATTGTTGTTCTACTTTAAGAGAGAAGACATTTATTTATGGTAGAGTTCTTGGGCCCTTGTGTTAGAAGGCACTTCCATACGTTAATGGGGAGAGGAAGCACAAGAGAAAAAAAACCATGCGAGATACCAGAGGCACCATAAGAAAATGAAGATGAGATCACTGTAGACCTTAGGAGTCGACTTCAGAAGGATTTAGAAGTGATCGATAACTAACAAGATGGGGATAATCTAGAATATAGGTGGCATAAAAAGATCTGAAGAGATCGGGAAGAAGAATAACTGAACACAAGTCAAAAAAGTGAAACATAAAATAGAGAAGATAATAATCTACATTTATGCAGTGATCGGGAGAAATCAAAAGAAAGCAGAGGATTCAAGATAAGCTAGAGCTGTAGCAACATTGTTAGGTGGGAGAATCTGAATTGTGAACATCAGAATCTCTATCTTCAACAATTTTAGAAATTTCAATAGAAGTGTTTTAGAATAGACAAAAAAAGTAATGACATCAACACTTCAACATCAGACGAACTTTTCGTTACAGCAACAGATGAGTTGGCATCAATTAATTTTGACATATGATACTTTTGAGGATCATGATGATCATGTCGACGTATTCTTTTCAGTTGAATAAGAGAGGTTCAAATTAAAGTTTGAGGCTTCATTAGAAACATTCCAAGCGAAAAAACTAAAATAAAGTCCACAAATCGAAGCTGACATACCCTCTCTTACAGAAGCACTATCATATGATGACAGAGTAGAAGCACATCTAAGGAGCTGAAGGCTGACATTTTCCTTCTTACAAGTAATGAAGAGTTTTCTATCGATATTAATTCCTGTAGTCTGTAAAAAAACAAGAGGATGGAAAGAGTATCAAGATGACATTTGATGAGACTTGGGTGACCTTTGGCACAATTGGGTTATTTCTAGAAGATGTTTAAGCGGCTACTGTAAAAGTTCACCCCATAGAGACAACAGATGTACAGTCAAAGCAGAATTAAGAGGTCGAGGAGGAAAAACATCAGACTCAGTCCTGTTGCCCAAATATTGATCCAAGCGGGTGGGGGGGGGGGAGTGGTTTGGGTCCTTTCAAACTTTTGAAATTAATGAAACTACACAGATAAGAGAAGAGATGAGAAAGAGATGGAATGTAATATCCCCATCCCGCTACAGGGCATGTGACAAACTCACAAGTATTGCTATACCATTAACTCAGGGCAACTTTTTTCCAATCTACTCACATCACACGAGTAACTCCAACTACCCGCAAGATAACGAAAACAAGCAAGATAATGTTCTCAAACCATAATGTGCAATGTCGGTATCAACTTATTACAGTCATCCGAAATAGTAACATAACAAGTCAACTACAACTGTTCCCTCAAATAAAAGCAGCATAAAGCAAATCTAAACTATTAGCATAAGCTCCAGCTCCCTACACATGGACCTGGGACCTATAGGATCCGGCCTCCATTGGGGCACCTGTAAGACAAGGGGTGAGCTTAACATGTCGAGTGAGAGAAACATATCCAATACAAGCATAATACACTGCATAAGAATGCATGGGCATACACCAGCCACACTATGCTCTCGATCCCTGGAGTAGTTATTCTCAGGTGTCCACTCAACCAATACCGGCCCACACCACTAGTGGAAAACTAAGTAGATCCAAACACCCCGTACTCAAGTCAGTCACCGGTACCCCGAGTCGTGTCTCGTTACGAGCGCGCCTTACACCATCAAACCTCAAGTGCCATGCATTACCAACTCACGATCACATAATTGTGTCTTGCTATGAGCTCTCCTCGCACCACCAAATCTCAAGTGCCATGCACTGCCAACTCACTGAGTCACGTAATTGTGTCTCGCTACGAGTACTCCTCATGCCATCAAATCTCAAGTGCAATCCACTACCAACTCAAGAGTCACCTAATTGTGTCTCGCTACGAGTGCTTCTCGCGCCATCCAATGTCAAGTGCCATGCACTTGCCAATTTACGAGTCATGTAATCGTGACTTGCTACGAGCGCTGCTCGCTGCCATCAAATCTATAATGACCCGATGTTTATTTTCGCCCCTAAAAATGTGTTTTTGAGAAATTTAAAAAGAAAATGGTGTGTCTGTCAGTGTGACTGATCAACACCGTCGTTCAGATCGAAAACATCGGTGAGACCGATAATGGCGTCGGTATGACCGTTAGTGAACAAACTTGAGGCGAGGATCGAGTGGGGGTCAAACAATAGAGTTGAGGGATCTGTCGGTGCGAACCACATTCGGCGTTGGTGCGACCGTTAGAGAGCAGAAATGTGGACAAACTTTAGACTTGAAAACTGGGTCTCTATCGATGTGACTAGCAGTAGTTATGCATTCTATCGATGCAACCGTGAATTAACTCTTGGGAATTTAAACCCCTTTAGTTGCGAAAATTCATTTCCAACTCCCTCCTTCCCATTCCAATTTTGAGAGCTCCTTCTCTCCAGCCATACCAGTGCCATTTCTCTACTTTCTTTCGAATCTCCAGTTGCATGTTAGAGATTCAAAGTCCGCACACCCTAAACTCCATTCTATCCATATTTTCTCCTCCTCTAAGGTAATGTTCGTCACCCTTCCACCTTTTCTTCCCTTATATGAGTGGGTTTGATGGGGATTATTGTGGATTAGGCTTAGAATGGCAATATGAGCCTAGTATGGGGGAGAATTCTTGGGAAATGATGGGGATTCATGAATTGGGGCCTTGCATGTGGAGGATTTGAGATCCATTTGAAAATTGGGGAAAAATCATGAAGTGACGAAATTGGGGTAAATATAGCCTCAAAGCTGGGGTTTTGACTTGGGTTGAACTTGGACAACCAAGATTAGGGTTGGACCTTGGGTAGAAATTGGAGGTTTATGCATTTGTGTGACCTAATCATGGTGCTTATACATTGTTTGTGTGTCTTTGTGTGATTAGTGCATAACGCCTTTCGATTATGGAGCCGGACGACCCGAGACTAACTTGAAAACACGCCAAGCTTAAGGTGAGAGTTCTATACCATAATTTTGTTCTGTTTACGCTAGTCTACATGCTGATTTATGATGTGGGTGTATGATGCATTGTGAATTAAACCTGGAAGTGGGAAAGAAAAGGTTATCACACTTACGTACTAGTATGTTTTGTTTTATTCCAATCGGGTGTGGTTTGTGTGACAACCCAGTCCAGTTTAGCGGATAAATAGAATTGGGTAGAGAGCTAGACTAGAAAGTAGCTTTGTGTGTGCTTGTGTGTTCGCTTATACTTGTTTGAAATTGTTTTGAATACACTTGAGATTTAGAATATTCTACCTTCCCCAGTTCATACACCTCTTCTCAAGTAGACTATGCAGTTATATATTTTATCATTTCACATTACAAATTTGAAAGGAAATAAAAAAAATTAAGAAGTTAATTTTGGAAAAGAACAAACTTATTATTTTACTAATTTTGGAAAAGACACCATTTTCAATGTTTTTAAAAGAAAAAAAGATTGAAAAAAAAATTATTTTTGATATAAAACCAGTGGTTTAGCTTTTGTAAAAAAGAAGTTTTTGGGTTTTTTTTTTTTTTTCAAAATTTTCAAATATTTTTTTTTTCAAAAGAACTCCAAAAAAAAAAAAAACAGAAACAAGCCTGACAAGTGTAACCACCCCTTTACCCCCAAACTCAAATTGAATATTATTCTCAATCTTCCCTAATCTACATTTACCAGTTGCAAATTAGAAAATATTTCAGAAAAATGAACAATTTGGGTTCAGAAATACCTGAGATGGCTCCACTTGCACAAGACATGTAATTAAAAAAGAAAAAAAAAGAAAAACAGACTCTAGACTAACTCTTACACAAAATTGAACAAACTCAATAAATTGAAAACTGTAAACTAAACTGCTAGGCTAACAAACAGGCACAATAACACTGATGGACAGGACAATACTTAGACTCATGCTAACTCACACTAACACACTTAACACAGACATGCAAAGACACTCAATGGCAGCCTTGATCGACGAATGGTTGTTTGGTGGCTTCATGAATGGGACTGATGTAGATATAAAGAGCATTCATGGAATTTTAAATTTTGTTACCCGCTCTTCTACATCCAGAAATGGGGTAAAATCCAATAAGGCATTCACCTCATTAATCCCACTATCATCTGTAAAATTCAAACCACTGTCGGCCAGACTTTTCTCAATAGGGTCACAACAATTAAAATTGATTTGAGGTTCATGAGTTGCAACAATTACCTCACTGGCCCTTCTATCGACGATATTGGATGGGGGCTTAATGAGTTTTGACTCAATTGCTAGAGACTCAATCCTAACCAAACGATTGGTCGAATTGCGTCTCCAACCACTCACTGTCACACAAAGGCAAACTAAGACTAAACAAGGACCACACAGTATATGACCTAACTCTAAAAAATAAAAAACACACCCTAAGACTCTGAACAACTCATACTCTTTGTGAGAGAGAAACTTTAGACAACTGGGTCAGGTCTAATCAGAACACTACCAGGTAAGTTCTTAGGTAACTGGAGGGGTAACAAAGATCTCGTTGAAAATCTAGAATCCTTAGATTGATAATCTTTTTGACAAAACATTCCTATTCCTGCGAATATGGAAGATGATTCACCAGATGATCTATTGGCTAACCCTATTAAAGAGGGTCCTATGAGCTATGACAACCCTAAAACAATGGTTCCTAATTAATTTTACTTTCAATGCATGAACCACTTTTATCCATTTTTTTATTTTATGAATGCAAGTCCTAAATCTAACACACAATGATGCAGAACAATAAGCAAAACAATTATCTAAACAATCTAACTAATTATGCACGAAACTAGCAACCTAGATGCATGGTTCAAATTTTATTATTTTTTTATGCAACATAATTCAAAGCAACCTAAAAATTATCTATATGATGTTTGAAATATTAAAAATTAAAGAAAATGACTTTAAGCGCTTAACTTGGCCTGTAATGTTTTTTGCAAGAAATTTTGAAGTATACAATTCAAAATCTCTACAAAATTCACCATCCAAAACCTAGGTGAAGACTCTAAATCTCATAAAAATATGCATGAGACCAAATCTAAACACAATTTTCCTAATGTTATAACTAGTAGAGGAATTAAAATGTGTGAATCTTAATTAAGAATTCTAAGTTAATCTAAAGACATAAAAATTATCTAAATTAATTCCCACCAAGATAAAATTTTCAAGTCTAAGATTAAACCATTAAATTCGAAAATTAGATATTTTTTCTGGGTTTTCTTCCTTCGTGACCCTGGTGTCTGTTTTTTTTTATAAAAAAGAATGGAAAACGTCCAATTGAGTTTAAATTTTCCATTAATCAAGTTTTAAGAACTAAAAGAGGGAGGACATGGTACGTTTTTCCAAGTTTATCTATTTGCAGAAGAAGATAACAGAAGCATATGACGGAAAAAAAAGAATTTGAGAGAGAGTGATGGGTGAAAGCGAGAGAGAGAGAGAATCCTTTTTATAGGCAGAGGAAGAATCCCTTGGAGCTCCCTATTCGTTGGATGGGAGTTGAGGTGGACGGCCATGGAGGGTGGCGTCCTCCTCTTTTCTTCTTCTATTATTTTTTTAGGTTTTATTAAAAACTTACATCTTATGTAATAAAATCACCTAGGGCATTTGGAGATCTTAATCATTTAAAACCGATCTCGCAGATGGGTTCATAACATTTGATATAGGCTGAGTTACAAAACCTTGGAACTAGGTTGACGTCAAAAAACATGACGATCCAAATCAAAACACTGTTTCGAAGAATCCGACGGTCCACATTTTGAAAATTGACATCCAAGATTGAGCGTCTAAAACCTCAAATGGAATTCTGAAAACACAGAAAGTTCGGATAAAAGACAAATTAAATACAAAACAGACTTTTCGAAAGTATATAGATTGCGAAGTTTTTTCTTGGCGTTAAATATTTGAAATCCGGGAAATTTTCAAAACTAACCTTTAAACCCACTGAGTTCTTTATTCGAGGATAACACGTGTGTGCAAGTTTGGAAGTCTGATAATCTCGAATTAGTGGTTTTACACACCGAAATAGTTTAAAGGTCACTATGCAGTATTTTTCAAAAATAATAAATAAGATATAAAAGTTGACTATTTTGACCTTCCAACTTCATCGAGTCGGATTACAGAGATAACGAGGTCGGATCGGTCCAAACTTAGGGCTTTTCAGAAAGCTCACACAGTAATCTACACAACTAACTTTCACAAAACAAAATTAACGGTGCTAATTACACATCTTAGGCTAATTAAGGGTCAAGGCAGTACATACACATTCACATATAAGATTCGATATTAACATTGTATGGATTTATCAAGCGAACAAACCACAAATAAAACTAAGTGGATAGTAAATCTAATCTCACCAATGACAAACCACAACTATGAAGCCTTAAATAAATGATCAAGTCCTCGAATAAACTTTAAAGGCTTCAACTAGCCTACCAACGAAATAGACATCGACTTAAATTCAATCCAAATTAAATCTGAATAGGACACTTATTGTGTCTCAATTAACTAAACAAAAATAAAGAAGTCTAATCGATTCCAATAAGTAAAAACGACTAGTTCTCCATTCTAACAACTCTAGCAAATTCTAACTATGCCTCTGAGACTCACCAGATCCTAACTCCAGGAGATTTCCTATAACATAAGGGAATGAGCTCCAAAGCCTACTAGAGAAAACAATAGCCATACAATGTTCCACATGATTTCAAGTAAATATGCATTAAGAAGTTCATCATATATCAAATTAAATTATTCAATTTAGAATGAATGATATGCCAAAATGCACGATCTAATGCATGCTTCCATTCTATGCATCTCAACTTACAAACCAAATAGCACATGCGCACATGATCTATCAATGGCGAATCATGAAACCTGGTCCATCCCCTAAGGACGTGCTCCAAAGGTTATAAATGACCAAGACCCCATAATGACAAATTACAGTCCCTGGTCAATCCCTAAGGGACGTACACCACGGTCATAGCGCCCCACCCCCCCCCCCCCCCCCCCAACCAGACACAGGGCAACAACAATGATCAAAGGCCCAAACAAATCTGCACTATAAACGGTCCTGAAGACCCTTTCATAGGAGTGCATGGCTAATGATCCAAATCAACGAAGACTAAGGACAACCCTTCAGTCCAAAGTCACAATCGAATCTCAGGTCCCACCCAAATGTGGATGCTCATGCATGGATGTTCATCAATAATTTCATGCATGAATGCCATGTCATGTACACTAAACATCAAGCACATGCTCATAATATAACAAAAATCTCTAGCATCAATATGGCATGTAATAAACAATAAGAAACTTCAAGTATACAAGATTTTTCAAACAAAGCATCAATAACACAAATCAATTCAATATTCATTTTAAACAATCCATATGAAATACACCCAATTTCAAAAATTCAAAAGCATGAATAACAATCCAAAAATACACAAATCAATTCCAAGTTTCGAATTTTAGAAATTTTGAATACAAAAAATTGGGTTTTTCAACAAGGTAAACATGTAGCAACCTTATTCTAAGCAGACTGAGTCACTCACTAGCTTTTAGACATTTAGCCAAAAATATTTCCTTTACACTATGTGAGTTTGCACCGAAATTATACCCATTCTATTAACAAAGTCTCAATCTTTGAATTAAACCCAATTACAACATTCGAGTCAATTGATCAAATCACCATTCATAAGGTTTATTAAACAAAACCAACATGTATCAATTTTTTTCCTCACATGTATAAATAAAACATGTAAGTGTATTGTTTCCCTCACCTAAGACTTGTGAAATGCAACAAACGCCAAAAATCCAAGCTTTAGAAATTAGCTTTAAACCCCAAATTTATTGCAATTGAATTTAAGGTTTCGAACAATTAAAAGTTATTTTATTTAGACCATTATGATAAAAGAGTCCATTAATTAAGACTGATTGGGTTCTGTCCCAACAATAATAGACCCAAAATTCTAAAATTTTGAACAATAGGTCTAAGTTTAATTAAGGGATAGAATTTCGTTCTTATTGCAGAATTTTCTTGGAACAACACAGTCATTTAAAAAATCTTTCAATGAAGATTCCAGAAATATCTCGTTGCCTTCAAACCGAGTTTCTTATCCTGAGTTATGTCTATTTTAATCCAACAGTTACACTGCCAAACAAATTACAGTCTTTAAAAGAAATTTCGGTTTGCAGACCTAATTTGACCCATCAAATAAATTTCAATGGCCCTCAAATTGCTGAAGCCTATAGGTCGAGTTATAAATTATTTTCTGAACTGCTACTGAATTGTCTTACAGATTCCGACCAGAAAATTGGTATGTCTTGCAGATCGAATTTTGGGTACCAATACTTATTCAATTGCTCTAAAATTTTAACCATAATTAGGTATCTTGTCTAGTTTCTAGAAATATAAATTTCGAATCAAGTTCGGGAGCTCCCAGTTATGATTTTTCTCGTGACGGTGCTCAGAGAAATACAGTTTAAATATGAGAAACAATCCTTCAACGTCCCAACATTAAAAACACGATTTTAAAAATTCAGAAATAATTTTCAAAGATGTAGATTCCGACCATGGACTGTTGGCATAGATTAGAAATTTAGAAACTAAAAGTCTCTCCATAAAAATAGAAATTTAGGATTAACTCTAGGAATTCCCTAGTCGAATTCAACACCAACCCATGAAACAATTCTTCCATGGACGCAATTATCAAAACTCATAGTTTCTAAAGGGTTAATCCAAACTTCTCTTTGGCTAAATAGACAAGAAGAAGAAGATAAGGAAAATAAGAAGAAACCATGGAGAAGAATATTAAACTTTTACTTACCTTTAGAGAAGAGATTAAAAAAACCTAGAGAGAACTTTAACCTTCAACCCAAGCTTGAAGATGGAGAGAGGAGAGGAAGATAGCCAAAACGGTCCAAACGAGAGAAGGAGGGTATTTTCATTTGTAGTAGGGGCTCTCCAATGAAAATTCTCTTTTAGTAAGGAGGTGGGTCGGCCAAGGGAGAATTCTTTCCAATATGGGACTTGCTTTTCCTAAAATCAAGGGGTTTTGACACAGTCTTAGTATTTTAACCATAACTTTGTACTCAGATCTTAGATTAACCTGATTATTTTTGCATTGAAAAGTAGACTTCAAATGCTATAGCTTTATATTTCATATAAATTTCGTGAATCCAACATTTTCAAGGTCAAAATTGAGTTATAAGTGAGAGCAGTTTTGGAAAATGAGACTTTTCTCTAACTTGGGTTAGACTTTCTAAAAACAAGGGATTACCTAATCCCGCAAGCTTCCAACGTGTGTGAGAGTGAGATTTGAGGATTTCTCTCTAAGAAAGGACGTGTACAAGGTGTAGGAGTTAGAATTTTCCACAAGAGAGAAATAAAATAGGAGAAGGTAAAAATTCAACCATGCATGCTAAAATTGTACCAAATTCGTCTAAGGCAAGGGTAATTTGGTCATTTCACCTTCTTAAATTTTGGAAACCAAATTGAAATTATTCTATCTAGCCCAGTTCGATTTTTTTTCAATAAGAAACCCTTGCAGTTTTTGTCCAAAGTGTGTGGGTCCCAGAGGCCCACACGAATTTTGTAACATCCCGGATTTTCAAGTATTAAATACTTACAGAAATTACCCATTTAATTTGTGAATTTTTAGATATGGATCTTATATGGGTAAAGTGTTGGGTCTTTGCCCCATTAAGACCCAACGGATTGTGGAAATGGTTTCAAATCAATTAAATGGGCTGAATTTGATTAGTAATGCAATATATATAAATTAGGGGTTTGGATTAATTGTATGCGCATGGAGAGAATTAGATAAAAGATTGCATGGCCGAATATAAGATTTTATATCACAAAAATCAAGGAGTTATATGCGACCAAGGATTGTCCTAAATTGGGCAAAAACGTGTGGATGGATTGGGTTTAAGCAATGATATCTTATTGCTTAAATAAAGAAGATGTTTAAATCCAAATAAAGAAAAGCTTGGCCGAGTGGGAGATATGCTTATTCATGAGATATGCGCATAAGAGCTACACTTAGGCAATTGTTAAATTAAGTAGGGGAGCAAGACACTTTCTAAGTTGGGATCAATTGGAAATAATAAAGGAAAGGTAAGGAGGCGCGCATGACACCTTCTAAATTTGGATTAAGGATCAATTAAAAGAGGCAACAAGAGGGGCGCATGGCACCTCCTAATATTGGATCAATTGGAAATAATAAAGGAAAGGCAAGGAGGGGCGCATGGCGCTTTCTAAGTTGGGATCAATTGGAGTTTTATAAGACAAAGGAGAGGCACACGGCAATGATTATTTTAACAAGGGGCTCACGGCATTAGGCATTGGCTAAGCTAAAGGGTCTTGGTACCTTCTACGTTAGGACCCATTGGAAATTATAAAAGAAAGAGGCAAGGGCACAAGGCAATACACATACACCCCAAGGCCGAATTCTCTCTTCCTCTCAAGTTCTCACTCTCGGCATTATCAAGAGAAGGAAAGGCAGCTAGCAAGTGGGAAAGATCAAGAAGAAGAGAAAGATTGGAAGAGCAAGATCAACCGAAGGAAACCGGAGGAGTTGCGGAACCGGTAAGTGATTTGATGTTTTTGATTAAAAGAAAAGAACCATAGGGTTCGGCCATGGTGTATGGCCGAACCCCATGGAAGAGAATTGGGAGATGATCATGGTATTTTTAATGGAATGATGAACCATAGGGTTCGGTCATGCCATGGAAAGACTATGGTAATTTAATTAAACTTTGAAAGATGGAAACCATGGAAAAACATGGTT
The DNA here is from genome assembly GCA_013350335.1 of Chimonanthus salicifolius. Classification (NCBI taxonomy): domain Eukaryota; kingdom Viridiplantae; phylum Streptophyta; class Magnoliopsida; order Laurales; family Calycanthaceae; genus Chimonanthus; species Chimonanthus salicifolius. Next base: position 56,821,695 of record CM023532.1, read on the forward strand.
TGATTTATGGGTTTAAATGGTTTAAGAGGAATTGATAAACCATAGGGTTCGGCCATGATGAAGGGCCGAACCCCATGGAAGGTTGTTGGTTATTTTATGGGATGAAAATCATGGAGTAATAATATGGTTTTAAAAAGGGTGTAATTGATGTTCAAGAGGAAGTAAGGAACCATAGGGTTCGGCCATGTGGTATGGCCGAACCCTATGAATGAAGATTGGTTATATTTTAATGGAATTGAATGATGAAAACCATGGGAAATTATATATGAAAGGTGGAGATTAAATTAGAAAGTTTCTAATTATGGAAGGAACCTTGAATTATGATTCAAATATGGATGGTGGAGATTAAATTAGAAAGTTTCTAATTATGGACTTTCTAATTATGGACTCTTGATTAAAAAGGAAGGAACATTGGTTAAGTTTCATGGATGGTAATTGTTATAATGGGAAGTTAGATATCATGGGTTCGGCCATGGTGTATGGCCGAACCCCATGAACCAATTTTAATGGGTCACTCATTGGTGGATCATGTTTGGATTAAGGAATCGGTTATGGATCATTTTAAAGGGTTCATTGGAGTGTTATGCATGATTAAATGAATGAAAGGACCTATGTTTGGAATCTAAACATAAGTTGTTGAAGGCAATGGCAAAGTTGTAAATACATGCCAAAATGGAGGATCATAGGTTCGGCTATGGTGTATGGCCGAACCCCATGAGGTTTCTTTTATGGACTTGATTGGTTAAGGAATTTATATAGGGTCTAGTTATGGTAGATTTAAATGAATGGAGGTAATGGCAATTTTGTAAATATCGCCTAAAGTTGAAAGATCATGGGTTCGGCCATGGTGTATGGCCGAACCCCATGAACTTGTTAATGGGCCAATTGTGGGCCTTTGTATAATTTAAATGAATGGTTTACCAAACCAAGGGATGAGGGGTTTTATTTTTTGAATTATGAACCAATCATGAAATTATGTAATGGATCAATTTTGGACCTAAATCTAAGGTGATAAAGGAAATGGCAGGAAGGTAAATAAGTGAATAAATGAACCATGGGTTCGGCCATGGTGTGTGGCCGAACCCCATGGGGAAGGTTTGCTGGACTTAGATGTTCATGGATCTATATTTTGAATCTAAGCATAAATGAATATATGATGGTGATTAACATTGAGAGAATAATGACATTATTGTAATTAAATGGATTAATGGACCATGGGTTCGGCCATGGTGTATGGCCGAACCCCATAGAAAAATATTTGGCGGACCTAGGGTTACGTATGTTGGATTAAATGAATGATATGTTAATTAAAGATTAGACCAATGGCAATTTGGTAATATCGGCTGAAAATGATAAACCATGGGTTCGGCCATGGTGTATGGCCGAACCCCATGGGGATTGGTTTATGGACTTAAAATATTGTAAATCAAGTGGGACTTGGTTTTAATTGATTGTTATATTATAAGGTAACGGGACCTCACAAGGTGTGTACGATCGTGAGCGGTTATCCGGCGAAAGACGTAAGGACACGTTAGCGGTCTTTGGTAGGATTCCACCTCTTTGAAACCATGGGTTTATGTACATTGTTTTTATCTTGATTTGATGAATTTATATGTTTCAAATATGAGCTTTTAAATGCTATGATTTGTATAATTGCATAGCATGTACACATTTGCATCTCATGCATGGCATGGAAGGGATGAATGATAACCGGAGACCCACACTCCGTCGGGGAGTCCGTAAAACACTAGTGGGGGATACCTTGATGAGGAGCTTTCCATCAAGAGGATATTATGTATGAAATGTGTCTGGAGATCCACACTCCGTCGGGGCATCCGTAATAGAATCGTGGGGGATACCTTGATGAGGAGCTTTCCATCAAGAGGATGTTTTGTGATAGGTGGGACTCATTGCATATGATAGCATGGCATGGCATTGAATTAGCATGATTATGATCTTTATTATCATGCAAGGTTTATGGTTTTTATCAATATGATTGGATCTTTATTATCATACACTGTTTTGGATACGATGCTTTATAAGTATGGTATGATTTATTATAACTGGTTTTGATATATATTATATCTGGATTTTTGGTATTAACTCATGTGTTAGCCCTAATTGGAATACCTACTGGGCGCGTTGGTCTAACGCCCTACTTCTACCCTAGTAGATGATATAGGAAACGAGGGAGAACGATGAACGCGAAACGGGCCAGGCATAGGAGCTTGGAGGATTTAGTTTATATTTTGTTTAAGATACTCATGGGCTTGTATTTTGAGTATATAAAATTCGGATTGTAATAACTTAGATTAATTTGCTATGGTTGGATGTTTTATTGGATAATTGCGTTATTATAATGATGATTAAGGACTTGACGTACTTTGCTAACTTGAGTGGAATAGAACTGTGTTCTATTATGTTTTAGCATGTTATAATTTTTATTTCGCATGTTTATATTGCTATGTGTGAACCGTTTTCATGGACTAAGTCCATGCACACATAGGGTTGGCCAGTTAAGGGTAGGACTTTGGAAGTTCGGACTTAGCTCGCGTCGTAACGTCCCGCTCTTGCTCACTCTTCGTTTAAAAAAAAAAAAATAGACTCTAATTTTCGGAAGAGAAAACGAGTGAAAAAGGGCGGGGCGTTACAAATTTTGAAGGAAATGATCTCAATTTTATTTATTATGGTTCAATTAATTCCTCCAATTCTCAAATTTTCTAACAAAACTAAAATTAATTTCATGTTCTCTACTTGAGGAGAAGTGTGTGTAGAGGGGTCCACTAACATAAATTCTAATTTTCTAGTGTGTTTCCAAAATTAAATTTCATAATTTAAACACACAAATCAGAAATTACCTTCTACCCAATTAAATTAATCTATCCATTTCCACGATCCGCCAAACTGGGTCGGGTCGTTACATTTGTGGCCCCATTTCTTTCAATTGTAAGATTGCACTTGACCTGAATTATTTGCCTTCCTAGACGCATCCTTTCTTTGTCCTCAAAAAATGTAGGAAGCCACATAGGAATCACCGTGTGCTGTATCACCGGATTAAGTCCTTGCTCAATTTTACGGGCTTTAATCATATCATTCTTCGTAATGTTAAAAGAATACCTGGCCACCTCAACAAACATGGCCTCATACTGGGTCACTGAGTCACTTCTTTGACAGACATTCATGAATACAACCATTTTGGATTCTCGAATTACCTGCGGAAAATACTTCTCAAGCAATTCTTCAGTAAATTTCTTCCAAGTTATTTTTTCTGCCTTAGGTTTAGATTTTGACAGCTCATCCCACCACTGACCAAGTTCCCCAGTCAACTGATATGTTGCTAGGGTCTGATGCAGAGCATTGGATCGACATTGATTTTATTTTAATTAGTTGTATTTTGATGTAATTTTTTTTATTTAAGGATATTTTGTTTTATTTTACACTTAGGGGTATTTCATATTTTGTTGGTATGTTTATTATAAATACATTGTAAGCGTCATTAGGGAAATCAGTTATGAATGAATGAAAGAAGACTATGATGGTTGCATTCCAGAGAACTGCTCCATACACATGTTGGTGAGAAATCAACTAGCCTCGGTGAGAAGCCAAGGACGACTAGAAGCCACCGAAATAGGGTGCGAAACCTCTTCCTCTATCTAGGTACATATCTTCTCTCTCTCATTTCTCTCTTCTTCTTTCTTCCTCTATTTTCTTTTCTCTTGTATTTTTTTTTTTATGCCCGAATCCGAACCAAACCCATCCCACAACCATCGCCACCCTCCCAACTACCTTCTTTTAGACTGCTGTCCTTTTCCAACCCATAATCTTGCTGTTGCCCATTCATAACCCCTTTCCTTACCTTCGTTCTCCCCTTTTTGTCCATCCCAAGCTTTCGCCCCTACCTATTGCAGCCATACGACAACCCCTTTGGCCTTTACCATCCATCGCGACTCCGAGATCTCCTCTCGTAGCTAGCACCTCACCCTTCTAAGCCAGATCTGACTTGTCTCCTCCTTTGAAGCCTCTAGCCTTGACCTCGACCCCTTTTGGCCATTCCCTTGCCTACGTCCCTCCCTTCATAGGCATTCTTACCACTGCCGTAACACCCATCTTCCATTCCCACCTTTCCGCCACCCACTTTGAGCACCCTCCGTGTTTCCATCCCTCCTTTCCTTATCTTTCGACCCTTTCTTATTTCCAGTCAGCCCTTAGTTACCCCTTTTTTTTTATTTTATTACCTCAAACCATATCCTATTAAACACCTATATATCAAACCTTTGACCATCCACCCATTTAATACATTATCTTGTGGACCCTTTATTCTCATTAAGCACATTAGCATTAGTTTCTTTCATATATTTGCATGATTATCTGTTATAAATTTTATATTAATTAATTGTATTTATTAATTGATTGATTAAGTTCATTCCATTTTAGCTTTTTGGTGCATTATTTCATCCCTTTTAATTTGTAGGGAACCACATTTGGACATTTAGGGTTATCCTATCCCTTGTCCTGCGTCAGGATCACTCATATATCATCATCAGTAATAGCCAGAGTTTTGAAAATCTTCTGTCTACCTAATCCAATCTTGAACAACCATACCTTTGAAATTAGGAGGTGAATTCCCTGAGAGCAATCGTCTCCCGTACAACATCTGAAGACGAAGCACCCTGTTGACCTCTTGCTCCCTTAGAGACAATTTCCATAGCTTCTATAATTACTTGGTATATCTGTCTAATCTTTGGATTGATCGGAGGAGGAGGTGGAGGTGATGGATTTGAAGATTCTAGTTGTGAAATTTTAAATACTCGCAAGCGCACGAACTATTTATAGTATAATTTATGAGTGTGAGGTCGAACCCATAGGGAGTTAGGAAAATATGTCCAAAATACATGCCATTGAAATTATGTAGTCTAAGAAACTACAAAATCTTGAAATAAAACCTAAAATAATTTTTAAACTTAGAAATTGGTCCCAAACTTAGATTCATTCTAAAAATAGAAAATTAAATATAAAGATAGAAACATCATCTAAAATTGGAAATTAAATATATTTTTTCAAAGAATAGGGGAAACCTCCCAATACAGTACAGACCCAGACTGCACCAAATACAAACTCAAACAGCCTTAAAGAAGACTAAGACAGACCCCCGAAGGGGGACACTTGAAAAGGAAAACATCCAAATACACCCTACAGACTCATAGCACATCTAATAGACTCCCACAGAAATAAGAATACAAAAAAAATACATGTTATCAGTAGGACCAAAGGCATGAAACTGCTTCTCTTACTGAGAATGTTCTGTTTCAAAACAACTCATGTGTATCTTTTCTCCAGGAGCTTTTCTTCAATCATAGACTGCAAGTAGATACTGCTCAGACTGCTATTAGGTTGTGCTTACATCTTTCAAACAGAACAAGAAATCCCAAAAAAACCAAGACACTGTTGCCCAGATTGCAAATTGCAGAGGACATGTGTATGGCATATCCAAGAAATTTCTTCAATCAAAATTGCAACCAGAATTGCCCAGATTGTTGATAATGAAACTGCCTGGAAATAATGTTGCTTCCAAGATTTCTAGCAAACTTCAATTAGGAAATTGCTATTGTTGCTGCTGTTCGTCACTTGCAGCAGGCTTACAAAACACAGCAAAGGCCAAGAGATAGACATATTTCACAATACAGCCAAAACTGTAAAACTAACAGCTGCAAAAAAACTTTCCAGAAATATACAGTCTAGAATACAAAACATCTAGACATACGATGGTTTTTGCATTAATTAGCTTGATATGGATGCAAGGCCCAGATTGTGTTGATCTGTGTTTGCAGTATCTTCTTTGAATTTTCTCATCCAGAGGTTAAATCTTCTTCCCAGTGGAGAAATGTTCCATTTGTTAACATAGATAGACATACCAGGATGGCTTTTGTTTGGATTTTTCACCTCGAGTCAGCATCTTTTGGTTTGAGGATGTTATTTATAACTTGTGGATCCTCCAGGACAATTAAAATGGAATTTGGATTGTATGTGTTGATAATCCATAGCTGGGTCTTCTGGATGAGAATATATTACCAACAATTTCCTTCTACAGGGAGAGAATTTTGAGAATTTTTTCTCAAAAAACCTTTTGGATAGAGATCTCTGTTAATAGACCAAAACACAGCAGTATTATTCATCTTGTCATAACGAGTGATAAGGTAAAGGTCAGTTGTTTCCTCCATTTCAGGTACTGCTTTGCATTTACTTTGAGTGCTGGTACAGTAGGTAGGCAAATTCCAGTTTTGCTGCTATCGAGCTTGGAACGAGGGCAAAATGCTCAGGAGAGAATAAGAACACGATTCTGTTGTGGATGGCCTCAATGATATTCTTCATGATTACTTCTTTGGAGTTAGTAGTGCCATTGAAGATTCTATTATTTCTTTCTATCCAAACAAACGAAACCATTGTAGGAAAACAGAGCAAAGCAATAGTTTTAGAGATTCTATCATTGTTTATTGTATCAATCAGATTTCCGACTTCAGCTTCTGTGGGGAGTATATCATCACTGATGATGTCCATTTTTTGGAGGACAGATGTCCAAATCCAACTAGTGTATTCACACCGAAGAAAGAGATGATCAGTCTTCATCTTGTCTTTTGCATAGAATACGGATTTTATTACTAGTGAAACCTTTTTCTACATGGTAACTTCTAGTCTTCAGTCTGTTGTGAAATATTTTCCTTGCAACTATGGAGAATTTTGGGATATTCCCTTTGAACCAAACCAAATCCGTCCAAGGGACTGTGGGACCTGTACTGCAGATCACATGTTTGGTTGAATCCATTGAGAATACTCCATTTTTTGCTGCAGTCCTTACTATGAGGTCTTCAACCGAAACAGCTGGAAGGGGTAGATTTTGAATTCCATTTCTGATCTCCATGATTGCTTCTGAAAAATGCTTTGTTAGAGTCCAAGAACCATTTGTAATGAAATGTGAAACTGTAGTATTATCATTTAAGCCCAGCTAATAGATTGGTCTTCTTCCAAATTTATCATTGATGTTGCCAAAGGGGAGCCGGATACTTAACAAGAAGAGTTCCTTCTTTGATGCCCAGAACAAAATAATAATTAAGAACATCAAATTCATAGAAAATCATAATTCATCAAAATTCATCTCTAAAAATCTCAAAATAATGTAATTCACCTTAGATCTAAAATTTACATAGAATACACTTAAATTGGTAGAGTTAATTTAGAAAATTATAAATAACCTTATTCTAACTTTGAATTAACAAAAGTAAGACACTCATATCAAATTCCAACATAGTTCAATGTTTCACAAACGTTGAATTTATGGACAAAAATTAAAATAAAATATATACATATTTACAATTGAATTGATTCAAGCAATCTAAGATGGTATCATATTCCATATTCTAAGAAAAATAAAATCAAGGCCTAGGTCATGGAGCTCACTTAAATTAACAAACATACATTCAAGCCTTTCATTCATTAAAATTCGAATTATGAAAAATATGAATTCCATTAGAAAAAAAAATTCAATTCAAGCCTTAGGCCTAGGTAGAATTTCTACTTGTAATTCCAAATCTAAATATTTCACTCTCTTAAAAAGAGCCCTAGATTGGAAAAATCACCAATCCTAATTATTTCACACTTTCCTTTAATTTCTTCGAATAATTTCCAACATAAATTCATAAAAAGAATAAAAACAAAATCAAACTATCACCATATATAATTCGAAAATTGGAAAACCAAATCAAATCACACATGAATTTTATTAATGATAGGAAAAAATATAGAATTACAATGCAAGGATTTTTGAATTGAAAATGACATGATTCGAAAATCACCAACCTTAAACCCATTGCAAAATTCGAACTCCTTGAAATCTTGATCTTCTCCTCTTCCTACTTCAATGCTCACCTTAGCCTCTTGCTCAATTCAATTTTCCTTTAACCCAAGGCCTGAATTTATAGCTTTCAATGTAGGTGGAAAAACTAAGGAGGTGGATCCAACGGCCACAATCAAATATCATAATGGAAAGGAGGTGAGATTGATGGCTAGGATTGAATTCAAAAATGGGAAGGAGGGTGTGCAAATTTGCCAAGGAAATTAGGTGCAAATCCCCTTTTTTAACACATGTACCAGCTTACAGCTCAGTTTTGACCTACTAAACGTCCGAATCACAAAAATTTCGTGAAATACAATGTGGTATCTCTTGAAGTCTTCTTTCCAACCACAACAAAATCAAGTCTATCAGACATCAGAGTAAAGCCAAAATACTGACATTGTGTCAAAACACTCTTTCTAAGATTCCTTCCAAATTCATTTTTTAGTGATTATCCTTTAAATTTTTGGGATTCCACACGAATTTAATTTGCTTATTTCTCCACAAAGTTTTCATCCCTTATCGTGGACTTCTTTAATGGGCTTCTGAACATGGCTTGGACTTCAGGCATGGGCCCAGTTTCATCAAATGTTGTGAATTTACCATATTTTAAATTTAAAATCCCAAAATTTATTGTCATAATTGAAATTCTCATAAATGGTTTTGAATTATGATAATTTACAATAATTTCCAAATTTATGAGGTAAAATTCACACACTTTCCAAAAATAGCTCTTTCGGGCCAATTTCCTGCATTTTTCTACAATCTTCACTTTTTTTTTTTATGAATTTCTCCATTTTTCCTGCAAAGCTCTAAAATCTCATTAATAGTACAAAATAAACAAAATTCAAAAGCTAACTAATCCAAATTACAGTGGTAACATTGTTTTTTTTTTTTTTTTCTGTGTTTATCAAATACCCCCAAACTTAGATTTTGTTAATCTTTGAGCAAAACAAAAACTGAAAATTGAAAATTAAAATCCTAAACTACATCACTTTTGCTGGCATTCTCGATTATTTTAGCGTATGCAATAAGCCTTTAAAGCCCTATGTCACCCTAGTGGACGAGTTATAGTCTCGTGAGGGCTTTCAGTGATGATACCCACAAATATCAAATTTCAACAAAAAATTCCAAACAAAAATTTAAACACCATACAATTCCAAATTTATTTCACGAAACTTATACCCGGAGTGTAGTGTGTGATAGCCAAATATTGATATACCCTTATTTTTTCAAATACACATAAGTTTGGCAACCACCAGCTGAAAATGCGCTTCGACTCCAAATCTCACAAAGATATACCACTCAGAACAAAATTCACTCTGAGATTGGGTTTATTTTCTCCCATGTATATGTGAGTGGAGTTTATGTTCATAAAGCAATTATCACACATAATTATAACGAAAGACGACATATTGACGACATATTTCAAAGAAAATATAGATCTCATGAATGGAATGCCATTTTCCTGAGAACGTTGAATCAAACACCATAGTTCTTCTTCCTCTATTCCCTACATAAATATCATACTATACTTAAGATCAATGAGGTCTTTTCTATAGGACAAAACGTGGCTTAAGACCAGGTCAATTAAAGAAGGGATAAAGGATTCAAAAATTAATAATTTGATTAGAGAAGGTTAGAGGTTTTCAATATTGGAAATGAGATATCTCTTCCTTTATTTTTTTTTTTTAACATTCTCAAAGAATTTTCTTTCTTTCACATCATATTTTGTGATGTGTGGATGTTCCCTTTCTCTTTGCTTTTCTTTTTCACCATATTTTTTTTCTCTTCACTAACCATCCCAATTCGTCCCTAACCCTTCTCATATGAAAATGGGTCACGGATATGCAATATTGGCTCAAACTCCAAAACCGGAGTTGGGTATGGTTAATATGGCTAATCAAGAATATCGGCTATACACGGCTCAAGTTGGGAACTAATAAGATAATATAACCAATACAGGTAGGCTTGAAGGCTCACACGGTCAAAAAATGACCTATATCACTTCCTAAGCTTCATATGGTTAATTTCTTTCTTCAAATAAATTTAGAAAAAATTCTAGTGTAATAATCCAATTTTAATGTCGTTTTCAGTAATTTGACCAAAACTAAAGAAAAATGAGATCTTACAACAAAAATAATTCGCACTTCAAAGAAAATAAAGAATTTACTTATAACCCTCAGAAAAATTGAATGGCTTTAAAGCTTAATAGGTCACAAGTCTCCACTGGTATTCTTCCGGTGATTATTTGACTCATGACTACTCTTTTTTTTCAAGCTAACATTAAAATGGCTTGTGCAAAAAAAAATAAAAAATAAAAACCAAGCATAAATTCCACAAAATTCCTTTGTAAAAGCATGATATAAACATTTTAATTGACATATTAATGCTAAAAACCAATTTTTTCAAAAAAAATTCATTTTTTTCATTTTTTTTAAAAACAAACACAAAACTGACAAGTATAACCCCTCATTACCCGCAAACTTAAATTGAACATTGTTCTCAATGTTCTCTAATCTACAGTGATCTGTTGCAAATTAAAAGAAAATGTCAGAAAATAACAACTTGAGTTTAGAAATACATGAGCTGGCTCCACTACAGTAATACCTGTAAAAAAAAGACTCAAACGAATTTAAAAACCTAGACTAGACTGACTGACTGACAAACATTGACTCAGACAACTGACTCACAAAAAAAAAACCTTGGATATATACTAATTCACACTGAAACGCTAACACAGACGCACAATGGTCAACCTTGATCGACGAATGGTGGTTTGGGTAGCTTCATGAATGGGACTGAAGTAGATAACATTAATAGAATTTTAAAATTTTCTACCCACTCTTTTATAGTCATCTCATTAATCCCCACTATCATCATTAAAATGCATACCCTTGTCGGCTAAACTCTTCTCAATAAGGTCACAACAAATAAAATTTAGTGAAAGTTCAGAAGTTGCAATCTCAATTACCTCACTGACCCTCATATCGACCACATTGGATGGGAGCTAAATGAATCTAGACTCAACAACTGGAGACTTAATTATAACCAAACGATTGGTCGAATCGCACCTCCAACCACTCATTGTCACACAAAGGTACAACATAGGATGACCTAACTCTAAAAAAAAAAAATTAAAAACACACCCTAAGACTCTAGACAACTCCTACTCTTTGCAAGAAAGAACATTTAGACAACTGGATCGGGTCTAACCATAACACAGCCAGGTAAGTTCCCATGTAACTGGAGGGGTCACATAGGTCCCATTTGAAACCCAGAATCCTTAGACTGGTAGTCTTTTTGAAAGAACTTTTCTAGACACTGTGAATATGGTCGATGCTTCACCAGATAATCTATTGATTAACCCTATTAAAGAGGGTCCAATGAGGTATGAAAATCATAAAACAATGATTCCTAATTGATTTGAATTTAAATGCATGAACCAATTTTATCTTTTTTTTTTTTTATGTGAATGCAAGTCCTAAATCTAACACACAATGATGCAAACAATAGTCAAAATAATCTAACTAATTATGCTTGAAACTAGCAACCTAGATGCACAATGCAAGATTCAAATTTATGAAATAATTTTTTATGCAAAAATAATACAAAGCAACCTAAAAATAATCTATATACGTAGTACCTGGACCCAGCCTAGATCGATACATCGGCCTAGTTGATGTGTCAGGCAGCCGATGCATTGGCCAGGGCAATATGTTAAGCGATAGGTGGGGGGGTAGATCGATACATCGGCCTAGTTGATGTGTCAGGCAGCCGATGCATTGGCCAGGGCAATATGTTAAGCGATAGGTTGGGGGGGGGGGGAGGGGAGAGGTGGGGGGGAGGAGTCCCACATTGAAAATTGAGATAAAATAGAGGGGGTTTATAAGCCCTTAAGCCTCTCCATACAGTAAGACGCGTTTTGGGCCTTGGTGTTGGACAAGACCCAAAGGCAAATCTGTGCAGGCACCCTTGTGTGGGTGGGCCCAGAACAAACAGTATCTTACTGAGTCGAGTTGAGTTTAAGAGGCGCATGCCTTGGAGGGGTGGGTCGTTACAAATGGCATCAGAACGTAAGTTTAACACTTGGATTGTGTTGGCCTATCCCTGTGTGTTGTGGGTCAAGTCAGGGTGGCTTTTCTTTAACGTGGGTAGATTGTAGTACCCTGATTCAACCCAGAGCGATACATCGGCCAACGCAATGTGTCGAGCGGTGGGTGGGTGGGTTGCTTCGGTGGGGGGGGGCGGCGGCGGAGGGACTTGTTGGAGTCCCACATCGGAAATTGAGAGAAAATGGAGGGGGTTTATAAGCCCTTAAGCTCCTCCATACAGTAAGACACGTTTTGGGCTTGGGTGTTGGACCGGCCCAAAGGAAAATCTGTGCTGGTACCCCTGTGTGGGTGGGCCCCGAGCGAACAATATCTTACTGAGTCGAATTGAGTTGAAGCAGCGCATGCCTTGGAGGCGCGGGTCGTTACAATATGATGCATGAAAAATTAAAAATTAAAGAAAATGGACTTAGGCAATTTTTTGGGCCTGTAGTGTTTTCTACAAAAAAAATTTCAGCATGTAATTAAAAATCCCTGCAAAACTCACCACCCAAAACCTAGGTGAAGTGTCTAAATCTCATAAAAATATGCATGAGACCTAATCTAATGATTTTTGCCTAATGTATAACTAGTAGAGGATTTAAAATATGTGAATCTTAATTAAGAATTCTAAGTCAATCTAAGCCATAAAAATTATCTAAAATTAATTCCAACTAAAATAAAATTTTAATTCTAAGATTAACCCATTAAATTCGAAAATTATATAATTTTTCGTGAAAATTAATTTTTAATAAATTTAGATACGCTAATTAGGAACCTTCCAAAATTAGATAAATTTCTATAAATAGAATTTTCTAACATTAGAATCTCTCTAAATTAGGCATCTTTCAAGGAATAATTTTTTTCTAAATTAAGTAACTAGCGAAGATAAGAAAATTTCTAAATTAGAAATTTCTAAAATCATTTGTTTCTGAATTTGGAAACCATCCAAAATTATATGAATTCCAAGATTCTCATATTTTCAAAAACTTCTAAATTAGGGAACCATTTAAAATTATAACTTTCTAAGAATAGGAATTTTCCAATTTTATAGAGTTTCTTAGATTAGAAATTTCCAAAAATACACAAATTTCTAAGAACACATATTTTCTAAATTCCATGGCAACGACGCCAAAAAACTACATGTGAAATTTTAAATATTCGAAAGTGCATGAACCACTTATAGTATAGATTTATGAGTGTGAAGTCGAACTCACAGGGAATTAGGAAAATATATCCAAAATACATGCCATTGAAATTATGTGGTCTAAGAAATTACAAATCTTGGAATAAAACCTAAAATAATTTCTAAACTTAGAAATAGGTCCCAAACTTAGATTCATACTAAAAATAGAAAATTAAATCTAAAGATAGAAACATCATCTAAAATTGGAAATAATTAAAAAAAATTAAGAACACCAAATTCATAGAAAATCATGATTCATCAAAATTCATCTCTAATATCTCAAAATAATGTAATTCACCTTAGATCTAACATTCACAAAGAGTACACTTAAATTGATATAATTAATTTATGAAAGTTCCCAGTGCTGGAATACGATTGTCTCTAGAGGGGGGTGAATAGGACAATCCCAATTTTTGTGGCCTTCACAATTTTTTTATTAACTAATATGATATGCAACAGAATTATCAACTTAATCAAGAAGATGTGTTGTGTGTTAACAAGAGTGTACAAATAATAGAGCAAAAACACAAGCAAGTCAAACACCCACAACACCCGATTTATAGTGGTTCGTAGTAAATCCCTCCTATATCCACTGTTGGACTCACCCACTCTTGGGTTATCCCAGATACACTATGTGGAGAATTACACCCTCACCAATAGACTAGGAATTCCACCTACATAATTGAATGGGAACTTCACCCATCGCCTAGGATTTTGAAAGGTTTGACCTACTCCGGTCTACTTCCTTATCACTCTATTTTTTATAGTGGTTCAAACACCTTGCCTTAATCCACTGTGCAATGATGATTTAGAAAATAAATCAAACACTAATAAGCACTTGCCTTGTTGACCTTACTCAATGTATATGTGCTTCTTGAAGATCTCTTCCAACTTGACATCCTTGATGACGAAGATGTACCAATGTATGAGCAACCACAAGTTTGGGAAGAGGTTCTGTAACACCTCGGATTTTCAGACTATTATTTTATATGACAATTATTCTTTTAAATGGTGGATTTTAGAATTGGACCTTATTTGGATCAAGAATTGGGCCATGACCCAATTAGGACCCAACAATGTTGGAATTTGTTTTATTAAATACAAATGGGTTGAATTAATTTAGTGATGAATTATATCTAATTTTAAACAAAAGATTTTTATGGCCGAATTTTGAATGTGAAACCTATAGATTTTGCACATGCGAGATATGTGGGATTTTAAATCCACAAATATATGCTAGATATTTAAAAAGGGATGAAATATCTATGAAATAAATAAAAGATTAAGTATTGCCGAAATTTGGATAATAATATCCATATTATGCGCATAAGATATTCTAAAAGGGAAGGTAGATTGTTTTAAATTAAATTAAAAGATTATTTGGATTATGATTAAGGTTATGCGCATAGTACTTACTAATTAGAGTTAAAGGGAAGGTTTTAAATTAAGAAGGAGAGGTCGGCTATGGCTAAATAAGACGAGGGAAAGTCAGCTATGGCTAAGTAAAGAGGGAAAATCAGCCATGGTTAAATAAGGAAGGTGTGACATATGTCCAGTGTTTTGGTTATAACTTTTCACTCCAATATCCGATTGCTTTGATTCGTTTTGAATTGGAAAGAAGACTTCAAGGGCTATAACTGTGTAGTTTATCACATTTTCTGATTCAGAAGTTAACAAGGTCAAAACTGAGCTACAATATAGTATACGTGTAAAAAAAAAGGGGGAAACACAAGGGGCGCACAGCTAAGAGTTGCTTATCTTAAGAACATTCTAATATTGGATTAAGAAAGGCTATAAAAGGAGAGATCAAGAGGGATACACAGTTTTGGACATCTTTTATTGTTGAGTTTATTCCTCTCTCTCCCTCTCTCAATTCATCATTCTCTTCCACGCTAAGAGCAAGAGAAGAAAGGGCAGCAACAAGAAGGAGTTCTTGTTTGGAGAAAAGCAAAGGGAAAAGAAAGAAAATTGGAAGAACAAGAAACCAAAGGGGAAAAGGTTAGTATCTTGCTTAATAATTTTATGTTTTGAAACAAAAAGAATCATAGGGTTCGGCCATAGTGCATGGCCGAACCCCATGGAGAAAGATTGGTGATGAGTATTAATGGATTAAATGGAGAAAAAGAACCATAGGGTTCGGCCTTATGGCATGGCCGAACCTCATGGAAAGATATGATTAGTTATTGGGTTTTAAAGATTGAAAACCATGGAGAGTGTTGATTTATTAATTGGGTTTATGTTCCTAGATCATAAATCATAGAAACCTTTGGTGATTGTATGTTTTAGATTCAAGAAAATCAATGAAAGAATATGGAATATGGGTCGGCCATGGCATGGCCGAACCATGGCTGTTTTATGGCTACTTGAGTGGATCTAAAATAATAAAAAGGAGGGGTGAGGTTCGGCCATAGTGCATGGCCGAACCCCACCAAAAATTTTATGGATAATAATCGATTAATGTTATGAGTAAAGGTTTTATTGAATCTAAGCTAATGACTAAGATCATGAACCATAGGGTTCGGCCATGGTGCTTGGCCGAACCCCATGGGTTAAGTTTGGAATGTTAGATGGAAATGGTTGCTAAATTTGGAGAGCAATCCAAATATGGAAAGGTTCCAAATATGGTTAGTAATGCTAAAACTAGAAAACATCTAAGTATGGTAAGGATTGCTAAATTTGGAAAGCAATCTAAAAATGGAAGGAAGGTGGTTATTTTTGGAAACAATCTATTTTTAGAAAGTGTTTCCAATTATGGAAATGAGGATTGAATATTAAGAAAATTTCTATTCTTGGAAGTTGTTATTAAAATTAGAAAATATCTACTTATTGACCATGAAGATTATTTAAGGAAACTATCCAAAAATGGAAAGTGGGGTTTGGTTATGGAACTTTGATTAAATAAATGGATTGGATGCCATGAGTGAGGTTCGGCCATGGTGTATGGCCGAAGCCCACTAAGGTTTAGTTTTTGAAAACCTATTTAATTATAGAATTAAATATATAGTTTAGGCTCATGTATAATTGAATCAAAGGGGATGGATGATATGAATTTAATGTCATAGTTGGAAATTATACACCATAGGGTTCGGCCATGGTGTATGGCCGAACCCCATGGTCCAAATTAAGGGATTAATGGCATCTTTAATTCATGGTTTAAGGGCTGATTTATGAATCAGATTATGAACCTATGTCATGAGTTAGGTTATGTATAGTTTTAAAATAAAATAAAGGATACAATGTATGTTAGGAATTGATGGAGAAAGGAATGGCAAAAATGTAATTAAACACCAAAGTGGAGAACCATGGGTTCGGCCATGATGTATGGCCGAACCCCATGAGTTGTGTTTGATGGACTTATTTGGTTAGGGAAATTTATAAGGTCTAATTATGGAATATTTAAAGGAAAGAGGAAACCAATGACATTTTTGTAAATATGAGAGAATATTGGACATTGGGTTCGGCCATGGTGTATGGCCGAACCCCATGAATTATTTTATGGGATTATGTGCTTTGGAAGCATGAATGGATGACTTGGAACCTAAGCAAAGAAAAGGGGCTAGGGTTATCAACAATGGCATTTTTGTAAATATGTATGAAAAATGGTAAGCCATGGGTTCGGCCATGGTGTATGGCCGAACCCCATGGGGTTTTGTTTATAGATTTAGAACCTTGTAATTAGGTGAGACTTGGTGTTGATTTATCATTATATTATAAGGTAGCGGGATCTTGTAAGCGGTGCGCGATCGGTGATCGAATTTTGGACGGAAACGCAAGGACTTATGAACGGTCTTGGGTAGGATTCCACCTCTTTGAAACCATGGTCTATGTACACCTGTTTCATCTTATGTTTTGATGAAATTATGTTTCAAAGGATATGCTTTCTACGAATTTTAATAATGCTATGTTTATTTGTATAAAATAGCAGGTGTTGATTACGTTTCAAAGGTGATTTTAATAATGCTATGTTTATTTGTATAAAATAGCATGTGTTGATTATGTTTCAAAGGTGATTTATAATGCTATGTTTATTTGTATAAAATACCAGGTGTTGATTATGTTTCAAAGGTGATTTTAGTAATACTATGTTTATGTTATAAAATAACATGTGTTTCATTGGCATCTCGTGCATGGCATGGGGTGAAGGATTTGGCAACCGGAGGGTCCACACTCTGTCGTGGCGTCCGAACAACCTATGTGGTATACCTTGATGTGCATTATCCATCAAGAGGGAACCGGAGGATCCACACTCCGTCGGGGCGTCCGAACAACCTATGTGATATGCCTTGATGTGCATTATCCATCAAGAGGGAACCGAAGGGTCCATACTTCGTCGGGGCGTCCGAACAACCTATGTGGTATACCTTGATGTGCATTATCCATCAAGAGGGAACCGGAGGGTCCACACTCCATCGGGGCGTCCGAACAACCTATGTGGTATACCTGATGTGCATTATCCATCAAGAAGGAACCGGAGGATCCACACTCCGTCGGGGCGTCCGAAAGACCTATATGGAGGGACTTATATGTACTCGTTATGGGTGGGACTCATTGCATTTGACATCATGACATGGCATGGATTACATGGTTTTATGGCATGGTATATATGATTTCATGACAAGGTTTGTATGGCATTTTTGGCACTATGATAATATTATATGTTTTGTACTAACCATCTGTTAACCCTAACTGGAATTCCTACTGGGCGCGTTGTACTAACGCCCTACTTCTACCCTTTAGTGGTTGATGCAGGAAACGAGGAAAAACGCTGAACGCGGAAAAGGACAAGCATAAGAGCTTGGAACGCTTTTAGTCTTATATGTTGTTTAAGATACTCAAGGATTTCGTATTTAGAGTATCCAGTTTTCGGAATGTAATAACTTAGATGAATTGCTATGGTTGGATGTTTATTTGGATAATCATTAATGTGATTTATTTGACTATGTACTTTGCTATCAATGGAATGGAACTTGGTTCTATTATTTTCCGCATGTTATGATTTATTCCGCATGTGTATCGTATTGTTATATGTGAACTGTTTTTCTTGGACTTGGTCTATGCACACATAGGGTTGGCCAGTTAAGGGTAGGACTTTGGAAGTTCGGACTTAGCTCGCGTCGTGACGTCCCGCGCTCTATCACTCTACTCTGTTATAAAAAAAAATAAAAATAGACTCTGAATTTACGGGAAAAAGCGAGTGAAAAAGGGCGGGGCGTTACAGGTTCTAGGATATAGATATGCCAATTGATCCTAGTTATATGTTTCTCTCTCTCTTAATCTCAATCAAGGGTTTGATTGGATTCTCAAATGATTCACCAAGTATAGTGCATAGAGAGAGGTTGGGAGCGGTTGGGATCTCTGGGAATGCCTTAAGATTTTCCTTTGTGAAGGGTTCCAAAGTATCCAACAATTTCTCCAAAATTTAGAATTTAAATAAGCATTTAGAATTTTCCCGAACTGAACTGCCGATCGGTCTTGGCTCACGATGGGTTGTGGGGACTCAAGTTGCCGTTGTAATAAGATTTTTTTACACATTTAATGCAGTCCCAACATATAGTCCACGATGTGTCTTGGCTCTTAAGTTATGCCTACCAACAATATGATCGTTGCACATTAATTGCAGCCCAACATTACAATAACGGCCATCCGTAATGGGTCGCAACTGATGATAGGTCGTCGAGCCCAATGCCAATGGGTCGCCAATTGACGATAGTATCATCCTGAGGCCAACTGTATTTTAGAGACTGTTTCCCATCCAGAACTCTGAAAATTCCAGCCGATAGGTCGTGGATCATGAAGGATATGCCATGTCACTCATGATGGGTCGGTGCCTCATGATAATATCAGCGTGAGAGTGAACCACATTGATAGTATTTTTCCAATCAGAACTCCTGTCAATCCGGATTATAGGTCGTAAACCATGATGAGTCGTTCCTGACCTTGGCGATGGGTCGCCAGACATGATGTGTCGTCCATGACAATAAATCAATTTTTAGAGTTTTGAGTTCAATGTTCTGCTCGATGTCATGGTCCACTAGGCTTGATTAGATTTTACCTATTTGATTCCTAAGCCTAGTCCAGGTCTTCTTAGGTGTGTTGGGTTCGCCGGAAAGTCATCTATGACCAATTTACTGGTGTGATTGCCATATACTTAGTGATACTTGAATCATGCACTTGATCTTCCAATGCTTTGCTCTTGATTTTCACACCACTTGAGTCTTGATCCATTGCTTCATTCTTTCAAGACAATGCTCTTCTAGGTCACGAAATTGACAACAAGGTGACTCGGTTAAACCGGGACACTAACAATTTAGAAAATTATAAATAACCTTATTCTAACTTAGAATTAACAAAATTAAGACACTCATATTAAATTCCAACCTCGTTCCATGTTTTACAAAAATTGAATTTTATGGACTAAAATTAAAACAAAGTATATACATATTTACAATTGAATTGATTCAAGCAATCTAAGATGGCATGATATCCCATATTCTGAGAAATATAAAATCAAGTCCTAGATCATGGAGCTCACTTAAATTAACAAACGTACATTCAAGCCTTTCATTCATTAAAATCCAATTATGAAAAATATAAAATCTATAAGATAAGAAAATTCAATTCAAGCCTTAGGCCTAGGTAGAATTTCTAATTGTAATTCCAAATCTAAATATTTCATTCTTAAAAAGAGCCTTCAATTGGAAAAATCAAGTTCCTCCAATCCTAATTATTTCACATTTCCCTTGAATTTCTTATAATAATTTCCAACATAAATTCATAAAAAAGTATAAAAAAAATGAAACGATCATCATATATAATTCGAAAATTGGACCATCATAAATAAAAAAAACACACCTTGAATTTTAATAATGTTGGGAAAAAATATAGATTTACAATGCAAGGATTTTTTAATTGAAAATACAAGAATTACAAGATATAATTCGAAATCACCAACCTTAAACCCAATGCAAAATTCGAACTCCTCCTTGAAATATTGTCTTCTCCTCTTCCTACTTCAATGCTCACCTTAGCCTCTTGCTCAATTTATTTTCTTCTAACCCAAGGCCTCAATTTATAACGTTCAATGTAGGTGGAAAAACTAAGGAGGTAGTAACGCCCCGTTCCTCCAGCATAATATTGTCCGTTTTAGGCCCGCATACGGGCCCGCATGACTTTGTTTCTGTTGAGCAAACCTAAGGAATGCTACCAAAAGGCCTTGTGCTTGAAGGAGAAAACTCCAAGCTATATATATAAAGGAGATCTACAAGGCAACATGCGATGTGGGACTCCCCAAACATGCCTAGCTCCTGGCGCCATCTACTTGGCTACTTTTTCTCCATGTATTGGACGCCTAGCTTAAGGCATGGCCGGGGTATCAAGACCTATCCCCCTTAAGACCAAATCGTCCCTGGCTATATCCGTCGGTCCTGGTTCCATCCACTAGACCATACGTTGCACACGCCCACAACCTCAGCATGAGTGTTGAATCGTGCTCTGATATCAATTGTAATGCCCCGTCTGTTTAACACAATATTGTCCGCTTTGGGACCCGTAAACGAGCCTGCACGACTTTGTTTCTGGCAAAGCAGACCCAAGGAATGCTACCAAAAGGCCTTGTGCTTGAAGGAGGAAGCTCCAAGTATATATACAAAGGAGATCTACAGGCAACTGGCGATGTAGGACTCCCCAAACATGTCCAACGCCTAGCGCCATCTAGCTAGCTACTTGTTCTCCATGCATGGGATGCCTAGCTTAAGGCCCCGGGCCCACTCCGGGAAGGGGTATCACAGAGTTGGATCTAATGGCCACAATCAAATATCATAAAAAGGAGGTGAAATTGATGTTAGGATTAAATTCCAAAAAGGGAAGGAGGTGGGCGAGTTTGGCAAGGAAAGTATGTGCAAATACTTTTTTTACACATGCACCAGCTTGCAGCTCAATTTTAACATTGTAAATGTCCGAATCACGAAAATTTTGTGAAATACAATGTTGTAGACCTTGAAGTCTTTTTATAACGCAATAAGAATCAAGCGATCAGATATCGGAGTAAAAAGTTATGGCCAAAATACTGAAGCTGTGTCAAAACATTCCTTCTAAGATTCCAAATTCAGTTTTTAGTGATTATCCTCTAAATTTTTGGGATTCCTGCACGAACTTAACCTTGCTAATTTCTCCCCAAAGTCTTCATCACTTCATCTTGGACTTCTTTAATGGAGCTTCTGAACATGCACCTGGACTTCAGGCATGGGCCCACTTTCATCAAACTGTTGTAAATTTACCACATTTTAAATTTAAAATCCCAAAAATATTATCATAATTGAAACTCTCATAAGTGGTTTTGAATTATGATAATTTACAATAATTTCCAAATTTATATGGTAAAATTCACACTTTCCTAAAAATAGCTCTTTTGGGCTAATTTTTTGCATCTTTTTTTTGTAATCTTTACTTATTTTCTTGACTTTCTCCATTTTTCCTGTAAAACTCCAAAATTCCATTAATAATACAAAATAAACAAAATTCAAGAGGTAACTAATCCAAATTATAGGGGTAATATTGTCTTTTTCTGTGTTCATCAATTCTACAGTGTCAGTGCTCTCCACACGACCCTCTTCCCTGGTCTCTTGATTGACCTCCAGACTTTCCACACCAACATGGAGCACTTGATTGCCTCTTCCAGCCATATCTTGGAAAGCCAAAATTAATCCATCTCACAAATAGGCAGGAACTCAAATAGCAACCCACCACAGGGTTTCTACCCTCACTCAACCTAGGAAAAAAGATTCAACTTCTCTAATCTTGGCCCTATTCACAGACGTAGATTTGAACGTAAGCATTGATACCATATTGTAAAACCCCACCCCTCCGAATAGAAAATGGGGTGTCATGAGGTCAAGATCCAATCTAATATGGAATCGTCTCAGTCATGGCTGCATTTCCTTTTCAATAATAATAACTACCCATGCTTAATTACATAATTGTATAAACATTCAACCACAAATCGAAAATATCATTCCCATATAACACTCAAAATCCAGTACTGAATGGATCCTCTAGCCGCTCACATTGCCCAATCATAAATAAATTTCTACAGACTACTAAACATAAAATACTATTCTCATATCACTCGCCCATAAAAATTCACAAGTCTCAAACTCCAAACT
The DNA here is from genome assembly GCA_013350335.1 of Chimonanthus salicifolius. Lineage (NCBI taxonomy): Eukaryota > Viridiplantae > Streptophyta > Magnoliopsida > Laurales > Calycanthaceae > Chimonanthus > Chimonanthus salicifolius. The sequence goes on from CM023532.1 coordinate 56,844,018, forward strand.
ATATAAAGTTCAATCCTCAAATAATACACAAATAATCTAACTTACAAACATATAGCATGATTGAATATTACAGACAATCCCATAAATCATTTTAACATATGAAACAATTACACAATTCATATAATGCAGGTAAGGCAAAAAATGCAATATCATGATGCATAATTCCCATACCCATGCATCTTCCCAACTCTCAACATATGTGCACATAAACTAGTCATAAAGACCACCAGCCTAACTCTCGGCCACAACTAATAGTCATGAAGACCTGGCCTAACTCTCGGCCATCAGCAACAATTATGACAAGGACCCTGTAATGACCCGACCCGACATTTCTTTGGGTCTTAGAGAGTTTTGTGGATCTTCTGGTTGTTTTTCGTATTTTGGTGGCAGTGGGGAGTGTGTGGGCTCCGTGGTAGGCCCTAGAGTGCTTGATTTCGAGCTCAGAAGCTCTGAATGACATTTTAGTAATTTCAATATTTAATTGTTTTTGTCATTTAAATTATTTGAAAATCAAATTTTGGTTACCATTTTATAAAAGTGGTGATTTCCTTCCTTTTTTCTAAAAAAAAAAAAAAAAGTTTTAAACGCTAGCTATATAATCTCTTTTTCACTCTCTCCTCTCCTCTTGGAAACCCCTAGCCGCCACCCCCTCTCTTCCCTCTCATCTTCCTCTTCCTTTCACCATCCTTTCTAACCCTAACCATAAGCCATCCTCTTCCTCTCCTTCAAGCTGGCGCCACTCCCCCTTTGGTTCTCTCTTCTTTCCTGTCCCTCTTCTCTCTTGGCCTTCTTCCTCTATTCTTCACCTTCCTTTCTTTCTTCCTCTTGCCCTAGTTTTCCCCGCCGTTGCCCCCCCCCCCCCCCCCCCCCCACCACACACACACACACACATTCTTTCTTCTTTAATTCTCTCTCTCACCTCCCATCATAAAACCTTAAACCTACCACTGCCGCCACCATCATTTTATCTCCTCTCTTCTTTTCCAAACCCTAGCTTGCGCCGTGCCGTCTCCTTCCCTTTCGAATCTGAACCCTATTCCCTCTTTCTTTCTTCTTATTTTCTTTTCATTTCTCCTCTTCCTCTTTTCCTTGCTCCGACCTCCCCCTTGGCCGTTCTGCCAGCAGCGTGGGACCCATCCCTTTCTCTGGCCTTTTGCCGGATCATACCTCAGCCCAACTGCCCAGCTGACCCAATTTGATTTCGGCCTAGTTCCTCAGATCCAAGCCCATGTCCTCTCCCGGCCCAACAACCTGTTCGGTTCAGTAGCCTGTTCGGCCCAATCAGTTGACCCAGCTCTGTTCGGCCTAGCCCAACATCTCGACCCAGCTCTCAGGCTGGCCCGTTTTAGGCCCAGTTTTGGAAGGTTTCTGGTCTGTTTTAAGATCACTTTTGGAGCATTTTTAGTCCCTTTTGGATCGTCCTTGGATTTTCTAGCTCGTTTCCAGCCAGATTCGTGGGATCGACCTAGTTTTATGGGACTGTCCCAGTTTTTCGTAGACCCACCCCAGCTTCTCAGGCCCGACAGCTCGTGCGTCGCTCTCTTCAATCCTTAGACTTGTTTTCATCGCTTGGATTTCAAAAGTACACACAGGTGAGGTGACTTATCACTGTTTTAGCATACATTCGTATCTATTTAACAATTAACTTTGAACATGTAGTGACTTGAATGGGGCCCTTCATTTATCAAGCCACTAGGTAAGGGAACTGTTGAAATGAACATGTGGCAAAGGACCCATTCGGGTGCACCCATGTCAACTATATGCGATTAATGGAGAATTGTAATTGGATAGATAATTTTTGAACTTGGAAACTTGCGGGTAACATGTTGTTTGTTTAATTACTACATGGGATTTAATTTATGATGAGAGTGAGATATGCGCTGGATATTGGACATGATGTTCGGAAATTGTTGATGATATGTTTGTATTCTATCATAATGTGTATGTGAATTTATGATGGGAATGAGATGTACGTTGGATTTTGAGCATGATCCTTGAAATTTATTGATAAAATGTTGTGTGATTATTTCTAACATGTGAACATGATCATGATGAGCATGGAATTATATGTTTAGATAACCTGTTATAATCTCTTCTTACACATGATGCATGTGTCACTGATCTTGATCAATTATATCAGAACATGATTACATTATTAGACATGACCATGATCCATGTACATACATGGGAGGTAACCCACAACGGACAATGTACCGCTGGGTATTGAGATGGAGGGGTTGTTTACATGTGTATACGTTTATGATGATATGAGTTTGGTTGTTGGGAGGACTTCCCCATTACGCTCCGGCGGTCGAGACCCCCATAGGAGATGTGGGTTTCCCCGTTGTCTTCTGGCAGTCGAGGTGCCTGCCCCTTGATATTGACTTCCTCGTTATGCTCTGGCGATTGAGACCCCCATAGAGGATGCGGGTTTCCCCGTTGCAATCCTGCGGTTGAGGCAGTTGTGTATGCTATGGTCTCTCGATTGGATTGGTAGGAAGACTGGAGTTGTTGGAAGACCATTGTGAGTTATGGAGATGATGCCTCAGACTGATCAGAGGGACCAATTGGTTGGTAGTATAGTTGATATAGTCATGTATAAAGACATTCATTCTATTAAGATGTTCTTGCATTCATGTATATGATATATATGTTGCTGACAGATGATATGCATTATTTCTTCATTGAGCTGGTTAGCTCACCCTTACTTGTAGTGGGGAGATAGGAGTTTGTTGGAGGGCCTGATGTGGGCTACTGAGATGATATCTCAAAACCAGTCGGTGGATCATTAGTTAGTGGTGTGGTTGAACATCTTGCATTTGAGCACCTTTGTTAAATTGATATTCTTGCATTCGTACATGTGATATATTTTATGCTACTAACTTGTGATAAGTATTGTCTCTTCACTGGGCTGGTTAGCTCACCCCCTTGCCTTTCAGGTACTCCAATTGCAGAGGGGCCAGGTGGGCTATTATGTACTTTAAGATATGTTTAATGGAATTTGGAAGTTTTATAGGATTTATAGGGAAATACAAGATATGAGAATTCAAATGGTGAATTTTGTAATTTATGGGCATAAGTTGATATTTTTGAAAAGTTGGAATTTTTAATAATTATTTTACCACAATTTTAGGGGTTTTATTTGTAAACTAATTAATTCAATCCATTTATGAGAGTTTGGATTAATTTAGTACATTTTTAGAATTTATTGTAAGTGGTAAAATTAATTATTAGATTTTTTATACTTTGAAAAGCTCAATTATTGAGCCCATTAAGAAAAGCCCATGAAGAGATCCACATGTGTGAAGAATATTTTCATCATCTCAAGATACATATGAGGAAATTCAAAATTTACAAGCCAATATAAGCGGATTTTTTAATTTGGGAAGTAGATTAATGTAAAAGAAACAAAATAAGGAGGGAGAAAAAGAAGGAAGGTATGACACATTTTCAGTATTTTGGTCATAAAGTTTCACTCTAATGTTCGATTGCTTTGATTCTTTTTCAATTTGAAAGAAGACTTCAAGGGATACAATTTTGTAGTTTACAACTTTTCGTGAGTCGGACGTTAACTAGGTCAAAACTGAGCTGCAAGGTGGTACATGTGTAAAAAATGGGATTTTGCACCCACTTTCCTTACATGAATTTTACTGTTTTTTCCACCTCCTTTAAGTCATTATATATTTAGCACAAATCATATCAGCCCTCCAAGTGTCCATTGCTTTATTTAAATCTTTAAATCCAAGTCATTCATTCCACCTCCTTTCATCTATAAATACTATCCCTCTCCCATTGAAAAAATTGAACTTGAGCTTTTGATTTTTGGAGCATAGGGAGGAAGGAAAGGAAGACAAAAAGAAGGGAAGACAGTGTGGAATTCAAATTCCACAATGAGTTTCAGGTTGGTATTTTAACTTCTCACTGTAATTTCTTATTCGAAGAATTCTATGGTTATATAATTTTAATTCTTTGTTTTATTAATAAAATTAAGACAAGCTTTTTAGATCTATGGTTTTCCACTTAATGTTTGTTGATTGTGATAGTTTGATTTAATTTTTAATCTCTTTATGAATGCATGTTTTGATCTAATCTTAGAGTTTTCATCTTAAACATCCAATTTTTGGAAAAGTTTAGAACCTTAATTTTCTATTCTAAGGCTCCTTTTAAGAATAGGTGAAGAATTTAGATTTGGAATTTTATATTGAATTCTCTTAAGCCCAAGGTTTATTTTGATTATTTCTTGATTAATGAAACTCATGTTTTTCTTAATTAAATTAATTATGAATGAAATTTTTGAATCAATGATCATTAATAAATGTGAGCTCCATGTTCTAGCTTTTGATCTTATTTTTAAAGTATTGAAAATAATGACTCCTTAATCTTCAACCCAAATTCCATTGTAAATATGTATATATATTTTATTTTCTTTTCTTTTCTTTTGTTTATAATTCAAATTCTTGAAAAATTGTGAACTACGTTGGAAATAATTCAATTGCATCTTAATTTTGTGTTCTAAGTTAAATTAAGATTATTTATAATTTTTAGATCAAATCCACGATCTTAATTAAAATTAGATCTCTTTAATTGTTAAATTCTATTTTTAGATGTGGTTTTTAATTTTAGACCATGTTTTCTATCTTTAGAATATTTCTAAATTAAAATTAAATTCCTTAGATTAGATAATTAATTCCATATTTAAGATTTATTTTCATGATTTTCCAAATTTCTAAAAATATATAATTCAGTGGTGTATTTTTCATGGATATATTTTCCTAAGTTCCGATGGGTTCGACTTCGCACTTAATCACTATATTGTCCAATGGTTCGTGCACTTGCGAGTTATAACTTTAAAATTTGCACAATAGCTAAAATCCGATCTTTGAAAACAAGTATTTAATCCAAAGTCTGCTTGAATTTAATTTAAGGTTCTAAGCAAATAAGATTATGTTTATTTAATCTCTTAGAATGATATTAGTCCATTGGTCATGATCGATAGGATATTGCCCTACCTATGATAGTCTAAAAATCAAGGGTCTCAGATAATAATCTAAGATCTAACTTACATAGTCGAACAATGCAGAACTTTCTGATGCTAGTGTGAATATTAAAAAATTCCCTTATTTTTACACTAGATGGGAACAACCAATGACGGGATCATACTATTCAAACCTCCTAAACTCGATTAAGATTTTCTTTCGGGAGGGAGGATATGATGTGGACATCAAATGGTATGCAAATGAAAGAGAAGACAACTTAATTTTTTAATGTGGAACGTGTAGGGTTAAATTGTCTAATATGGGTTCCTAATTGGTGATTTGGAGAATATGGACCTCACATATGGGCCTGGGCCTACTTAAGTGGGTATTGCATATGGACCTAGGTAGACTTAAGTTGAATATGGGCCGCCTAAAAAGGTTAAGTGTCATGTACAAGCCACAGCAGGTGGGGGCTTACAAAGGACTAGCAAATGCTAGATGGAGTGGATGGTCAAATGCATCTCCTTGAAGCCTCTCCAATTTGGGCTAGGATTTAAATGGGTCAATAGAGCCTCCTTGGGGCAACACCTTTGAAACGACCCAATCCAGTTTAGCTGATCACAGAATTGGTAGATCAATTTAATTGAATAGAAATCAATTTTCTAATTTGTATGTTTAATTTATGTAATTACTTTAGCAAACACACTGGAAAAAAATTAGAATATATTAGGGGGGTCCTCTACATCCACTTCTCCTCAAGTAGAGCACACGAAAAGAATTTAAATCCCAATTTATTAGAATATTCGAATTGGTGGGAAGTTATTTGGAAAATTTTAAATTTTCAATATAAGTGTAAACTCGAATATTAGTGAAATTGATTGGAAATTCGAAATTGATAGAGAATTACTTGGAAAGCTAATAAATAAATTGCAATTTGTGAAACAGACCAAATTGGCGAAAATTGTATAACTCAAATTTACTTTGTCTAATCGAATTTGACCTTACTTAACTCATTTTGGTGAAAATTTTGACTCTCAATCCTTGTACACGCTTTTGCCTTGAGGAAAAAAAGAAATTTTCTAAAAATTAGAAGACCAAATCCTATTATTGTTAGAAAAACCAATTTTAGTAGGAGGATAACTCTTCACCGACCCTTTCTCCTCTCTTTTCTCTCTAATTTTCGTTGGTAGTTGTGACAACACGACCCTACACCTTCCCATCACAATATTGTCAACTTTGGGCCCCACAGACCCTCACAACTTTGCTTTGGGCCCTGGCCCACTTGACCAGGCCCAAAAGGCCTTGTGATGGGGAGGGGCTTTCCCCCACCACCCAGGTCCACAACCGATGTGGGATGTTTGGGTGGGGTATTACAATAGCCTACTAAAACACCCCTCTATAAGTTTTCACATATTGCAATTGCTAATCTCGCAAACCCCATGGACCCCACACGTTGGAATAGCTTCTAATGGCAATAAAACTCTTTGCCTTGGTGGAACTCTTTTGTTCCATTCACAATCAACAAAAATCTCCTCTCCCCCTTGGACGAATTTGGCTCACTCCATCTCCAAACTTTGGTTGAAATTGAAGCTCTAGGATTATTCTTCTCTCTTTTCTAAAGGTTTGCAGATTAATCCTCTTCTCCATGGTTCCTTCTTCTTCTCTTCTTCTTCTTGTTTGTTCGATCAAAGAAAAGTTTGGACCAACCCTTAGAAACCATGGACTTCGGTGTTTTTGGCCATGTAAGAATTGCCCTAGCATGTTGATGTTGAATTCGACCATGGGATTCATGGATTTAATTCTAAATTTTGATTTTGATGGATGGACATTTAGTTTCTTAAATCCTAATCCATCCAAAATCCTTCACGGACGAATTTTACATCCCTGTAATAATATTTGAAAGAATTTTTACCTGCGTTTTTTAGTGGGACATTGAACGACAACTTCTGAGATTCAGACTTTATTTTTCTGCACCTTGTCGTGAGAAAAATCATATTCAAGGCTCCCGAACTCGAAAAAATTTGAAATTTATTTATGGAAAGTAGACAGAAAGATATACTCACGGTTAAAATTTGAGAATATTTGAGTAAGGATTGATACCCAGAATATTGTCTGCAAGACGGACCAAATTTCTGTTTTGAATCTATAAAACAGTTTTATACAATCCACTAAATAATTTATAACTCGACCTGTAGACGTCAGAGTAGTGCAAAATTTATGTTCATTGTCAAGAAAATGAGATCTATGTCCAGTAAAAAATCTAGAATTTTTAAGATTGATTTGATGAGTCAAATAATCTCTGCAAACAAAGAATCGTTTAGACACTATAATCTAATTGGCAGTTCATTAATGTTGGATTGAAATAGTCATAACTTGAGTTATGAAACTCGGTTTGAGCCAAACGAGATACTTTTGGAATCTTCATTGAAAGACTAACTCCTATAAAAATATAGGAATTTATGAATGATTATGTTGTTCACATAAAATTTAGCAATAAGGACGAAATTCTGCATTATTAGAACCTTAATTAAACTTAGAGTAATTATTGAAACCTTTTGATTCTTGGTGCTATCATAGATAGGATAGTACCCTATCAGCCTTAATCGATGGAATCTTCATATTCCATTAGGCTAAACAAAATTAATTTGATAAGCGTAAACCCTTAAATTTAATTGCATCAAAATTGGTTTGAAGATTTGTTCTTAAAGTTTGGTTTTAGCGGTCATAGGTGAGGAGAACAATTATAGTATATGTTTATTTGTTATTGTGAAGGTTGCTTGAACATTGATGTGAATGCTTTGATTGGGTTTAACCAAAGAGTGAGATTTTGTTTATTAACGGGGTAAATTTCCAGTGCAAGCTCACTTGGTGTAATGGGAATTAGTTTGGCTAAATGTTCAGAAGCATGTGAACACCTCAGTTCGCTCGGAAAATTTGGTTGTTACTTGTTTACCCTGTTGAAAAGCCCAATTTGGTTATTCATGCTTTGGAATTTATAAAAAATTGGTGTATTTCATAAATATGTTATTTGGACTGATTTGCATGAATATTTATTTGATTTGTGAATGATGTATACTCGAGATTATTTGTTTGCTTTGAACATGCCATAGTAATTTTGAAGATATTTGTTATATTATGAGCATGTATTTGACATTATTGATATGCATGACATGGTATTCATACATGGAATTAATTATTGAGCATTCATGCATGATCATCCATGGTTAGGTGGGTGGTGAGACTTGGACTTGGCTATGGACCAATGGGTCGTACTTATCCTTTATTTATTTGGATCATTAGCCTTGCACTCCCATGTGGAGATTCGTTGTTCAGATTTGTATGGGCTTCTTATTGCATTTGGATCATTAGTCATACATTCTTATATGGAGATTCGTTATTACGCAGATTCGTATGGACTTTTGGTCGTAGTTGTTGACTATTTGTGCACATGTGCTATATTTAACTATTCTTAACTTTGCATGATTTGTTTCGATTCATTTTGTTGAGATGCATGAGATGGGAGCATGCATCATGGCATTGCATTACTGCATATCATGTATTTATTTGCATAATTTGATTTGATATATGTTAAATTTGATAATGCCCAGTAAAATTGGACATGGTATGTTATTTGTTTTCTTCACTGGACATTGGAGCTCATCCCTTACATGACATGAAATCCCCTGGAGTTAGGACATGGTGAGCCTCAGAAGTAAATTTAGGATTTCTGGCGCAGCGAGATTGAAGAATTAGCTATTTATGTTTTTAGATATAATTAGACTTTGATTTATGGTTTTGTTGTTTGTAGGATTTTGTTTCGATTTGATTAAGTCATTGTAATTTTTATGGTTGGATTAGTTTGAAGCCTTTAATGTTTAATTGAGGACTTATTTATTTGTTTAAGGTTTCATAGTTTTGTGTGCTTGTGAATGGTGAGATTAGATTGCCTATCTCCTTAGAATTTAATTGTGGTTTATTTAGCTTGATAAATCCATACATGTTGAATGGCGACTCTGATATGGGACTGTGTTTTTTCAATCATGGTAAAATTATTGTTGATCTGCGCAACTCTGAAAAAACAAATCGTGGATTATTAATGAAAAAAAAAGGTTATGCCATGGATTGGACGTTCCCATGTTTGGATCGAATTTGACTTGTGTAATGCTCTGTTTATTCTCTGGGACGGGCGGGTGTTACAACCTTTCATGGATTGTGATGTTCAAGAAGCATGAGACACTCATCTAGGCAAATACACATGGAAGCATCTCATTGGTTGGAACACCTAGCAATCCTACATAGCATTCTTTCATTGGTTGTTCCTCTCTCTTTTGTGCACATGGAAGTCATGCAAGCATCTCCAACATGATTGGTGCACACTACCTTGGCACCAATATGGATGAGTCATTAGGGCTTAGGTCGAATTTCCCACTTGTTGTACCTTTAATTTCTTTTTTCTCATTGGCCTAGGTGATGTGGCATAGATTGAGTCAAACCTTAACTTGCATAACCAACCCAACCAATCCCCTAAATCGGCACCAATCATGGTTGGCGTTTACCTTTGGTTCAATGTCACTCCTAACACTATAAATAGAGGTCATTGCTAGCCTTATACATCATCAAATTTTGATCATTGAATTTGGACAATTGAAGTCTTGGAGTTGTAATTTAATTCTAGAAATCCAAGTGTGGATTTGTGTTCTTATAAGTTCTTTTTTTTCTTTAATTCTAATTTTCAAAGTTCGTTGCATTAAATTGTAGTTTGCATTTGCTCTTTACAATTCACCTAATTTTAAAGATTAATTACATTTCTATTACCATTGTAAATTGCAATCTCTTCTATTGAACTTAAACTAGGTTTCGTTAGAAACTAATGTCAATAAGGATTTCTATTAGTGACGTCTTTTATTTGGATCCACTTCAAACAGAAGTTTGTTTCGTTAGTTTATTTCTTTGAAATCTAATGAAGGTTCTTATACTACCTCAGCTTTCATCACGGTATAAGGTCCCACATATTGGAGATGCACCTACGTCATATTTGTAGCAAAGTTGTTAATTTTGTATTTCCATCACTTTTCGTTATGGCCAGGTTAAGAAGTTAAAGGAAGCATAGTTTTTTATATAATTGCTAAAAATGGGCATACAATTATATTATGTAAGATTTGAATTCGTTTTATGAGCATTAAGTTGAGTTCTAGTGTTGTGTTGAAGCCATTACGTATGAGTATATGTAGAGTAATGAATTGAAGAAAAAAATTAATATAGTCCTCTGGTTTTTGGTTGTCTATTTCCCTTTCAAATTCATAGAAGAAGATGGTATTCTTCTTTTCTTCTCCTAGTTCCATTGTGTCATGTCTTAAAATGTGAAGGGCTCTCCTTAGAATAAGATTGTAAATTTTCCCTCCTTACCTATAATAACATTGACTACAATTTACACTTTTATTTCTTTATCGCATATTCATTTTCTGAGCATAAAGTCAAACATCACAGTCATATTTACTATTGTCCTAATAGTAGGGCCAGTTCTGACTATAGCTTATCTAGGCCGCCGCCTAGAGTCCACAAACTTTCAAGGTATGTCAGGGTCCCAAAAAAGAATACTAATTGCAATAGGGCTCCATCTTACTATTTCACATAGGGTTCTTGGAATTTTAGGGCATCTTAGAGCTGCCACTACCTAATAGTACCCCTGTCTCTGTAATGATACTGAGGCAAGAGTTTCCCAAATAATCCATTGAACTTTTAAGTTGTGTGTGTGCTATGTTTTATTTGGGGTGGGCAGATGCAATGGAACTGCAGGAGAATCATGCGTCTCATAAAAGGGCATTTCGAACAACTTGCAATTTAATGCATGGACACTTATTATTAAGTATTCAAAAGACATGCTTCTTGCTTGCGCTTATCCTTTTCCAAGAGCCATGAGCAAGCATCCGAGCAAATGGTTTGATGAGTCATTGGATTATTTTAAACTTGTTGGGGAAGGATGGAACATATTTAAGGCACTAAACTAAAGTCCCTGCTACTAATTATGGACATTGACACATCGTATTTTAAGATTCGACTTTTGTTGCAAGTAACAATATCTTCTTTATTTATTCTCAAGTTATTCATTACAAGCACCTAATAAGTGTGTTCTACATTTTCTTCAATGATAATGAGAGTAGATGTATTGGACTTACTCATATTCTATTTTTTACATTAGTGTGCATAGTATTATCTTACGCACTTAGTCATAAAGTTTACTGAATCAAAATTTGATGAGTCAATAAGAAAGATGTTTCTTTAAACATATGCTCCACAAAAAACGATTGTTAATCAATAAAATCACATTTTTCAAACTCTTCAAAATTTAATTAAGTTAATTTTTGTGATTTTTGACCTTTGCAATCTTCAAAGATTTGACTTAATTGCTTCAATTCAATTGAGTTTTAGGCATGCATATATACAAACAAAAATATTTCTATTACTAACTCATTCGATCGACTCCATACATAAATCTAATGTACATGTGATCTCTTTTTTTCTAATTTCAACACTCACTGTAATGAGATTGGACCAGACACCCACTACAAGATTTCATAGAATATATCACCCTAAGTCCATGACTTTGATGCATGTCTTGTATGGTCGAACACTTTAAAACTTTACTCGTGTAAGTTATCAGAGTAAAATATTCACTCGTATGGCAGTTGGTTACAACAGCATGCGGGAACAATACAAAATATATCTCATTTTATAACCAATAAAAATCAGCCTTTGTGATGTAAAGTGGGGAAGACAAATTGTTCTTTACGCTAGCCAGAATTTCCAATTCAAAATTCTTGCGATTTTAAAAATGTCTTGGATTGATTGGATTTTAAGCGACCAAACTACTTCTCTTTATGCATCTAAGAGGCACAAATCCCATAAATTCAGTGTTTCAAGGTTGTGATAGGATTTAATTCAATTCCCTAAATCCAATTTTAATTAATTAATTAAAATAAGAGAAATATAAAATTCAGGTACAAATCAAAACTCAAGCCTAAAGCAATTAATTAAATTAATTCATGCTACTAACCTAGCATTGATCCAAAGATTGAAGATGGATCTGAAGATCCAATAACGACCAAAGCTCCAAGCAAAGCTTGAATTAAATTCACTACCAAATTTCAAATTTAGAAAGAAACAATTTTTCCAAAAATAATTTTATTCTATCTGAATAAAAAGAAATTACAAGTGAATTTATAGGAAAAAAAATGCTAAAAAGACTATTCTACCCTTTTCTTAAAAATGTCCTACGAAATTAGAAATAAAACCATGTAGAATACCTTCCTAAGTGATCATGCTCATGTGGTTGCCTCCTGCCACTAGGAATACATGTGGACCACTGACAACACACTAAATTGACACTGGACTGCCACATGTACGGTCCTTATTCAATTACTAATTATGCTTAAAATACTCGGAAAAATAATCCATAGACTTTCGCACTTCACATGGACTCTTGCCTTCCAACCCATGCAATCTTTGCAAAACATGCCAAAAGGAGAGGAAATAGGGAAATTCACGTTTGAAAGGTTTTGGGAAATTGTGGAACACGTTTTTGGAGAGGGATTTTAGGGTAGGGGTTGACTTAGGGTCTTGGGTATGGGTTAGGACTATTTGGGTATTTAATTGGGTATTTGGGTCACTAGGAGATGGATAAATGGGTCAATCAATGGATGGGGTGCTACATAATCTTGACGATCCAACTCCAACAAATGATGGGGCTAATTTGACAGGGTCTAATTATTGTGTCCGCAATCAAATCTTTCCACGAGCTCCAACCAATCTTCCTCAATCAAGTATGGTCCATGATGCTTGCATCATTCTCCCCCTCCTGAAAAAACTAGTCCTCGAGTTTCCTCAGTCTGATCCTGTCGAGCCTCGCCTAAATAAGGTTCAGGTCTGTGTGAAAATAATAACACTCGGTCTCTCACAAAAGGGGAGGTCATTTGTTTTATTTATAATAAAAATGGAATGCATCAAGATAATATAAAGTTTATCTAATTCTAGGATAAGATAAATTTAAATAACAAGATAATGAGATAAATCTAACCTAAATTCTATCATTAAGATAAACCCAATCTAATTTAAATTCTATCACGCCCCTACAAGCTGTAGCGTGTATGGAATAACGCTAAGCTTGGAAACGGCAAGAATGACAAATGAAACGTGGTACACTGACTGACCAGATGAACTGATGAATGTGCACATTGATTGGCGGTGAAGATGAATTGAATGGGAAGCACACTGTCTGGGTGTGAATTGGCAACGCACTGATTGGTTGTAAAGATATGCTGAAAAGGCAGCACACTGATTGGTGGCATGAAAAATAGATCCTATTCTTTTTTTGTTTTTTTTTTTTTCATGCACAAATCGAAACTCAAGCCTAAAACAATGAATTAAATTAATTCATGGTAATCCGAAGATCCAGATAATGACTGAAGCCCCCAAGCAAAGCTTGAATTAAATTCACCGCCAAATTTTGAATTTAGAGAAGAAATAAATTTTCCAAAAATTATTTTATTCTATTCTAAATAAAAAATTACAAATGAATTTATAAGAAAATAAATGCTAAAAGACTATTCTACCCTTTTCCTAAAAATGTCGTACGAAATTAGAAATCTTTTAAAATACCTTCCTAAGTGGTCATGCTCATGTGGTCGCCACTAAGATTACACGTGGATGAATGACAACACACTAAATTGACATTGGACTCAACTGGGCTGCCACATGTACGGTCCTTATTGAATTTCTAATTATGCTTAAAATACTCCGAAAAATCATCCATAGACTTTTGCAATTCACATGGACTCTTAGATTGCATTCCAATCATTCCAACCCATGCAATCTTTGTAAAACATGCCAAAAGGAAAGGAAATAGGGCCATTCACGATGGAAAGGTTTCGGTAAATTGTGGAACACGTTTTTGGAGGGGGATTTTACTGTAGGGGTTGACTTAGGGTCTCGGGTATGGGTTAAGACTATTTGGGGCATTTAATTGGGTATTTGGATCATTAGGAGATGGGTGATTGGGTCATTCAGTGGATGAAGTGCAAAACATAATCCTGATGATCTAACTCCAAAAACTGATGGGGCTAATTAGATGGGGTCTAATTAGTGTGTCCCCAATCAAATTTGTCTATAAACTCTAACCCATCTTCCTCAGTCAAGTCTGGTCCATGATGCTTGCATCATTCTCCCCCTCCAGAAATACTCGTCCTCGAATTTCCTCAGTCTGATCCTATCTGGCCTCCCCTACATAAGGCTTTAGGTCTGCGACATTTGAAGGTATTTGGATCACCTTTCTCGAACCATACCCTGTAGCCGGTGATGCTTTGCCTCACTATACAGGTTGTTGTTGTCTCTAATCCAGGACCTTGGTCATGGATCCTCCGAATCTCTGCAACTCGGTCTGCTGCTAACTGTCTCTTCGGGCCTTCACACGGAAGAGGAATCAAGTCCAAAACAGTACTAGACTTGATCCAAAGACCACCTGAAATGGGTCGTAGCCTATGATTCGACACCCTAGTAAGACTACTGGGAAAAAAAGCCTTAACCCTTACAAGGTTACAATCACGTATATTCCCATATTCAAATACATCTTACATTTTCCAACCCAACAATAAAAACCCACACCACCAGACAATCCACTCATAAACTCAAAGAACATCAAGTTTGATGGGAAATGTGCCCTTTTCTATTGAGATAGGCTTATTTAGCTGACTATGAAGATATCCACGTTCTCGTCAATCATATCTTCTGAGTGAATCGTCATTGGAAGACTCATGAGACGCTGCGTGAGATCCTCGGAAGGAGTATGTTGATGAGTGAACACTCTAAACTAGGGTCCCTCTGCTTACGTAGTTGCCATCTAGGTCACCAATAGTTGCACCATCCTCATCAGTTCATCCATCTAGGCCAGTGTTTTCAAAGCCAGACCGGCCCGCGGTTGAACCAATACCGTGACATGCAAGGGTACGGTCTAGTTTACTCAAAAAATCTTCCAAGGAAGAAACCCCTAAAAAACAAGACAAACTCATGGTTTGACCGGTTTTCTTAAAAAAAAAAAATTGTGACCCGTAACCATTTCAAAAATTATAAAAAATATTTTTTTTAAAAAAAAAAAAAATTCATCCCTAGAAGTCTTTGCATGGATCAGATGATTGTGAAAAAAAAAGAGGAGGGAGAGAAAGAAATCTTCTACTGCTACCAACGTCGGTGGAGATCCGATTTGAGCCAGAGAAGAAAATAAATGAAATGGAAGAGAGGAGGAATCGAGTAAGAGAACGCCTTTCCTGCTTTCCTCGTGAAAGAAGCAGAAAGAAAGGATATGAATCTTGGATTCTTATCTTTTAGGTGTGCCTTGAGGGCACACATTTTTGTGCACCTAGTGGACTGCTCATTTGAGTAGTCCTTCAGCAAACAAAATAATATTTATTAAAAAAAAAAAAAGAGAAAGAGAGATACTATTGGGAAAGACTAAAAAGAAGAGAAAACAAAAGTCAAATAATTTTAAAACATTGATCTCGCTAGTAGGGCATCGAAGCGAACCGTACCATTGGACAGATTGCCTTCCTAGTCAGGATATAGTTTAGTGTCGTCATCATTTCTTCCTAGGTTGTTCCAAACGTTGTATGCATGAGCAACCATGATATCAAACAACAAGTGGCAACAAGGAAAAAAGAGCAAGCAAGGCCAGGACTGTTTCCTGCACAACAATTCCAAACATAGAGTATGCATACAAAACAGGTTGTCAACCAATCATTCGTTAGAACCAAGGCACTGTTGTGAGTTAGCACTCAAGAAGATCACATTGGGCAATAAAATATTGTTGAATACTCCTCTGAAACGAAATACCAACAATCCAAAATCAAATTGTTCCAAACATATGTTGTAAACAAATGCCAAAACTCCAACCGGTAAGTTTCTGCTTAGAACCTTATTGCTCACTGTTACAAAAAAGTTCATAATACGAGCTACAGATGTCAAAATTTGATGATCAATGCCTTTCTAACACCCACCCCAGCTGGGGTGTGTGGGAAAAAGTCCCACATCGCCCAGCTAGCCTAAGGATGGGGGTGTTTATAAATGAGGGGAGAAGCCTCATCTAACAAAAGGTCTTTTGGGCCTGGCTAGGTGGGCCAAAGCCGAAAGCAAAACCATGAGGGCCCACGTGGGGCCTAAAGTGGACAATATTTATTGGGTTAAGTCCGGTCAGGTTGGATTGTAACAATTGGTATCAGAGCACGGTTCCACTCTTGACCTTTGGGGGCTCTCCACCTCTGTGTTGTGTTGCCTGTGTAGACCCCCTATCAGTGTGATATGACAGATCCGGGGACAACTCTGGTCTAAAGGAAGGTCGATTGTAACACCAACTCGAGCTGGGGTGTGTGGGAAAACGTCCCACATCGCCCAGCTAGCTTGGGGATGGGGTGTTTATAAATGAGGGGAGAAACTTCGTCCAACAAGAGGTCTTTTAGGCCTGGCCAGGTGGGCCAGGGCCTAAAGCTAAACCGTGAGGGCCCAAGTGGGGACCGAAAGCAGACAATATCTTGTTGGGTCAAGTCGGGTCAGATCATGACAAGCCTTTCTGGAAATGTAACTGCTAGATATTGTTAGGGCCTCGGTTTGACCGAGTCTATGTTTTGTCAATTCCGTGACCAAGCGTGACCATGTGTGTTGGACCTTGCCTTGGAAGAATGTGAAGATGTAAGAAGATCTACTATGCATAGGAAGAGTCTACACCGAACATGTGATTGACACAGAAGTAAGTGGACTATAGTGGACCTTAGGTCAAGCCTAAACATCCTAGAAATCAATAGTTAATAAATTAGAAATCTGAAAAGTGTTTATTCTCAGCCTCGAGGCCTCAAGCATTTTGTCGAGGCCTCAAAGACTGTCCATAACTGAGTGAAAATTATGACAACTGGACTTCAGCGTGTGATCTCAGGGCCATTTGTCCTTTGACCAATTATCTTACAAAATATGGTTAGGAAAATCTGAAAAAGGGGGAAAGGCTCCTCATGATTCTGAAACATCTTATGTCTTCATCGTAATTGGCAATCATGGTTATAATTGGAAACCTTGATAAGGTTCCTCAATCTAATAAGGGATAAAAGTCTCTTTGTGATTTGCAATCAGATGCAAATCTGGAAATTCCAGAAGTCTACTCAAGTGATTGACAATCTTACAAATCTGGAAAATTTCAAGAGGCTCCTCTTGATTTAAAAAAAAAATTGTGGAAACCTTTTTGCTATCACATGATTAGTTAATTGAATAATCTGATTGGCAATCATGGACATATGGCGAATGAGTGAGATGGTCTCTTCCTAAATATCAGTAAGTAAGATTAAAGTTTGAAATTTGAAATTGAAGTGTTTTGTATTTCCATATATAAACTGGAGGCCTCGAAGAAATCCTGGAGGCCTCGAGACTAAATTGTTGGGCAGAAACTCTATAAATACATGCTTAAGCCTTGGTTTAAGATACAACTGATAAATTGGAAAAACATAGGCATTCTCTAGAGACTTTTCCTTCCCTAATCTCCTCAACTTTATCATCCTTTAAAGGAAGAGTTTAAGCATTCAATACTTATTTAATTGTGAAGATGAGGACATTCCTCTAGGATCCCAAAAACTAGTAAAACCCTTGTCCTAGAACCCATATTCCGCATGCCAATACTCATCAAAAGATGGACATGATCTAAAGGAAGAAGGTGCAGAGACTTCTACAAGAAGAACACACATTTTGAAGAATTGTTAAGGCCGAAGGCAAGTGTTCAATGTTTACTTTTTTTGTCATTGTACCATGGCTTAGATCAGTGTGATTGAACCACCTTAAAAAATAGGTGTCAATGAGTAGAACAGGGCGGTCGAAACCTTTCAAAACTAGGTTGTAATGTTTGGGTGTGACTCCCATACATAGTGGATTTGGGATAGCCCTAGAGAGGGTGAGTCCAACAGTGGATGTAGGTTCAGGTGATCTGAACCACTATATATCGTTGTGCATGTGTGATTTGCTTTAATGGTTTGATTCATTTGTTTATCACTTGCACACACGTGTATTCCGTTGCAAATATTATTCAATTAATAAATTTTTAAAAAGGGAAATAAAATCAAATCAGACCTAATCACCGCTCCCCCTCCCCTTAGGTCTTGCATACTTGTAGTAACGGATTTTCAGATATACCTTCTTTAAAATTTCCATAATTTTTTTGGGTTTGATAGATAAATCAAAATCGCACTGAAACATGTTGAGTCTAGAAAAATGAGATTTTTGTCGTTCAATTTTAGATTAGTTAGTCTTGATTTTGTAAATAAAATATGCGGTTAATGCAATTTTCTAGTTCTGTAGATAAAATTTGGGAAATATAGGAAACATTCATAGACCAGTGGATTATTGCAAGAATTTAGCTTAATTGGAAGATCTGGAATTTAATAATTAGTGCTCGGTCCAAATCTCATATTGTCTTTTGGACATGACCAAATTGACGTATTGAGTTAGGTCTAGATACTCCGGTCACTTCTCGTATTGTCTTCTGGATATGACCAGATTGACATGTTGAATAAAGCCTCGAGGTCACTCAGTGCCCGACAGATATAGCGTCAGCCTGGAAGTGAAGTCACTCAATGCCCGACAAATAGAGTCGGCCTAGAAGTGAATACAAAAAGTAAATAAACTATATTAATAAGAGAAGAAGGGTTAGTACAAATTTTAAATTATCAAATGGGTATAAACATCTAAATTAAAACTTAGCATATAAACATGCATCATTAATCAATCAAGATTTTACACTAAAAAAAAATGGAGTCCACAGAACATGCCTCGGAACCAAGTACTATGGCTTCGGATCATCCGAACCACTATCTAAGTCTAGTCACAGACTTCGAAACTTGGGTCTGTCTTCGGACAGTTCGAGGGTCAGGTCTCGGATCGTTTGAAGGTCCTTCCGAACAAAAAAACAGAGAAAATCGGCTTCGGTGGGTCTGTGTGCCTCAGATCATGCCGAGAGAAGCCCGGATCGTCCGAGAGGGGTACGGTCCTTCCGAATAGGACTCGGAATGTCCGGAGCAAAGGCGGGAGAACGATTAGCCTCTAGCCACTTCGGAATTTCTAGCCGAAGCTCGGAACGTCCGAAGGGTCACTTTCGGTTCGTCCGAAGGGGGTTACCCTCGGATCGTCCGAAGCACAACTCTCGGACCGTCCGAGAGTTGTCTTCCTCCTCTGTCTGCAACAGCAAACAGTGACGCCGAACTGAGAGTAAAATACGAATGCGGAAACAGTGGGTTTCCTAGATTCAGTTTTCACATCCAATCGGTCAGATGGACTTCTCAGTGAGTTATCTTTCTATAGGGAGTAGTTTGAAATTTAATACTTAATAAGCCTTCGGATTTTAACACCAAAACCACACTGACACAAGAAAATCCATGTTATTCCTTAAACTTGAAATCCATTTTAGTCACTCAAAACTTAGCCAAATTTACTTCTACTTTATTCTAAACTAGTTAAACTTTGAAAAGGAACACAGTGGTTACCTTCTCTTGAGTTCCTGGGCTGAAAATCCAAGCTTTTGAAAATTCCTCCTCTAAGCTACGGTTAAGAATTTTAGAAAAACAGAGGCAAAAAGAGAGGGAGTGATTGGCTGGTTTTTCAGGCTAAGAGAGATGGAGATTTGTGAGGGAGTAAACCAGCTGATGGAGAGGCATTATATAGACCTTTGATCAATGGGTGATGTCCAGCCAGGCGCTGCATGTATTGGCTGGTCGACTGCTCAATAGTAACGGCACTGTTTGGTATTTGGTTGCAAATAAGTCCCTGCCAACTTCTGGTTTTGTAAATAGGTCCCTATTTGAGAAAAAAAATCAATTTTTAACTAAAAATAATACTTTTAAAGTTTAATAAAATTTAATCCAACTTGACAGATAAGTTAGGTTTTAAAAACTCTAATCACCATAAAAATTTGGACATTTAAAACTCACTAAAACCCATAAATTTAAATAAAAATCATAATTTAACACTATTTACTTAATTTAACTTGTGCTAAATAAATTAAAATCCTCATTTTTGGGGTTTGAAAGAATAAACTAGACCATACTAAAATGGTCTAACATACTATGCTTGTTTCAAAAATTTCTCATTTCCAATCTGAAAATAAAATTAATCTAAAATCTGAAATAGGAATACTTGATTAAGGAAAATAATATTATCCAATAATAATCACATAATGACACAAATAATAAAATAATAACAATAAGTGATAAATTATCATTTTACCCCTCCAACTGGACGAGCTGGATCACTGAGTTTTCGAGCTCAGATTGGACCACACCTGGGCTTTTCACAAAGCCCTAACTGTAATCTTCAACATTAACCGGTCTAAGAAAGATTTATTAAACTAATCATGCTTAATTCGGGCTAGGGTATTACATTTTACGCCCCTTAAAGAAATTTCATCTCGAAATTTAAACAAACTTGTACCTTTTTGGCCAGTGAACATGCCAGGGTACAGCTTCCGCATCGTCGATTCTGGTTCCCACGTCTCGTGTTGCACGTCGCGATGTTGCCACAGCACTCACACTATAGGAATAGACTTCCTCCTGAGCTCTTGAGTCCGATGTTCTTCTATCTTTACTGGTACTTCTTCAAAAGTTAGGTCCTCTGAGACTTCAATGTCTTCAAAACTTATCACATGCGACGGATCAGACTCGTACTTCCTTAACATAGACACTTGAAAAGTATTGTGCACTCTTTCCATAGTTTTAGGAAGGTCCAACTGATAGGCCACTTCCCCTATCCTCTTCAAGATTTCAAAGGGTCCAACATATCGAGGTGATAGTTTTCCCTTGCGCCTAAACCTTTGCACTCCATGACGTGGTGCCACACGTAAGAAAACTCGATCGCCAACTGCAAACTCTAAAGGTCTTCGTCTTTTGTCAGCATAACTCTTTTGTCTGCTCTGGGTTATCTTGAGACATTGTCTGATCAGTTTAACTTGTTCCGACGTCTCACGCACTAGATCAGGTCCTAGAAGTGCTTTGTCTCCTACCTCTGTCTAACAAAGAGGTGATCTGCAAGGTCTACCATACAGAGCTTCGTAGGATGCCATTTGTACAATGGAGTGATAATTGTTGTTGTAAACAAACTCGATCAAAGCCAAGTGATCTTCCCAACTTCCCTACATATCCATCACACAAGCTCTTAGCATATCCTCTAAGGTTTGAATGGTTCTCTTTGATTGACCATTCGTCTGAGGGTGAAAAGCAGTGCTGAAACATAGCTTAGTCCCCAACTCCTCTTGCAATCCCTGCCAAATCTTGATACAAACCTAGGATCTATATCAGATACAATAGATACAGGCACTCCATGCAATCTGACTACGTCCTTTAAATACAATTTGTTCAGAGTAGTCAAGGAATCAGTCTTCTTGATCGGCAGAAAGTGAGCTGATTTCGTCAATCGGTCTACTATTACCCAAATAGCGTCGTTCTTTTAGAAGACTTCGGGAATCTAGTCACAAAGTCCATCATGATGTGCTCCCATTTTCATTTGGCCACTTCTAAAGGTTGCATCTTTCCACCAGGTCGTTGATGTTCCGCTTTCACCTGTTGATAGGTCAAACATTTTGATACAAAATCTGCTACCTCTCGCTTCATACCTTTCCACCAAAACAGTCGCCGCAAGTCGTGATACATTTTTGTATCACCAAGGTGCACTGCAAAATGAGAACGATGAAAGTGATCAAGCACCTTTCTCCTGCACTCATCCGACTTTGGTACAAAAAGTCTATCTTTGAATGTCAGACCTCCGTCAGCCTTAATCTTCCAATCTTCCAAGGTCGATCCTCCTGAAAACTGAGTCACCAACTCCTTTGCTTCTGGATCGGTCTGTTGTCCTTCCATTACCAATCTAATTGCCTCGGGTTGCAGAACCAAATAGTGGATTCTTGCTGACCCGTTTCCTTCGATTAACTCCAAATCATACTCGGACAAAACTTCCAACATCTTCCACTGCAAGGATGCCATCCTCGTCACGTTGCTACGCGATTTTTCTGCTCAAGGTAACGACCACTACGTTGGTTTTTCCTGGGTGATGAGAGAGACTGAAGTCGTAATCTCCGAGGTACTCCATCCATCTTCGCTGCCTCATATTCAAGTCCTTCTGAGTGAAGATATACTTGAGACTGTGGTGATCAGAAAACACATTGAACTTCTCACCATACAAGTAATGTCTCTACAACTTCAATGAGAAGACAATGGCTGCCAACTCCAGATCATGAGTCGGGTAGTTCTGCTCATGTCCCTTCAATTGTCTGGAACCATAAGCTACCACCTTCCCCTCTTACATCAGCACACATCCCAAACCAAACTTAGACGCATCGCAATACACATCATAACCTCGTCCTTGCTCGGGTATTATCAAAACTGGAGACGTAGTCAACTTCTCCTTCAGCTCCTGAATGCTCTTTAACAAGCTTTGCTCAAGTCGAACTTGACGTTCTTTCTCGTTAGCCTAGTCATCGGCACTGCGATCTGGGAGAAATTGGGATAAACTTTCGATAATATCCTGCTAATACCAGAAAGCTTCTGATATCGAACACGTTCTTGGGACTTTCCCAAGTCTTCACTGTTTTTACCTTCGTTGGGTCTACCGGGATCCCTCCTAGAGACACCACATGTCCAAGAAACTGCACCTGAGTCAACAAAAACTTGCACTTATTCAGCTTAGCGTACAGCTGATGATCTCGAAGAGTCTGAAGAACAATACGTAGATGATGCTCGTGCTCTTCCTCGGACAACGAAAATATCAAGATATCTTTTATGAAGACTACCACAAACTCTCTCAGATACGGTTGGAAAACACGATTCATCAAGTCCATAAACATGGTTGGCGTGTTGGTCAAACCGAAAGGCATCACCACAAACTCGTACAAACCATACTGCGTCCGGAAAGCAGTCTTAGGAATGTCTTCCTCTCAAATCCGCAACTGATGGTAACCCGACCTTAGATCAATTTTTGAAAAACATCTCGATCCTCTCAAAAGATCAAAAAGGTCTTCTATTTTAGGCAAATGATACTTATTCTTAATAGTTACCTGGTTGAGTCACTAGTAATCTATACACATTCTCATCGATCCATCATTCTTTTTCACAAAGAGAGCAGGTGCGCCCCACGGCGAGTTGCTCTGACGGATAAAACCAAGTCTAAGAAGCTCATTACCTGCGTAGCTAGCTCTCTCTATTCTGCTGGCGCCATCCGATAAAGTGCCATGGAAATTGTAGATGTTCCTGGCTGAAGGTCTATAACAAACTCTATCTCTCGGCATGGTGGTAGCCCAGCTAACTAGTCAGGAAACACATCTATAAACTCACACACCACCCGAGGACCAACAGACCCTATACCAGCTACATCTTCCTAACCCATGCTCGCCACCACACTACCAGGATATGCCCTAAGGCCAGAGAAAGTGACTCTCATCCTCTCATAGGGTACCAATTTCTCCTTAAACCTTTCATTGGTTGAGGAGACCCCACAAATTCTCCTCTGAGAACAATCGATTAAAACCTAAAAAACTGGCAACCAATCCGTGTCAAGGATGATGTCAAAGTCTGTCATTTCTAAAACCAGAAAATCATAGGACAACTCTACACCGCTAATTCTCAAAATGAACGATCTACACTTTTGGTTCACCAAAGCTTTCTTTCCCAAGGGTGATACTACCATTAGCAGGTTAGCTACTTCTACCAGTTTCAAATCCAATTTATCACAACAAGCTTTAAAATAAAGGAATGCGAAGCACCAGTATCAAAAAACACTCGTGCCAAAAGACTGAAAAGAGTAAGGGTACCTTCCATCACAGTATTCTCCACCGGCTCCTCCTTTTGAGTCCCAATTGTGTAGACTCTCCCCTGAGTGGTTTGAGGACGTCCCTGTCTTCTCCCCTGACTATTCCGAGGTGGTCCATTCCTAGGTACCACTGAGCCTCTAGAGATTTACTGAGAACCTCTAACAACGGATGGTTGTGCCACTGAAAAAGAAGCTTTTATACCTTGCGAAGGTGCGGCTTTGCAGAGATAGGGGCAGTCCCTAAACAGGTACCCGGTCTGCTTGCAATGGTAGCACTCCTTCTCTCCTCCTGATGGGCAGAACTTAGAAGTATGCCCAGGCGGGTTGCAAGTATAGCACACGAATTGTCGAGTATCGGACCGACTCGACTGTCCAGCACTAGGTTGGCTCTTTTGGAAGAATGGCCTCTTCTTGTTGAATTTGGCCTTCCTGTTGGAGGAAGGTTTCTAGAAGTTTTTGGTGCTCCTATTGATGGAATCCACCGCTTCCACCTTCGAAGCCCGATCGATGATAAAAAATGGGTTCCTCAGAACATGCCTCGGAACCAAGTACTGTGGTTTCGGATCATCCGAACCACTGTCTAAATCTAGTCACAGACTTCAGAACTTGGGTCTGTCTTCGGACCGTCCGAGTGTCAGGTCTCAGATCGTCCAAAGGTCCTTCTGAACCGAAAAAACAGAGAAAACAGGCTTCGGTGGATCATGCCGAAAGAAGCTCGGATCGTCCGAGAGGGGTACGGTCTTTCGAACAGGACTCGGAACATCCGGAGCAGAGGCGGGAGAACGGTTAGCCTCTGGCCACTTCGGAATTTCGAGCCAAAGCTCGGAACGTCCGAATGGTCATTTTCGGTCCGTCCGAAGCGAGTTACCCTTGGATCGTTCGAAGCACAACTCTCGGACCTGTCCGAGAGTCGTCTTCCTCCTCTGTCTGCAATAGCAGACAGTGACGCCGAACTGAGAGTAAAATACGAATCCAAAAACAGTGGGTTTTCCTGGATTCGGTTTTCACATCCAGCCGGTCAGATGGACTTCTCAGTGAGTCATCTTTCCATAGGGAGTAGTTTGAAACTTTAATGCTTAATAAGCTTTCGAATTTTAACACCAAAACCACACTGACACAAGAAAACCCATGTTTTCCCTTAAACTTGAAATCCATTATACTCACTCAAAACTTAGCCAAATTTACTTCTACTTGATTCTAAGCTAGTTAAAATTTGAAAAGGAACACAGTGGTTACCTTCACTTGAGTTCCTGGGTTGAAAATCCAAGCTTTTGAAAATTCCTCCTCTAAGCTATGGTTAAGAATTTTAGAAAAACAGAGGCAAAAAGAGAGGGAGTGATCGGCTGGTTTTTCAGGCTAAGAGAGATGGAGATTTGTGAGGGAGTAAACCAGCTGATGGAGAGGCATTATATAGAACCTCTGATCAATGGATGATGGCTGGCCAGCGCTGCATGTATCGACTAGTCGACGTCTCAACTGTAACGGCACTGTTCGGTATTTGATTGCAAATAAGTCCCTACCAACTTCTGGTTTTGCAAATAGGCCCCTATTTGATAAGAAATCGATTTTTAACCAAAAATAATACTTTTAAAGTTTAATAAAATTTAATCCAACTTGACAGATAAGTTGGTTTTAAAAACTCTAATCACCATAAAAATTTAGAGATTTAAAACTTACTAAAACCCATAATTTAAATAAAATTAATAATTTAATACTATTTACTTAATTTAACTTGTGTTAAATAAATTAAAATCCTCATTTTTGGGGTTTGAAAGAATAAACTAGACCACTACTAAAATGGTCTAACATACTATGCTTGCTTCAAAAAAATTTCTCATCTCCAAAACCATTTAAAAATATTTATTTCTCCCTTTCGGGATTTTGACGGGAGGTTTTAAATACTATTTTCTGAAAATAAAATTATTCTAAAATCAGAAATAGGAATCCTTGATTAAGGAAAATAATATCATCCAATAATAATCACATAATGACAAAAATAATAAAATAATAACAATAAGTGGTAAATTACCATTTTGCCCCTCCAACTGGACGAGCTGGATCACTGAGTTTTCAAGCTCAGATTGGGCCACACCTGGGTTTTTTTACAAAACTCTAACTGTAATCTTCAAGATTAACCGGTCTAAGAAAGATTTATTAAACTAATCAAGCTTAATTCGGGTCAGGGTATTACAGAAGCTGAAGGTCTCATCATAATCGATGTCTGCCTATTGATGAAAGTCTTTAGCAACAAGCATCACTTTGTAAAAAACCACTTGCAACCAACAGTGTTGTGATTCGGTAGCAGTGGAACAAGAGACTAAGTTCATTGCCATAGAAGAGCATTAAATTCATCATTCATAGCGTGTCGCCATTATGTAGATCGAACAGTTTGAGTGTAGCATGTCGGCTCAATATCAGAGGTAGACCATAGAGGCAAAAGCCTCCGGGATAGGGTGGTGACTAGAAAAGGCAACCTGCCTTTTGGAATTTGAGATGTTAGCACGAGTCACCATAGGATGAACATGTTCAGGTGAGGTGGAGCAAGGGCTGGAGAAGAGAAGACAACAGAAGTCAATTTTGGTACCATGAGTGGAGATGGTGCAGCGACAGGTGATGAATCCTGCGCTTCTAGTAGAGAGGGTGATGTTGGTGTCAGGGATGCAAGAAGGGTAGAAGGTGCCTGTGCAGAAGATGGAGACATAGTAATAACAGGAATGAAGACCATGTATGAGGAAAATGATGTTGTGTGTCTCATAGGGAAAGACAACTTCATTGAACAGTACATGCCGAGAGATGTAGACTTTGCCAGTAGAAGGTGAAGGCACTGGTAGCCCTTGTGGTGATCACTGTAACCAAGAAACACACACTCAAACGGTCGAGATTGAAGTTTGTTAGTAGTATAGTCACCTAAGTGAGGGTCGCATGCACACCCGAAAGTGCGAAGTGTGAGGTAATCAGGTGTGGTGCCATAAAGCTTTCAATAAGGTGAGGACTGTTGGGACATGAAAATGACATTTTTACCCCTAATTATTACACCAGTTAGCCTTCAATTTTGTATATATTAGATACATTTAATGTTGTTTGACAAATTTTGTATATATTAGATACATTATTACACCAGTGATAAGGGTAAAGTTTTGGATTTCAAAAATCGTCTCTAAAGAATTAAGAGAGAAAGTCAGTTTTCTTAAATTCTTTGGAGAAGATTTTTGAAGCTCAAAACTATACCCTTTTACTTAAATTCAGTCCCAGGGTTCATAAAATTCAGAGTGGATAAATTTTGGTACCTTTTTTGTAGAAATCGATTGAGAAACAATATCGTTTGAAAATCCGAATCAAACGCAGCAACAACCAAAACAGTGAGCCAATCCAGGCCTGATCGGCTCACCGATTTCTAACGTTGGTTTTTTTAAAAAAATTGGTACAGATGGGTGGAGGGTAAATCAGGAAATCCATGAAAACCTGTGTCACTTAAAAAGATTTTGTCCATGTTAGAATGGCCACCCTTATTAAAAGATGGAACTTTTAATCAAAATGTATACATGTGCAAAAACTGATTTTCCTACCTGAAAGGTTATTTTAAAAAAAGAAATCACTTTCTTAGAAGGGAAAGAATATTTGTGTTTTTTCCATATATTAGTAAGTGAAGAGGAAAGTCAACTTTCCTATCCTCTTCTATAAGAAAGCAGTTTCTCAGAAAAATGACTTCTTAAATACTCTCTTTTCCTATTTTCTAAAAGTAAAGACAAAATTAAAATTTCTTTTAAATTTAGTGCATCATGAATTTTTCTCATGGTGCAAAAATCACTACCCTATATAATAAATACACACTTTTATTAAAAATATTATCTTTTAACAAACATGAGAAAAATAAAAAGTGAGTTGAAAAATCACTTTACTTTTTATTAAAACTACTTCAATTTTTTTCAAGAAATAATATTCACTAAAAATTCTATTTCAATGAAATACAATAACCATGTTTGGAAAAGTAACATTTATTTATTCCTTTTCTTTTATCTCACTCCAAATCTCTTTCTTTCTTTAACTATTACTTGAATGGATCTTAGAGATAAATGCATCTAGAGCTAAAATGTAGAGGATTATATTATATGATAGTTTTCGTTTTCTTTCCAGGAATCCAACATGTAAGGACGGAATTGCTTGTGCAGCTATTTCACATCTTAGAATGGTTTTCCCACATCTTGGTGGGTTCATCTCCAAAGGTAGAAATGGATTTTATTTTATTATTTTGTTAGATAGAAATTTGTCAAATTTAAATATAAAGATATTTCAGATTGGTAAGATAAATAATTATATTATGATGATGATTAATGAATGTTGAGTTTTTTTTATGACTAAGATGCCTAAGCCTTTTAGAGCCGACTAATTCTCAAGGCATAGTGCAAGTCTCCTACCTACATACTGGGTATATCTAGGAAGAGTGGCCCTTTGAGGTAAAGTAGGAATCAAACTTAGGACTCTCACTTTCTAAAATGAGTTCCTGACTATCACTCAAATCCCTTCGAATTATCAATCAATATTGAGTTTAAAGCATTAAGCCTATATGAAGATGAATTTTAGACTTGGCACGTATGGCATTTTGTTGTTGACTTTCCTTTGTTTATGACTTTTTTTTAACATTAACGAAATATATTTAGTTATAAGAACATAGAACAGACTTACAAAGTGCATAGAGCATATCATAATACAGAGAGCATAGGATTTTTGAACTGCTACAAAAATTAATTTAGAAATCAGCTCAAGCGTCCTTTACTGCAACTCTGCAAGAAATTTTGATTAACTTAGAAAAAAAATTACTAATTATTTTATGTTTTTAAAATTTCATCCTTGCCGATATTTTCTTTTTGTATTTTATTTCCTATTTCCAGTTTGTCTTTAAAACCTTTTTAATTCATTATACTTTTATTGCTTTTTTATTTTCCTATTTTTATTTATCATTTGCTATATCATATTACAGTGGCAAGTGATATCAAGCATCACAATGTTGAATAATTGTTTCAGTAAGTAATATCAACAGTAGCATATATCGATTCATAAATCACATATTATTATTCCAACATAATCTTATCAAAAGAAAAAAAATTCAAAATAATCTTTTAGAAACCATATGGATGTGTGAGATTTTAATACTTATAAATATAATTGTCAAGAATAATAATGCCTCAAACTTAAATTTCAACTTAATGGCGAAGCACATGCACAATGAATAAACATGCCATATATTGACACACACAATAGTGAGGAAAAAAAAAGTTTTTTCATTTAAACACGAGCATAGATTAGTAAAAATAAATCTTATATAACTGATTATTTATTTAAAAATTTTAAGATGTCAATTATACGGATATTATTAATGGTTTTATATGGGTAACATCAATTAGGCTTTTTTTTTAGATCAAGGTGTCGACACCTCTTAGATAACCTGACTAATCCTTAAGGCATATGCAATCCTCCTTATCCACCCATATTAAAAATCAATTAGCTTTGATTTTACCATATTGAAAACATGGGTAAGATCAATTAGCTTTGATAACACATTAAAACTTTATGTAAAATAACACATACATTTGGTGAGTCTTCCTCAATCTTGGAAGCTGCTTGTATAGATTTGTATATATCAATGTTATCAGAACCGGACCGTGTACCGAACCGTCTTCGAGGAGGTCAGGGTTCAACCGGGTTCGACCGCGGTCAAAGCCAGTAAAAGCCGGTCAAGTATTAAAATAATATAAATATTATATATAATATTAAGTAAGACATATTTTACCAATAATATTAATATAAATATTAAAAATAACATTCAAACTCTGAGTAATATACCAAAACGGTTAAATATGTGGGATAGAAATAGTAATAGATTTTTATATTTCAAATATACACATTTTTTTAAGGAGAAAATTTAAAAAAAAAAAAAAAAAAAAATTCAAAAACCATGAACCGCGGTTCACGGTTTTGGTGTCAAAACTGCATAAAACCGCGGTTTTGACCGGTTTTATGCGGCTTTGACCGCCAGCCGTTTTTTTGGCCAAACCGAACCGCAGACCACGCGGTCGCGGCTGAACCGGCGGTTCAGCCGCGGTTCGGTCCGGTTCTGATAACACTGGTATATATAGAGAAAAATACAATGAATGACATAAATAAAATCCTGTAGCTGACAATCAAAAAGGGAAATCGAGGTAATCAATTATCAAATCTAAATATAGCTTAGCATCTAAATATAACTTAACATATCCCCGAAACAGAAGAGTGTATGAAATAGAAGATTTGGTGAATTGACAGCACACTAATTGGCTGTGAAGATTTGTTTAATTGGCAGCACACTGACTGGCTATAAAGATTTGTTTAATTGGAAACACACTGACTGGTTGTGGAGATATTTTGAATTGACAGCACACTGACTGGCTACCAAGATTTGTTGAATGGACAGCACACTGACTGGCTGCGGAGATTTATTGAATTCACATCACACTGACTGGCTGCGAAATTGTAATACCACGTCCCTCCAAAGAAAGAAATAGAGCGTTACACGAGTCAAGGTTCAATCCAAATATAGGAAACGTTGAATGCATGGCATTTTTTTAGTTCGTCATTAATAATTCACAATATTATTCAGAGTTACGGAAGGATAAACAAATAAATTAGTCATGATCGAAAATTACACATTCTCATATCAGAGTCGCCATTCAACATTGTATGGGTTTATCAAAGCAAAACAAACCACAAATAAATTCAAAGGAGATAGGTAATCATATCTCACCATTCACAAACCACAAAAATCAAATATGACAAAGTTCTCAATTAAACTTTTTATTAGTGCCCTCGGCTTGACGAGTCCCTTATTTGTCAAATCCATGACTCGAGTGAAGCATTGCCTTGAAGAAAGAAGCTCAAGACTCAATAATCAGGTGGTGGTTGAATCAAGCTCAAAGTTGGAAGATTAATCAAGATTCAACAGATCATCAAAGTATATGGCAATCACCCAAGGTAAAATGGCCATAGAAGACTCTAGGTGGAACCCTCACCTTAGGATGACCGTGCCTAGGCTTAGACATCACATCTGGATAACTAAGCTAGCCTAGAAATGTGTTTGACACCGAGTGGACCCAACTTGGAAATCTGAATCTACTGTCATGGATGACATATCGTGTCGGCGACATATCGCCATATGGTAGGACGATCAATCAGTGATCATAACGACCAATCGTCTAGAAAGTCAAGGGTTCTAGATGAAATGGATTATCAAATACATCAAGTCTTCAGGACGATACATTCGTATTCATGATGTATTGCTGGGACTAGTGCCGATCCAATCGTGCATATGATCGATAGCCCTGGGCGTAGACAAATTTGGACTGTCATTCACAGTCAAGTCTCGAATAATAGATCGTACAGACGATGCCTCATCTGGGTACAAGTCCGACCAATCGCCCTCAAGATCAGTCGCCTGGAGCATGGGTCAGATACCCACTGAAAAATACTGTCAAGCTCAGGACGATGCTTTCGTCTAGCAGCGACCCTTCGTGTGGCATAGCACAATGAGTCGGTCGCACGACCAATCACCGAGACAGGGTAATAACACATCAGGCATACGACCTTTCACCCTAGGCCTGGATGGGACTTGACACTGGAAAATACAGTCAGTCCCAGGTCGATGCTTTCGCCAACTCACAATTTGTCACCAGAAACACGGACGATCAATCGTGTGGCAAGATCAATCGTGAGGTTACCGTTTTGTTACCGCTACTGTGCATTTAATGTGCAACGGTCGAGTTGGTGAAGGAATTTCAACACGGACGATCAATCACCTGTTGCAGATCAATCGTCCGTGTC
Organism: Chimonanthus salicifolius; assembly: GCA_013350335.1. Classification (NCBI taxonomy): domain Eukaryota; kingdom Viridiplantae; phylum Streptophyta; class Magnoliopsida; order Laurales; family Calycanthaceae; genus Chimonanthus; species Chimonanthus salicifolius. The sequence goes on from CM023532.1 coordinate 56,875,709, forward strand.
GATTGTTTGAAACTATCTACTTAAATTCCAAATTTTTGTTAAGGAGGTAGAGAGAGCTTTCATTTTTGAATTTGGAAAACCTTGAAGAAAAGCTTGAGACTGTTCTCCTCTCTGATTCTCTCTTCATTCTTCATATTTGGAAAATCATTTTATAGAAGCAATCATCAAGTTGATTGAGATCAAGAGAGGAAGAACAAAGTTTGTTCTAGGATACACACTTCCACACCTTAAATCCTAGAAAGCCCTCTCCCTATCTTGTGCTTGCTTCATACAAGAGGTACATCTGCATCATCAACAAGATCTTCAGGGAGAGCAGTTCAAGAAACACATCTTCATCAAGGTTGAGCTTCAAAGGCAAATGTTTCTTTTGTGCCTCTTTACTTTTCAAATCATCTTTGTAAAGTGGACTAGAACTAGGTGATCAAACCATTATAAAAAATAGAGGGATAAGGAAGTAGACCAAGGGTGGTCGAACCTTTCAAAACTAGGAGTGTGTAGGTGAAAGTCCTACACTACTAGTGAGGGTGTAATTCCCCACATAGTAATTTGGAGATAGCCTAATGTTGGGTGAGTCTCAATAGTGGATATAGTTGTTAAACCGAACCTACTATATATCGGTTGTCCTTGTGCATGAATCTTTGTGTGTGTGATTGTTAAGTTCAATTTGCTCATCTATTACTCACACAACATCAACTCTCCTTGATTAACCTTGATATTCATTTTTAATAACTTGTTTTTAATCAAGAATATTTAAAAGGACCAATTATTTGGGGATTGTCTTATTCACCCCCCCACCCCACACCACACACGCACCCCCTCTCCCCTCTCCTCCTTCTTCTTCCCCCTCCTCCCCCTCTAGACAATCCAGGTCTAGCACTTTGGGAGCTTTCAATTGATATCAGAGCCTCGTTCTCTTTGTAAGGATCTAACATCTAACTATCTGAGTTGATCTTAGTGATAGAACAATGCCTTGTGAAAGTGAATCTCTCGTGACATGTTCCTCCATCTTTGATCTTTTTCCTTGGAAAGGCAAAAGTGAGGAATCACCATTTCACCAAGACCATGAACAAAAATGATGAGTGGATCTCCATCGAAAATTAATTTCTTGAGAATATTTCTATGGATGATTCAAACTCACCATGATGTCTAGATGCATGCGATGCTTTGGATACCCCTGCTTCTTTGACTTTTAGTGTAGGCAATGTGATTTTCTCTCAAGAAAATGGTGATTCACTTGAGAAAGAAATGGAGCATTCATATGGAGACCACGAAAAATCTGAGTCTGCCTCAAACTTGGAGAATAGCGGTGGTGGTAAAAACTGTAAATAATTTTGTTGCTTCTATAAAATCTGACCGAAATGAACTCATTAGTGAATCAGAGGACGAGGATAATCCTGATGATCTCCAAGAATCATTTGATGATTTATACCTTGAGAGTATGGAATTGGTTAAGAAACTTCATGAACTTAGAAATGAAAATACCAAACTATCAAAACATCTTGAAATTGAGAAATCTGAAAAGAGGCACTCTCAAAAAAATTGAAAATCTCACATGATGAATATCAAAGTTGAGAGAGAGTGGAAAATCTCTTCAAGGGAAATTAGAGTCACTTGAGAAGAGTCTCAAAAAAATTTACTGGAAATGAGGAGGTGCCTTGAAGATAAGATCCAAATTTTGACCTCAGATTTGGAAAAGTTAAGACATCATAAAACTCAATTTCAAGACAAATTCACTCAAGGTGAGGAGAAATTAGAGAAACTCCTCAACTCCGGGAAGAAGTAGAAGGATAGATTTGGGCTCTATTATAATGAGGAAGATGATAACAAACTCAAAAATCCTATTACTTTTGTCAAAAGTAATTCCTCCATTCTCCCGAACAATATGTGTTATTATTGTGGTAAACATGGACATTTTAGATTTGAATGTCATCTTAGAAAATTCATATGAGAAACATTCCCTAGTGCCTCAATCCAATGTATGGAAGGCAAAGAAGAAATGAAAACTCAAATTTCAATGCCTTGAATCAAAAATTGAAAAATATTCTTATCAAATTGGGGAACCCAAACCTCAAAACCATCAATGGGAAGTTGTATTTCAAATATGGCCAAAAAGTTTATCAAAAGGCCTTGTGTGCTTTCCCTTCTCATGAATGGGTTCCTAAGGCTGGCTAAAAGCATAATGATTCACACGTCTTTGAATGTTGAGAGGCAATCCAAATGGTATTTGGATAGTGGATGCTCTGGACATATGACTGGTATTAGCTCATATATGTCGAATTTGGTTAACGACAATGGTGGTGCAGTTGTTTTTGGTGTTGGCAATATGGCAAACATTATTGGGAAATGTAATTTAAATTTGTCATCATCAGCTGTGATTAATGATGTCCTTGTTGTTGATCTTCTTATACATAATCTACTTATTATATCTCAGTTGTGTGCAAAAAATCAAGAAGTCACCTTCCAGAAAAGTGATTGCAAGGTTTACTCCAAAGAAAGTAAAGTTATCTTGAATGGCATTCTTAATTCGGATGATTGTTATGTTCTAGATAGTGAGTCCATGCCATCAAAAACTCTTCCCTAATGTCCAAAATAAGTGAGGCAGAACTTTGGCACCAAAGACTTGGACATGTAAATTTTAGAGATTTGTCCAAGTTAAGTGATCATATAAAGGGGTTGCCAAAGGTAAATCGAAAAGATAAAACCATTTGTGGTGATTTCCTAAATGGAAAACAACTTAGAGAAGATCAAAAAAACAAGTACATGATTGCAACCTCTAGACCTCTAGAGTTGATTCATATGGACTTAGTTGGACCCTCTCAACACTTGAGTGTTGGAGGCAAGAGATATTTCCTGGTAATAGTTGATGACTACATTAGAACACTTGGGTGGCCTTCCTTATAGAGAAATCTGATGCATTCCATGAATTCAAAATCGTTGCTAAGCGTATTATAAATGCTAAAGAGTCCATTATTCACAGAATCAGGACTGATAATGGAAAAGAATTTGAAAATCGATATTTTGACAAATTCTGAGAAAAGCGTGGAATTCATCATGTATATTCTGCTTCCAAAATTCCACAACAAAATGGAGTGGCTAAAAGGAATAATAGAGTTCTCTAAGAAATGGCCACCACTTTACTTGAAAGTAAAAACATTTGCACAACCCTATGGAGTGAAGCTATAAACACTGCATGTTTTATAATTAATCGTGTTTACATTAGAGCTGGGTTAAACAAAACTGCTTTTGAACTATGGACTAGTAGAAAGCCAAATTCTAAGTATTTCAAAGTTTTTGGAAGTAAATGTCATATACTTAGAGAGAGAGAACACTTAGGGAAATTTGAGTCCAAGAGTGATGAAGGCATCTTCCTAGGTTACTCTAATACCGGTCGTGCATATAGAGTGAAGAATTTGAGAAGATAAGTCATTCAAGAGTCTGTGAATGTTGTAGTAGATGATTATGTCCTTGTTCTTAATAAAGATTACAAGGATGAAGAAGTTGCTCCCTTAACCCCCTCTACAGAAGATCAAGAAGATGAATCCCTAGAACCTCTTCCTGCACCTAGACCTCTCAAGAATGTCAAAAATCATCCCATTGCTCAAATCATAGGAGAACCAAGAGAACGAGTTAGAACTAGAAGGAAAATTGAAAATTTGGCCAATTATGCATGTTTCACCTCACAAATAGAATCCAAGAAGATAGAAGAAGCCATTAATGATGTGGATTGGTTAATACAATGCAAGAAGAACTTGGTCAATTCACAAGGAATGATGTTTGGGATTTGGTCCCTAGACCCAAGGAAACAAATGTGATTGGAACCAAATGGATATACAAGAACAAGATGGATGAGCATGTGACCATTGTTAGAAACAAGGCAAGATTGGTAGCCCAAGGGTACACACAAATCGAAGGAGTTGATTTCGATGAAACATTTGCACCCGTAGCTAGATTGGAATCCATTAGGATAATGTTTTCTATAGCTTGATTTCTCAAGTACAAGTTTTACCAAATGGACGTTAACAGTGCCTTCTTGAATGGACTTCTAAATGAAGAAGCGTATGTGGAGCAACCAAAAGGATTTGTTGATCTTAAGTTTTCGGATCATGTGTACAAATTCAAAAAGCCTTGTATGGTCTCAAGCAAATCTCAAGGGCATGGTATGAAATGTTGACTCAATTCTTGCTTGACCATTATTTTCAAAGAGGAAGTGTGGACAAAACATAGGCACGTGATGCGGATAATTTTACTTTTTCGAATATCAAACGTGGAAAAAAAAAAACGTGTGCTCACAACTCAAACTCAAAATCCATAAATGATCTTAAATCCCATTAACATCTCAAAAGGGATATAAATTCTCTACTATAAATGTTATCAAACATTCTAGAATTTATTACAACAAACGCTCAAAGAATAAAATAACAATAGCAATGTCACCAACTCAAATCAAATAAATAAATAAAATAATCAACTCAAATATGTAGGACGTCTAAAACAGCATAATAACTAAGCTCTTCCTCGGGGTCCCTCAGACCCATTCAGGTGCAACATTACCTGAAATTGTAAGGACATAAGTACAAACAATACTCAGTGAGGAAATATGCATGCTACACACTCACACACCCACGTAATAATAATATATGAAATAGAATATGAATAAGGTTATGCTATCATGTCATGCTATCAATCTCATCAGCATGGACACATTGTTTACCCAAGGATACCAATGTCATCAACATGAATACAATGCCACCCAAGGATACCAATGTCATCAACGTGAACACAATGTCTACCCAAGGACACCTCTATGGAACAGGCTGTCAAAACATCATGATCACTTGAGGGACATAGGCCACGTTTTACAAGAAAGAGATCTCCAAACAACATAGATAATCAACCTCACCTCGCATCCCTTCACCACTCTGGTGATTAAGTCAGTTCTAAGGTGATCAATATACGACTTACCAAGTTAGTACCGCCCTAGTAGGGCTCACAAATATCTAACCCTACACAATACGTCTAGCTAAGTTAGCTTCGCCCAAGTAGGAATTACAAGTAGTTAACCCTGCGCAATACGTCTTACTAAGTTAGTACCGCCCAAGTAGGGCTCACAAGTAGCTAACCCTGCGCACTACTGCACACCAAGTGTACAAAATAATGGTGAGAGCGACCTAAACCGCGAAGCATGTGAGGGGCTATACTCCTCAACGAAAACCACAACAACTGTGAGAGTAACCTCCAACGCGAAGCATGATAGGAATTATACTCCTCGACAACAACCCTAAAGGACCAAGTCCCATAGCTGACGCCACCGTTCCAATAGGGTTCCTTAAATCTAAATCATCATACTGTCACACCAATCTCCTCTAGGGAGTGAAGACTACTACTAGTGGGGCCCAAACAAGAGAAAAGTACATCATCAAGTCCTATAAACTCTTTGGGTCTCATCCCAACACTAGTATTTATCAATATCATCATGCCCATTAACACAATATCCCATACTCACTTCCTAGATAACCCCTTAGGCACACATCAGTGAGATATATGAAGGGAAGCATATTCATAATTTCATGGGAATAAACATATCATAATCACATTATGACCACAATTTAAGAATGATAGCAAGCATAGCGCATTCCATTACTTTTCATACATTCAACATAATTATCAAATTGGGTTATCCTAGGGACATAGATTACACACTAACCCTGAGATACATACATCGATTTATTTATAGATATTCTTAGTCCTTGCAATTTATTCAACCCGTCTCATGATGGTTTAACACCCTAAGTACAATTACTCTCTTTTCATAGCGTAAACCCAATTAAATTCATCAATAAATCATCTAAACCCTTCACAAGGGTCTCCAACAAATATCAAAATTTTCTATCATCATAACAAGATAATAGGCATGCTACAAATCATATAATAGGGAAATTATAACATTTCATGCATAGCATAGGACACATCCATCCTATTTATCATGCATTAAACACATCAATAACACAATACATTCCCTAAATCAATGTAATAGCATAAAACATTCATTCAGTTTGTGTAAAAATCCTCACCTCAAAAGTTACGACGTCTCGAGTTGATCTTCGGGTCGTACCTCCATGGGTTTGGGGTTCAATGCTCGAATCAATTAAAGAGAACATAATACACCCCTATTAGTTCATTGATTAAGCCAAATCAAAGCCTATGAGCAAAACCGCCAATTTTGACCCAAGATTTACCCCTAATTTAGATCAATCCCTTCAATAGAAAGGAAATCCCCAAATCTCCTCCCAAAAAAATCTCAAAAATCATGCATGTACCCATTTTCCCAAATTTACTTCCCTTCATATGGTTCCAAGTTCAAAATCAAATCAGATCTACACCCAAACAAAGTTCTATAATAAATTTCCCAATTTCTTTCATGGATTCCTCTCCTAAAAGGATTTTTTATTCATTAAAACTCCATTCTCAACCCATCCTATTCAGATCTTGAAAATTCCCTCGGGAGTTAGAACAACAAGATTGACCCTAGAGGGAGGGAGGGGAGAGAGGGGAGGGGGGGGTGTTGGTGGTTAATAGTTCAATCTAAAAACATTGGTCCTTTTTAAAATTACTTGATTGATTTGTTTAAGCGCAATAGGATATAGCAATCAAGTGAGTGTCTGTTAGCAAATGTGATTAATCAATTAACAGAAGAAAATAGCTCTAACACCACAAACACAAGGACACAAGATATATAGTGGTTCGGTTCGCCAACCTACATCCACTGTTAGGACTTGTTTAAGCTTAAGCTATCCCCTAAATTCACTATGTGAGGACTTACACCCTCACAATTAGAGTAGGGAATTCCACCTAACTCATTTGACTTGGAATTTCACCTACCACTAGTAGAACAAGAATTCCAACTATTCAATAGGCTGGGAATTCCTACCCACCACTTGTGATAGAGACGACGCTCTAGAGTTTTTTATAGTGGTTCCGGAGCAAATCCCCTTTAATCCACTTTCGGGTCACAGGTTTCAAAAACAAAATTAAAATTAAAACTAAGAAACACTTGCCTTTGAAGCTCTTTCTCGCTGATGTGTGCTTATTGAAGATCCCACCCACTGTGTGCTGACGCTCCTCCTCGTAGCCGTCGTTAGAGCAATCACAATCTCAGGGTGACAAGGAAATTGGTTTCACCACATGTTTCCTAGTTTATATCTCTCCGCTCTTTCTCACTTTCAAACTCAATCAATAGATTGATTGTTTATGATTCTAACCTCAATAGTGTTGATCATTCCTTAGAGTGTATCACTCTTTTCAGCTCAAGGAAGATAGTAAAACTGATCACCCAACACTCATATTTATAGAGGAGTCTTAACGATTTTTTCTAACTATCCAGAACCGACAGGTCGGTGGCACCGATGGGTCAGTGTTCATATTTTTTACCTTTCAACCACCCTACCATTGCACATTAAATGCACTCCCAACGGCTTTACTACTTCCCGGTTGAAATGTTTGTGTCACCGACTGGTCGACAGTTATGGCACCAAGAGGTCAGTCCCATACGAGTGTCTCGATCTGACGTAACACCATGCTGACAGTCATTTCAAGTCAGAAACCTGTCTTACTCAGAACAACCTATCGCCCTTTACAGAGGGGTCGGTTCTGGTACTCTCGATTGGTCTTGAACTACCGATATGTCTGTTTTCTCAAGAACCCATTTGAGTTCACAGTCCAGAACTCACAAGACCTTTACCGATGAGTTGTCGACTACGAGGGGTCGTTTAAGTTCATCACTAAGGAGTCGGTGCATACGAGACTCTCGGTCAGAGGCTTTCCCAGAAAGACAGTTCTTTGATTCAGAACCTCTGTCAGTCTGGCCGACCAGTCCTTGACCACTATGGGTCGATCCTGTCTCCACTGAGGGGTCAGGTGAGTAAGACTAGTCGAGCTTACGGTGAAACCAATTACATATTTCCAAGTTGGTATTCCAATTCACTGTTCAGCTTCCTCTCTAGGCTTCTTTATTGTTTTATCCATTTGTTCAACTAAGCCTAGGCATGGTCATCTCTATGGTGTGGGTACCACCTGAAGTTATCTATGGCCAAATACTTATTTTTGTGACTGTCATGATGATGAGCTTTGAACCTGGTGAAGTATGATCTCCATTCTTGATCATCTTGATACTTCAATATTCTTAGCAAGTGCTTCTTCCCGAGTCATGGAGTTGACAAACAGGGACTCGGCAAAGCCGGGGCACTAACAATCTCCCCCTTTGTCAATTTCATGACAAAACCTAGAAGCTAACTCAGTTACAAGCCCACCCTTATTACATTACATTTGAATACAAAATATTACATCAGTTACGTATTCAAATGGTACAACAAGAATATTGTCTTCACATATTCTTGATGAGCTTGTTTTAAATCATGACTTCCTGTTTAAGCATATAAGCAAGCAACAGTAGACAAATCATTAGAGGAGTTAGTCCAAAACATAAATCAAAGGACTAAACGAGATTTCCTAGCCAACAATACTACCCTAGTGTTGAGAAGATTTTCTGTAATACCCCACCCATCTCATCCCACATCGGTAGTGAGGTGGGTGGGTTAGGGTGTTAATATGAGGAAGCCCCCCTCGTCGCATGTGTGAGGCCTTTTGGGCCTTGGCCATGTGGACCAGGACCCAAAGTAAAACCGTGAGAGCATGGTCGGCCCAAAGCGGACGATATCACATTGGGAAGTTGGGGTAGGGTCATTATAAGTGGTATCAGAGCATGGTTCAACACTCGAACTGTGTGGGCCCTCTACCTCTCTGATGTGACAGAGCCGAGGACGATTCTGGTTTTAAGGGAGGTAGATTGTAATACCCCCACCCACCTCATCTCACATCGGTAGTGAGGTGGGTGGGTTGGGTATGAGGAAGTCCCCCCTCTCCCATGTGTGAGGCCTTTTGGGCATGGCCATGTGGGCAAAGGCCAAAGCAAAACCATGAGGGCATGGCGGGCCCAAAGCGATAATATCACACTGGGATGTTGGGATAGGGTCGTTACATTTTCTCCCCCAATCTTCTTGTCCATTGTCCAAGGATAGACATTCTCCCCATGTCCATTGGCTTTATCAAATTCCTCCCCTTTATGGCTCTCTTTCTAGAGGTCCAAGCACTTCGGCTTTACCATGCACTCCCCTATGACTAATGCTTACAATTTCTACTAATTTCTCTCCCATTTTGTCATACAATTGACAAAAGGTTTAGTAGATAGACATCAGTAGCATTTCCTCTATGCTTCTTGCACTTAGTGATCAACTAAATTCTGCTGCAACTCATGGTTCTCCCCACTTGGTTTAATGTACTTCCTTGTGCAACAAGGTTTATTTTCCCCTACACTAGCTAAATTCTAGTTTAGCTGATTTCTTCCATGGGACAAGCTCATTTACCTAGCTTCCTTAGAGTCTTCTCCCCATGCTCCAAGCTATCTTTTGTAGTTTCTTTGACTCATCTCCCACATGGAGTAAGCTATATTTTCTAGCTTCTCCAGTTATTTGCCCCACAAACATAACTGCCTCTAAGTTCATTTTTCTCCAAGCTTTCTATTGCTGTTTTAAATTTGTAAATCTCGTAAGCGGGCAAACCATGTATAGTATAGTGATTGAGTGCGAGGTCAAACCCAAAGGAAAATCTCAAAATATAAAAATTAAAATTAAATTTGTGTTCCTTTAAAAGATATATTTTCAAGAAGTAGAATATTTATATGAGTAATGTATCTAACTTGGAAAATCAACAAATAAGATGTGTGAATTAATTGTCCTTGAGTTAAAATGGTGAATTAAATGATAATCTTAATCATAGTCAAAATTACAAGTTATAAGATTAAAATATCATGTCTCCAATCTTTAATTGAATGAATTTTGAGAGAGTGTGTAAATACAAAGAATTAAAAGAATAACATGAATTAAAGAATTTAAAAAGAATAAAACATACAAGATTTATGTTAGAACAAAAATTATACAAGAAACATAGAATCTAACATAATTAAAAGACAAAAATTAAATTGCATGAAAATAAATGATTGAAAATAAAAGTGCAGTAACGCAAAGGTTGGTTGTTAGGAATAGACCGCTCATCACCCAAAATGTATAAACAAATACAAAACCTAGATCTGAAATTCGCGTTAATATCTGAAATGCAATTCATACTCACTATTAAAGACAAGATTCACAACTTTTAATTTAATTAATTAAAACTTAGTAATCAAGATTCAACATTTACTATCAAGATACTAACTATTGCATTTGCTCATGTTTAATTAAAGAAACAAAAGGTTCAAACTTGAAATAAAAAACAAATTATCACAAAAGAATTCTAGAACTTCGGATGTTTCAGGATTCTAAATGGATGCTTTGCATTTATTTCATGGAAGAATTCAGTACAGGCACTTATAAATTAATTACAAGAAAGAAAAAATATAAATAAAATTTACAACTATCACTATGTAAATTCGAATGGTGCTCATGTCTTCTTGTCTTTTGCTCTAGCCTTGGTCCTCTCATGCTCCAGGTCAAATTCAAATTTTACCTCTTAGGTAATGGGGTATTTATAGGTTTTTGAAAATAGATGGATGGCTTGGATTAAATCAAGTTTTAAGTTGGGAAATCAAGGGACAGGGTTGGATCTAAATGGAAATGGATGATGTAGATTTAAGTTTGGATTTTAGGGTTGCTAAAGGGAGGTCACACGAATTTGGTGTGCTTGTCGGTGGCTTGGCTTGGAGGCTAAGTCAAGGTGGAAGGAAGATAGGAAGATTATGAGAGAAAATAGGATTTGGATTGGCAATGAGAAATTCGAATTTACTATGTAGTTTTAGGGTTTGTGCATGAGATGATAAATGGATGGATGAGATTTGAAGATGCGATGATAGAATGGTGGAGATGGAAGGTAGTGATGTGCAGAGCTGACTAGGTGTGAAATTCGAATGGAAGGATGGAGTTGTGTAATATTCGTGTGTGACATGGAAGATGAGGATGAAGATGTGTGTTGGGATATTAGGAGTGTATCTAGGTAGTTTTTGGTCTATGTGCATGGAGAGGTTTTAGGTTTGCAAAAATCATGGGGATGATGATGTGTAAAATACGCATGGAGGCTAGCTTGAACCACAAGTTGTTCATTGCTTAGGGTTTTGTGAATGGAGGGCTTAGATTAAATGGGGCTTTCATCTAATGGCTCTAAGGTATTTTGGGTACAATAAATATAGGAATTGATAGGTATCTAATGGTGGGTTTAGATGCACAGGTGGATTTAAATGGATGATGAAATGCATGACCTAAATCTATTGTAATGTGTGTAAGTGATGGATACATGTTGAGGCTCTAGGGTTTCTAAGAGATGAATGAATGGATGTGATTAGATTACCTAATATCTAATGGTTAAGATGATTAATGCATGAAATGAATGTATGGATTAATAGGTGATGCATGGATGAACAGTAACCTAAGGTTAAGATGATTATGATGATGATGGATGACCTAGATCTAATGATAGATGGATGGGTGGGTTAGATTTAATGGTGGATCTATGGTTTAACCTAATTGGGTATCTGAGATAGAAGGTTAAGATCTAAGATAGAAGTTGGATGGTGTGGATGTGAAGTTAGGTTATGGATAGATGGGTTGCACTTAGGTGAATTTGAATGTGGATCCATAGAGGTCATTGGACTTGGGTTTCTGATTTGGATCTAGACCTCAACTCAGGCCCATTTGAATTGGATTTGAGAGCTTGGGCCTTAGTTGGACTGAGCTTGCATACTGGCCTGACCCAATGTGTGAAATGTGCATGGGCTAGTATGTGGCTTGGCCCATTGAAGCTTTGTGGAGCACAACATGGTTCATTTGAACTGAGTCTTGGCCAAATGACTTGAAATTTAGGATTTGGCACTTGGATTGTAGCTTTTAACATCTAGAATTAAATAATTATTCAGCGACTTTAAATCTAAAAATTATTAATTAATCTTAGACTCTCATAATTGGATCCAGATTAATTAATTTATTTGAAAATCCTAAAAAATGACATAAAATAATTATAATAATTCTAGGTCTTATTTTTAAAGCTTTAAACGTGCAATCATATGTTGGTTTAACTTGATTTTCCTAAACTTTCCATTTTTTACTATAAAAATGCAAACTATATTAACTGCATCATTAGATACAAAATTGAGGGTTAACATGTCCAATAATCAGGGGTAAAAATGTAAGACTTCGGTCCTCAACAAATACCCCCAAACTCAGATTTTGCTAGTCCTCAAGCAAAACTAAAGTTAAAAATTCTAAAGACATAAAGAAATCCTATTTAATAAATTGAAAATCCTAAACTAAACCACTTTCGTTGGTACTCTCGATTGCATTTAGCATATGCAACAAGCCTTTAAACCCCTAGATTACCCCTAGTGGATGAGTTATAGTCTCGTGAGGGCTTTTAGTGATAATACCCACAAATATCAATATATTTAAAAGGAACACAAGGATGAGAGGTCTAGACATCATACAACTTTAAATTTCATTTTACAAGGTTTATACTTGGAGTGTGTGTGTTCTTTAGCCAATATTAAGCTAGACTTCTTTTTCCAAATAGACCCAAGTTTTGTTCACACCGTTGGAAAATGCCCTTTAACTGCAAACCTCATTGGATATATCTGTCGGAAAAAATTAACACTCAGAGGTTTTCTCTCAAATATATACGAGCGGAATTTATGTATTCAAAATCAAAGTATCTCGTATATGTATTAGACAAAGACGGCTCATATCAAAGAAAATGAATGATCTCATGAATAGGTGTCACTTTCGTGAGAACGTTGAGTCAAATACCATCATTTTTCTTCCTTTATTCTCCACTTGAAACACCTTATTTAGACCTAAAATCAATATGACTTCCTTTTAGGACAAAATGTGTCTTGGGATCGGGTCAAATCAAAGAAGGATAGACGGCTCTAAAGATAAATACTTTGAATTGGTTAGAGGTCTTCATGATTTTGAATGTGGTATTTTTCCTCTATTTCTCTTTTCGGCACTTTTTTATGTATTTTCTGTTCTTTTTCACATCCTTCTTTTGGTGTCTGGATGTTTCCCTTTTTGGATGGTATTTTCTTTTCTTGTTATTTTCTTCTTGTGCCCTTGTTTTTAGAGTATCATCCCTTAATTTTTCATCTCTAAACTTTTCCAAGAATAGGTTACGGATATTTTTGATCGGTTCATACTCCTAGACTGGAGTTGGGTATGGTAGACATGGCTAGTTAATAAAACAGGCTATTTTGAAGGTTCAACTGGGGAACTATCAAGATAAAATGACCAAGTATAGGTGGGCTTTTAGGCTCAAACGATCCAAAAATGGCTTATATCACATCCTAAGTTTCAATAGGTGGTTTCCTTGTTTCAAATAAATTCCAAAAAATTTCATGTATAATAACTCAATTTTGATGGCATTCTCAATATTATGACTAAGACGAACGATAATGAGATCAACAACGACTTATTTGTGCTAGAAAAGAAAATGGAATTGACTTATAACCCTTAAAATAAAAGAATGGCTCTAAAGCTCACTTGGTTAAGTCTCCATTGGTATTCCTCTAGTGATTACTCGACTCGTGAATATTTTTTTTTTAGACTAAACTTAATATCGTTGTGTATAGGCTTTTCCAAATATAAATTCAATAAATGACTTTCTGGAAAAGTATGATATAAAGATCATTATCTAAGTATTAATGATAAAAATGTGACTATTTTTATGTCAGATTGTCAAGACGCATGCTTTTCTTAAGATAAGATTGACAATCTTTTTAAACACCAAGGACTCTCAGCCTTCGCCTACTCTTCCCTTGACAAGGTTAAGTCTGCCTATCTTTTCCTAAGAAAACAAATTTCTGTTTTTTTCTTTTGGACTAAAGACTGAAGTGTAATAACCCCTCAATACCCCCAAACTCGAATTGAACATTGTCATCGATTTTCCCAAAGCTACAGTGATCAGGTGCAAATCAGAAAATATCAGAATAGTTCTAACTGGGTTAGATGTACCTTAAAAGCACTCACAATGCAAAACCTATAAACAGACCTAATAACAAAATTCCTAAACTGACTTAATAAAAATCCTAGGCGAGACTGACTTTAACAAATTAACTAAAATCCTAGACTGACTCAATGCAAACCTAAACTAGACACTAGGGACTCAGACCAACTCAGACATAGACATGTGGGTAGTGGGTCTGGGTAAAGGAAGATGAGTGGGTGAATATGGGTAAATGAATGTCTGTGGATGGGTAAATGGGTAAATGGGTGATGGATAAATGGGTAAATGGGTAAATGGGTAGGTAAATTGATAAATGGGTTAAATGGGTAAGTGGATAAATGAGTGGATGGGTAAATGGGTGGATGGGTAAATAGGTAGATAGGTAAATGGGTTAATTTGGGTGGATCCTTTGATGGTTCTGGTGTGGGTGAAATGGTTGATTGGGTGGTGGTGATGGTGATGTGGGTGGTGATAAGGGTGGACTATTTATATCTATGACTGTGCTTGACTGAGTCCAGGACACAACGATCGATGGACTAATGGGAAGTGTAATTCAAACCAAGCGATTGGTGGAATCACCAGACCAATGAAGCATACACAGACACGATCACACACGTTCAAACAAAAATACACAAAAATGCCTAAATCTAGATTCAAATTTCTTTAAGAAAAATTAAAATTTTATTGGCTGCTAATAGGACCCTAAAATTTGTCTCTAGACTTGCTCATACTTTGTAACGCCGCGCCCTTTTTCACTCGCTTCTTCCTGTAAATTCAGAGTCTATTTTTTTTATAACAGAGTAGAGTGATAGAGCGCGGGACGTCACGACGCTAGCTATGTCCGAACTTCCAAAGTCCGACCCTTAACTGACCAACCCTATGTGCGCATGGATTCAGTCCACTAAAATGGTTCACACATAGCAATATCAATCTTGCGGAATAAATATCATAACCTGCGGAATCATAACATCAAACTTGCGGAAACATAATAGAACCAAGTTCTATTCCATTCAGATAGCAAAGTACGTCAAGTCCTTAATTATCATTCAAATACCATAATTATCAAATTTAACATCCATCCATCTAAGTTATTACATTCCAAAATCTAAATACTCAAATACAAGTTCATGAGTAATTTTATTCAAAACGTATAAAATAAGTCTTCCAAACTTCTATGCCTGGCCCGTCTTACGTTCATCATTCCCCTGATTACCTGTATCATCAACTAGGGTAGAAGTAGGGCGTTAGAACAACGCGCCCAGTAGGTATTCCAGTTACGGCTAACACATGGTTAGTGCAAAACATATATAATAATATCGTAATGTCAAAACCATATAAAATCCATGCCATGCAATGATGACAAATGCAATGAGTCCCACCCATCACATGTACATAAATGTACCCACCACATAGGTCTTCCGGACGCCCCGGCGGAGTGTGGACCCTCCAGTTTCTTCTTGATGGAAAAACACATCAAGGTACACCACATAGGCTTTTCGGACGCCTCGACCGAGTGTGGACCCTCCGGTTACCAAATCCTTCACCCCATGCCATGCATGAGATGCCAATGAAACACATGCTATTTTATAACATAAACATAGCATTAAAAATCATATTTAAAACATATGTTATTTCCTCATATAAAGATAGCATTTAAAATCACAATTTAAATCATATCCTTTGCAGTATACATTCATCAAAATAAGATAAGGTACAATGTATATAAACCCATGGTTTTCAAAGAGGTGGAATCCTACCAAAGACCGTTAACGCGTGCTTGCGTCTTTCGTCCAAGAATCGATCACTGATCGTGCACCGCTTGCGAGATCCCGTTACCTTATAATATAATAATAAATCAACACCGAGTCCTACTTGATTTGTAATGTTTAAATCCAAAAACCACACCTGTGAGGTTCGGCCATACCTATGGCCGAGCCTCACCCTTTTTGTTCATTTATTCCATTAATTACCAAAATGCCATTGGTTTTGTCATTCATTTAAATCTACCATAATTAGACCCTATAAATTTCCTTAACCAAACAAGTCCATCAAACACAACTCATGGGGTTCGGCCATACACCATGGCCGAACCCATGATCCTCCACTTTGGCATGTAATTACCATTTTGCCACTACCTTCATCAATAATTCATAACACATGTTTGTATCCTTCCCTTTATTTAAAAATACACAAAACATAACTCATAAAATAGTTTCATAATTCTATTCATCAATCAGCCCTTAACCATGACTTAAAATGCCATTTGATCCCTTAATTTGGACCATGGGGTTCGGCCATACACCTTGGCCGAACCCTATGGTGTATAGTTTCCAATTATAACATTAACACTCCATACTTAAAAAGTTTCCTATTTTAGATTTCCTTAATTAGAAGGTTCTTAAATTAAAACTTTCTAATTTAGTTTCCACCTTCCAAAAATAGAACTTTTCCCTTTTTAATCTCCTCCTTCTATTTTTAGAAACTTACTTAATAAACAACCTTCTATAGATACAAAGGTTTCCAAAAATAAACCCTAGTGGGGTTCGGCCATACACCATGGCCGAACCTCACTCATGGCAACCAATCCATTCATTCTTAATTAGAAAATTGCCATACATGGCCAATCCTTCCATAAATAGGAAGTTTCCAAATTAAACTCCACCTTTCCATAATTGGAAGGTTTCCTTATTTATTTTCCATGGTCTATAATTAGTTACTTTCTAATTCCAATGTCCACTTTCCAAGAATAGAAACTTTCCCCTTTTAAACTCTTCTTTCTATATTTAGAAGGTTTACAAATTTAGAAAGTTTCCATGATAGTCATCTAACCTTCCAAAATAGTAACCCTCTCCATGGGGTTCGGCCATACACCATGGCCAAACCCTATGGTTCATGATCTTGACCCTTATTTCAGTCCATTAAAATTCAACAATAGTAATTACATAATTCCATACTTATTTCCATAAATAAATCCTAGTGGGGTTCGGCCGTGCACCATGGCCGAACCTCACTCTTAGAATTAATCCATACATTGGTGAGTTTCCAATTTTTATGATGCATCCTCAATCTTATTTGGTGGGGTTCGGCCATACACCATGGCCAACCCTCACCCCCCTTTCTTTTTTTTTTTTATCAATCCTCCATGATCTTCATTTAAAATTCACCATTAATCTTCCATCAAAATGTAACACATTCCTTTAAATTTAATAAATCGGTCCTCATGATTTAAAGTCTAAGAAGCCTCAAATCCATATAAATATTTGGCGGGGTTCGGCCATACACCATGGCCGAACCTCACTCATTCTTTTCTATTCTTATGATTGATCAACCTTTCCAAATTATCATGATCATCTTTGATCTTGTTCTATGGTTTTCATTCTACATATCCCAACAAACTAAATCAAATGTTTCCACGGGGTTCGGCCATGCACTATGGCCGAACCCTATGGCTCTTCCTTTCCATTAAAATTATCAAACTCAACTCCAATCTTCTTCCATGGGGTTCGGCCAAACACCATGGCCAAACCCTATGGTTCTTTATTTCAAACCTAATTATCAAATAAGAATACTAACCGGCCTTTGCTCTTCCAATCTTTCTTTTTTCCTTAGCCTCTTTCTTCTTCTTCTTGATCTTTCTCTTCCAATCTTATTCTTCCTTGCTCTTTGGCGTGAGAGAGAACTTGAGAGAGGGAGAGAAAGAAATAAAACTCGGCAATCAAGAGTGTAAAACCGTGTGCCCTTCCTTGCTTCTCCTTTTATTACTACCTCTTAATCCCAAGTTAGAAGGTGCTAATGCCGTGTACTCCTATGTTTAATTTAGACATTGTCGACCCTTGTTGCCTCTTTTAAAACCTTTCCTTGGTCCATATTTAGAAATTCCTTAAGATATCCAACACCTTAGGCCGTCACCCCTTGTGTTATTATTAAGTTAGAATGGCCGACCTTCCCACTTTGGTATGTTACCCATGGCCATGATCAATTATTTATTTACTTTGACAACTTCTTTATTTAATACTTAGACCATATGCACAAACATGGATTGCCTATCTTTAAATTTCGGCCAAGACAATCTATATTAATCCTCTCCATGCGCATAATCATGAATTGCACTACTAAATTAATTTCAGTCCCATTTAATTTATTGGAACTAATTCCACAATCAATTGGGTCTTAATTGGGTCGTGGCCCAATTCTTAACCCATCTGTGATCCATATTTAAAATTCACAAATTTAAAATGGATATTTTCATAAAAATAATAAATTGAAAATCCGAGGTGTTACATACTTTTCTCTCCAAATAATCTAAGTCTCCAATGAGAGTTTAACCACAAGATGGCCAGGTAAGTTCCTAGGTAAGTGGGGGACCACACGGTGTCTCGTCTTAGCTTATCCTTAGATGATGTTCGACCGCATGTCTTTGTGACAGAACTAACCTTATATACCATTCTTGAAGATAAACTATTCAGTTGGTTACAAAAATTTATTTAGATTGAAAAGGTTTCTAATGAGCATGAAACCCTAAAAATCTAGCCTAATGGTTCCTTAATTGATTTTATTAGGAGATGCTATGAACCATTTTACTATCTTATTTTCCTAGATATTGTGAATGAAATCCTAAATCTAACAATGCAATACTCAAAACAAATATGCAAACAATAAGCAAACAATCAAATCTAATGCATGAAACTAGCAACCTAAATGCATGATCAAATTAAATATGTAATATTTTTTTTATGCAAAATAAATGCAAAACACCCTAAATAAAATATATATGAATGCATGGAAAAATAAAAATTAAAAATTAAAGAAAATGAGGTTAGGCACTTACCTTGGCCTATAGTGCTTTCCTACCAGAAATTTTTATTGCGCAATTCAAAATCCCTGTACAATGAAATACCACAAAACAAAGTGAGGATTCTGACTCTCATAAAGAATGCATGAAACCTAATCTAAATGTCGTTTTCCTATAACTAGAATTAAAGAAGGAGATGCAATATTTACAATCTATAAACAAGAATTTTAAAATATGATAAAATTATGGAAATTAAATCAAAGTACACCACATTAAAAATTTATTCCATTATTCCAAAGATTTGACATCTTATTTTGAAGATTTCTTAAGTTAGATAAAAGTCATAAAATTTTAGGAAACTTCTAAGTTTGGAAATTTTGCTAAAATTGGAAGGTTTCAAAAAATAGATCAATTACCAAAAATAGATTTTTCTAAAACAGAAAAATTTTCCAAAAATAAACTGATTCAAATTATTGAGATTTTCAAGTATTTCTTATTTGAGGTAATTGTCCAAAAATAGAAAAAGTTTCCATTTTTAATGAGTTGCCAAAAATAGAACTTTCCAAAAATAACACTTTTTCTAAAAATAATTAATTTTTAAAGATAAGACAATTTAATTTTATGATTTTCCCCGACAATGGCACCAAAAACTTGTTGATGTTTTAAATTTATAAATCTCGCAAGCGTACGAACCATGTATAGTATAGCGATTGAGTGCGACGTCGAACCCAAAAAGAAAATCTCAAAATATATGAATTAAAATTAAATTTGTGCTCCTTTAAAAAGAATTATTTTTAGGGAATAAAACCTTTATTTGAGTCATGTACCTAACTTGGAAAATCAGCAAATAAGATAAGTGAATTAATTTTCCTTGAATTAAAATGGTGAATTAAATGATAATCTTAATCATGATCAAAATTACAAGTTATAAGAATAAAATACCACATCCCCAATCTTTAATTGAATGAATTTTGAGAGAGAGAGAGTATAATTTTAAAGAATTAAAAGAATAAAATAATAACATGAATTAAAGAATTTAAAAAGAATAAAACGTACAAGATTTAGGTTAGAACAAAAATTATACAACAAACATAGAGCCTAACATGATTAAAAGATAGAAATAAAATTGCAAGAAAATAAATAACTGAAAAATAAAAGTGCAGCAACGTAAAGGTTGGTTGTTTGGAATAGACCGCTCATCGCCCAAAATGTGTAATCAAATACAAAGATAGATCTGAAATTCATGTAAGGATCTGAAATGCAATTCATACTCACTAATAAAGAACAGATTCACAACTTTTAATTTAACTAATTAAACCATAGTAATCAATATTCAACATTTACAATCAAGATCCTAATTATTGTATTTTCTCATGTTTAATTAAAGAAACGAAAATTATACAACAAACATTTGCTCAGTACAAGCACTTATAAATTAATTACAAGAAAGAAAAAATATAAATAAAATTTACAACTCTCACTATGTAAATTTGAATGGTGCTCCTGTCTTCTTGTCTTTTGCTCCAGCCTTGGTCCTTTCAAGCTCCAGGTCAAATTCGAATTTACCTCTTGGGTAATGGGGTATTTATAGATTTTTGAAAATAGATGAATGGCTTGGATTAAATCAAGTTTTAAGTTGGGAAATCAAGGGACTGGGTTGGATCTAATTGGGAATGGATGATGGATATTTAAGTTTGGATTTTAGGGTTGCTAAAGGGAGGTCAAACTAATTTGGTACATACTTAGTCCTCGGGTGTCCCTTCACCTAAAGCTTACATTTGATTTACAATGTCGCTTACCTTGGAATAAAAATCCAAGAAGACTTCATCCTCCCTCATTTTAATAGTATCAAACTGATTCTGGAGGATCTGAAACTTTGGACCTCTTGGCTATTGAGGTGCCTTTATGGGTTCTCTCTAAAACTTCCCATGCTTCATTTGCAGTTTTACAAGGTCATGATCCTGCCTGTACTCACTATCAGAAACTGTACAGTTAAGGGCATTCATGGCTTTTTCAGTTAGCTATCTGAGCAGCTTTCTCAACAAGGGGCCAAAAGGCATAGGGTTAGGTGTCATCAACACGGTTGAATGTGGTTCTTATCATCTTTTCTTCCATGGGTTCCTGCCATCCAGTTTTTACTAATATCTCATAGCCGTCGAATCTATGAAAACAAAAAAATTCTCATTTTAGCCTTCCATGAGGCATAGTTTGTTCCATCGAGATAAGGAGGTTTGGATATTCCATGACTTTCTCCCATAGTGTTCTAGCATGGATATACTCGAATGGTTAAATTCTTGTATGGAGCACTAAGGCTTTGATACCAATTGAAAGTTCCTTTGGGAGCTAGAACAATACTATTGACCCTAGAGGCAGGGGTGAATAGGTTAATCTAACAACCTGTGGTCATTTTTAAAATTACTTGATTGATTTGTTTAAGCGCAGCGGATATAGCAATCAAGTGAGTGTGTATTAGCAAATGTGATTAATTAATCAACAAAAGAAAATAGCTCTAACACTACAAAGCACAAGGACACAAGATATATAGTGGTTCGGTTCACCAACCTATATCCACTCTTAGAAGTAGCTCAACCTTGAGCTATCCCCAAATTCACTATGTGGGGACTTACACTCTCACAATTAGAGTATGAATTCCACCTCACTCAATCAGCTGAGAATTTCACACACCACTGTAGAATAGGAATTTCACCTATCCAATCTGCTGGGAATTTCCATCCAGTGTGCCAGAGACGACGCTCTAGAGTTTTTATAGTGGTTCCGGAGAAAATCCCCCTTAATCCACTTTCGGGTCAAAGGTTTTCAAAATAAAATTAAAACCAAGAAGCACTTGTCTTTGAAGCTCTTTCTCGCTGATGTGTGTTTCCTGAAGTTCCCACCCACTATGTGCCGACCATCCTACTCGTAGCCAGTCGTAGAGCAATCACAATCTCATGGTGACAAGGAAACAGGTTTCACCACAGGTTTCCTAGTTTATGTCTCTCCACTCTTTCTCACTTTCAAACTCAATCAACAGATTGATTGTTTATGATTTTTCTTTCCTCCTCTCTTTCTCACTTTCAAACTTAATCAATAGATTGGTTGTTTATGATTCTCACTTCAAGAGTGTTGATCATTCCTTATAGTGTATCACTCTTTTCAGCTCAAGGAAGATAGTAAAACTATCACCCAACACTCATATTTATAAGGAAGTCTTAACGGTTTTTTCTGACTGTCCAGAACCGACAAGTCAGTGGCACCAGTGGGTCGGTGTTCATATTTATTACCGTTCAACCACCTAACCATTGAACATTAAATGCACTCCCAACGGCTTTATTATTTCCCGGTCGAGATGTCGTTGTCACCAATGGGTCGACAATTATGGCACCGAGAGGTCGGTCCATACGAGTACCTCGATCTGGGAAAACACCATGCTGACAGTCGTTTCAAGTTAGAAACCTATCTTACCCAGAACGACCTATCGCCCTTTACTAAAGGGTTGGTCCTGGTACTCTAGATTGGTCTTGATCTACAGATACGTCTGTTTTCTCGATAGCCCATTTGAGTTCACAGTCCAAAACTCACATGACCTTTACCGATGAGTCGTCGACCACGAGGGGTCGTTTAAGTTCATCACCGGCGAGTCGGTGCATACGAGACTCTTAGTCAGAGGCTTTCCTAGAATGACAGTTCTTTAATCCAAAACCTCTGTCAATCTGGTTGACCAGTCCTTGACCATGATGGGTCGATCATGTCTCCACCGAGGGGTTGGTGAGTACAACTGGTCGAGCTGACAGTGAAATCAATTACATATTTCCAACTGGGTTCCAATTCACTGTCAGCTTCCTCTCTAGGCTTCTTTATGCTTTTACCATTTGTTCAACTAAGCCTAGGCATGGTCACTCTAAGGTGTGGGTACTACCTAAAGTCATCTATGGCCAAATACTTATTTTTGTGGTTGCCATGACAATGAACGTTGAACCTTGTTGGAGCATGATCTTCATTCTTGATCATCTTGAGTCTTCAAGCTTCTTAGCAACTTCTTCTTCCCGAGTAATGGAATTGACAAACAGGGACTCAGCAAAATCGGGGCACTAATAGATCTCATAAAAGAAGAAGAAATGGGAGAGAAGGATCACAAATATTACCTTTAAGGGAGAAGGAATCGTGCAAAAGTGTGCTCCAAGCGTAGGAAATCTAAATCTAAAGCCTTTAGTGGGTGAAAATCAATAGAGGGAAGGTAAAAGAGGCAAGGGTTTGCTGTTAGAGAATAAGGGTTAGCTTTTTGGAAGAGAAAGGAGGTGAAATAAGCCTAGTTTCGTGCAAACATAGACTTATTTACTGGACTTAATATTTTAATATTATTATTATTTTGGAAGGGTTAGGCCATTACAATCCATCTCCATTAAAAGAAATTTCCTCCTCAAAATTTGAATCACCAAAATAAAACATACTTGGAAGATCAAATAGATGCGGGTACAACTCCCGTGTCGCTGACTCGAGCTCCCAAGTGGTATTCTCAGCTCTGCAGGTGCTTCCACTCAACCTTGACCAATGGAATAGTCGACCTATGGTGTTTCTTGAAACCAGTTCCTAGAAATCTTGATGGGACCTTCCTTGAACATCACATCTTCATCGAGCTCTACATCTTCCCAATTGACCACATGAGAAGGATCAGGTTAATACTTCTGGAGCATCGACACGTGAAACACGTTGTCGATTCAGGGCGAGCTGTGGCGGCAAAGCTAGCCGATAAGTGTTGAATGTGAAAATTAAGCTAGGTTTTAAATTTATAATCTCGCAAGAGTACTAACCATTCAATAGTCTACCATATGAGTGAGAGGTCGAACCCACAAGAAATCATAAAATATATGTTTAAATTAAATTAGCACCTTTAAAATGATGTAATCTTGAGAAACATGAATTAACTTAGATTTGAAATAAAGTAAATTTAGTTGGAAAAATCAAATGAACATCAAACTTTATTTAACTTGTGAATCTCCTCATTTTAATTCATTTTATTTTTAAAGTGGTGAATCATGAATATGTAGTCTCATCTTTAATTAAAGTTGCAAAGTTCAAGATTAGAATAGTATAATTACAATCCTAGTTAAAGAATCTTTTGGTGAGGGATTGATTTGTTACATGAATTAAATAAGTAAAGAATGAACATATAAGAAATAAAATAAAAACATAAATTGAACATCTTTTATACAACATACATACAATGTGACTAATGTAATTAAAGACGGGAAATAAATTGACAAAGAAATTAAATGACAGAATAAATAAATGCATTATTTAAAGGTGGTTATGGAATTATTCTCTCATCGCCCAAAATGAATAAATAGATAAGAAACCTAGATCTGAAATTCAATGCATAGAATTCAAGAAGTTGATTTACACCATTTAATTAAAATTGATAGACTTTTATTAATTAAAGTTTTGGTTCTAAGCTTCAACATTCACAACCTAAGACTTTAACTAAACAAAGAATGCAAATTATAAATTAAAGAAAGCATAAAGACATCTTGAATAATCAGACTTTTCAGGATTCAAAAATATACATTTCTTATTTATTAAATGAAAGATTCAAGTACAAGAGTTTGAATAAATTACATGAAAGACAATAAAATAATTCCTTACTTGTAAAATTCGTGTATGCTCCTTGTCTTCACTGTATTTTCCTATCTCTAGGTCCATTTGAGCTCCTAGGTCAAGTTCTAATTTTGGCTTTGGGGTAGTGGTGTATTTATAGGCTCAGGGTTGGAATGGACGACTGAGATTTAATCTTGGTTTGAGTGATTAACTAGTGGCTTGGATTGGATCTCATTGGAATTGGGATGGTTGGGATTTTAAGTTGCAAATGGTTAGGGTTTGACATGGTGTACATGAATTTTGGGATGTGTAGGTGGCTTGGAGTGGAGTGCTAGCAAGGAGAGAGAGATTTTAGGAATTGGATTTGGGAAGGTGAATTTCGAATTTGGCTATTTAGGATTAGGGTTTGTTTAATGCAATGATAAATGAATGGATGGATGGATGATAATGAGATGATGTGACGGATTGACTAGGTGTGAAATTCGAATGGGGTGGATTTGGATTGTGAAAATCATGTGTGACATGGAAGATTAGGGTGATGAGGTGTGTATGGATCTTAGGAGTGTATCTAGATGATTTTTGATCTAAGTGCATGGAGAGGTTTTAGGTGCTAAAATCATGTGGATTGTGTATTGAATGGATAGGGTGTTGACAGGACATAGGCGAATGGAGGCTAGGTTGAGCTCCAAGTTGTTATAACTTAGGGTTTGGTGAATGGATGGCTAAAATTGGTTTGGGTTAAATCTAATGGTTCTCGGTTTAATAGGTAAAAGCAAATTATAAAAATGGTAAGGTGTCTATTGGAGGGTTTGGATTCAAAGGTAGAGATGGATAGATGATATGATGAATGGCCTAGATCTAGTGCAAATTATATATGTGATGGATGAATGTGGAGGCTCTACAGTTTTCCTAATGATGTGGATGGTTGTGATGAAAATGTCTTCAAATCTAATGGCTTAAATGATTGATGGATGATCTAATTGGATAGATGAATAGGTGATGCATGGATGGATGTAATCCTAAGGTAAATCTAGATGATGATTAGGTTGGATATGAAATTGGTATGGAATACAGAGGGAATTAGGGGTATGGATTTTGGCCACGATTAATTGGGTATGGACTTGGGTGAAATTTGAACATGATCCATGGTGCATTTGGACTTTGGACTTGGACCTCAACTCATGGACTTCATCTTAGGCTCACTTGACTTCACTTGACTTGGGCTTGAACTTGGATTGAGAAATTTGGCCTTTGTTGGACTTTGGAGTGCACATTTGCCTGGCCCAATTGTGTGAAATACGCATGGAGAGCTTGTGGCCTGGCTCAATGCTGGTGTGTGGAGCTGAGTGTTGATGTTTTAAATTTGTAATTCTCGTAAGCACACGAACCATGTATAGTATAGCGATTGAGTACGAGGTCGAACCCAAAGGAAAATCTCAAAATATATTAAAAATAGTTATTTTCAAGAAGTAGAATCTTCATATGAGTCATGTATCTAACTTGAAAAACCAGCAAATAAGATGTATGAATTAATTGTCCTTGATTTAAAATGGTGAATTAAATGATAATCTTAATCATAGTCAAAATTATAAGTTATAAGATTCTAAGTACCACATCTTCCTATCTTTAATTGAACTGGATTGTTGAGAGAGAGTGATTAAAGAGAAACTAAAAAGTTAAAGAATGAATTAAAGAATTAAATTATACAAGATTTGGGTTAAGACAACTATTGCTACAACAAACATGAGATTTAACACAATTAAAAGGCAGAAATTAAATTGCATGAAAATTAATGACTGAAATTAAATGTGCAGTAACAGAAATGTTGGTTGTTTGGAATAGACCGTTCATCACCCAAGATGTGTAAACAAAGTACAGGCCTAGATCTGAAATTCACGTAAAGATCTAAAATACAATTCATATTTATTATTAAAACAAGATTCACAACTTTTAATTTAATTAATCAAAACCTATAGTAATCATGATTCAAGTCTTACAATCAAGATCCTAACTATTGTATATGCTCATATTCAATCAAATAAATAAAAGTTGTGTTCTTGAAATTAAAAAGAAAATAATCGTGAAAGTATTTTAGAAATTGGATGTTCCAGGGTTCTAAATGAATGCTTTACTTTATTAAATGGAAGAATTAAAGTACAAGGCTTTATAAATTAATATGAAGAAGGAGAACATAAAAAGATAAAATCTCCACTCTCACTTGTATATTCGCATGGTGCTCCTTATCTTCTTGTCTTTTGTTCTAGCCTTTAGTCCTCTTGAATTCCGAGATCATATTCGAATTTTACCCTTGGGGTAATGGGGTATTTATAGGTTTTGAAAAGAGATAGATGACTTGGATTAAATCCAGATTTAAGGTGGGAAATCAAAGGACTGGATTGGATCTAAATGGGAATGGATAATGGGGATTTAAGCTTGGATTTTAGGGTTGCACAAGGTATAAAATTCAAATAGATTGGAATGGGGTTGAGAAAATCGTGTGGGATAATCGGGGATTGGATGGTGAGGTGTGTTTGGATCTTAGGAATGTATCTAAATGGTTTTTAGTCTAAGTACATGGAGAAGTTTTAGGCTTGCAAAAATCAACGGATGATGAGATGTGAAATGAGCATGGAGGGCTAGCTTGAACTACAAATTGTTCATAGCTTAGGGATTTATGAATGGAGGGCTTAGATTAAATGAGTTTTGATCTAATGGCTCTAAGGTATTTTGGGTAAAATAATTATAGGAATGGGTAGATGGTTGATGGAGGATTTAGATGCATAGGTGGACCTAAATGGATGATGAAATGCATGACCTAAATCTAAGGTAATGTGTTTATGTGATGGATGCATGTGGAGGCTCTAGGGTTTCTAAGAGATGAATGAATGGATGTAATTGGATTACCTAATATCTAATGGCTAAGATGCTCAATGCATGAAATGAATGCAAGGATTAATAGGTGATGCATGTTTGAATACTAATCTAAGGTTAAGATGATCATGATGATGATGGATGACCTAGATCTAATGATAAATAAATGGATGTGTTAGATTTGATGGTGGATCTAAGGTTTGACCTAATTTGGTATGTTAAATGGAAGGTTAAGATCTAAGATGGAAGTTGGATGGTGTGGATGTCAAGTTGGGTTATGGATTTTGGACATAGGTAGGTGGGTTGGACTTAGGTGAAATTCAAACATGGACCATGGAGTTGACTTGGGCTTGGATTTGGATCTAGACCTCAACTTAGGACCCATTTGAATTGGATTTGTTAGCTTGGGCCTTAGTTGGACTAAGCTTGCATACTGGCCTTGCCCAAAGTAGTGAAATGCGCATGGGCTTGCATGTAATTTGGCCCATTGAAGCTTTGTGGAGCATAGCTTGGCCCATTGAAGCTTTGTGGAGCATAGCTTGGCCCATTTGAACTGAGTCTTCGCCCATTGACTTGAAATTCAGACTTTGGCACTTGGATTGCAGTTTTTAACCTCTAGAAAATTATTCAACCACTTTAAATCTAAAAATTATTAATTAATCATAGACTCTCATAACTGGATCTAGATTAATTAATTTACATGAAAATCTTAGAAAGTGGCATAAAATAATTAAAATAATTCTAGTTATTCTCTTTAAAGCTGTAAACTTGCAATCTTCTGTTGTTTTAACTTGATTTTCCTGAACTTTTCATTTTTTGCTTCAAAACTAACAAACTACATTAAATGCATCATTTTATACAAAATTGAGGATTAACTGGCCCAATAATCAGGGGTAAAGATGTAAGATTTCAGTGCTCAACAAATACCCCCAAACTCAGGTTTTGCTAGTCCTCGAGCAAAAATAAAGCTAAAAATTCTAAAGACACAGAAATCCTATTCTAGACCAACTGAATAAATTGAAAGTCCTAAAATAAACCACTTTCGCTGGTAATCTCGATTGCATTTACCGTATCAACAAGCTTTTAAACCCCTAGGTTACACCTAGTTGACGAGTTATAGTCTCGTGTGGGCTTTCAGTGATAATACCCACAAATACCAACATATTTAACAGGAACACAAGGATGAGAGGTCTTGACATCATACAACTCTACATTTCAATTTACAAGGTTTATACTTGGAATGTGGCATGTGCTTAGACAATATTGAGGTAGACTTTTTTTTTCCAAATAGACCCAAGTTTTGTTCACACTGGTGGAAAATACACTTCGACTGCAAACCTCACTGGATATATCTCTCAGAAAAAATTAACACTCAGAGGTTTGGGTTCATTTTCTCTCAAGGTATATGTGAGCAGAATTTATGTGTTCAAAATCAAAATATATCACATATGTATTAACATAGATGGCTTAATTTCAAAGAGAATGAATGATCTCATGAATATGTGCCACTTTCTTGAGAACGTTGAGTCAAATACCATCATTTTTCTTCCTTTATTCTCTACATGAAACACTTTATTTAGACCTAAGATCAATAGGGCTTCCTGTTAGGACGAAATGTGGCTTGGGATCGGGTTAAATTAATGAAGGATAAACGGCTCTAAAGATAAGTACTTTGAATTGGTTAGAGGTATTCATGATTTTGAATGTGATATTTTTCCTCTATTTCTCCTTTCGGCACTTCTCTAAGTATTTTCTATTCTTTTTTTCTTAATTTTCTTGTGCTTTTGTTTTTAGAGTACCATCCCTTAATTTCTCATCTCTAACCTTTTCTAAGAATAGGTCATGGATATTTTTTATTGGCTCATACTCTTGAATTGGAGTTAGGTATGGTAGACATTGCTGGTCAATAAAATAGGCTATATAAGGGTCAACTGGGGAACTATCAAGATAACATGACCAAAAATAGGTAGGCTTTTAGACTCAAACGATCCAAAAATGGCCTAAATCATATCCTAAGCTTCACAAGATGGTTTCTTTCTTTCAAATAAATTTAAAAATAAATTCAAGTATAATAACTCAATTTTGATGGCGTTCTCTGTAATATGACCAAAATGAAGAATAATGAGATCAACAACGACTTATTTGCGCTACCAAAGAAAATGAAATTGACTTATAACCCTCAGAAGAAAATAATGGCTCTAAAACTCACTTGGTTAAGTCTCCACTAGCATTCCTCTAGCAATTACTCAACTCGTGAATATTTTTCTTTTTCAGACTAAACTTAAAAGTCTTTCTGGAAAAGTATGATATAAAGATCTTATCTAAGTATTAATATTTAAAATGTGACACTTTACATTAGATTGTCAAGATGCATGCTTTTCTCAAGTTAAGATTGACAGTCATTTTAAGCACCAAGGAGTCTCAACCTTCGCCTACTCTTCCCTTGAAAAAGTTAAGTCTGTTTATCTTTTCCTAAGAAAACAATTTTTTTTTACCTACTGAAGTAACCATCAATACTCCCAAACTCGAATTCAACATTGTCCTCAACGTTCCCTAATCTACAGTGATGAGGTGCAAATCATAAAATATTGGAACAGTTCTAATTGGGTTTAGATGTACCTTAAAGGGCTCACAACGCGAAACTTATAAACAGACCTAATAACAAAATTCCTAAACTGACTTAATAAAAAACCTACACTAGACTGACTGTAACAAATTAACTAAAATCCTAGACTGACTCAATGCAAACCTAAACTAGACACTAAGGACTCAGACCAACTCAGACATAGACAGGTGGGTCTGGGTGAAGGGAGATGAGTGAGTGAATATGGGTAAACGAGTGTGGGTGGATAAATGGGTAAATGGGTCTTTGGGTAAATGGATAAATGGGTAAATGGGTAAATGTGTGGATGGGCAAATGGGTGAATGGGTAAATGTAACACCCCGGTTTTCCAAGTTATGAATGTTTACGGATTTGCCATTTAAATTGTGAACTAACGTATATGGACCTTAGATAGGTAAGGTGTTGGGTCAATGGCCCAATTAGGACCCAACGGTTATTGTTTAAGATTCAATTTAAAATAAATGGGTAAGATGTGTTTAATTGGGTCAAGGTTGTTATTTGGGTCAAAATGCTAAATTGGGACCCTAATGGGTCATGGTTAACTTGGATGACCACCAAGTTAGTTCAACTTAAATTAAATAGGGTTGAATTAAAAGGGTATGCAAGATATCTAAGAATAAATTAAAAGATTATTTGGCCGTGTATGTGAGGTATGAGGATATAGTGTCAACGAATGGAAGATATGGATGACTAGATTTTAGGTGTCTTTAAGTTGAACAAGGATTGCCAAGATAGGCTACACGCATGGATAAGATGGGATATTGTTTTAGCCCAACATAATCAATAAAGAATATGTCTAATTAAATTAAGAGGACTCTCCAAAATAAGAAAGGTGTACACGGCATTAACAATGGCTAATTTAAAGGGGTCATGGCACATTCTAAGAGGGAAAGAAGAATCCAAAGAGGCAAGACAAGAATAGAAGATAGAATGGGATGGGCAAGTGGTGAATGCGCCTACAACAAGGATAGAAATTGTTGTTTTCGGTAATACACGGCATTAGGCATTGGCTAAGATAAAAGGTCTTGGTACCTTTAAATTATCATAAAATGGAAGAGGCAACAAGGAAGGGGCGCACAAAGGGAAGTATTTATCTTAGCACCTTCTAATATTGGATATTGCCGTGTGGGAGTATTATAGAAGAGAAGCATTACCAATTGCTATCTTGATACCTTCTAAATTGGGACAAGTTGTAAGTAATATAAGGAGAGAAGGAGAGGGCGCACGACATTCACATTGCATTCAAAGAGAGGCAGCAGCAAGCACAAGAACAGCCAATCGAGTGAAAGATCTAGGAGGATAAAAGGCTAACGAAAGAAGAAGATTGGAAGAGCAAGATCAACCGACGGAAAACCGGAGGAGTCGCGGAACCGGTAAGTGGTTTAGATGTTTTTGTTTAAGAAAAGAACCATAGGGTTCGGCCATGGTGTATGGCCGAACCCCATGGAAGAGAATTGGGAAGGATTATGGTTTAATTTAATGGAAAGAAAGAACCATAGGGTTCGGCTATAGTGCATGGCCGAACCCCATGGAAGGTTGTTGGTTAATTTTAAATGGGAGTTTGATGTTAATGGTATATGATTTTTGAAGGCAGTGAATGAAGACCATGGAATAAGATGAACCACATGGTCCGAACCCCATGGAAAGGATATTAATAAATTTATATAGTTTTAATTGGATGTATGGTTGATGGGTTTTGGATACATGGAATATTATTGATAAATTTTAAAGAGAGGATCTTGAACCATAGGGTTCGGCCATGGTGTATGGCCGATGGAAGTTGTCATTAATTTTAGAAGGGTGTTAATGGATGATTTTGTGAAGATTCCTAGACCATGGGTTCGGCCATGAGGTATGGCCGACCCCATAAATAATTATGGAATTATGTCTATGTATCATAGTTAAATAATGTTCAAAAAGAAATTAAAGAACCATAGGGTTCGGCCATGGTGTATGGCCGAACCCCATGGAGTTGGATTGGTATTTTATTGAATGTAAATTTAGAAAGTTTCTATTTAATGGCTTTCTAATTATGGAGTTGGATATTAATTTAGAAAGGATCTAAGCATGGTGATTAAAATAGAGGGTGGAGATTAAATTTGGAAACCTTCTAATTATGGAAGGATAGATGCTAAGTTGGAAACTTTCTAATTATGGAAGTTGTATATTAAATTTAGGAAGTTTCTATTTATGAACCAACTAAGGGATCATATGGGTTTTATGGATCGGTTTTGGACATAAACCTAAGGATGGCAAAGATGTAAATATATGCTACATGGCCGAACCCCATGAACCAACTTTAATGAGTCACTCATTGGTGGACCACGTTTGGATTAAGGAATCGGTTATTAATCATTTTGAAGGGTTAATTGGAGTGTTATGCATGATTAAATGAATGAAAGGATCTATGCTTGGAATCTAAACATAAGTTGTTGAAGGCAATGGCAAAGTTGTAAATACATGCCAAAATGAAGGATCATGGGTTCGGCCATGGTGTATGGCCGAACCCCATGAGGTTTCTTTTATGGACTTGATTGGTTAAGGAATTTATATAGGGTCTAGATATGGTAGATTTAAATGAATGGAGGTAATGGCAATTTTGTAAATATCGCCTAAAATTGAAAGATCATGGGTTCGGCCATGGTGTATGGCCGAACCCCATGAACTTGTTAATGGGCCAATTGTGGGCCTTTGTATAATTTAAATGAATGGTTTACCAAACCAAGGGATGAGGGGTTTTGTTTTATGAATTATGAACCAATCATGAAATAATGTTATGGATGGGTTTTGGACATAAACCTAAGGTAATGGCATTTTGGTAATTAAGTGAAAATAAGGGACCATGGGTTCGGCCATGGTGTATGGCCGAACCCCATGGGGAATGTTTGCTGAACTTAATGTTTGATATATCTTAGATGATTAATTGGGTTATCATCAGATTAATGCATAAAAAATGGCAAGAATGGCATTATTGTAAATATGGTAAAAAATGAAAGACCATGGGTTCGGCCATGGTGTATGGCCGAACCCCATGAGGATTGTGTTTATGGACTTAAACATTATTGTAAATCAAGTGGGACTTGGTTTTAATTGATTAATATGTTATAAGGTAACGGGACCTCACAAGGTGTTTACGATCGTAAGCGGTTACCGAACGAAAGACGCAAGGACACGTTAGCGGTCTTTGGTAGGATTCCACCTCTTTGAAACCATGGGTTTTAATGTACATTGTTTTTATCTTACTTTTGAGGAATATATGTTGTAAAGGATATGTTTCAAATTATGATTTTAAATGCTATGTTTATATGATAACATAGCATGTGTTTCATTGGGAAAAAGATGTGTTTCAAATGTGATGTTTTAAATGCTATGTTTATTTTATAAAATAGCATGTGTTATATTTGTTTCAAATATGAGCTTTTAAATGCTATGATTTGTATAATTGCATAGCATGTGGACATTTGCATCTCATGCATGGCATGGGGCGTCCGTAAAACACTCGTGGGTGATACCTTGATGGTGAGAATCCCATCAAGTAGAAACCGGAGGGGCCACACTCCGTCGGGGCGTCCGAAAGACCTATGTGGGGATACATTGGTGAGGAACTTTCCATCAAGAGGATACTATGTATGAGATGTAACCGGAGATCCACACTCCGTCGGGGTGCCGGTAAAACAATCGTGGGGGATACCTTGATGAGGAGCTTTCCATCAAGAGGATGTTTTGTGATGGGTGGGACTCATTGCATATGATAGCATGGCATGGCATTGTATCGGCATGATTATGATCTTTATTATCATGCAAGCTTTCTGTTTTTTTATCGGTATGATTGGATCTCTATTATCATACACTATTTTGGATACGATGCTTTATAAGTATGGTATGATTTATTATAACTGGTTTTGATATATATTATATCAGGATTTTTGGTACTAACCCATGTGTTAACCCTAATTGGAATACCTACTGGGCGCGTTGTTCTAACGCCCTACTTCTACCCTAGTTGATGATACAGGAAACGAGGGGAACGATGAGCGTGAAATGGGCCAGGCATAGGAGCTTGGAGGATTAAAGTTTATATTTTATTTAAGATACTCATGGGGCTTGTATTTTGAGTATCTAGAATTCGGATTGTAATAACGTAGATGAATTTGCTATGGTTGAATGTTTTACTGAATTATTATGATATGATAATGATGATTATAGACTTGACGTACTTTGCTATCTGAATAAAATAGAACTGTGTTCTATTATGTTTCTGCATGTTATGATTTTTATTCTGCATGCTTATATTGCTATGTGTGAACCGTTTTCATGGACTTAGTCCATTCACACATAGGGTTGGCCAGTTAAGGGTCGGACTTTGGAAGTTCGGACTTAGCTCGCGTCGTGATGTCCCGCTCTCTATCACTCTTTGTTTATAAAAAAAAAAAAAAAATAGACTCTGATTTTCAGAAGAGAAAGCGAGTGAAAAAGGGCGGGGCGTTATAGTAAATGGGTGAATATGTAAATTGGTAAATCGGTTAAATGGGTAAATTGATAAATGGGTGGATGGGTAAATGGGTTAATTTGGGTGGATCATTTGATTGTTCCGGTGTGGGTGAAATGGATGATGGTGATGAGGGTGGACTATCTATGACTAGGGCTCACTGAGCCCTGGACGCAGCGATCGATGTACTGACAGAAACTGTAACTCGAACCAAGCAATTGATGGAGTCATTAGATTAGTGATGCATACACAGACACAATCACACACGTTCAAATAAAAATCACAAAAAAATGCCTAAATCTAGATTCAAATTTCTTTAAGAGAAATTGAATTTTTATTTGCTGCTAATAGAACCCTAAAATTTGTCTCTACACTTGCTCCTATTTCTCACTCTAAATAATATAACTCTACAATGAGAGTTTAACCATAAGATGGCCAGCTACGATCCTAGGTAAGTGGGGGAGCACACAACATCTCGTCCCGGCTTATCCTTAGATGATGCTCGACCGCATGTCTTGGTGACAGAACTAGCCTTAGACACCATTCTTGACGATAAACTATTCATTGGTTACGAAAATTGATTTAGATTGAAAAGGTTCCTAATGAGCATTAAACCCTAAAATCTAACCTAATGGTTCCATAATTGATTTTATTAGGAGATACAGTAACTATTTTTATTTACTAATCTTTTTTTATTTTTCTATTTTTTTGAATGCAATCCTAAATCTTACAATGCAATACTCAAAGCAAATATGCAGACAATAAGCAAACAATCTAATCTAATGCATGAAACTAGCAACCTAAATACATGATCAAAGTAAATATGTAATATTTTTATTTTTTTGTGCAATATAAATGCAAAACACCCTAAATAAAATCTATATGAATGTATGGAAAAATAAAAAATTAAAGAAAATGAGGTTAGGCACTTACCTTGGCCTATAGTGCTTTCCTGCCACAAATTTTGATTGCGCAATTCAAAATCCCTGTACAATGAAAAACCACAAAACAGTAATACCCTAGTTTTCCAATTTATTATTTTATATGAAAGTTATCCAATTTAATTGATGAATATGAGATATGAATCTTAATCCAAAGTTATGCATGGCCGAATTTCAAAATCTATGTTTATGCGCATGTGATAATTTTAAATAGGATATGCAAATAATCTTAAACTAATTAAAAAGGAGGGTACACGGCATTGCTATATGTATTTTAGCATTGGCCGATTGGAAGGTCTTAAATTAAGAAAGGGAAAGTCGGATATGGCAAATTAAAGAGGGAAAGTCGGCCACGGTTAAATAAGGAAGGTTTGACATATGTTCAGTATTTTAGTTATAAATTTCCACTCCAATGTCGATCACTTTGATTCTTTTTGTGTTGGAAAGAAAACTTCAAGGGCTACAACTTTGTAGTTTACCACTTTTTCTGATTCAGAAGTTAAAAAGGTCAAAACGGAGCTATAATATGGTATATGTGTAAAAACGGGGAACACAAGGGGCGCACGGCTAAGGGTTGCTTATCTTAAGAACTTTCTAATGTGGGATTAAGAAAGGCTATAAAAGGAGAGATCAAAAGGGATACACGATTTTGACATCTTTTATTGTTGAGTTTATTCCTCTCTCTCCCTCTCTCAATTCATCATTCTCTTCCACACGGCAAGAGCAAGGAGAAAGGAGAAGAAGATTGGAAGAGAAAACTCAAGCAAGGAGAGAAAGAAATCAATCGGAAAGAGGTTAGTATCTTAATAGTATAGTTTTATTTTTGAAACAAAAAGAACCATAGGGTTCGGCCATGGTGTTTGGCCGAACCCCATGGAGGGAGATTGGAGATGATTTAATGGTTTAAATGGAGAGAAAGAACCATAGGGTTCGGCCATAGTGCATGGTCGAACCCCATGGAAAGATTTTATTTAATTGATGGGTTTTAAGATTGAAAACCATCGAGAGTTTTGATTTATTCATTGGGTTTATGATCTTAGATTTTAAATCATAAAAACCTTTGATGGTGGTCGGTTTTAGATTCAAGAAATCAATGAAAGAATATGGATTATTTTATGGATAATTGTTTGGATCCATACTAATGAAAAGAAGAGGTGAGGTTCGGCCATGGTGTATGTCCGAACCCCACCAAATATTTAATGAATTGGTGGTTGAGTTTAATGGATCTAAACCATTGAGGAAGGTCATGAACCATAGGGTTCGGCCATGGTGCTTGGCCGAACCCCATGGTGTTGTTTTTGGAATGGGGATTAACGTGGAAAGGTTCCAAATATGGAAAGTGTTGCTAAAATTAGAAAGCTTCTAATTTTGGAAAGAATGTTGCTAAATTTAGAAAGCTTCCATGTATGGAAGGGGTGGCTAAATTGGAAAGCATCCCATTATGGAAAGTGTTGCTAAATTGGAAAGCATCCAAGTATGGAAAATGGTTGCTAAATTTGGAAAGCAATCTAAATATGGAAGGAAGGTTATTATTTTTGGAAACCATCTATTTTTGGAAGGTGTTTCCAATTATGGAAAGGTGTTGGTTAATTAAGGAAACAATCTATTTATGGAAGGAGGTTGTTAAATTAGTAAGTTTAATTATGGAAACCTTCTAACAATAGAAGGTGGAGTCTAATTAAGGAAACCTTCCATTTATGGAAAGTTGGAATTTTAATTTGGAAACTATAAACCATAGGGTTCGGCCAAGGGTATGGCCGAACCCCGTGATCCAAATTAAGGGATCAAATGGCATTTTAAATTATGGTTAAGGCCTGATTGATGAATTGAATTTATGAACCTATTATATGAGTTATGTGTTGTATATTTTTAGGATACAAACATGTGTTATGAATTATGGTGAAAGAAAGGGTAAAAATGTAATTACACACCAAAATGGAGGATCATGGGTTCGGCCATGCTGTATGGCCGAACCCCATGAGTTGTGTTTTATGGACTTGTTGGTTATGGAAATTTATAGGGTCTAATTATGGTAAATTTAGATGAATGAGAGAACAATGGCATTTTCGTAATTAGGTGTGAAAAGTAGTAAGCCATGGGTTCGGCCATGGTGTATGGCCTAACCCCATGGGGTTTTTGTTTATGGATTTGGAATTTTGGAAATCAATTGGGACTTGGTTTTGATTTACGTTATATTATAAGGTAACGGGATCTCGCAAGAGGTGCGCGATCGGTGAGTGAATGTTGGACGGAAACGCAAGCACATGTAACGGTTTTTGGTAGGATTCTACCTCTTTGAAACCATGGCTTATGTACTTTGTTTTTATCCTATGTTTGATGAAAATATGTTTCAAAGAATATGCTTTATTTTTGGATTTCAAATGCTATGTTTAAATTGTTTAAAATAGCATGGATTGATTATGTTTCAAAAGGTGATTTTTAATGCTATGTTTATCTTATTAAAGTAGCATGTGTTTCATTGGCATCTCATGCATGGCATGGGGTGGAGGATTTATAACCGGAGGGGTCACACTCCGTCGAGGCATCCGAAAAACCTATGTGCGTTACCTTGATGCGATTTCCATCAAGAAGATTCCGGAGGGTCCACATTCCGCCGGGGCGTCCGAAAGACCTATGTGGTGGGTACATTTATGTACATGTGATGGGTGGGACTCATTGCATATTTGTCATCATTGCATGGCATGGATTTTTATATGGTTTTGATATCACTATATTATTATATATGTTTTGTACTAACCATGTGTTAGCCGTAACTGGAATACCTACTGGGCGCGTTGTTCTAACGCCCTACTTCTACCCTAGTTGATGATACATGTATTTAGGGGAACGATGAACGTAAGACGGACCAGGCATAGGAGCTTGGAAGACTTATTTTACATATTTTGAATAAAGTTACTCATGAACTTGTATTTGAGTACTTGGATTTCGGAATGTAATAACTAAGATGGTCGCATGATTTATTTGATAACTATGATGTTTTAATTATGGACAAGGACTTGACGTACTTTGCTATCTGATTGGAATAGAATTTGGTTCTATTATGTTTCCGTATTGTGATGTTATGATTCAGCAGATTATGATTTTTATTCCGCATCTTGATATTGCCATGTGTGAACCATTTTATTGGACTGAGTCCATACACACATAGGGTTGGCCAGTTAAGGGTCGGACTTTGGAAGTTTGGACTTAGCTCGCGTCGTGACGTCCTGCGCTCTATCACTCTACTCTGTTATAAAAAAAAAAAATATATATATATATATATATATACTCTGAATTTATGAGAAAAAGCGAGTGAAAAAGGGCGGGACGTTATAGTTGGTATCAAAGCGAACCCGAAACTTGAATCCCTTGGAGTAAATTAATCTGGTCTCGTGCATTAATTTACTTCGTTAGACTCAAAAGGATGATAGCAAAGGAAGTACGGTCAAAATAATTGGATTATCAAATATAGCGTCATAGGATGTATTTCCCCCGAAACGAAACAAAATCAAGAGTGCTTATTTGGAAATTTTCCCCAACATGTAGGAAATACAAATGTTGTTTATGGAAACTAAGTCTTGATGTTTTCAATGGCTTAGGGAAAAATGGCTCCAAGGGGAAGGCCAAGGAAAAATACCCGACAAAACTCAAAAGGGGGTGAAGAGGAGGAACGACGTTCTCATCATGAGGAGGAACAACATTCTCATCATGAAGAGGAACAACATTCTCATCATGAGGAGGAACAACATTCTCATCAGGAAGAGGAAGAGCAACAAAGCAATGTACACATACCAGCGGTACCTCCTGAATTGCAGAATTTGGTTCAAGCGGTGGTCACTTCAGTGCTTTGACAGCACATGAATGAGAATGGAACCGCCAACGGGAACAATGACAGGAGTATGGTCAGGGACTTCTAGCAATAGCGCCCTCCTTACTTCAAGGGAAGAGAAGGGGTTGTCGGAGCGGAAAACTGGCTGAAGAAGATTTCACAGATTCTGACTCTATTGAATCTTACGAGTCATGCTCATAAGATTTTACTGGCCACATCACAGCTGATTGATGATGCTGGTAAATGGTGGGAGGTTATAAAGAAGCAGCGATCACTTATTCCAGAAGAAGAGAGGACTGTCATGACTTGGGAGCAGTTCTCAGTTACCTTCCTGGAACATTATTTTCCTGAAGAAGAGAAGGAGCGCTAGACACAGGCCTTTATATCTTTGGTACAAGGTAGCGTGACGGTGGCAGAGTATCACCAGGAGTTTCTCAGTTTGCCTGTGTACGCATTTTATATGGTGGATACTGAGTACCGAAGAGTACGCAAGTTTGTGTGGGGCCTACGGCCAAACATAAGGGCCACGGTCACCATATTCAAGGCAGCTACACTAGCAGAAGTGGTCAGCAAGGCCACAATAGCATAGCAAGAGTTGGCTGAGTTAACGCGTTTTGACAATCGCCGAGCTCAGAGTGGGAGGGGTACATTCCAGCCCAACAAGAGGTTCCGACCGAACTCTAGCAGACCCGCA
Source organism: Chimonanthus salicifolius (assembly GCA_013350335.1). Classification (NCBI taxonomy): domain Eukaryota; kingdom Viridiplantae; phylum Streptophyta; class Magnoliopsida; order Laurales; family Calycanthaceae; genus Chimonanthus; species Chimonanthus salicifolius. Next base: position 56,915,574 of record CM023532.1, read on the forward strand.
CCATCCACAGGGTCAACTGGGGCTTTCGACCCAACCAACCCTCCACATCTGCATCAGTCACTCAGGCTCCCAGGGGAGGGAGCAATTGCTTTCACTGTGATCAGCCTGGTCATTTTAAGAGGGAATGTCCAAAACTCAACAAACCCTCATATTCCAGAGGCTAATCAGGGGGGACGACCACCTACAGGATCTGGATGGTTATTCACCTGAGCACCACCAACAACAGAGGATCATTCAGTGATTCAAGGTATGGCAGTAGTTAGTAGTTCCTACGCCTTTGCATTATTTGATTCGGGAGCATCACACTCTTTTATTTCTGCTGCATTTGTAACTGCTACTGGTACATTGGTACAAAAACTGTCCACATCATTCACTATTGTATCCCCCGTCGGAGACACATCATTGGGACTTATATGCACAGCAGTGAATACGGAACTTGCTGGACTCAGATTTGAGTTCAATTATTTGGTGATTGATATGTCAGAATATGATATTATTTTCAGCATGGATTGGTTGGCTAGCTTTAAGGCCAACATTGATTGTTATCGTCGCAGGGTGACATTTTGGTCGCTCGAGGAAAAACAACATGTGGTACGTACTGACAAGCAAAGTAGACTGCATGAAGGGTTGAGTCATGTAGTATTGAACATTATTAAAATCAACATGACACCGGTGGTTGAGCTTCCGAAAATAGTAAAGGACTATGCAGACGTCTTTCCAAAGGAACTCCCTAGTTTGCCTCCCGTGAGGGAGATCAATTTTGAAATCAATCTGTATCCTGCCACTGCACCAGTGTCATTACCACATTACCGTATGGCACCAGCAGAGATGTCCGAGTTAAAGAAGCAGATTGATGAACTGCTCAAATTGGGGTGCATTCGGAACACTACATCGGCTTGGGGAACTCCAGCTTTATTTGTGAAGAAAAAGGATGGTTCACTCCGTATGTGTGTGGATTATCGAAAACTGAACCAGTTGACGGTCAGAAATAAGTACCCTCTACCTAGGATCGATGATTTATTTGATCAACTTAAAGGTTCCAGTCATTTTCTAAGATTGACTTGATATCCAGATATCACCAAATCCAGGTTAGGGAGGAGGACATAGAGAAGACAGCCTTCAGAATGCGGTATGGGCTATATGAATTTGTAGTCATGCCATTCGGACTCACTAATGCACCAGCTGTGTTCATGGATTTAATGAACAGGATCTTCCGTCCCTACTTGGATCAATTTGTTATTGTATTCATTGATGATATTTTGATTTTCTCTAAGACTCAGAAAGAACATGCTGAGCACCTAAGAATAGTTCTGGACACTTTGAGGAAGAACCAGTTATATGCTAAAGCCAGTAAATGTGAATTTTGGCTATCTGAGGTCAACTTTTTGGGACATATTATATCAGAAGAAGGTATAGCCGTGGACCCGGCTAAGATAGCGGCAGTAAAAGACTGGAAAGTGCCAAAGAATGTAACCGAGATCCATGGTTTCTTGGGATTGGCGGGTTATTACCAGATATTTATCATGGACTTCTCAAAAATTGCATCTCCATTGACTTGACTCACTCAGAAAGGAGTCAAATATGTATGGTCAGATTTGTGCAATCAAAGGCTTGAAGAGCTGAAGAAGAGACTTACCACTACTCCTATTCTAGTTTTGCCAGTAAGTGGCAAGTGTTACGAGGTATATTGTGATGCTTCAGGAGAAGGACTGGGGTGTTCACTCAGTCAAAGTAATCGTGTGGTGGCATACGGATCAAGACAATTGAAAATACATGAACGTCTCTATCCTACGCACGATCTTGAACTACCCGCAGTGGTCTTCGCTCTCAAAAATTGGAGACATTATTTATATGGCGAGAAATTTGAAGTGTTTTCAGATCATAAGAGCTTGAAATATTTGTTTGATCAAAAAGAGCTCAACTTGAGGTAGCGCAAAATGGATGGAATATTTGACAGATTATGAGTTCGCACTTCGATATCATCCTGGTAAGGAGAACAAGATGGCGGATGCCCTCAGTCGTTTATCATATGCGTCAGTGGCATGTTTGATCAGGACAGAATGGGAGATGCTGAATACCATTCAAGATTTTAGACTTTATCTCAATAATCATGGGACTATGTACAATATGATCATACAATCCAACATGGTTACCAAGATTGAACAGGAACAGCTGACGGACCCAGAAGTGGAGGAAATTTGGGCCAAAATGTCCAATGGTGAAGTCATACCAGAATGGGAATTACGACCGGGACAGGGTCTTGCATTCCGAGGAAGGATATATGTACCTAAGAACTGCCGAAAAGAGTTATTGGTTGAGGCACATCAAACCAAACTCTCTATTCATTCGGGCAGTACAAAGATGTATCACAGCCTGAAGAGACATTATTGGTGGCACGGATTAAAAAGAGATGTGGCAGTATTTGTGGCTCATTGCTTAACGTGTCAGCAGGTTAAGACGGAACATCAGAAGCCACTAGGGTTACTCAAATCCTTACCAGTGCCAGAATGGAAATGGGAGCACATCTCCATGGATTTTGTTACAGGGTTGCCAAGGTCACCAAAGGGCAACGACGCAATATGGGTCGTGGTAGACCGACTGACCAAGTCTGCACATTTCATTCCTATTAAGATGACAGACTCATCTGAGACCTTGGGTCGGCGGTATATCAAGGATATCATCAGATTACATGGTATTCCTTGGACTATTGTGTCTGACAGAGATGGTCGATTCACCGGCAGAGTATGGCAGAGCATGCAGGCAGCGATGGGAACAGATCTACTGATCAGTACGGCATTTCATCCACAGACTGATGGACAGTCTGAGAGGACAATTCAGACATTGGAAGACATGCTGAGAGCATGTATGTTAGATTTCAAGGGTGGATGGGAGGATCACTTGCCGTTGGTAGAATTCTCATACAACAACAGTTACCAGGCAAGCCTCCAGATGGCTCCATTTGAGGCATTATATGGTAGACCATGTAGGTCACCAGTGTGTTGGACAAAGGCCGGTGAGCCTACACTCATTGGACCTAAGTTGGTTGTAGAGACTACAGCGCAGATACAGTTGATACGGCGGCACCTATTGACTACGCAGAGTCGTCAGAAGAGCTATGCTGACAAAAGGCGGAGGTTCCTTGAATTTGAAGTGGGAGACATGGTGTTCTTGAAAGTCTCGCCACGGAAAATTGGAAAGAAAGGAAAATTATCGCCAAGATATGTGGGACCATTTTCAATCATAAGAAGGATGGGGGACGTGGCTTATCAATTGGCACTCCCATCACAGTTGGCATCTTTACATGATGTGTTCCATATATCAATGTTGAGAAAGTACAATCCTAATCCTTCTCACGTACTGAATGTACAAGAATAGAGGTTCAGAGCGATGTGACATACGTCGAAAAACATGTACGAGTGGTGGACACAGAGCAAAGGATATTACAGAACCGAGCAATCCATATTGTCAAAGTGGTATGGGATCGACATGGCATTGAGGAAGCTACATGGGAACTCGAGTCAGAAATGAGAAAGGTTCATCCTGAATTATTTGGGTAAATGTTTGAAAACCCTACTTCACTCGATTTTCGGGACAAAAATTATAAAAAGAGGGTTGTATTGTAATACCCCGGTTTTCCAATTTATTATTTTATATGAAAGTTATCCAATTTAATTGATGAATATGAGATATGGATCTTAATCCAAAATTATGCATGGCCGAATTTCAAAATCTAGGTTTATGCCCATGTGATAATTTTAAATAGGGTATGCAAATAATCTTAAACTAATTAAAAAGGAGGGTACACAGAATTGCTGTATGTATTTTAGCATTGGCCGATTGGAAGGTCTTAAATTAAGAAAGGGAAAGTCGGATATGGCAAATTAAAGAGGGAAAGTCGACCATGGTTAAATAAGGAAGGTTTGACATATGTTTAGTATTTTAGTTATAAATTTGCACTCCAATGTCCGATGGCTTTGATTCTTTTTGCATTGGAAAGAAGACTTCAAGGGCTACAACTTTGTAGTTTACCACTTTTCTGATTCAGAATTAACAAGGTCAAAATGGAGCTACAATATTGTATATGTGTAAAAACGGGGAACACAAGGGGCGCACGGCCAAGGGTTGCTTCTCTTAACAACTTTCTAATGTGGGATTAAGAAAGGCTATAAAAGGAGAGATCGAGAGGGATACACAATTTTGACATCCTTTATTGTTGAGTTTATTCCTCTCTCTCCCTCTCTCAATTCATCATTCTCTTCCACACGGCAAGAGCAAGGAGAAATGAGAAGAAGATTGGAAGAGAAAGCTCAAGCAAAGAGAGAACAAGAAATCAATCGGAAAGAGGTTAGTATCTTAATGGTATAGTTTTATTTTTGAAACAAAAAGAAACATAGGATTCGGCCATGGTGTTTGGCCGAACCCCATGGAGGGAGATTGGAGATGATTTAATGGTTTAAATGGAGAAAAAGAACCATAGGGTTCGGCCATAGTGCATGGCCGAACCCTATGGAAAGATTTTATTTAATTGATGGGTTTTAAGATTGAAAACCATCGAGAGTTTTGATTTATTCATTGGGTTTATGATCTTAGATTTAAATTCATAAAAACCTTTGATGGTGGTCGGTTTTAGATTCAAGAAATCAATGAAAGAATATGGATTGTTTTATGGCTAATTGTTTGGATCCATACTGATGAAAAGAAGGGGTGAGGTTCGGCCATGGTGTATGGCCGAAGCCCACCAAATATTTAATGAATTGGTGGTTGAGTTTAATGGATCTAAACCATTGAGGAAGGTCATGAACCATAGGGTTCGGCCATGGTGCTTGGCTGAACCCCATGGGGTTGTTTTTGGAATGGGGATTAACGTGGAAAGGTTCCAAATATGGAAAGTGTTGCTAAAATTAGAAAGCTTCTAATTTTGGAAAGAATGTTGCTAAATTTAGAAAGCTTCCATGTATGGAAGGGGTGGCTAAATTGGAAAGCATCCCATTATGGAAAGTGTTGCTAAATTGGAAAGCATCCAAGTATGGAAAATGGTTGCTAAATTTGGAAAGCAATCGAAATATGGAAGGAAGGTTATTATTTTTGGAAACCGTCTATTTTTGGAAGGTGTTTCTAATTATGGAAAGATGTTGGTTAATTAAGGAAATAATCTATTTATGGAAAGAGGTTGTTAAATTAGTAAGTTTAATTATGGAAACCTTCTAACAATAGAAGGTGGAGTCTAATTAAGGAAACCTTCCATTTATGGAAAGTTGGAATTTTAATTTGGAAACTATAAACCATAGGGTTCGGCCAAGGGTATGGCCGAACCCCGTGATCCAAATTAAGGGATCAAATGGCATTTTAAATTATGGTTAAGGCCTGATTGATGAATTGAATTTATGAACCTATTATATGAGTTATGTGTTGTATATTTTTAGGATACAAACATGTGTTATAAATTATGGTGAAAGAAAGGGTAAAAATGTAATTACACACCAAAATGGAGGATCATGGGTTTGGCCATGCTGTAGGCCGAACCCCATGAGTTGTGTTTTATGGACTTGTTGGTTATGGAAATTTATAGGGTATAATTATGGTAAATTTAGATGAATGAGGGAACAATGGCATTTTCGTAATTAGGTGTGAAAAGTGGAAAGCCATGGGTTCGGCCATACCATGGCCAAACCCCATAGGGTTTTTGTTTATGGATTTGGAATTTTGGAAATCAATTGGGACTTGGTTTTGATTTACGCTATATTATAAGGTAACGGGATCTCGCAAGCGGTGCGCGATCGGTGAGTGAATGTTGGACGGAAACGCAAGCACACATAACGGTTTTTTGTAGGATTCCACCTCTTTGAGACCATGGCTTATGTACTTTGTTTTTATCCTATGTTTGATGAAAATATGTTTCAAAGAATATGCTTTATTTTTGGATTTCAAATGCTATGTTTAAATTGTTTAAAATAGCATGGATTGATTATGTTTCAAAAGGTGATTTTTAATGCTATGTTTATCTTATTAAAGTAGCATGTGTTTCATTGGCATCTCATGCATGGCATGGGGTGGAGGATTTATAACCTATGTGCGTTACCTTGATGCGATTTCCATCAAGAAGATTCCGGAGGATTCACACTCCGCCGGGGAGTCCGGAAGACCTATGTGGTGGGTACATTTATGTACATGTGATGGGTGGGACTCATTGCATATTTGTCATCATTGCATGGCATGGATTTTTATATGGTTTTGATATCACTATATTATTATATATGTTTTGTACTAACCATGTGTTAGCCGTAACTGGAATACCTACTGGGCGCGTTGTTCTAACGCCCTACTTCTACCCTAGTTGATGATACATGTATTTAGGGGAACGATGAACGTAAGACGGACCAGGCATAGGAGCTTGGAAGACTTATTTTACATGTTTTGAATAAAGTTACTCATTAACTTGTATTTGAGTACTTGGATTTCGGAATGTAATAACTTAGATGGTCGAATGATTTATTTGATAACTATAATGTTTTAATTATGGACAAGGACTTGACGTACTTTGCTATCTGATTGGAATAGAACTTGGTTCTATATGTGTCTGCATTGTGATGTTATGATTCAGCAGATTATGATTTTTATTCCGCATCTTGATATTGCCATGTGTAAACCATTTTATTGGACTGAGTCCATACACACATAGGGTTGGCCAGTTAAGGGTCGGACTTTGGAAGTTTGGATTTAGCTCGCGTCGTGACATCCCACGCTCTATCACTCTACTCTATTATAAAAAAAAAAAAATATTCTGAATTTATGGGAAAAAGCGAGTGAAAAAGGGTGGGGCGTTACAAAAACAAAGTGAAGATTTTGACTCTCATAAAGAATGCATGAAACCTAATCTAGATGCAAGTTTTCCTAAGCCACAACTAAAGAAGAAGATGTGATATAATCTATAAAAGAGAATTCCAAACTATGATAAGATTATGAAAGTAAAATCAAAGTTCACCAAATTAAAATTTTATTCCATGATTTCCAAGATTTGACATCTTATTTTGAAGATTTCTTAAGTTAGATAATAGTTCTAGAATTTTAGAAAACTTCTAAATTTGGAAATTTTGCTAAAAATGGAAGGTTTCCAAAAATAGATCAATTACCAAAAATAGATTTTTCTAAAAATAAGTTTTTTTCCAAAAAGAAATTGATTCAAATTATTGAGATTTTTAAGAATTTTAATTTAAGGTAACTTTCAAGAAATAAAAAAGTTTCCATTTTTAAAGAGTTGCCAAAAATAGAACTTTCTAAAAAATAACATTTTTTCCTAAAAATAATTAATTTTTGAAGAGAACACAATTTAATTTTATGATTTTCTCCGGCAACAGCACCAAAACTTGTTGATATTTTAAATTTGTAATTTTCGCAAGCGCACGAACCATGTATTAGTATAGCAACTGAGTGCGAGGTCGAACCCAATGGAAAATCTCAAAATATATGAATTTAAAATTAAATTTATGTTCCCTTAAAAAGTGTTATTTTCAAGAAGTAGAACCTTCATATAATTCATGTATCGAACTTGAAAAATCAGCAAATAAGATGTGTGAATTAATTGTCCGTGATTTAAAATGGTGAATTAAATGATAATCTTAATAATAGTCAAAATTACAAGTTGTAAGATTTAAGTACCACATCTTCCTATCTTTAATTGAATGGATTTTTTGAGAGAAAGTGATTAAAAGAAATTAAAGAGTTAAAGAATTAAAGAATTAAATTATACAAAATTATGGTTAAAACAACTATTGCACAACAAACATGAGATTTAACATAATTAAAAGGCAGAAAATTAAAGTGCATGAAAAGAAATGACTGAAATTAAATGTGCAGCAACGGAAAGGTTGGTTGTTTGGAATAGATCTTTCATCACCCAAGATGTGTAAACAAAGTAAAGACTTAGATCTGAAATTCATGTAATGATCTAAAATACAATTCATATTTATTATTAAAACAAGATTCACAACTTTTAATTTAATTAATCAAAACCTTAGTAATCATGATTCTAGTCTTACAATCAAGATCCTAACTATTACATACGCTTCATGTTCAATCAAATAAATAAAAGTTGTGTTCTTAAAATTAAAAATAAAATAATTGTAAAAGTATTTTAGAAATTGGATGTTTTAGGGTTCTAAATGAATGCTTTACTTTATTAAATGCAAGAATTAAAGTATAAGGCTTTTATAAATTAAATATAAGAGGACAACATAAAAAGATAAAAATCTCCACTCTCACTTGTATATTCGCATGGTGCTCCTTATCTTCTTGTATTTTGCTCTAGCCTTTAGTCCTCTTGAATTCCAAGTCATATTTGAATTTTACCCTTGGGGTAATGGGGTATTTATAGGTTTTGAAAAGATATAGATGGCTTGGATTAAATCAAGGTTTACGGTGGGAAATCAAATGACTGGATTGGATCTAAATGGGAATAGATGATGGGGATTTAAGCTTGGATTTTAGGGTTGCACAAGGTATGAAATTCGAATTGATTGGATTAGGGTTGAAAATTCGTGTGGGATATTTGGGGATTGGATGGTGAGATGTGTTTGGATCTTAGGAATGTATCTAAATGGTTTTTAGTCTAAGTGCATGGAGAGGTTTTAGGTTGAAAAATCAAGGGATGATGAGGTGTAAAAAGCGCATGGCGGCTAGCTTGAACTACAAGTTGTTCATAGCTTAGGGTTTATGAATGGAGGGCTTAGATTAAATGGGTTTTGATGTAATGGCTCTAAGGTATTTCGAGTAAAATAATTATAGGAATGGATAGATGGTTGACGGAGGGTTTAGATGCATAGGTGGATCTAAATGGATGATGAAATGCATGACCTAAATCTAAGATAATGTGTTTATGTGATGGATGCGTGTGGAGGCTCTAGGGTTTCTAAGAGATGAATTAATGGATGTGATTGGATTACCTAATATCTAATGGCTAAGATGCTCAATGCATGAAATGAATGCAAGGATTAATAGGTGATGCATGTTTGAATACTAATTTAAGGTTAAGATGATCATGATGATGATGGATGACCTAGATCTAATGATAAATGAATGGATGTGTTAGATTTGATGGTGGATCTAAGGTTTGAACTAATTTGGTATGTGAGATGAAAGGTTAAGATCTAATATGGAAGTCGAATGGTGTGGATGTGAAGTTGGGTTATGGATTTTGGACATAGGTAGTTGAGTTGCACTTAGGTGAAATTCAAACATGGACCATGGAGTTGACTTGGGCTTGGATTTGGATATAGACCTCAACTTAGGCCCATTTGAATTGGATTTGTTAGCTTGGGCCTTAGTTGGATTGAGTTTGCATACTGGCCTGGCCCAAAGTGTGAAATGTGCATGGGTTTGCATGTGTCTTGGCCCATTGAAGCTTTGTGGAGCATAACTTCGCCCATTTGAACTGAGTCTTGGCCCATTGACTTGTAATTCAGGCTTTAGCACTTGAATTGCAGCTTTTAACCTCTAGAATTAAATAATTATTCAACCACTTTAAATCTAAAAATTATTAATTAATCATAGACTCATAACTGGATCTAGATTAATTAATTTACATGAAAATCGTAGAAAATAACATAAAATAATTATAATAATTCTAGGTCTTCTCTTTGAAGCTCTAAACTTGCAATCTTCTATTGTTTTAACTTGATTTTCCTGAACTTTCCATTTTTTACTACAAAACTGACAAACTACATTAAATGCATCATTATTTACAAAATTGAGGATTAACTAGCCCATAATCTAGGGTAAAAATGTAAGATTTCAGTGCTCAACACTGAGCTTGGCCTAGTTGGAGTGGATCTTGGTCCATTTATCTTGACTTTCAGGCTTTGGCACTTGTATTGCATGATTTCTCTTCCGGAATTAAATAATTAACTTCACCACTTTGAAATCTAAAAGATTAATTTAATCTAGACTCTCACAGATAGATCTAGTCTAACCAATTTACATGAAAATTCTAGAAATGGATTGAAATTAATTATAAAAATTCCAAGTCTTCACTTTTAAGATTTAATGTTGCAATTATCCACTGAATTAAGATGATTTATTGAATTCTCCATTTTTAATCTACAAAACTAGAAAATTATATTAAATGCACCAATATACATAAATATCAGAGTTAACTAGTCCATTAGTTAGGGGTAAAAATGTAATATTTAGAGCTCAACAATAAACCACCTCACCTATCTGCTCCAAAATCTAAAAATGACCAATATATATAGGGGACAACTTCCTCTTGCATCTAAAATGTCTAATCCATACCGTGGGGACACTCAGAGAAAAACATGATCGCTTACAGTAAACTCCAAGGGTCGTCGCCTACGGTCCACATAACTTTTCTACCGGCTCTGCACTACTAACATGCACTTTCTAATAACTGCCACCTGCTCTGAAGTATACTGTACCATGTCAGGGCCCAATAAAGTCTTATCTCCCACCTCTGACCTGCACAGTGGAGAATGACACGATCTCCAATACAAAGCCTCATAAAGAGCCATCTATATACTGGACGGATAGCTATTATTATAAACAAACTCTACCAGGGGTAATTGCTCTTCCCAGTTTCCCCTAAGTCCATTGCACTAGCTCGAAGCATATTCTCAAGAATTTGGATGGTCCTCTCTAACTGACCATCTATCTGTGGGTGGTACACTGTACTGAAACACAATTGGATCCTCAACTCTCTCTATAAGCTCTGCCAAAATCTCGATAAAAATCTGGGATCACTGTCTGAGACAATCGAGACTAGAACTCTATGATGAGCAACTATCTCTTTGATGTACAACTTACTCAAAGTCTCTATTGAGTGTGTCACCTTCATAGGAATAAAATGCGTTAATTTGGTAAGACGGTCTACAATCACCCAAATAGAATCTATGCCCTTAGGTATCCTCGGCAAACTTGTCACAAAATCCATCGTAATATGCTCCCATTTCCACTGAGACACTGGAAGGTTCTACATTTCTCCGCCTGGCCTTTGGTTCTCAGCCTGAACTTGCTGACATGTAAGGCAATGGCGTACACACTTAACTACATCTCGTTTCAAACTTTTCGAACAAAACTTCCGCCAAATGTCCTGATACATTTTAGTACAGCCTGGGTGTACTGCAAAACAAGAATAATGAAACTAGCTAAGTACCTCATCTCTACACTGACCCGTGGTAGGTACAAACAATTGTCCTTGAAAAGCCAATCCACCGTCTGATCTCACTAACCATCCTTCAGGACCTTGCCCTTGAAGTACTTTTTGTCTCAAATTAGAATCTAACGGGTCTACTTGTTGTGCTTTCATCACTTTATCCACAAGCATGGGTTCCACAACCAAGTTCTGTACCCAAACTGAATCATTGTGTTCTACCAACTGAAGATTATAATCTATTGTTGTCTCAAGCATCTGCCACTGACCAATCCCGATACTAGCGACTGTGCCTCGGGATTTTTGGCTTAACGCATCTGCCACAACATTGGTTTTGCCAGGGTGGTGTGATATTTGGAAATCATAATCCTCCAGAAACTCCACCGATCGCCGTTGTCTCAAATTCAAATCTTTCTAAGTGAATAAATACTTGAGACTCTTATGGTCGGATAATAGCTCAAATCTTTCACCAAATCGATAACGCGCCAAACTTTCAGTGTGTACACTACTGCAGCTAACTCAAGATCAGGAGTGGAGTAGTTAAGCTCATGGGGTTTCTACTGCCGGAATCCATATGTTATAACTCGGTCATCCTGCATCAACATGCAGCCTAACCAATGCAAGAAGCATCCCAGTACACAACATAACCTTTACCAAGCATTGGCACTACCAAAACAGGAGATGAAGTCAACTTATCTTTCAAATTTGTGAAAACCTCTAACAAGTCTCATCCCAAACAAAAGCAACTCCCTTACAAGTTAATTTAGTCATTGGCGCCGCAATACTAGAGAAGTCTTTAACAAATCTGCGGTAATTACCCGCTAACCCCAAGAAGCTACTGGTTTCCGCTACATTCCTCGATTTTTCCCAATTAACTATTGCCTCAATATTAACATGTTCTACAACCACGCCATCTACTGAAATTACATCGCCTAGAAACTGCACCTATCTCAGCCAAAACTCACACTTGCTGAGTTTCACATACAACTTGTGCTCTGACAAAGTCTATAATATTGTACACAGGTGCTTCTCATGTTTTATCTCTGAGGCAGAATAAATCAGAATATCAATAAACATCTCATTCAAACGATCCAAATATGGTTGGAAGGCGCGATTCATCGAATCCATGAAAGTAACCAGCTCATTTGTCGACCTACAAGGTATCATGATAAACTCAACCTGTCCACAAAAAGCGGTTTTCTAGATATCTCTCTCCCTCACCCTCAACTGGTGATAACCTGACCGGAGATCTATCTTAGAGAAGTACTTGGCTTCTCTAAACTGATTGAAGAAATTGCCGATCCTGGGCAGTGGGCATTTATTCCTGATTTTCACCTGATTCAACTTTCGGTAGTCGTTACACATTCTCATAGTGCCATCTTTCTTCTTAACAAGCAAAGTCGGCGCTCCCCAAGGAAAGTACTAGGGCGAATAAAGCCAACAGAAGAAAGCTCGGTGATCTAAGACTCTAACTCTATCAACACTATCGGCGCCATGAGGTATGGTGTAATAGAAATGGGTGAGGTGTCAGGCAGCATCTCAATCACAAACTCAACCTCGGGGTGGAGGCAACTCTGTAAGTTTCTCAGGAAACACTTCTGGAAACTCTTGCACTACTCGAGGTATATCAATCTGAGTATCTTGTACATCCTCCCAACCCAAACTGGTAATCTGCCCTGAATCACTACATCATCGCAGAAGACACTAGCAACCGGACTAAGAATCATACTCACTCTACTGGCAAATTCTACACCCATCAACGATCGATCAGTTACTCTTCTTTCATAACAAATAATAACAATGTTGCGGGCTGACAATCAGTCATATCCAAAATCACATCAAATCCAGACAAATCCATAACTAGTAAATCAAACTCTATCTCAAGAGTGCCGACAATCATAACACAAGTTATGCACACTTTGTCAACTACAGTCTCCTGTCCCAGTGGGGATATGACAGCAAGGGTATGCGAAGTAACTCAAAATCAAGTCCCAAACAATTAGCATACCATGATGCAATAAAATAATGGGATGCACCATTATCAAATAAGACATGTGCCCAAAAACTGTAGAAAGATAGAATACTTTTCATAATTGCAGGATCAACAGTCTCTCCAGTCTGAGGCATCTGCGCATGTATCCTACTCGGAGTATCTCATCCCTGACGATCTCCACCTCTACCTCACCCAGATATATGTCTAGAGTTGACGGTAAAATTTACCGGGCCTACTACTGTGCAAAGATCAGGATTATCCTCGTAGATCACTGAGGGGCCACTACACTACTAGTGCCAAAACCATAAGCGCATCACTTTAAGCCTGAAACTATTCCATGTTCAGAGGCTTAGGGAAACAGTCATTCCCAACTCAGAGCAACTCTCCTCAGAATATATCCAAATATGTCTGGCCACTAGGACCCACCAGTCATCACATCGAGACAGAGTATCAAAGGTTTCACCAACCTCTCCTGAGTCCTTTGGGTCCAAAATCCTTAGCTCAGACTTCATAGAGTCATGAATCAAACTTGACTCACCTCTCAAAAACATCATCGGTCATCCAAGACTGCCTCTAAACAAAACTTGTGGTCTACCTTAACCACTACTCATAGCCAACCACCAGCCTTAATCGCTTGGTCTGGGCTGAAAGTCGCAGTCCAACAGTCCTTGGCAGAAGTTCTGTACATTCATAATCGATGCCACAAATACACATCCCCTCTAGTCTTCCTCCTACATGAATCAGTGAAGACCTCACCTGTCTATCAGATGGTTACCTACCAGCATACCACTGCTTGGTCTATCTAACCCCCATCATAAGACTCCCAGCATATTGGTCTCACTCCCATTTTCTAGGAAGACAGGGTCATCTACACCTCACAGGGTGTTCTGCATATGGTTTCATACTCTCGATCATTACTTTGTGACTTTCCCAAGCCTAACCACCTCCAGTACCTCTCAACTTGGGGTCTTCGTGAGTCTAATCCTCATGAGTCTAGCTCATATTGTGATATCACTCTGGTCACCCCGTCTGAGGTACGTCTAAATAGTAATCGCCTAAAGTTGTTTGCAACTAGAGGTCCCAGCCTCAACTCATAATCCTGCTCACCCTAGTGTGACCCAAAATAAACTCATAGTTCCATCAGAATTTCAAACCCTAGACGGTTAGCGGTCGACTCCACATGCACAGTCCTATGGGAAAATGAGCCTAAGCTCTTATACCAAAATGTCACGCCCTGAACGAAAACATAAGCACGTGACACGGAAAATTTTTACTTTTTCAAATATCACACGTGGGAAACACACGTGTGCTCACAACTCAAACTCAAAATCCATAAATTATCTTAAATACCATTAACATCTCAAATGGGATATAAATTCTCTACCATAAATGTTATCAAACATTCTCGAATTTGTTACAACAAACCCTCAAAGAATAAAATAATAATAACGACGTCACCAACTCAAACCAAATAAATAAATAAAATAATCAACTCAAATATATAAGGCGTCTAAAGCAGCATAATAAATAAGCTCTTCATCGGGGTCCCTCTGACCCATCCGGTGCAACATTACCTGAAATTGCAAGGACGTGAGTATAAACAATACTCAGTGAGGAAATATGCATGCTACACACTCACACACCCACATAATAATAATATATGGAATAAAATATAAATAAGTCTATGCTATCATGTCACGCTATCAATCTCATCAACATGGACACACTGTCCACCCAAGAATATCAATCTCATCAATGTGAACACAATATCCACCCAAGGATACCAATCTCATCAACGTAAACACAATGTCCACCCAAAGACACCTCTATGGAACGGGCTGTCAAAACATCATGAACCATTGAGGGACATAGGCCACGACTTACAAGTGAGAGATATCCATACAACATAGATAATCAACCTCACCCGGCGTCCCTTCACCACTCTGGTGATTAAGTCAGCTCCAAGGTGATCAATATACGACTTAAAAAGTTAGTACCACCCTAGTCGGGCTACAAATATCTAACCCTGCACAATACGTCTTACTAAGTTAGTATCGTCTAAGTATGACTCACAAGTAGCTAACCTTGCACAATACGTCTTACTAAGTTAGTACCACCGAAGTAGGACTCACAAGTAGTTAACCCTATGCAATACGTCTTACTAAGTTAATACTGCCCAAGTAGGGTTCACAAGTAGCTAACCCTGTGCACTACTACACACCAAGTGTACAAAATAGTCTTGAGAGCGACCTACAATGCGAAGCATATGAGGGGCTATACTCCTCAACGACAACCACAACAGCCGTGATAGCAACCTACAACGCGAAGCATGCTGTGAGTTATGCTCCTCGATGACAACACTAAAGGACCAAGTCCCATAGCCAACGCCACTGTTCCAATAGGGTTCCTTAAATCTAAATCATCATCCTGTCACACCAATCTCCTCTAAGGAATGGAGACTACTACTAGTGGGGCCCAAACAAGATAAATGTACATCATCAAGTCCTATAAACTCTTTGGGTTTCATCCCAACACTAGTATTTATCAATATCATCATGCCCATTAACACAGTATCCCATACTCACATCCTAGATAACCTCTTAGGCACACATGAGTGAGTAATACCAATGGAAATATATTCATAATTTCATAGGCAATAAGCACATCATAATCACATTATGATCACAATTTCACAATGATAGCAAGCATAACTCATTCCATTATGTTTCATACATTCAATGTAATTATCACATTGGGTTATTCTATGGACATGGACTACACACTAACCCTGAGATACACACGTCGAGTTTATTTATAGATATTCTTAGTCCTTACAATTTATTCAACCCGTCTCATAGTGGTTTAACATCTTAAGTCCAATCACTCCCTTTTCATAGCATAAACCCAATTAAATTCATCAATAAATCATCTCAGCCCTTCACAAGGGTCAAATATCATAATTTTTTATTATTATAATAAATAATAGGCATGCTACAAATCACATAATAAGGAAATTATAACATTTCATGCATAGCATAGGACACATCCATCCTATTTATCATGCATTAAATACATTAATAGTACAATACATTCCCTAAATCAATTTAATAGCATACAAGCATTCATTTAGTGTGTGTAGCAAACCTCACGTCAAAAGTTACGATATCTTGGGTCGATCTTCAAGGTTATACCTCGACGGGTTCATGGTTCAAAGGTTCTAATCAATCAAAGAGAAAATAATACATCCTCATTAGTTCATAGATTAAACCAAATCAAAGTTTAAGAGCAAAACTCCAAATTTAGACCCAAGATTTACCCCTAATTTAGATTAATCCTTCAATCTAAAGGAAATCCCCAAATCTCCTCCCAACAATCATCTCCAAATTCATGCATATACCCTTTTTTTTCCCAAACTTACTTCCTTTCTTATGATTCCGACTTCAAAATCAAATCAGATCTACACCCAAACAAAGTTCTATAACAAAATCCCCAATTTCTTTCATGGACTCCTCTCCCAAAAGGATTTGTTGTTTATTAAAACTCCATTCTCAACCCATCCTATTCAGATCTCATAAAAGAAGAAGAAAGGGCAGAGAAGGATCACAAATCTTACGTTTAGGAGAGAAGGAACCATGTAAAGGGTGCTCCAACCGTAGGAAATCTGAATCCAAAGCCTTTAGTAGGTGAAAATAAATAGATTAAAGGTAGAAGAGGCAAGGGTTTGCTGTTAGGGAAGAAGAGTTGGTTGTTTGGAAGAGGAAGGAGGTGAAACAAGCCTAATTTCGTGCAAATACAGACTTATGTACTGACTTAATATTTTATTATTATTATTATTATTATTATTATTTTAGTGCCGGACCATTACAAACATGTTCGAATTTACTAGCCATTATCAAATTAGCATATGATAATTCAAATGCATGATATGCAATAATGCAACGACATAATGCATGCTCCCATCCCATGCATCTTTTCTTTGACACACTCTCAACGAAACAAAGCAAAATAAAACACGTGCATAATAAATGTTCAAGACCCAACGACGGCTAGCGCATGCAATGGTCCGAAGACCCCCACGAAGGAAGCACTATAATGGACATAGGTACCTCCCCCACACACACACACACAAAGGGGAGATCAACGATGAACAAGGCCTACACGAATTTTCATATCAAACGGTCCAAAGACCCCTACGAAGGAGTGCATCAAATGACCAATGATCCAACAAAATAAAGGGTATGTACGAGCCATTGGTCTTAGCCATCTCCAACCTTACCACCCACCCGAACATGGATGATCATGCATGAATGCTCAATAAAAAAATTCATGCATGAATTCCATGTCATGTATATAAATACTACCAATAACATGCTCACAATATAGCAAATATTTTGTAAATTAAATCAAATAAACAACCTCAAGTATACATGATTTTGAATAAGGCATCAATAGACACAAATTAATCCAATATCCATGCAAAACAGTCCGAATAACATATTTAAGAAATACAACAAATTTCATAAATTCCAAAATATGAATAACAATCCAACAAAACACAAACAAATTCCAAAGATACTCATTTACAAACTAGAATACCTAAATTGGATTTTCCAACAAAGTAAACGAGTAACAACTAATTTCCTAGGCGGACTGAGGTGCTCACTGGCTTTCAGAAATTTAGCCAAAATATTTCCCTTATACTAGGTGAGCTTGCACCAAACATTTACCCGTTTAATTAACAAAATCTCAGTCTTTGATTTAAACCCAATTAAAGCATTCACATCAATGTTCAAACAATTTTCGCAAGAATTTATTTAACACAAATAAACATGTAGTATATTTGTTCTCCTCACCTAGAATGCGTGAAGTTCACAAGTTTTTTAGAATACTCTTCAAACGAAATTTGCTGCAATTAAAATTAAAGGTCTAAGCTTATTAAAATAATTTTATTTAGCCTACTGAAATTAGATGAGTCCATCGATTAAGGATGTTAGGTTACTACCTATTTAAGAAAATCTCCAAAAATTTCTTTCTTTAATAATTGGTCTAAGTTTAAATGAAGGGACAAAATAGTGTAAAATTTCAGTCATTATTGCTGAATTATTTGGGAATAGAAGAGTCATTCATAAATTTTCATAATTTTACAGTAGATAGGACATTCAATGATGATTCCAAAAATATCTTGTTTGGATCAAACTGAATCTCCTAACCCAAGTTATGGTTGTTTTAATCAAATAGTTACATACTGCCAAACTGTTTGTAGTCTATGAACATTTTTTCGGATTACCGAATTTATTTGACCCATCAAATCAATGTTAAAAACTCTCAAATTTTTACTAGAGATAGTTATCATGGTTGCTTTGACAATGAACACAAATTTTGTACTATTCCGAGTAGGGCAAGTTATAATTTATTTAGTGGACTATTGTAGAGCTTGTTACAAATTCAAAGCCAAAATTTAGTTTGTCTTGCAGATGATATTTGGGGTATCAAATCTGATTAAAAAGTTCCCAAATTTAACCATGTGCAGATCTCATTGTGTACTTTCCAAAAATATGAATTTCATAATTTTCAGAGTTCAATAGCCTCGAATATGATTTTTCTCGCAACAGTACATAGAAAAATATTGTTCTAAATCTAAAATCTAGTTTTCCAACATCCCACCTAAAAATATGAGTTTATGATTCCTCAAATATTTTTTAGAGATGTATAACTATTCCATGGAGAATTTGGATGGGTTATCAAGTTTCCATCCCCAAAAGTTGAATTTTTTATGTTTACTCCATAAAAATCAAAAGTTAGAACTTAAATCCATAAATCCATGGTCGATTTCTACGAACACCCTTATAATTAAAGAAACTAGGTGTTAATTAAAGTCTAAAATGGTGTTTTCTTCTCCCTCTAAGACATGGTCGAAAATAAAAAATAGAGGATAAGAGAAAATCGAAAACTAGAAGAGAAAGAAGGAAGAGAAAAGACCCATACCTAAGAAGGAGAGAGGAGAGAACCTTGGGACAGAGAACATTTTTTTGCGCAAACCTTGCACGGAGATATTCGAACAAGGTTGGGTCTCCCTCAAGAGAATATTGAGTTTAGTAAAATTCCAGGGTCCAGAAAAACCCCTATTCTCTTTCTCAATATTTGCCCAAGCTTAAGGGCAGTAAGTTCTTTCTTTTCCTAAAGAGTAGGTGGAGAAAAACAGAGTTGTTTTTCTCTCTAAGAGAGGAATTAAAATTTATTAGGAAATGTAACACCCCGCTTCTTCTACAACTTGAACGGGTCGTAACCCGCTTAACTACAGATCAAACGGGGCGTGATCCAATGCAACAACGCAACTAATGGGTCTAACATCATAGATTTGTGGCTGGGGGAGATAAGTATATTTTTATTTTCAAATGATTATAAATAAAATAAATAAAGCCATCAAACCTTCATGCCCAATCTTAACGTAGTACATAAATTCTAATGTCATTCACAAAATAAAATGAATAATATCTACTATCAATATCAAATCTAACCTCACAGATTTGTGGCTGGGGGAGATAAGTATATTTTTATTTTCAAATGATTATAAATAAAATAAATAAAGCCATCAAATCCTTCATGCCCAATCTTAACGTAGTACATAAATTTTAATGTCATTCACAAAATAAAATGAATAACATCTACTATCAATATCAAATCTAACCTCACAGATTTGTGGCTGGGGGAGATAAGTATATTTTTATTTTCAAATGATTATAAATAAAATAAATAAAGCCATCAAACCCTTCATGCCTAATCTTAACGTAGTACATAAATTCTAATGTCATTCACAAAATAAAATGAATAACATCTACTATCAATATCAAATCTAACCTCACAGACTTGCTCACAACCCATCCATAAAATAAAACCAACTAATATTCTCAAGGTTCTCAATTAATCAAGTCTTACAAAAAAATAAACAATGCCAATAATTATGTTCAACCACATAATTCAACCCCATGCTAAACACCTAAACATTCATCTATAGTAGCTTCTAACTATCGGCACTCTCCTCCAAACCTAATCCAGAGGGTTACCTGCAATGTAAGGGGTGTGAGCTCTAAGCACAGTGAAAGAATACAATAACACATATCCAACATGATATCTCCACTATTCTCAATTTAACATAATTAATGTAATATTAAAGCATAATTAAATGAATATGCATTTAATTTCCTATGCTTTATGTCAGTCAATTTAAAAATGCTCAATGTTCATGCCAATGTCATGATACTCAGCACCACCCACATCACTCTCAACCAACAAAAGCACGTCGTCACTAGGTCCAATGCAGCCCCTCCAATGGACACAGACCACGGTGACTCATAGGTAACCAATTCCAATGCAGTCCCTCAAATGGACATGATGTTCCTCAAATGGACACGGCCCACATGGTTATCCTGTTTGCCATTAGATGCCGACAACCCTCAAATGGCTCGGTCCACATATGCCACTACAACAACTAGGTGCAAGTTGCCCTTAAATGGCTGACTTGTTACTCCACATCCACATCCACACTCTCATACAACCTACCCATTAATATGAGAATGCAATGTCTCATGCCATGCTCAACATGCAATAATCTCTAATCACATGCTTACGAATTATGATTATTCTAGCATGGTCCATAACATCTACGCATACCCAATAACATAAAATCATGTTTCCATCACCAACATACTCCAAACATGGTTATATGATCTCAAATTAACATAAGCATCATATACATGTTATAAAACATCAAAATCAATCTCCATAATATCACACATGCATAATATTGAATCATATCGCAACATTATTATCATGGAATCACAATATCATAAATAAATCTCAATTCTTTACAAATAGCATCACAACAGTACACAAAACATCCATCCAATTTGGAATTTAACTGTTGGACCTTTCAACAAGGTTAGTGGTTGATTTCCAACTATCCAGACAGACCGAGTCTCCTCACGGCCATTAGAACACTTAGTAAATCTCTTTACACTACTGGTGAGTAAGCACCGGATTACAAGCCCCTTTTCCAACATGTACCTAGTCTATTTCATAGGTCCAACATTATATTCCCAAAACACATTATATAATGCAATATTTTTCTATTGCCCAATCATATGAACAAAATAGAGAACATCATATACAACCAAAGTGTAGTGTATTATTTTCCCTCACCTGGAAGTTCGTGAAGCGAAAATTAAATATTGAAGCTTTCCTAGCGATCAAGATCCAAGGTTTACTGAAATAAAATAATCATAGCAAAAACCAATAAAAATCTATGCTAACCATTCGTTTAAATTTTCCAAGACTACTTGAAAATCAGTTCCCTATTATTTTATAATAAAATAATTTACCTCTTAAGGTCATAGGTGTTTTGGTCCAGCAAATAGGAATTCAGAAGTCTACATTTTCCAAGTTTTACGTACTTTTCCAAGAAAATTTTTGAATAGAAGAATTCGATCATCTTACAATTTTTTTTGGAAACAACACGTTCACTAATTAGGTTCCATATTCCACCAGTAGATAGGTCACTGAATTAGGATCGTAACAATATCTTGTGCATCCCAAGGCGATATTCTAAGCCTGAGTTATGGTCGTTTAACCCGAACATGTACACTGCCAAACAATTTGCAGTCTTAAACGAGGTATCTGGATTGTAACCCAAAATTGACCCATCAAATCATCAAATTGGACCTTCTTATATTTTCTTGGAGATATATATCCTCGTTCTGATCAAATTGGATATAAATTTTACATCGTTTCGGTGCTCGGAGATCAAGTTATGATTTATTTATCAAACAGCAGCAAAATTGTCCTGCATATCTAGACAGAAATTTGGTCCGAGTTGGAGACCTAATTTGGGGTATCAAATCATCGTATTTTGGTGTCAAACTTGGAAAGTAACTAAGTGTATTAGTGTAGCTTCCAACCCAACAAATTTCGTCGAAAAGTTTCATCGGATGTCTGAGTTGTGAAATTTTTAGTGCAAGGTGTGCAAGTTGGAACTGCAAAGTGCTTTACCTAATTTTCCCCTCTTTTCCTTACTTTTTCTTTCTCTTTTGTTCAAATTTTTCATATAAAATCCAGAAAATTTTTTTTGATTTGAGAGAGAGATCATGGAAGAAGAAGATAAAAATAAATAAAAGAAGAAAGAACCAAAACCATACCTTAGATGAAGGAGGAAAGAAATCCTAGAGAGAACTTCAACTTTTATTTATTTATTTATTCATTTATTTTCTTTCAAAGCTTAAGATGGAGAAGATTGAAGCATCCAATTTCGCCCAATGGAGAAAAAGGAATAGACAAAACCATAGTTCATCCATGCTTGGGTATTCATAAAAGGACGGGCTTCCAACTAAGAAAGGAGAGAAAAGATATGAGTAAGAGAATATAGCATCATCGACTAAGGGTTTCCCAACTAGCTTTTTACTTTCTTTTCTAAAATTCATTAGGATAGGAACTCCTATTTCGAAAATAGCTAGGATTACCAAAGGAAGGATCGTGTAAGGTGAAGTTGGAAAGGTTCCAACGAAAATTGAGAGAAAAAAACAAGGGGATGGGTTGGCTATAGGATTCTTTTGCAACTAAAATTGGGTTTTAAAAATTAAGCATTATAGACATGGGGGAAAAATAGTTTCATAAATCACTTTTTCAAACCATTTCAAACTTGAATTTTCAAAAATAAATAAAACTAAGAATATATATATATAATTTATAAATCTCCAATTTAAGTTTTCAATTTGTTAAAAATAAAATCCATCTTAAAACAATAGAAAATAATATTTTCAATAAAATGTAATTATGGTTTTCATATAAATTTTATCAAAATTTCATAAAATCAATATTTAATCCCAATTAATCCATTTCAAATGTGTAAGCTAATTGAGGGAGAAAAAGTGTATACAATAGGGGTAACTAAATTCTAAGTCAAATGTATTTTCAAAATAATTTTAAAAACATTAAAACAAGCAAATGCACACATCATTATCTTAATCCACTAACACCTAACTCTACCCATTTAACCCAACCCTCTCTTCAGGGCAGGGTCATAATAGGAAAAGCATTGTAACTTTCGTCCAAGGTGTGTGGGTCCCATGGGCCCACATGAATTTGGAGAATTAGTCCAAATTAACTATTACAATTAATTCCACTAAATTTCGAGGTTACTTCTATACTTAAAATTATAAATTTTCCAAATAATCTCCCACCAATTCGAATATAACAGTAAATTG
Organism: Chimonanthus salicifolius; assembly: GCA_013350335.1. Classification (NCBI taxonomy): domain Eukaryota; kingdom Viridiplantae; phylum Streptophyta; class Magnoliopsida; order Laurales; family Calycanthaceae; genus Chimonanthus; species Chimonanthus salicifolius. The sequence continues at coordinate 56,938,984 of CM023532.1, forward strand.
GGATCTAAGTTCTTTTCATGTGATTTACTTGAGGAGGAGTGTGTGCAGAGGGGGCCACTAATATATTCTAATTTTCGAGTGTGTTTTCAAAATTAATTTAATAAAATAAACACAGAAATTAGAAATTCAATTTCTGCCCAATTAAATTGATCGACTCATTCTATGATCCACTAATTTGGGTCAGGTCATTATAGAAATAGCAGGCGGCGAATATAGATGGTGCCTGAAGAAGAGAGACTGAAGCATCTCAGATGAGGCTGAAGGGAGAAAAGAAGACACTGCACTAACATGTGGCAATAGAAAGTGAGAGATCCATGAATCTACTACTCCCGTACTTCTGGTTTTCTTTTTTAGTCTGCAAAATAGAGAGACCTATTCGAGAGATCCGAGATTGGGGATCCAGGATTGAGAGAAGGCGTTAGTGAATGAGATGGCCTCCCTTTGCCGATGATTATCTTTTCCGACAGAGGGAGAGAAGAGTCATGTTGAATGAAAGCCCACTAAAAAACGGAATGGAATTTTGGAAGGGAATTTGAGAACCTAGCTCTGATACCATGCAAAATAACACACAGATATGGTGTGCCTTCCTCAATCATGGAAGATGCTTGTATAGACTTGTATATATAGAGAAAAATAAAATGAATGACATAAATAAAATCCTATAACTGTCAATCAAAATGAGGAAATTAGGACTTGTTAACTCCCAATCAAAATGAGGAAATTATATCTCAACAAAATGAGGAAATCGGGGCCTGTAACTCCCAATCAAAAGGAGGAAATAAGAACCTGTAACTCCCAATCAAAAGGAAGATAACTCCCAATCAAAAGGAAGAAATCAAGGTAATCAATCATAAAATCTAAATATAGCTTAACATCTAAATATATCTTAACAATTTATTAATATTTCTACTTTAGATTGGATTTACAAGAGTAGATTTGAATGTGACGATCTTTCTTACCCTCCACACACAAAACAAGATTACTAAGATGATCCGAAGAGGGATTACTCACCTTTTTACAACATAGAGAGGTCTTTTTTATATAACAAATTGGTTTCATGTACCATGTAATCTACAATTAAAAAGATAAAACCTTTGTAGTTTCAACTATTTTTAAACTAGCACGAGACATGCACTTCACATAAGTGAGATTGGTCATAAATTTATTACCAAATAGTTCTTCTCTCGCTAAAAAATTTTATACAAAATTTTCTATTTTTAAACTTTAATGAAAAATCTAGGCCATATCCTTCAAACTCACCAAATTGAATGACAAAATTATTTATCTATTTAGTCATGTTTTTCACGTGTTTACTCTAGATAATAATATAATAAAGTTGGACCAAATTTATTCAACTCACTAAATCCCATATTAAAATCTCTTTTTCTATCTTTAACTATTTTTGAACGAATTTTTTCTTGGCAAAATGAAAGCAAATCACAACAATTTAATGATTGAATGGTTAAGACTCATTTGACACTCATCTTTAACTCTCTCTTTAAATAAAGACCACCAAGAAGTATGCATTACAGGGGTTTAAATACCATTATCGGCCGATATATCGGTCGATATGATATGTCGACCGATATATCGTTATCGGCCGATATTTTTCTCTCTCCAGCCGATATCGGCCGATATATCGACCGAGAAGGTGAATATCGGCCGATAACGATATAAATCGGCCGATATTCACTCCTTCAAAACCGATACATATTGATCGATACGATATGTATCGGCCGATATTTGCACCCCTGGTATGCAATTCACACGAATGACAATAGTCAAAATTTTATAATGACAATTCTTTCTTAAGTTCATAAATTTTTGTACAAAAAATTCTAGTTTTAAATGCTAATCTAAAAAATCTTTGTTGTGTTCTTCAAACGCACCAAATTTAATAATAAAATAATTTTTTTTCCTATTTTTAGTCAACTTTGGCAGAATTTTCCTCTATCTTTTTTATAGTAATATAATAAAGTTGGTTAAATTCTTCTAAGTCACTAAATCCATCTTAAAATATCTTTTCTTATTTTAAATTTTTACCTTGCCAATCATTTAAGAATTAATAATTAGCATTTATTTGACAATCAATTTAAAACTATCTCTCTATATATAAATAAAAAGGTAGAGTAAAATTAATATTATTTTTACTCATTTTTTATGTACTTTAATGTGAAAATTAATAAATATCGTCTCATTAAAGAAGGGGCTCCACCTAACCTAACAAAACCCCCGAGGGAGAGAAAGGTCCTTTTGGAAGGTGGAAAGGGATAGAAAAGAAAAGTAGATCTCAATGAATCGTAAGTAACGTGAGGATTAGCATGAGATTCTTCCCACCTAATAACCTAACCCATCGGCCAAGCTTCATGCTCTCGGTTTCAATATTCAACAAACTTAAGAAGTTTGATGGATAGAGACTAGGTTCAAGTAGGCGGTTTTAGAAACCATGTGAGTGGTTTTCACTTTCTACTTTCTAGTTTCTTCGAAACAGGGGTAAAAAATTCGGCCGGGCCGTTATCCCGGCCGATTTTTCATATCGGCCGATATATCGGTTCGGCCGATATATCGGCCGAACTTTTTCTCTCTCCTCCCCGTTTTTTTTTTAAAAAAAAAAAAATCCAAAAAAATTACAGCAAATGCAGAAAATTATGAGCTTATTGAATATGTAATTTTTTCATAAAATATCGGACATTTACATCTTCTAATATATTTTTGAAGTTACGATAGTGGGAAATTATATAAATAGTAATAAAATGGTGAAAATTACAAAAAGAAATAAAATAAAAGGAAAAAATTGCATCCCTTTAAAAGAAGTTATTATACATTAAATAACAGCGAATAAAAAAAGTTCATGTATTATTTTATAGGTTTTACCATTTTCTAACATTTATATATCATAGTCCATAGATAATAATGAAATAATTACAAAAAGAAATAAAATAAAAGGAAAAAGTTGCATCCTTATAAAAGAAGTTATTATACATTATATAACAGCAAATAAAAAAATTTCATGTATTATTTTATAGGTTTTACCATTTTCTAACATTTATATATCATAGACCATAGATAATAATGAAATAATTACAAAAATAAAGAAAATAAAAGGAAAAAATTTCATCCCTGTAAAAGAAGTTAGTATACATTAAATAACAGCAAATAAAAAAATTTCATGTATTATTTTATAGGTTTTACCATTTTCTAACATTTATATGTCATAGTCCATAGATAATAATGAAATAATTACAAAAAGAAATAAAATAAAAGGAAAAAATTTCATCCCTGTAAAAGAAGTTAGTATACATTAAATAACAACAAATAAAAAAATTTCATGTATTATTTTATAGGTTTTACCATTTACTAACATTTATATATCATAGTCCATAGATAATAATGAAATAATTAAAAGAAGGAGTAAGTGAATGTAAAAAATGTTGCCGTAAATTTTAACATGTTAGTAACAGTAACTAAGAGCAAATGAAAAATGTTCATCTATTATTTTATAGGTATTATCATTTTCTAACTTTTTTTTTCATTTATGCTATTTTATGTTGAAATAGTTAACAAAAATGAATAAATAAATGAAAAAAAATAGTAACTAACAAAGTACACAAAAACTAACTACAGATACATTAAGATGGAAAAAAAATTATAATACCTATATAAAGCTTTTATTACTACATATCTTATTTAACTTCAAGCATTTTTTAACTTCTTTTATGTTGTTTTTGGCTAAAAAAATTAAAATAAAATACAGATAAATCGAAATAAATTACAAAACCTACAAGATCAGTAGATCTGTAAATGAAGAAACCTTTGAACGGTCTGGATCGTTCGGTTTCAAACAAATCCGGGTCGTTTAGAACTTACTTAAATCAAGTAATGAAGAGTGCAATTTTTTTGAAAGATAAATAGTAAAATCTGATTTTCTCTTTGAAAATAAGGTGTGAAATTTGAGATGTAGGTAAATGGTATTTATAGGAAAAAATTGGACCGGTTCGATTTTTTGGATTTAAAAAAAATAATAAAATATTCAGGCATGCCGGACCAGCCGAATCCTGCAGTCCGCTGTACACAGAGATGTGATGGGGAGAAATGGGTTGACAGGTGAGATCTCGTCCGAGATCTCGCCCGATATATCGTACATGAGATATCGTCCGATATATCGGCAAAATATCGCCGAACTTGAGTTGGGCCAGGCCCGAGATTTACTGTTTTCAGGGGGAAAAAACGGCCGATTCGGCCCAGATTCGGCCCAGATTCGGCCGAGATTTAGACCGATATATCGGTCATCTCGGCCGATATTTATTATGAAAAAAAAGTTTTTTTTTTTTTAAAAAAAAACAAAAAACCGAATTTTTAAAATTCGGCCGATATGATGACCGATAATTCGGTCAAAAATTCGGACATATCGGCCGAATTTTTTTTTGTACGGCCGATACTATACGTATCGGCCGATATAATTCGGTGGTTGAAAAACCGAATTATATCGGCCGATACGCACAGTATCGGCCGATATTTTGACCCCTGCTTCGAAACCAGTTTCTGGTTTGAGACTCCCTGTTCGGCAGATGGGCCGAGCCTAAATATTCCAGATTCCAGAGTCCTCACATCAGATCAAGTCCACTAAAGTATTATTATGGTCAGTAACTTTAGGCCTTAACCAATAAAATAAAATCTGGTTAATTCTTTACGATCTTTACTCGAGGAACTATTATTATCAATATAATGAATGCCATTTTTTAGTATTATCAAGTAATGAAATATTAGAATATTTTAAAATTTTAAAGCTTTTATTGTGATATTATTAGAAAAATCTTATAATTAAATCATTTAAAAATAATTAATAATTCACTCAATAAATATTGAGTGAATGATGCTTAAAATTAAATTAATAATAAATAAATTTGATAAATAAGAGATTTGAGTTGTATAAAAGATTTTGGTGGCCTATAGGGATACTTGGATTTCCTGTTTCTACACACCCATTTATATTTTTGTGGGTGAAATACTCATTCTATCCTTGCATTTTAACTGATTCGAACGTACTGTTAGTTTATTCTCAGTTCGTTCAGATAAATACAGTCATTCGATCAAATACTTCAATGTATATTTAGTTTATTAGAACAAATGAACATATATATGTCAATTTTTCACACAATTCGACTTGTTCATTCGAATGAAAGAAAATTACACTAATGTATTCGTTCGAATGAATATATACGTGGAAATAAAATGATAACTTCAACAAAAAAATTCAAAAATGAGTACATAGCAGCAAGAAATCCGAGTAACTATATGATGGGCCAAGATTTTATGTATATTTATAAAATGGCCCGGGAAAGGCTAACGACACTAAAGCCGTTTTATCGTCAAAACCGGGTTTCTATGTTTTATTCTTGTGTCGCAAGTCTGACCTGCAGTCCACGTGGCAAGGGCGTCACGAAGATCTCGAAGCCACTCTCTTCTTCCTTAAATGGTCCACCTATTTCCCTTCTTTTCATTATTTCTGCTCCTCTCCCCTGTCAACAAAACTTCCGTCCTTTCTCCTCCTGCCCCTGTTATTACAATACCAGAAAACATGTCTGCTTTCTGTGGTAAATACGCCGGTAAGACATCTCTCTCTTCTTCTTCTTTTCGAGAATAAATTTCATGCGTTTTTATGAAAAATTACACGGAGTTTATGGTTTTGTGATCTAGATCTATGCCTTGGTAATTTTCATGTTCTGACATATGGATTTTGTTTTAGATTTTTGATCTGATCTGGGTTTTCTTAGCTTGACATATGGTTTCTGATTAGTATGACTAATAATCTGATTTGGATCTGTTAAATTTTGTTTAATAGCATCGTAAAGTTAATATCTCTCGTAAGTGGGTTTTACAGTGGACTTTGAATTGCTTCTTTCTTGAATCTGTTGTTGGATTATCTTAAATATCTTTTTTATTTTATATGACTCTTGTTATCGTTTTCCTTTGATCCTTGCCTGGTTCTGGTTAAAACCTATGTTCTTGTCTGGGACTTTTATCTTTTAAAACATATTTGATCTCTTAGTCGGCTTCAGAACTTCAAGGATTGGATTACTGGTGGGGAAGTTCTTTTTAGAAAGTAACCATTTAAACTGAAGGCATAAATGGATGAGTAAAACACATTTTTGTATCTTTGAATGATGGCGTTCTTCTATCAATCATGACATACAGTCGGGACAAAAGGAAAAGAAGTTGGTTCTATCGGATTCTTTTGCCCTAACTGAATGTTTAAAGACAGACCCAGATCTCTCTCTCTCTCAAATTTCTTATTTTTTTGCCTAATTCCTTAATCTTACTATTTCTTGATAAAAATCCAAGTTCTGTTCTTGGTTAATGTTTTTTCATAAGATAATTTCTTAATTTGTCGGAAAGGACCTTAAATTACGCTAAAAGGGTTAATCTCAAAATGTTTCCTCCTTTTCATACCCGATCTCATACTTTATCAATGCCTTGTATCTAAATACACTTGCAGATGTTTTTTACATTTGCTGTACTAACATAGGAACATAATATGCTTCTATTTTCTTGATGTTATTTATTATTTTGGGATTGTAAATTCTGGATTTCTCAAGTGCCTTGCTGAGACTGGAAATCTTGACTTTGTTTTATAATACTTTACCTCATTGTGATGAAGGATATGATGTAAATCGAATTTCCATAATTCTGCTAGTGGTTACCTTTTTGTATCTTATCAAGTACAAAGGAGTGCGCGTTTCTGGTTGAAAAGGTGCACTGTTTCAATATTCTAGGTTGAATTCCTAATTGTCAATTTTTCATTGCTCACCTCAAAAAAAAATTTATGGATCATCTCTTGTCACTATATCAAATGGCTATATGTGGTTAAGAACGTGATCAATTACTAACCAGGCTGGTTCTTTACTCCTTTGTTCTGCCTCACTGGGGAGATTTTGGGCACATTCAGCCAAGACCATAAATGCCACATTCTAAGGATTTAGAATGTGGTAATAAGAAATGACTTTCTTAGGATGCAAGATATGTTGTAAATGATAAAAGAACAAATTATTTATAATAATCATCTTGAATGGAAGATACACCATAAAATGCCAACCCTAGATGGATGTGGGATATGACATTCATGGTGATGATGGCAGTTGTGGTTCCCTCTGCGTGTCTTAAGGGCAATGGACCCAGCAACATGTCAGATGAAATTTTGTTTCATCAATCAAAAGATTCTATTGAGAAAGTTTTTACCAATTGTTAGCAGCCCACAACTTCATTATGCTTGCTTTCATCAATGTCAACAACTTGTTTCCTTGCATTTTAGCTTATTTTGATTCCCTTGAATTTTTGCATGGCTAATTTAGTTATCATATTTGTCAGTTGCTCTTAAGCATGCACCTGGGCATGAGCCTAGGCTTCATACTGATTTGTGCCTCATCTAGCTCTAAGGCAGGTTTACCTTAATCGAATATGTATATGTTTTTCTTTTATTTTATTTTATATGCTACATCAATCTTATTTTTGTAACAATGATGTGGTACTAGATGGTATGTGTTATTAGCTGGTAAACCTTATTCGAAACTCTTCTGATGCAGGTATATACAATATACATTTATCTGATATTTATAATATGTTTTCATGAATAAAAACTTGATTTGTTTTTGAATATTGGTGTCGTGATGGATATAGATACATGTTGTCTAAAAATCTCAGTTTGGTTTGTGTCTATTTGTGTGCTTTGAGCCTCATGCTATTGGCTCCGATTGCACTCTGGGCCTTAGCTACTATGTAATTATCCAAAAGTTGTTCACCAGAAGTCATCATGATCATCATCCTAGCCATTTTTATCACCATGAAGAAACTTAAATCATCACAAATCACCCAAAATTGAAGTCAATGAATGCTTTCAACTTTTCCCCTGTTAACTTTTAAATCCTCTTGGAAGATCATTCAAAACTTATCATTTCCCAACATTTTCCCAATTCTTCAATCATTTACATAGGCTTCTGGAGCCCTTAAATAGAGTTTTGAAGGAATGAACATACCTGGATGTAGTACATCTCAGTGGTTACGAGTATTAGGAAGAATGATAGTAATTTTCATTACTGATCCTAGCCACTTTACTATTCTATAAGTTGTGAAGCCCTAATGTATTTCTGTTCTGATTCCATTTTTTGTGAAAATTGGATGCTGTGGACTCCATTTCCTGTTGAAATAATTTTCTGATGCTTATTTCAAGGAAACCATGACCATCTAAATGGAGATCATACACTGTCACAATGTATCTAAACTTATGTGAAAATCATAGAAATTACATTGCCCCAGGAATGACTTGTGGATAAACATAAACCAAAGCTTAGTGAAGGGGGGCTTGCCGATGCACTGTTCAACTGTTATGTTTGTACTCTTAGATAGGCTTCAAGGGCTGGCTTGTCATTGTGATTTTTTAAAAATCATCCAACTATTGCAAGTCACATTTTTAGCTTGCTTGGAGAATGTAATTGTGGTCATTATTGTTTGCAAATTGTGTCATTTCCCCCTACCTTAACTTTATCTTTTCCTCCATAAGTTGCATGATAATAATACTCCAACTTGCTAGTTGGATCTTTCGCCCATTTAACCCCAATAAGCATGTTAGATTGTTGGATAGAAATATATTATGTTGATTGCATTACCAAAATTTCTTGGGATGATGATCATAACCACTGAATCAGGAGCTTGTGACTTGAACTGTAGGATTGATTTGTTCTAGCCGTTCATTTGGAAGCCTCTAATATGATTTTACGGTATAAAATTATGGTGCTTTTTATTTAGCCTTCAGTATTTGTGAAACCCTTCATATCCATCCTTCTCTAGCCCACATGGTTGAGACAATGTATCCTGTAAGGTGGGTTTGAATGACTGCTGTTGTAGTAAAGCAGTTGGACTTCAATCCATTCCTCTTCTGTCACTTCAGCCTTCCTTTGCCCCGATAATGATCAATGATTACTTGCTCCACCAGATTTAATCCAGATCGCAATCGTTTTGCATGTTTTGCAGTTTAATGGTTATTTCTTTGTTGATTTGGTTTCATTTCTGAATTATGAAATTGGGAGCACCATTAAGCGGAAGATTTGTTATTATGACATGTGTTAACATTGGCATTTGACTCCGACAATCCTTTGCACTGTAGGAGGCATAATAGACATCCATCTGCAGTTTTCCAATGCCTCCCCATACCGAAAGTACAGAGAAACAGCCATTTATTCTTCCCTTGGTGTTAATCCAAATGTGTTGTAACAGTCTAGCTATATACTATTTTCTTGTTTTGTCAAATATATTTTCATCTAAACCACAACTCCCTCACAGATGAACTTATCGCCAATGCTGCTTACATTGGTACCCCTGGAAAGGGAATTCTTGCTGCCGACGAGTCTACTGGAACAATCGGTAAGCGCCTCGCAAGCATCAATGTTGAGAACATTGAGTCCAACCGCCAGGCTCTACGAGAGCTCCTGTTCTGCACTCCCGGAGCACTTCAGTACCTCAGTGGGGTGATCCTCTTTGAGGAGACCCTCTATCAGAAGACAGCATCTGGGAAGCCCTTCGTCGAGGTCCTCAAGGAAGGAGGTGTCCTCCCTGGTATCAAGGTTGATAAGGGCACTGTTGAGCTTGCTGGCACCAATGGTGAGACCACCACCCAGGGCCTTGATGGCCTTGCACAGCGTTGCCAGCAGTACTATGCTGCTGGAGCCCGCTTTGCCAAGTGGAGGGCTGTCCTCAAAATTGGCCCAAATGAGCCATCGCAATTGGCAATCAATGAGAACGCAAATGGCTTGGCCCGTTATGCCATTATCTGCCAGGAGAATGGACTGGTCCCAATTGTTGAACCTGAGATTTTGGTTGATGGACCTCATGATATTGCCAAGTGCGCTGATGTGACTGAACGGGTGCTGGCTGCTTGCTACAAGGCACTGAATGATCATCATGTCTTGTTGGAGGGGACGCTGCTGAAACCAAACATGGTGACTCCTGGGTCAGACGCGAAGAAAGTGGCACCAGAGGTGGTGGCAGAGTACACAGTGCGTGCCCTTCTGAGGACGGTACCACCTGCTGTCCCTGCCATTGTGTTCTTGTCTGGGGGGCAGAGTGAAGAGGAGGCCACACTGCATTTGAATGCGATGAACAAGCTCAAAGGAAAGAAGCCGTGGAGCCTGTCATTCTCCTTTGGGAGGGCATTGCAGCAGAGCACACTCAAGACATGGGCTGGAAAGACGGACAATGTTGAGAAGGCGAGATCTGCATTCCTGTCTCGGTGCAAGGCTAATTCAGAGGCTACACTGGGGACATACAAGGGTGATGCTGCAAAGGGAGAGGGTGTGTCGGAGTCTCTCCATGTCAAGGACTACAAGTACTGAGGACGACGCCCTGAAGTTGGATGTTTTCTCTTCAATCTTACAAGGGATATAGGGAATGGTAGAGATTATTGGTAGTGAGATAACTAGAGTTTTTCATTGTGGATTATGAGGATCATAATGAGTAATAAAGCGGGAGGGAATGGATGATGTCTTTCCCTCTGTAAGAGACTCTCCTTGAGGTTTGTCTTCTCTTTTTTATTTTCGTCTTGTTCGGTGATTTTCTCTCGCTGTTGAGTAACCATTGTGAATCAATCCTTTACATGGTAACTGTTTGCTGATTACCTGTGTTGCCTTTGTTCCTTTTCTTCTCTAGTTTAAGCCAATCTTATTTAAGATGCTCTTGCTCTTCTCTGTGTTTTTTTTTTTTGTGGAATTACTGTGCATCTTCTCAAATTTTATTTCTTGGGCCGATGTTTTCCTTGTTTCTTGATCCTTGTTCGAAATTATTTTATTGTATTTTCATTGAAGATTTCTAGTGTAAATTCTGGTGTAGAACTATGTTGTGTCTATTCTAGCGTTTGTTACTGAGTTATGCTTCTCCTTCTATATATATTGTTTTCATGTTTGGTTGTTGCCTCAAGTAAGGTCCGTAGAATGAAAATACGTCTCCTCTTTTGCATGGTTGGATACTCCAACTTCTCCTCCTGAAGAGAGAACATGGTTGCTGGTGCACTCTGTCCCTAGGGTTGCATTTGTTTATGTTTTTATTTTTTATTTTAGAGCAATAAAATTTTGACCCGTGGGGGTTAAAAGTTCACCTAATAAATATTAGTGTATCAAATTTCTGTAAGATTTAAATTTAGCCATTCGGTGTTTGTCGTTAAAAATTATGACACTTTTTTTCCTCTTAAAAGATACATGGTGATTTTGACAAAGACATATAGTGATTTTGATTTTGACTATGGTTTGGTTTTAAATTTTTTATTGAAATTTTAGTTTATATGTATTTCATTTATCTCATGAGATGAGCTTTCAATCTTATTATTTTTTTTTAAAGGATTTATGATTTTAAAAAAGAACAAAAAATAAGTATACTTTGACTTTTGACTAGGCCTTTTTTTAATATAGCGATTAATTATTTTTTTTTTGAATACAATCCAAATAAGTGAATTGATGGTGATCTCCAAGAGAGCTTGAAAGTGTAGAGGTTCTCTTGATTTTTCGTACTTCTAAGAGAATCTTTTATAGGAGTTAACAAATTCGGACGAGTTGAGTTGAATTTTTATAAACTCAATCTAATTTATATAAAAATTATTGAACTCGACTTGATTTGATTTAGTTCAAATTTCTCAATTCGACTCGATTTAAGTTACTGGCATGGAATAAAATAGATAAATAAAATTTAAATATCAAAGAAATAATTTTTTTTTTAAATAATTTTTTATATCTAATAATTTGTACAAGTTTGTTGACTCGACCTTGTAACATCGAGAGTCAATGAGGATAAAAAATCAAAGAAAACTGAGAGCTGGAGAGGACCCACAATCAAGGAGAGAGAACAAAAGACTACTAGATGGGTACTGAATGCTAAATCGACAGTTGTCGTCGTCGTGAAGAGGCGGTGAGAGCTCAGAGGAGAGGCGTTGAGAGGCGGAGAGAACTGAGAGGAAAGGCATTAAGAGGTGGAAAGAGATTAGAGAGGCGCTGAGAGGTGGGTGCAGAGTCGAAGGAACAAAAGCAGAGAGTTGCTGCGGAAGAGCAAAGTCAAAGGAGGAAGCAAAGAGGAACGAAATGGAGGATTAGGGCTCGATGGAAGGGACAAAAAAATCCATTGCTGGTGTTTTATATTTATGGAATATGGGTTGGGGTGGATTGATTTTAAATTTCTCAACCTATTTCGATCCGAATTTAATACTGGTTTTTATAACCCGATCGACCTTAAATATATAGATACATAACCTAGCCTACTGATTTCTTAGGTTGAGTCATACATGTCAGGTTAAATCCCGTCTCAAATTTCACTACTGATTTCCCAGGTTGAGTCATACATGTCATGTTAAATCCCGTCTCAAATTTCACACCTAATCTTCTACTTTAAGTTTTCTTGAAAAATATCATCTATAAGTAGGAGCCTTAAAAGTTCCTTAGAATATCTATTTTAAAATTTATTTTTAGTAGTATCTTCAAAGTTCATCCTATTTAAATGTTTAAGATGGAGAACTTAATTATTCTTGGTAAATTAAATTATTGATGGATGAGAAAGATGAAGATTGAAGGCTTCATAAAGATTAAGTATTGTAAGTGAGATAACAAAGATTAGGTAAAAGCAAGTTAACTAAGAAACTAAGATTTGCTCTTTGAGAGGAGTGCATAGTTATTTGATGTAATGAAAGGGAGAAATATAAATAAAGTGTGTATTGGAGACTAACTGAAAGGAAGACAAAGTTAGGGATTTAGGTGATGGTTTGAAACTTTATTGGAATGGATGGATTCTAAAACTGGACTATGTATTTTGGTTGATAATAACCTAATGAGAATGATTATGAATGTTAGTTAATTAAACTAGTTTTAGATAAGTATAATATCATAAGTGTCTGTCTACTACAAGTATGACTGTAAGAGAAAAACAAGCCTTTTAGAGTAATATGGATGAGTTGGTGTAAACATAGTTAAGAGGAAAATATTATAATAGGCAGTGACCTAAATAGCCATAAGGAATAAAAGTCATGAGTATAAAACTATACATGGAGGATATGGATTTGTAGGAGGAACGAAATGGGCGAATTGATTTTAGAATTTGTAGTGGCCTTTGGTGGTAATAATTAAATACCTTCTTCTGAAAGAAGAGAGGAACTCCCTCTCATTTTTAAGAGTGGACAATGTAGATAAAAAATATAAGAAATTATTATTTTTATTAAGATGTGAAGAAAAGTTTTTTACATTTCTATGCTTAGTCTAGGAGAGAGTCTTAGTCAATATGAATTGCTGGTAATGGATGTTGACATTAGAAGTTGAAGAATATTAGACAGAGAATAACCTTAAGGGGTTGGTTTAGTGGTTGAGACATAAGAATTTGGGATTGAGGTCTTAGATTCAATCTCTATTGATTCTAATAAAGGGACCACTCTCCACAGACTTATCCGATAATGCGGATTAGGGGATTTTCACATACCTCATAGGACTAATCGGGTGCTATGTCTGGACACTTCTAGACCTTAAAAAAATATTAAGCAAAAGATTAAGGATTCTCCAAATAATGTGGTGGGACTTTAAGGGAGATGAGGCAAAAAAACCTTAAAGAAAGGCCTCTAGCATCTGATCTTTGGAACAAGGACTCAGTCCTAATGAGATGTGGAGTAATACAGTTAGTGGCATAAGAAAAGTAGGAAAAGACACTATGGAAGAATCGGTAGGAAATAAGGCACTTCCATAATGGAACATGGTGGTGGAATACGGTAAGTCCAAAAGGCTAAAGATGAAAAGAGGTTTCAGTTTGAGAAGTAGCAGGAAACAATGAGAAAAGAAGAATTAAACATTTGTAAGATAGCCAAAAGAGCTGCAAATAAAGTTCTAAACAAAATCAAGAATGAAGCATAGCATGTTCTATGCTTGAAACTAGAAAGTAGAGAAGAAGAAAAGGGAATATATAAGATTCCGAAGGTAAAGAGATGAGAGCTAGGGACTTGGATCATTTTAGATCTATAGCAATGAAAATCAAAGGGTTTTAGTCAATGATAAAGGTATAAGAGAGAGATGAGAAAGATGCATTGTAGACTTATTGGGAATTACTAGTGGAAACAGAAGCAAATGAAGGTTGGTAAATAAAATATCTGAAGTAGAAGTAGAATTGGCCTTTGTGAAGTGTGGATCTTAATGGGTGAAAATCAAATTTTATGGCTAACTGGATTGGTCAACAAAATCTTAAATTAAAAAAAAAAAAAAAAAATATATATATATATATATATATATATATATATACCTAAAAAATGGTGAAAAAAATATTTAATGCATTTTTATAAGAGAGTCAAAATTGTGCCAACTATGGGGTATCAAATTTTGTCATACCATGAAACTATGAGAGAGAATTATAAACAAAGAATCATACAATAATTAAATATTTTAGAAAATCAATTTGAGTTTAGGCCAAGTTGGTCAACAGTGTTTTGGACATGCTTGCTGGAGTACATATGAATTGACTTTGAGGATAAGATTAGAAAGAGGATCCTTGCAAGCTTGGGCGTCACCTCCTTTTTTCTATTTGATTTTTTTTTAATGATGTAATAATGATGCTAAGATGATTTCAATGAGAGATTGATAGAACAAAAGGTTTACCTTTGTAGGCTTATTTGATGTATTAAACGATTTTGGGTTTTCAGTAAAATTATTTATTGGAAAGTTTTTTCAATACCCTTTCAAACAAGTTCAAGTTTGTGCAATTTCAACATACGTATATAAAGTTATGACTGATTTTGTAATAAGGTGTCATAGAGTGAGAAAAGACAATTATTTTTGTTAATTTTTATAGTCCAAACACCATAAATAAAGGGCTTGCACATCCATACAGATCATCCCAAGTTGAGTTCAAGTTTTCTCTTTCATTGAGAAGTAAGTTATCTTTTTCTTAATTTTTTTATTTATAGTTACATATCATCCAATCCTAACTTGCTAGTCGAATGGAACCATTGCATGGCGATTACAGGCTTCAAACCATCGATCTATCTAGTAACGCTCTACTCTTTTGATTCACACATGTTGCTACGAGCTAGTAGAAGGTTGAACTCTTCTGCATTATCTGCTATTGACTTGTCTCTCTGTTTCAAACCAGGAGTTCAAAAATCGGCTCGGCCAATATATCGGCCGATATGTAAATATCGGCCGATATATCGTCCGTATCGCATATCGGCCGATATTTGTATCTCTTATACCGATATCGGCATTTTCTCTCCTCCCATATCGGAACCGTGAAAAAACCGCAAAAAACCGTGATGAACAGTGATGAACCGTGACAAAACCGTAAAAAACCTCAAAAAACCGCAAAAAACCGTAAACACCACTGAGAACTGTAAACCCTGAACCGCGGAAAACTGTGGAAAACCGCGAAAAACTGCGAAAAACCGCGAAAACCGTAAAAAACTGTGAACCCCCCTGAGAACTGTAAACCGTGGAAAACCGCGACAAACCGCGAAAAACCATGTAAAACTGCGAAAAACCGTATCGATGTTTTAAATTTTTTTTTTTTTTAAATACCGATATTTATGAATATCGGCCGATATTTCAGACCGAATATCGGCCATATCGGCCGATATTCGGTATGTACGGCCGATACTTATCGTATCAACCGATATTACTCGGTTTAGAAAAACCGATATATATCGGCCGATACGATATGTATCGGCCGATATTTAGACCTTAGTTTCAAACAATGAAGTCTAGAGAACAACTCTAAAGTGTAGTTTGTGAGGCAGAAAGTTTTACACATCAACTTTCAGGATTGGAGAAAGCACTTTCCAAAAATAAAAGTTTCTAAATATATATACTCTCCAAATATAGCAGTTTCTAAAAAATAGAATCTCTAAATAAGTAGCTCTGAAAAAATTAGATGCTTTCCAAAAATATGAACTCCCAAAAGTAGACGACCCCATATGAATAGGATCTTGGATTTAATAATGATCATGATTACAAATTTCAGTTGGGAGAATTTTTTTAGTTCTCACCTATACAAAAATATTTTATTAAATATTTTTTACCTCAATTGTTAATTTTAAAAATAAACAATATTTAAAAAATATAAATGTTTTGACTCTAATCACACCGACTTGACTCATTTATTAAACTCACTCAACCATAGTATTTAGTACTTGATTGACCTTAATTAGGTTGACCAATCCAATGTATCTATTAATTGGTTTACGTAACTCACCTTACAGAAACTCCTACCCATTTATTAGATAGACTATCTAACTCGAACAACTCTGCAGTAGTTGATTCAAGTTATAAATGACTTGATTCATTTTTTAAATATATTGATCTACTTGAGTACCGAATCAAAGCATAAATTGATTGACTCGATGAGACTAATTTCTCTACAATTGAGACAATCAACTAGTATCAAATCCATTAACAAATAATTGACCTAACTAGTCACCTACTAATTCCAACCAATTTATTGAGCGAGTTGATTTAACTGAGCTAGACTCATTTAGTAACCAGTATTTTTCTCATATAACAAGTACTTGACTCATTTAGTAACCAGTATTAGCGGCAAGAAAACATGAAAAATGTTAAATTAAAGACTACCTATCAAATTATTTTCATAACAAAACTTCTATACAGTAATTCATTTTTCAGTTGAAATTTATTTCAGATAAACCAACAAGTGAACCCAAGGGGTGCATAATAGAAAGAAGGTGTACCACCCCCACCCAAAGGTCCCACATCGGTTGGGAGCTTGGGTGGTGGGGGCTTTATTTGAAAGGGGGCAACCCTCCCCATTGTGAGGCATTTTGGGTCTGGCCATGTGGGCCAGGGCCCAAAGCAAAACCATGCGGGTCGGATAGGGTCCAAAGAGGACAATATCACGATAGGATAGGGTCGGTTCGTCACAAGTAGTATCAGAGCACGGTTCAACACTCGGACTGTGAGGGCTCTTTACTTGTGTGACTTGCTTGCCTGTGTGTGGACCCTTGTCAGTGTGACGAGACAGAGCCGGGGATGGCTCTGGTCTTAAGGGGGTGGATTCAGTTGGGAGCTTGGGTGGTGGGGGCTTTATTTGAAAGGGGATAACCCTCTCCATTGTGAGGCCTTTTGGGCCTCACCATGTGGGCCAGGGCCCAAAGCAAACTGTGTGAGTTGGATAGAGCCCAAAGTAGACAATATCACGATGGGGTAGGATCGGATCATCAGAGAAGGATTCTACTCTTATGAACTAGTTGATGGCTAAGGGTAGCTCTAGAATCCGACAACCATTAAAAATCATTAAATTTATGTAAAAAAAAAATATTTGGAGTTAAGTTGATAGGTCAATTTCCACTTTTGTTTGTGAGACGTCTTGGAATCAATCTTCCCTCAACACAAAAAAGGTCGCTCTCCTTAATTCTTTATCCGGCATATACATATTAGGATGTTTACATATGCCCCATAAATTAGTTAGGTGAGATGGTTGGATATCCTGATTTAAAAAAAAAAAAAAAAAAAGAGAAATAAATTGTATGACTTGGTAATCCGTTTGTCTTGAGATCATATAATATAGTGACTCGCAAAATTAAAAATCCAGTTGGCCATCATAATTCCATACTGCATTAGGGTGAGATACACTCCCTTGTCTGGTTTAATATAAATTTGATATGTATTTTAATCGTTGATAGAATTAGAACTCTCGTAGGTGAACAAATTTAAGCGTTTCCAAAGGACTCAACTCACCCTTCTTCTGTGAAAGTTAATGCTGTTCCAACATTAGGTGTGCCTGTCAGGTACGAAATATTTTATGCTTTCTTCTTTTTTTCACAGCGTCAAAATATTTTCCTAACAGTACAAAACAACGTTGTACAACAATTGACTCAAATTTACTCAGAAAAATTATGGATGAACCAGTAATTAAAAAGCTTGAGTCATTCAAGATTAAATGCATTAAAATCAGCAGTTAAAATAAAGATCAATTTCATTTTAAGAATCTATCCCTCTAAAGTAGAATAACTGATAATAAGGATTTCTTCCTTTAGTTTTGTATTCGACGTTTGCAAATTAAGAGATTTATACATAGTCTCAAGAATTAGTCAGGTGGAACAACTTGAAACTTCATGTGGGACGTTTGGATACCTTGGTCTTAAAAAAAAAGTAAAATAATCAGTAGAGCTTAAGATATGATTAAGTAAGGTTGATTATATGGTAAATTTTAATAAAGTAAAGTTAATTTTAAATGTAGAGTTCTCTCTTATTCGATACAAATCATCATATCTCGATATCGCTATATAATTGTCAATGAAAGCCAATATCATCAATCTATGAAGACTGTTTATAGATGGACAGATACACTAAATCGAAAAGCATCATAGTGTATCTAATCTGATAGACGTTGCGAAGTAGTTGACTTTACAATCTATTACCGGGAAGATGTTTTGATGATAAATTTACTCAACCTTCCTCTAACTTAGAAAATAAGTTTACACCTTGTATAATCATTTTACAAAAGCTTTGGGATCAGGAGAAATTAAAAAATATATATATTGAAAAAGGAAAAGTTTAAAATAAGAATTCTATTAACATTTAAAATAAATATTATGAGTTCAAGTTCCCACTCTCAATATATAAAGTCACTTTCTTTAGTTTTACTCAATATGTGTAGACATGGTTTTTTCTACACGTCGGAAAGAGTTACTCAAGTGCTCTAAGAGACTTAGATATCTTGGACTTAAAAATAAATAAATTATTTAGAGCAAAAGTGTTGGATAAAGGTGAAGTAATTTTCTTTAAACTCTTAATGAAACTACTAAGTGGGCAGGAAAGGCATACAAGAAATGGATGGAAACAAAAATATCCATCCATGTTTCCGGTCACCTGCTCACCTAACTACATTTATCATACAGGGGTATGTCTTTATGCTGTTGCACTTTCAGTGAAAGGGTTCTCCAATCTGACTGGCCTGCCATGTTTGGGACTCTGCGTGTAATGTAGCCTAGTCTCTTCATTCTCTCTCAAATTCCTCAATTCCCAAATCTATCTATAAACTACACCAGATTAAGTAGCAATAACAATATAACATCCCTAGCAAAGGAAATCACAGAGACAGAAGCAAAAGTGAGAGAGAGAGAGGGAGAGAGATCATCTCGAACAACTTTGTATTCTCAATTCTAAAGGAGCAACTTCTCTAGAATGAAATTGAAAATCGTAAGAAAATAGTAGTCCCTTTAAAAGAAAATTAACAAGATAAAGAAAATGATCACTTACATGTTTTATAATTCATGAGTTCCTAAAAGCATAGATTAGTAGAGAAAACCCAACTTTCTCCTGCTCTTTCTGATGCATCTTCTCCTCCAACCACAATCTACTCTCCAACCCACTTCTCCTCCTAAACATAAACACACCATACCCACAACCAGGAGTGAAGAACCAATCATGGACATCCCACAACATGTCGACCGGCAATCCATCAATGAATATCGTCTGATTTCCTCGGAACTTCCAACGCAGTCTCTTCACCTGAATCACCTTCTTCTCATCAATGGAAACAGCACAGCTCTGGATCTTTCATCACCCCATTTTCTTCCCTACACTTGATCAAGATGTCGTGATCTGCTCCACCTTCGCAGAATCTAGCTTTGGTGGCGTAAAGAGTCTTCCCAAGTAAGTGTTCTTTCCGAGCTACTTGAACGAAATCAGCAATTTGGGTTTTGGTGTTGAACTTCTTGAAAGCTTCTTCTTTTGCCATGTCTCCGAGTAAGAGACTAAGTTCGGAGCAATCAGCTACGACAGCGACGTAGAAACCCCCCACAGGTTCAGGACTTGATTCATATCTAGCTGTTGAAAGATCCCAGAAGACCTCAATCTTAGTTTCTCCGGATTCAAACAATCTAGACCCTTTCTTCTTCCAGAATTGTCGCGAATTCATATCGATCTTGCAGACGAGTGAAGGGTCGTCTCCCACACTGATGTTAAGGCCTTGTCCCATAGGGTTCTTGCACCACGTGATCGTGATTAGGAGCTGCTTTTGGGTGGAGAGTTTTGTTTTGTAGAGGCAGTTGACTGCACTTTTAATGGATGGAACCTGAGTTGAAGAGCCCGAACAAGACGTATCTGATACCTTGATGGCATGTTCGGTGAAACAAGAAACGATGTCTCTCATTTTGGAGAAGAACAGAGAATGATAAAGGGTCCTGGAGAGAGGGAGAAGGAAAAATTCAGACCAAACGAATAAAAAGATTTAGGAAGAGGATCCTTTTTCATAGACAAATATAGCCCTGTAAGAGAGAGAGAGAGAGAGAGAGAGAGAGATTGGGA
Source organism: Chimonanthus salicifolius (assembly GCA_013350335.1). Lineage (NCBI taxonomy): Eukaryota > Viridiplantae > Streptophyta > Magnoliopsida > Laurales > Calycanthaceae > Chimonanthus > Chimonanthus salicifolius. The sequence continues at coordinate 56,959,299 of CM023532.1, forward strand.
AATCTTGTCTACAGGTATAGGGATATGAAGAACAGAGGAAATGGGTTACTCTGTTTTCCTACCTGAATATTCCTGCTGTTTCTTTCTACAGACTTCTACTTTCCATCGACAAGCACGAATGGCAAGCTTAGAGGTACGAAATACAAGAAAATGGTGGTAAGAAATTCATGATCACAACCCGCTGATTCATATTTCAACTGATTCTACTTGCAATATAGAATTAAAAAAAAAATGGAGGAAGAAAACCTTACTGATTTCCAGGTTCTTCCCCTGCTTTCTTTGCCAGTTGGTTTTCTGAATAAAAAGGGCAAAAAAAACAGAGCAGTAGGAATTGGATTTGGACCAGGTCTGATCCTGTCTATGTATATTGAAATAGGATTTAAAGGCTGTTATATCTCAGCGTAAATCTCATGACATGATAAATGAGAAGCGAAGAGGTTTGTTCAATGCTTCTTTATTTATCTGTTGTATGTGACTTGCACCCATCAATGAATATTGTAAGCCACATCAAGTCCATAATTGCAAATCTTTGTGATCTTTTTTTTTTTTCAAAATGAACTGAAGCGAGAAATGAGATGGGACTTTGGGTTAGATTGTGGACTATAGGTGTTGGGTCCCACTCATTAAAATTAGTCTAGAGACTCACCAACTACAACCGAACTCACCCATGAATTGAAAACTAAGGAATAATGAGGTCACGAAGCCTTTCTCATCCTATCATCTATTTTTTTATAACATAGGTATCGCCATCCAATATTAAGGTAAGACTAATTTCATGGGTATATGAAAATATCTCAATTCACAAACACTGATTAAGTTTATGGAAAGTGACCCATTAAGATTGAACGTGAATCTAACTCAAGACTCCACCTCGTGAGGTGGATATCTTGACCACCAGATCATCCCTTTCTCTTTTATGACACAGGTGTCCAAAGGTTTCACTTGTATTTGGACAGGGGACATTTTAACTCGATTAGTCTTTGGAGCATGTGTAAGTCTCCCAGTCCCACACACACCAATTAAATAACTTCGGCCTTCCAATTCCACATACATTGGGTAAGCAAATATGGGGAGTAGCCTAGAGAGATGTTAAGTGTAAATCAAAATCAAAACCTCCTTTTATGAAAGAAGTTTTTTACTGTCTCACCAATCCCTTTTGGGTTAGCCACGTGATCCCTTTTTTATCATTCATTTGCTGAAATCTTGGTACATTTTTTTCAGTGTCCTGTGCCAGAGCAAATGAATGATAATAAGGGAGTACGGACCCAATCTGCATACATGGGGGCCATGTTTGGTGATCTAGATGTCATAAGTTGCTTTCCAAACTATTTACAAACTCTGCCTCCCCTCCAAATCTTACATGCCTCCATATCTAGCTTGGACCCCACCATAGGGTTAGTTGAGTATGGAAGGGCATGACAAGCAATTATATGCCCACATTTATCCACTCCCAAGAATTACGGAGATATGTTATCCTTCTAATGTAACGGTAGAAGAGAATGACTAAATTCGTCCAGGACTTAGTAACAATTACGTACTTTGGATATACGGTAGGTTAAATTTTATTTTCGGCTATAAAATAAGCATTTGTAATGGTTAAAATATGGTAGAAATTGAGACTAGGTTAAGAAAGAATCTTTATCAAATCTAATGTATTATTCATAAAACAAAATAAAATGCTTAGATCATAAGTATAAAATTATGATTCAAAATTTTATTATATTAATTATGTTTTTAATTTTTTGCATCTTCAATCTTGAGAGGTTGGCTCCGTAGTCAAAACATGCCCTTATTTACTGGAAGTATTGAGATCAAGTATCCCCTTGACACAAAAAGGGACACTCCTCATTGTTTTGTACTCGGTGTGTCTAAATTGGGAGGTTTACACATGCCCCAGGGATTAGTCAGGTGAAACACCTAGATATCTGTCACGCCCTGACCCTAGGGACACGGGACCATTTTTATTTTTTTTAAAACCTCCATTTTTCACACGTGGGACTTGGGCTCAAAAGGGAAGAACCCATCACTTTAAGCCCCCACGGAGGTCCTAGAATCCTACCGGAAATCCAGTAGAGTTTCCCCTGAAAATGGGACTTTGGGGACCTTTCCCAGCCAAATCCTCAGTTTGGATTTCTCAACCTGTCCCAATTTTCTTTCACAGTCATATTCTAAATTGTATTCTTTTGTTCTATTTCATCACTATCGATTCCATTTCTCAACATCATTATAAGTTCGAGTGTACAATCCACATTACAGTCCATGTAAACATAGTTCAACATTACATCATCACGGTTTTAGTCTACACAATTTAATCTTAATTACAAACCACGACATATAACTCAACATTCCAAATTTTAATAAACTACAAAACATAATTTAGGGTCTTCGATGTAATAACTCCTAGACTCGCCTTTTAGGTCCCTCAAACCCTGCGTCCATGACAGTTCTTGAAATTAATATGGGTGAGCATACAAAGCCCGGCGAGGAGAATCAAGCGCGCAACACACACATCCCATATTCATAATCACACCATATTCGCACATCCACATTCATGTTCTATTGATATTCACATTATGTTCATATCCCTATACAATGTCTCATATGTGACGCTCAATGAAATACATATCATGCAATGCATCGCCTCTCACACAACTCCTGGGTACCCACTCAGCCAGACCATGGTCTCATCATCCAACAATCTACTAGCATCACACATCTCCAGGCCACTTAAATCAATACAATCCCTGACGCGCGTCCGACACGACTTATCCTGTGTTCAGCACGGCTTACTCTACGTGCCCAATCACATATCTGTAACTATACCATGGGCACATCTTACTCGGATGTACGACATGGCTTACTCTATGTGTGGGGCACTACTTATTCTGCGTGTCTGACACGACTTACTCTGCGTGCTCAGTACTGCTTACTCTGTGTACCCAATTACATTGTAACCCACATGTAGCCACTTCCAGGCTTTCGTAATTTGGGGCCTCATAATTACATCAAAAAGATCTACACACCAGGACTCACACACCCTCTCGTCCTGTCTACCCATCATGCTCATGTATGTCATGCTAATGCCCCCACTCAACCATGCCCCGACACATGCATGAATGCTTACAATGAGCCATTCTTTCATTTGCCATACTAATCAGTACAAGTAGGCATCTCATATTCATCACACTAATTCAAACTACATCAGCATGGTTTCATACATCATACCATCTCACATCATTAAGCACAATCTCATGCATTACAATAATCCACATATACAAGCATATCATCATGCTTATGTCAATTCTCTACACAGACATGTTATCATACACAAGCATGTTACCATATACAATGTCAATTCCCATACACAGGCATATTAACATTCGCATGCTTCAGCCAGCACATCATATAATGGTCGATGCCAGCTCATATCGTCACAATTTACATACATACATCATTCACATTAGAAGGTGACTGATACCATCTCTAGGGCATCTTAATCCAACTCGTCTTTCTTTCTCAACGGTTGTCCCCTTACAAATTCCATTCATTTTGCGAGTTATGCCACTTATAGACCAGGTCTAACTTCACACCGTCCTATTCACGTATTTAACACGCAACAATCAACATATTCCTATTACAATATCCCATATCTTAACCCGTGAGACAAAATTCAACACAAAAATGCTTTAATTAAATTAAACCAACTTAAGTGTGAAGTTCCCCTCACCTAGATTTCCAAAGGTGAGTTCGGGTCTCCTACGGTAGGCGATAATCAACGCCTGAAGAATTAGATGCTACTCAACAATAAAAACACAAGGAAAACATTAATAAATCTAATTTCATGCAAATCAAGCCTTTCATTCACACTAGGATAAAAGCCCCAATTTTCCCAATTTCCAAGAACTCAATTTACGTCATAGACCACATCAAGGGCTACACTCCCAACCTCTACCACTTCCTCCAATCAATCGTTCATACGGGGACTCACACATTTCCCTCAATGCCTTACGGCTTCAGCTCATAGAAAGCTAAGCATCAAGTGATGAACACTAGAAAATGATTATTATACCCTTGATATTAGGATTAGTTAGCTTTTATTTTGTGTATATTAGATATTTTTAATGTTTTTTTTATTTTGTAGATTATTTTGGAAAATACAAAAAAGAAAAAGAAATAAAGTTGGAAAGAAATGCAGAAAAGTGGGGCACGTTTACATTTTTGGAAAGTTTGTAATTTTACCAGCCTCATTTCGAAAATTATTGTAAATTATTGTAATTCAAATCCACATATAAGAGTTTAAATTATGATAATACTTTTAGTCTATTTTTAATTGTAAAGATGGTAAAATTTACAAGAATTAGTGGGCCCACTAGTCCAGCCTAAAGTTCAAGCTTGCAATTGAAGTTTATGAGCCAAACTAGATAAAAGCCCAAGTATGTGATCCAAGGTCCAAGTCAAATTCAAGCCCAATGGATTCAAATTTTGCAATTCAAAATTGATGATGTGGCTTAACAAATACAAGTGGGTCCTATGCAATTTGGAAGTGCCATGTAATTCCAAATCCTTCATGATCAAGCAAGCCAATGGAAAAGAATGCAATTGCTATGTAACGCAAAGGTGATACTATGAATTTCGTGTGAAGCATTGTGGAAGAGAGAACAATGGGATTTGGATTGGCCAAAGAGAATTTTGGGAAGAAATCTTAGAAGGAATATTTTGACGCACCTTCATTATTTTGGCCATAAATTTTCACTCCGATGTCCAATTGTGTCAATTCTTACTGCGTTGCAAAAATGACTAAAAGGGCTAAAACTTTATATTTCACGAACATTTCGTGATTTGGATGTTTACTATGTCAAAATTGAGCTGTAAGTTGGTGCATGTGTAAAAAAATGGGATTTCCACCTACTTTCAAAGCTAATCCAAAATTCGAAAATCAAGAGATTTTTTTCAGAATTCGCCCATGGCTTGGAATAGACAGTGAATTTAGAATTTCGCTAATTAAAGAAGAGAGAATTTTGGAGAAAGTTTTGGAGAGAAGGATTATGGAGAATTTTTCTCTAAGCCTTGCCTAATGCAATCTATTTTCAACACTATAAATAGAGGTGTCAAGCCACAAGAAAATTCAACCAGAGCAAGATAGAACTGACATTGAAATAAGGAGATGAGAGAATTACTGTGCAGAGTTTGAATTTCACAAGGGATTTCAAGTTGGTGAATTTTTAATTTATACATTGTAATTTTTGTATTTTCAAATCGAGTTCCTTTGTTTTGTAATTCTTTATTTTTTTTCCATCAATAAATTCAAGGCATATTTATTTAGATTATTGGAAAGTCCAATTTTCAAATTTATCATGATGGTTTGACTCATTTAGTTCTTGACTACTCCCTTGGTAATTGATTTGGACACTCACATTTTAGATCTTTGATTAACATCACTAATCTAAGACCGAGGTTCTTTTAGAACATCTAATTTTAGATCGAAGAAATAACATAATTAATCTAGATTTAAGGTTCAATTAATTAGGGGACTAAATTTGATGAAAGACTAGAATGAAGTTGGATTTTACGTGAATTCCATAGTCCAGGTCGTGAATTTATTTTATCCAGAATATGAGATATGATTCCGACTTGAATACTTGACTATGTCCAATTGTACATATGTATTTTATTTTTGTGTTTAATTCATTTATTCAATTCTTTAAAATTCTTTGGAGCTAGGTTAGAATTATTAAGTTTGAATCTTAATTATGTTCTTTTTAATTGAGAGGGGGTTGTTTGTAAATTCTAGATGGGTGTTTTTCATGAAAATTAAAATTCATAATGGTTAAATTTTAATTTTAGATGATGATTCAATTCTTAGAAAGGTTTTATAAAATTTAGAAATTTTCTAAACTAATAATATATTTCTAAAATTAGAATTTTGACTTTCATGTTTAGATTATTTCTAAGATTTATTTTTCTTAAACCACACAATTTCAATTTCATATATTTGTTTTTGCATATACTTTGCATGTTCCTTGTGGGCTCGACCTTGCATTCATATGCTATAATATTAAATGGTTTGTACGCTTGTAAGTTATAAATTTAAAACTATAACATGTGCCCCAAATCACCTAAGCAAGAAGGTGATGCAGTGCAAACTGCAAATTGAATTTCAGATTCAGGATTTTGGGCCGAATCACATATTTCAGTGAAGAAAACCAAAGATTAGCATTCTCTGGTTTAAGTGCAGTCTAAACTCGAAGAACTCATTCTCAGGTTTAAGTACGACCTAAACTCAAAAAAAATTCTAATGAAATTTAATTAAATTGTGGAATTATTTTTATTAGATAATGGAAGGTAAATGCAACAGTTGAAACTTAAATTCAAAATGAAATCAAATAATCCCATTTAATTCTAATTAAAATCAATTCAGCACAATAAATTTAATTAAACTCAAAAGGGAAAATAAATCTCACCAAACTTAGGGAGAGAAAACTTCAACCTTTGTGAATTTCAAAATATTCAAATCTATTTATAACATTGGCCATACATTTATTTAGAGGCCTTATTCAATAAAATAATAATAAAAGCAACAAGTAAGATAAGCTAAATACCAATGGATAATTTCGGTCAAACTGGGGATTGTGCTGCTATCTTCCTCTTTCTTATCTTTATTTTTTCTCTCTCTTATCACTTCTTGGGTTCCAACAAGGTGGGTGCTCGGCTTGCAGCCAACGAGCTTGTGTGGGTCTTATTCTTCTTCCTTCTTCATTTTCTTATTTTACTTCATTATCTTCTTAACCTTCTTTCTATCATCTCACACAGTAGCTTTATCTATCACGTCCCGAACCTGGATGTGAACCCGGAATGCAACAATTTTTTATTTTTTTTTATACAATTCACTCACTCACCTAAGGTCCACGTGCTTCCAAAGAGTTCAGTTAGGCCCATAGAAAATGCTACACATGCTTCTGTGGACAACATGTGTTATCAAACACACCATCGAGCAAAACGAACTTAGATTCTCAAAACCTGAATTGGCTGCCTCAAACTTGGGCGAGCCGTCGCCACCTGTGAGCCATCGTACTGATCCATCGCCAATATAAAATTATGTAATTTCTTCATGCTCTCAGGCGATTCACTAGCCAGACATAAGAGGTCTCCCAACAGAACAAGAGGTGCGCTCCACCTCTCTGTTCTCTCCCATTGTACATGTATTGTTGTTGATTTCTCTGCACAAAACCCACACACTATCCCTTTATTTTCCTTTGTTATTGACACGTCTTCAACAACCCCATAAGATCAGCAATGTTTGATCTTATCTTTGGTATTTTCTTGTTTCTATCACCTTGGAAAATTTTATGTTGAGGAACTTCATAGTCCTTTTTTGCCTGGAAATGGACTCTGGAAGTTCTCGCTTTGGTGCTAAACACGATTGACCCTAGAGTAGGGATGAATAGGTCAATCTAAAAATCGTTGGTCATTTTAAAAATTACTTGATGATTAATTAAGTGCAGTGGATATAACAATCAAGTGTGTGTGTTAGCAAATGTGATTAAGCAATCAACACAAGGAATTAGCTCTAACACCACAAGCACAAGGACACAGGATATAGTGGTTCGAATATCCAACCTACATCCACTATTAGGACTAGCTCAACCTTGAGCTATCCCCAAATTCACTAAGTGGGGATTTACACCTTCACAATTAGAGTAGGAATTCCACCTCACTTAATCGGCTGGAAATTTCACCCATCACATGTAAAACAGGAATTCCACCTATTTGAATTGGCTAGGAATTCCACCGACCACATGAGCCAAAGACTACGCTCTAGATTTTTTATAGTGGTTCTAGAGCCAAGCCTTTCACTTGACAAAGTTTTAAAACAAAATTAAAACCAAGAAGCACTTATCTTGAAGCTCTTTCTCGAAGATAAGTACTTCTCAAAGATCCAACTAATGTGTGCCCGAGTTAATCCCGACGCTCCACCTTGTTAGCCGTTGTTGAGCTAATCACAATTTCAGGTGACTAGAAAAGTGGTTCTACCAAATCTTTCCTAGTTATATCTTTTATTTTCTCCTCTATGTCTCTCTTTCACTAACTTAATCAATAGAATCGTTGTATATGAGCACAAGAGAGATGATCTTTCCTTAGAGTGTGTGACTCTTTTCAGTTCAATTAAGATAATTAAATGATCACACAACTCTCATATTTATAGAGGAGTCAACACATTTTTTCAAATTGTCCAGTACCGATGGGTCGGGGGCACCGATGGGTCGGTGTTCATATCTATTACCGTTCAACCATCCGACCGTTTCACATTAAATGCACTCCCAACGACATAATTAATTCTCGGTCGACAGGTCGGTGTCACCGATGGGTCGATAGTCATGGCACCAAAAGGTCAGTCCATACGAGGATCTCGTTCTGGGGCAACACCATGCAGAAAGAGTTTCATGTACAGAAACTTGTCCTGCCTAGAACGACCTGTCGCGCTTTAACTAGAGTTTGATCCTAGTACTTTTGATCAGTCTTGAAATACCAAGATGTCTGTTTTCTCGAGAGTCCATCTAAGTTTTAAGTTCCAGAACTCATAAGTTATCATCGACGAGTCGTTGATCGCCAGAGGTCGTTAAGTTTATCACCGAGGGGTCGATGCATACGAGACTTTCGATCAGAGACATACCTAGAATGACAGTTCAATGTTCCAGAACCTTTGTCAATATGGCTGACCAGTCTTTGACCATGATGGGTCGATCATGTCTCCACCGAGGGGCCGGTGAGAACGACTGGTCGAGCTGACAGTGAACTTAATTCATATTTCCAAGTTCGCTACTAACTCACTGTTAAGCTTCCTCGCTATGATTTTTATGATTTTACCACTTGTTCAACTAAACCTAGGAATGATCCTCCTAAGGTGTAGGGTACCACCTAAAGTCATATATGGACAAATACCTGTTTTGTGATTGCCTATAACGATGAGCTTCATTCCGATGGAGCATGATTTTAATGTCGATCACCTTGACTCTTCAACCTTTCTAGCAAGTGCTTCTACCTGAGTCATGGAATTGACAAACTTAGGGACTCGGCAAGTCGAGGCACTTAAAATCTCCTCCTTTGTCAATTTAATGACAAAATCTAGAAGCTAACCAAATTACAAACACACCCTTATTATATCACATTTGAATACAAAAATATTACATTGATTACATGTACATATTCAAATGGACAACAAGACTATGATCTTCCATATTCTTGTTCAGCTTGCTTCATTTCATGTTTTCTTATTCAAGCACATAAGCAAAAAACACTAGAAAATCATTAAAGAGGTTAGTCCAAAACATAGATATAAATCCATGGACTAAACTAGATTTATATTCATGCTCCCCATACACCATGATTTCCTAGAAACCAACACTTTCTTATAGCATATCCAAGCTGTCAGTGTTGAGAAGATTTTCTCCCCCAATCTTCTTGAGTTTGATTTCCCAAACTCCAAGCATAGACATTCCCATGTCCATTGGCTTCTCCATGTTTCTCCTTTATTCTCCAAGGGGTCCAAGCACTTAGGCTTTCTTCCAATCTTATCAATTACTCCCCCACAATTGGTTTTGATGTCTAATAGCTTCTACTAATTTCTCCCCCATTTTGTCATAACATTGACAAAGGCAAGTAGGCAGACATCAAGTTCCCCTTCTGTTGGAAGGAATTGAATTTCAAGCACTCTCTCATGCTTCTTGTATTTAGTGTCTTTTACATTTAGGAATTGGATTCCATGAGTTCATATCCAAACTCATTAAATCTCCCCATGGACTAATGCATGCTTTATGCATTCAATTTTATCTGTCCCTGCATAAGCTAACTCCTAGCTTAGCTGATTTCTTCTATGGGACAAGCTCATTTACCTAACTTCCTTTGAATCTTCTCCCCCCATTCTCAAAGCTCTCTTCTCTAGCTTATTCGACTCATCTCCCCATAGAGTAAGCTATATTTTTTAGCTTTTTCAGAGTATCTCCCCCATAAACTTAGCTGCCTCTAAGTTTATTTTTTCTCCAAGCTTGCATCAACCTTCTTCCTTACACTAGTGATGACCAGTGACAGGTGCTAAACAACACATATTTTGTGTTCCCCCAAACTCCAAGGATGTGTGCAACATCATAGCCCGATCCCTATCTTCCTAACATGCCAATACAAAACCAACTTATTCAAACATGCATGTTAGTCTATTTAACAAAAGTCATGTTAACCATAGGCAAGAGATAGAAGCAATACATACAATTTAGCACACACATCAAACTAAAGCAAACGACAACATTAATGCATAAACAGAAGAGTTTACACCCAAAGTGCTTAATGTTTACACGACCAAAAAAATGTTAAAAGCTAAGGTGGTGTAACATCAGGAGGAGCAGAGGTAGAAGGTTGAGAGTCAGATGGAGGAGGTTGTGCATGGCTGGAGGTAATGGCAGGAAGAATTTGTTTCAGAAGGAGTTTATGTTCATCAAATCTGTTTGAAAGATGGTTGAACTAAACTTGGAGTCGTTCTTCTAAAGCTATCAAACTTGTAAGAGCATATTCAACTGTTTCTCCCTCTTGTTCTTCTTCATCTTCTTGTTGATTTCCAGTACATAGAGATGGAATGACACATCCAAATAGACAGGCAAAATTTCTTCTTGCGAGCAACCCTGTCCAGGAGAATAATCATGGGAGGATTTAAATCAGCCTTGTTCCCATGTCTAGGATACAGATTAGAGTAGAAGAGAATATGGAGAACTTTGTATGGTGGTATTAAGTCTGCACTTCTGATCCATATATTTTTTTCCACTTTACTTCTTTTCCACACAGTCTTTTGGCAAATTTCTTTTGATCTGGTATTTCTATTTTCGGAGGAATGATGGGTAGAGCAGTATTTGGCACAAGGGAGATCCCAATAAGTTCAGAAATAAGATGAGGAGAGACTCGTACTGATTCTCCATTTTTAAACAGAATTTTGAAATAGTTTGCTTTTGAATCATCTCTGATGGAGCAGTACATTCTCATGACCAAAGAAGAATACATCTTTCCACCCCAATACACCGAATTCGACCAGCTCATATCATGTAGCAGTTGCATAGCCCCATATTTATGCAAATCAGCTGCACAACTAATTTGTTCTAGATTGAAGTCTTTGAAACACCTATGTTGAACTAGGGGTTGAAGATAGGGACCAACACCCTCTTCATCTGAGGATTCTCCTTCCTCATCACTTATACCAGAAGCCCTAACCCCTTCATCATTCCTAATGTCGGTGCTTTCTTCTTCCTCATCCATGTCTTTTTCTTCTCTGACCTCTTCCTGGTCATTATGTTCTTCTATAACAGGTTCTTTTACCCTTTCAGATGGGATTTGAGGATGGGGTAGGTGTACGGACTTGGATCTGACAAAAGGAAGCTTTGCCAAAGGAGTATTTTCAGAATCAGAATCCTTAAATCTTAGAGGGATACTGCTAGGTCTTGAGGAAGCATGTGATTTTTCCCTAGGAAGTTTCAGTCTCTTGGGAGGTGGACAACTAGCCTCAGCCTATTCCTCCAAATTAGGAGTTCGGAAGTTCTTTGGCAATCTCATCTTTGGCATTGTTTGCTTGTGTAAAGCTGACTCAAAGAAAAACTAAGAAGGGAGGTGTTTCCTGAACTTACCTATACACGAAAAATCACAATATCCGTGACACCTTATTTTCTTGGGGTGAGAAAAATAAAAACCCCAAGTTTTTCTGTTAAGAAATCACTCCGAAAGGTAGCAACAACGGGTCTAAGGCACAGAATGAGAGGAAGAACATCGCCAGAGCTGAGGGAGGGACGAAAGGAATTTGATTTGTTTTTTGATTTCGCAAAGGGAGATATTTTAACTTGAAGGTTTTGTTCCATCGACATATTGTCAAATACCGACCTCTCTGTCCTCTAGACAATTTTCCCTCTTTTCTACAGTGCTCGATTTAGCACAGTACCAACATGTTTGTCACACTAACTAGTCTATTCACCGACATGTCGACTATACCGAGAGGTTTAGATAGCAGCGCAATCATCCCTGATTTGTGCAACTTGATGAAATCCTATTCTAAGTACAGATTTATTCCAATATGATAAATCACAGATATGCAAAAAATAATTCATCAAATGCACAAGATCAACATTTACATTCCAAAACACATAAGGTTCAAAATACTTTAAATGAAATGTATGGCTTTCCAAGTAGAATATGTACTATAGCCAGGAAGAGTACATTCTAGACTTGTAGTCACCAAAAAATCTGTCTTTCTAGGAATACCTTGAAGGTTTCTGTATTGGATATCTCAACTTCTTCAAGATTTGATCAAGTTGTCTTAACAAGCAGTCAGTGCTTTGGGTTCCTCTTTCACTTGAGGTATCCAACCATTAGGGCTTGGTGAATATGTGTTAGTCTTTACTTTAGGATTCTGTGGATGTCTTTTAGCTTTAGGATTTGGAGCTTGGTTTTGGGCTTTGTCATCCATGTGCCTCTTTCTAAGATTGCATTCCATCTTGTAATGTCCAACCTTATAGCAATAAAAACACTTACCCTTGGGGGTGTTAGGCACATCTCCCTTAGCAAACACCCTTTGGCCAATAGGTCCATTGGTTTCCAATGAGGAACCAAGACCGACCTGTCGCCAAACCTTTTACCCATTTTTAAGAGTTTTTCCAATTTTTCTTCACCTTGGGTAAATTTTTCTTGAAAATTCTCTTTATGGTTTCTTAAGTCTTTTACCTCTAGAGTCAGTTTCATCACATGATCTTCAAGATCTTCTTTGACATTATTCAGCATCTTGATGTCATCCCTTTGTCTTTTTAATGTTTCTTAAAGGTATACTTCAATTTCTTTTATTTTCAAAACTTATTCATTTGAAGAATTCAGTTCTATGGTGAGATTCTCATAGTCATCGTTCAAGGTTTCAAATTGATTTGCAAGGTTTAGTTTTACAGATTTAACCTTATTTATCTTCTTAGCCAACTTCTTATTTTCTAGACATAGGACATTGTAGGATTCTCTGAGACCACTATCTTTATCAAGATCTTGATTACTATCCTTATCTTCACTTGAAGATCCCTCTTGAAACATCACCAACGGAGGCTATGAAACATTTCAAATTTTAACATCCATCATGGTTCTCCAATTTGTTATGAGAGGTGGAGCCTTCTCTTGAGCTATCCAAAAATGTGCAATATTTTTCAATAAACTCATCTTGGATAAAGGTTCATTCTTCTTATCATGGGATGCAAGTTTATTTTCTATTTTTGTTTTCAAGTAAGAGTAAACAAACAATATAGAATAGTGAGCAAATTCTGGAGTACCCATGAGGGATGTTCTAGCACGGATCAACTCGGATGGTAAATCCTTCACGAAGAGCACTCAGGCTCTAATACAAATAGAAAGTTCATCCTTTGGTGATAGAACACGATTGACCCTAGAGGGGGGTGAATAGGTCAATCTAAAAATCATTAGTCCTTTTAAAAATTACTTGATTGATTAATTAAGTGTAGCGGATATAACTTGTATGTGTTAACAAATGTGATTAAGCAATCAACATAAGGAATTAGCTCTAACACTACAAACACAAGGATATAGGATAGGATATATAGTAGTTCGGTTAGCCAACCTACATCCACTGTTAGGACTGACTCAACCTTGAGCTATCTTCAAATTCACTAAGTGGAGACTTACACCCTCACAATTAGACTAAGAATTCCACCCCACTCAATCAGCTGAAAATTTCACCCACCACATGTAAAATAGGAATTCCACCTATTGAATTGGCTGGAAATTCTACCCACAACATATGCCTAGAGACTACGCTTTAGATTTTTTATAGTGGTTCCAGAGCCAAGCCCTTCACAGGACAAAGGTTTTAAAACTAAATTAACCAATAAGCACTTGCCTTTGTAGCTCTTTATAGAAGATATGTGCTTCTCAAAGATCCACCCAATGTGTACCCGAGTTAATTTCGACGCTCCGCCTTATAGCCGTCATTGAGCAATCATAATTTCAGCGTGACTAGGAAAGTGGTTCTACCAAATCTTTCATAGTTGTATCTTTTCTTTTCTCCTCTCTTTCTCTCTTTCACTAACTCAATCAATAGATTTGTTGTATATGATTCTCAGTATAGGCAAAGGAGAGATGATCATACCTTAGAGTGCATGACTCTTCTTAGTTCAAGGAAGATAATTAAATGATCACACAACTCTCATCTTTATAGAGGAGTCAACACATTTTTTTAAACTGTCCAGTACCGACAGGCCGGGAGCACCGATGGGTTGATGTTCATATTTATTATCGTTCAACCACCCGACCAGTTGCACATTAAATTGCACTCCCAACGACATAACTAATTCTCTGTCGACAGGTCGGTGTCACCGATGGGTCGATATTCATGGCACCGAGAGATCGGTCATACGAGGGTCTCGCTCTGGGCAACACAATGAAGATAGAGTTTCATGTCCAGAAACTTGTCCTGCCCAGAACGACTTGTCACCCTTTACCGAGGGATCAGTCCTAGTACTCTCGATCGGTCTTGAAATAACGAAATGTCTATTTTCTTGAGAGTCCATCTGAGTTCTAAGTTCCAGAACTCATAAGTTATCATCGACGAGTCGTTGACCGCAAGGGGTCGTTAAGTTCATCACCGAGAGGTCGATGCATACGAGACTCTCGATCAAATACATACCCAGAATGATAGTTCAATGTTCCAAAACCTTTGTCAATCTGGCTGACTAGTCTTTGATCAGATGGGTCGATCCTGTCTCCACCAAGGGGTCGGTGAGAATGACTGGTCGAGCTGACAGTGAACTTAATTCATATTTCCAAGTTCGCTTCTAATTCACTGTCAAGCTTCAGTCTCTAGGATTTTTATGATTTTACCACTTGTTCAACTAAGCCTAGGAATGGTCCTCCTAAGGTGTGGGCACCACCTAAAGTCATCTATGGCCAAATACCTGTCTTGTGATTGCCATAACGATGAACTTCAATCCGGTGGAGTATGATTTTCAATCTTGATCACCTTGAGTCTTCGAGCTACTAGCAAGTGCTTAAGGACTCGGCAAGCCGGGGCACTAATAGACTCTTACATTTGAGATAACATGGAGTGTCGTGTGGAGAGATAAGCGAGAAAGAGTGATAAAATATGTTAGATTTGAATTTGATTTTAATCATATTTGTTTTATCTCAATTATCTTATTATTTTGAATTTGATCACATCATCTTATCTTCATGTGTTTGAATTGAATTCTATAAATAAAAGATCTCTCCATTAGAGAGAGACATCGAGCATTTTATTTTCACATGGTATTAACCAGATGATCCAACTCCCCCCAATCTCTGAGAGATCTCCATTCAAATGGATAAGTTGATAAAAGCCATAGGATGCTTCTTATGCACCCAAGGTTGTCAGTAGACCACCCATGTTACAACTTCCAAAGGAGATGCAAGTATGCTCCTACGACTGAAGCCATCAAAGCACAAGATAACGTGAAATAGACCTGTTTGACATGGTTCTACTACGGCGGGGTGTTGGTGTAACGCCCTTCCCTCTCCCACTTATGATCAGAGTAGTGGAGCGAGCGTCACGACGCGAGTCGAGTCCGAATCCGAGTCCGAAGACCTAGCCCAACCTAGCTTGTGCATCGATTAATGTCCATGATAACATTTACACATATTAGAAATAAACAGTGAAAATTTAAAATATATATATACATACATGAATAAATAATTGTTCAACATCTCAAAGCAAAACATAAGGATTCCCCATAAGTCAAATTACAAAGCTCAAAAATCTAGGAGTTAAATAAAATTATTACATTCCACGATCATTATTCCTACAAATTACATTTTTCTCAAATTATCAAAATAAACTAAGTCATTCAAGCATCTCCTTGCGCTAATCTTTTTCATACTTCGCCTCCACTTGTTTCGACCTTGCCTTCATTTCCTTGAGTCTCGTTCACATTTGAAGGAGGAAATATTATGGGCTTAATCAATATGCCTAGTAGGAATTCCGATCAAAAAGGGGTACACAAAGGAGTGTTATAATAAATCATTTTCATATCATTATAAAGTTCTCATACTTTCAAACGATAACATATTAGAATACCTCATACTAGAAAATCTCATATTCGAACTATAATAAATAATTTCCATGATGTGACATGCCATGAGTGTTATGAACAATGCATGCCCTTCCATATCTCATGATATGCGTCCAACAATTTAACTGAAATCCCCGGTGGAGTGTTGCCTCCAATACCCAGTCTTCTCAGTGGCATCCGACAGGGGACTGTTCCCTATCCACAAATTTTACAACTGAGGCTATCGGTGGAGTGTGGCCTCCTCCCTCTGCACAGGGTTTCGAGACTGGTTACCCAGGAGCTCTTCATGGTCCTAATTCAATCCCATTTCTGCTTCGGGACTTCTCTAACCTAGGAGCTCTACGACCAAATTCATTCCATTTATCCATGACACCAAAGTAGGCCCGAATAATTCGGCTTTGGTTTGTCAAATGCAATCCTCATCCCATGACATGTGCATGAGGTACATGAATACGTGATGATGATATTCTCATGAATTTCCAATCATCCTCAAACATGAACATATTTTGCCATCATATATTTCTAAACAGTTCAAATACCTTATAAATGAAATAGGCATCATTTTCAAAAATAAACTTGTATAATTTTAAAGAAATCAATTCATAATTTTCATAGTAATAACAAAGTATTTAGGGTTACATCTTAGTGCTTCAATAATGTAGGAAGGGGATAAATCATGAAGTGGTACGAACGGTGTCGGAGTTACCCTTAGATCTTCAGTTTTGTTTCCGTGTATGTCAAAACACAACAATCATAAGACTTAATCCAATTAGTTTTCCTTAGTTTCTAATCCTTATTTGGTATCTTAATGGTCTTAAGGACTAAGTTTGAAACCGTTGGACTCGATATTACACCATATAAACTGAGCCTGAAAAATTGGTGTTGAACAGAGTCGACATGTCTACTCTGTCGACACATCAGTCAGGACAGACTCGACACATCGACGTATTCGATGTGTCGACTGGGCTTGTTTGAGTTATGGATGGAAGGCTTTGTTTCTCCATTTACTCCCAAATCGATACTATCGTCCCCGACAATGCATCAACTGGGCTTTCTCAGCACCTCGTCAGAAACTGATGTGTCGGCCTGGGTCTATATATTCTCTGGATGAAATGTTCAGTATTTTCTAATCGGTCTCACATCGATACAATCGACACTATCGATATATCGTCAGGGGTCACTAGATACATTGAAAGGTACTATGTGTCGATCTGGAACTTCAAGTTTCTGGTTGGGAAGGTCACTTGTCAAATTAATTCCTTCTCCAACCGATACATCGGCTCGATTGACATATCAATTAGTCAGGATCGACATGTGGACCTGAGTTTCGTCTGTACTTTTTGCTGTTGGTCTCAGATTGATAGTATCGTGTTCGTCGACATATCGATCAGGGCAGGGTCTTAGGGTTTAGGACAGGGTCGACACATCGGTGAAATCGACATGTTGACCGGAGACTACTTTGCCTTGAAATTACTCCCATGTCGATGTATCATCCTAGAATTTGCTCGGCCTATCAACGAGACAGATGTATCATCTTGGGAAGCTCGATGTTGTTTTCCATCATTTGCATGTTTCCCATTTTTTATTATTATTTTCTCCCAAATTTGCATCTACACTACTTTAAAACATCCTAAGGTGGTTTCTTCTAGTATAAATCACAATAAACATCAACATACCTCGAGGAATTTGGGGATTCCATTGGTGAATGGACGAGGAGCTCTGATTATCGCCTCCTTCTTCCTCCTTGTTTTCCTTTCTCTTATTTTCCTTGTTTTTCCCTTTTTCTTTTGAAGTAGATGGAGATAGGGAAGAGGGGGAGAGAGCACTGATTGGGGGAGGGGAGGAGAAGAGGGGATTCTCTCATCTTTTCTTGGGAGGGGAGGAGAAGAGGGGATTCTCTCATCTTTTCTTTCTTTTTTTCTCTACTTCTCTCTTCTTTTCTTTCGTTCTTTCTCTCTTCCTCTCTTTCTCTCTTTTCCTCTTCTTTTCCTTCTCTCTTTCTCTATTTTCCTTTGGTTTCCTAGGTCAATAAAACGAATGGGAGGTTGAGTGTGAAGTTGCCTCATACATTTAATGCATGAGATGACATATGGAGGGTGGTAGGTGGGCGCATTTGACTGTGAGACGCTAGACACGGTCGATCCATCGACTCTGTCAATGTATCGAGCGATTGAGTCTATCGACACACTGGCGATGACGACACATCAACATGGCGAACTCTGTACTCTCTTACATTACTCTCCGACCGATACCATCGATTTCGTCAAAATAACAGTCGCAAGGTCGTTGTTCGACACATCGACATTATCTACATGTCGAATGCAAATGACCTATGTTTTGTTTACAAACCACTGTATTTTCCATTTGTTCTCAGATCGACACTATCAGTATTTTTGATATATTGACTGAGGTTTCGTCGATACATCGACGTTTTCAATGTATCGACCTGGAAATTTTGGGTTTTTCTTATTTGTTTCAATACTCATTCAAACATTCATTCCTTTCCAACTTTTAGTCCAAAACCCTACATTTCATTCTAATCATTAAGGGAAAATTACATCGAGTTACGGAGTTGAAACTCTGGGTCATTACAGTTGGGCCCACATGCGCTGATCATGAAAGCCCAGATCCCACTGCTATAAAACCTGACCTTCGAAACAGGTCTTCCGCCTATTGATCCAATACACTCAATACAGGGAAAAAAAAAAAACACACAAACAATTTGTTTTCCAGGCCACCTTCTATGTTTGCTCCCACTCATCCAATTCTCACAGTCAGTAAGTGCGCTACCAGTTTCTTTCTATAGCCAGTCAATGTATTGCCAGTTCATCCACTTAGCAGTCAATCAGTGTGTTGCTCAATCACTTCATCTTTTATGGGCAGTCAGTGTGTCATATTTCATCTGTCATTCCTACCGATTTCAAGCTTAGTGTTATTCCATACACGCTAAAACTTGCAGGAGTGTAATAAAGTATCTTAGATTTGAATTAAATTTTAATTAGATTTTCTTTATCTCAATTATCTTTGTTAATGCCTCGGCTTGGCCAAATTCCTAAGTTTGTCAATTCTATGACTCGGAAAGAAGCACTTGCTGGAAACTTGAAGACCCAATGTGGTCAAGAATGAAGATCACCCTCCACCGGATTGAAGCTCATCGTTATGGCGATCACAAAACATATAATATGGCCATAGATGACTTTAAGTGGTACCCACACCTTAGAGGGGACTATTCCTACGCTTAGAAAAACAAATGGTTAAAAGCATATGGAGCCTAGAGAGGATGTTTGACAATGAATTAGAACCCTACTTGGAAATAAGTATTTGGTTTCACTGTCAGCACGACCAATCTATCTCACTGACCTCTCGGTGTAGTTAGGATAGACCCATCGTGGTCAAGGACTGGTCGGCCCGAATGACATTAGGTTTTGGAATATTAAACTGTCATTCTGGGTTTGCCTCTTGATTGAGAGTCTTGTATGCATCAACCCCTCGGTGAAATGCTGAAATGACCCCTCGTGGTCAACGACTCCTTGATCAAAATATTGAGTTCTGGAATCCTTGAACTCATGTTGACTCTCGAAGAAATAGACATATCGGCAATCAAAGACCGATCGAGAGTACTAGGACCGTCCCATACCGTCCATAGGTAAAGGGCGACAGGTCGTTCTAGGTAACAGGTTTCAAGAGTTGAAACTATTGTCAAGCATGTTTTGAACGAGAACGAGCTTCTCGTATGGACCGACCTCTCGGTACCATAAGTGTCGACGCATCGGCGACAACGACATGTCGACCAGGGAAAGAATATTATCGTTGGGCAGTGCACTTAACGTACAAGGTCGGAAATGTAATTGTAACATTTCTAAGTCACCGACTTCTTGCTGCGACCAACATGTACCGTTACTTCAACTGGTTGCCTTCGGTATATAAACCAATCTTTATGCAACCAGTTGGTATTCTTCGGACGGATCAATTAGACCCTCATCTTTATCAGTGAACTTAACAAGGGCCAACAGAAGGATCACTCTCTCTCTCTCTCGTGCTTACACTAGGGGAATCAAATACCACCAATCAAATGGATTGAGTTGTGAGAGAGAGCGGAAGGAAGAAAACTCATAAACAACCAATCTCAGGATTGAGTTTGGAAATGAGAAGGAAGAACCATAAACTAGGAAACCTTTGGTAGAATCAGTTTCCTTATCACCCTGGACTGTGATTGCTAAAACAACGGCTAAGGAAGAGAAGCGTCGACATATATGGGTGGGATCTCGAAGAAGCACACATCAGAAAGAGAAGCTTCAAAGGAAAGTGCTTCTTGGTTTTAATTTTCTTTAAAACCTTTGTTCCGAAGTGGATTAAGGGGAGCTATCCCGGAACCAGTATAAAAAATTCTGGAAGCGATGTCTCCTGCACAGAGGTGGGTGGAACTCCCGGACCAAATGGATATGTGGAATTCCTATTCGACAGTGGTGGGTGAAATTCCTAGCCGATTGAGTGAGGTTGAATTCCTACTCTAATTGTGAAGGTATAAGTCTCCACTTAGTGGATTTTGGGGATGGCGCAAGGTTGAGTGAGTTCTAACAGTGGATGTAGGTTGTCTAATCGAACCACTTTAAATTGGTCTTCTGGTGTTTGATCTATGTGTGTTTGTATTTAGTATTTAAGTGTTATTCTTAACACACATCACTTTGCATATTGATTATCTCATTATACACATTGCGCACAATCATCGATAATCAAAGTTTATGTAAAGGGTCATAATCTTAGTGTGATCGCTTAAAAACTATCACACTAAATAAATCTCTTGATAAACACTCCACTGCACTTTAAATCAAGAAATTTGTAAACACCATTGAAAATGGGATTGACATATTCAAACCACCCTCCCCCCCCCCCCCCCCCCCCCTCTCGATCAATCAGGTTGTTCTAGCACATTGAAAATGGGAACTTTCAATCTTGTTATTTTGAATTTGATCACATTATCTTATCTTCATGTATTTGAATTTAATTCTTTAAATAAAATATCTCTCCTTTGGAGAGAGACACCGAAGTATTTAATTTCACAAAGAGGTTCCCAGATTGTATTGTGTTGTATCGTGTTGGGCCCACTACTGATGTGTCGACTTGGACTTGGGGCCAATTGCTTCCAAGGTCCAAAGTATTTTAAAAGATGTCCAAGCTTTGCACTAGTAAAAGTGGGCTTTAATGAGTTGTGTTTGGGGGTCCCGCTTCCTTCCTTCAGTCCGAGCATAAATTCGGAGGACAAACTCATCAATTTTTATTATTTGGACGGGCTCATCTCCTATCGAGCTTGCTGCAAGTTCATCGAGTTCGATGCCTGCATCAGAATGTCCATTCTTCCCCCAAATTCTCCAAGTCATTTTAGAATAACTAACTCCAATCCAAAGCTAAACCCCTAGTCATTTAAAGATCCAAGCCCAAACAAAGAAAGTCTACACTTTCTCGAAATAATATTAGGGATGAAACCCCAAACATTCATGAAAAGTGGTAACATACATTTTCCCCAAATTTTCAACCCACAACAAGGGCAAACCCTATTTGGGCCTTTCCACTCCCATCATTTTGTCAAGGCTTCCCTTCTCCTCTAAGTATGATCATCACATCATGGCCCATATTTTATCCAAGGCCCCAAGTCCAACCAAAGTATCCTTATCAAATGAATGCAACCCATCCAAAGGATTAATTTCTTCCTAAACTCACCATCTCAAGCTCAAAATAATCAATTAAAAGAAATTTAAGTGATAATGAAAGTTTTCCTCGGAGAAAGAAGAAACCCAAGAGAGATAGGGATGCTCATAGCAAGAAAACTCAAGAAGATAAGCTTGGGAAGGAAAATGGCCAACTTCACTAGCATGCAATGTAAGAAAGAGGAGAAAAATGGGAGGATTGAGCTCCCTCTCTTGGTGGGAAGGGGTCTCCTAGGGTTAGGGCACATTCAAAGAGAAGAGAATGAGGCTTTGGGGGACCTAAGGGGTTTAAATTTAAGTCATTTCAACCCCTTTTCAGTCCATTGAAGCTCAGTTTTGGTCCTCCAAAGACCCATGTCAGTTCTCCGATCAAACATAATGAAAATAGGTGCTCTCTAGTTTTTTTTTATCCGAGCACACAGTTAGTCGACCGAATTGTTACAGTTCTCCGAACTTCACCTTCGGTTCACCCATCTGCAATTTGTCAGTTTTGCCCCTTTTCACAAAAATGGTTATAACTTGAGCTACGGAGCTTGGATTTGGGGGCTAATCTATCCAACAAAACAAATTTCACATAAATTGCAGTTTGTTTAATATCTCAAATGGGCCCCACAAGTCAAACTTACTGTCAAGTCACCCGATTTTGAAGTTAACTTGGCCCAATTAGATATTAATTTCCTCTATGGAAAACCAGTGGAAAAATGGACTATAATTTTAAATATAAACAATATAAGTAATACAAATGAATAATGAATTGCAACTCATTTATGAAATGAGTTATAATATAGTCAAAATTATATTTAACTTTGATTATTTAGTCCAAAGTAGAGAAAAATATAAATATTTTTAAGAAAAATACAAAAATATACATTTATCATTTTTTCATATGTAAAATTTAGTGAACAATTTCAAGTATACGTCAAATCCTTAATTATAAACGAAGAAAGAGAACCAAAAGTAAAATGAAAAAAGTCCAACAAAAAATGGCCTCATATTATTATTGTTATTATTATTAAATTGCTGATGGACCTTTAGCTCTCAAGGCCTCTGCACATTTCCCACTAATAGTAACAATTTGAGCAATAATACGAAGCACCTACTTATACCATTGTTTTTTTTTATGACTAAGAAATCCATCACCTCCACCTCTCTCTAAGTATGAGAACATTGGGTAAAACTTCGGATGCATGCAACCCCTCACAAGCCATGGACTTCAGGTGACTAAGGGACTCGAACCTGGGACCTCTAGGTTCTTGAAGCACAGTGACTGCTAGTCGAGTTACCATGTGCGAGGTACTTATACCATTGTTTAAAAAATCAAAAAAAACCTTAGACAAATCAATCAGTATCGACTCGTCTCAACAATATTTTGAGTTGAGTGAGTTAACGAGTTTTCTTTTTCAAAAGTTTCAATTTTCTACTAGCCAAATTTCTCAATTCAATAATATTTTGAGTTGAGTCCAATATCAAGATTTTTATGACTAACTTATACTAAGTATGTTCTATGAGTTTATTCATTATAAATAAATTTTCCACTTGAAATAGAATTAATAGAATATCACAAAGAGCAAGTTAACTACATAAACATTTATCTACCTCATAACATTTGAAAATAAGGACAACTACATTTACTAACATTAATGACTAATGAGAGGTGTTTTACTCTTTCTACCATCAAAAAAATTACATACATAAATAAAATACCCATTAAATTAAATGGAGAGAGAAAGAGAAAGAGAGTTTTCTCTCTTCGGTGATAGATCACGATTGACCCTACAGAGGGGGGGGGTGAATAGGTCAATCTTAAAAATGTTGGTCCTTTTAAAATTCGTTGATTGATTAATTAGAGTGCAGTAGATACTCCAATTAAGTGTGTGTGTGTGTGTGTTACCAAATGTGATTATCTAATCAACACAAGGAATTGACTCTAACACCACGAACAAAAGGACACAAGATATATAGTGGTTCGGTTAGTCAACCTACATACACTGTTAGGACTAGCTCAACCTTGAGCTATCCCCAAATTCACTAAGTGGGGACTTACACCCTCACAATTAGAGTAGGAATTTCACCTTACTCAATCGGCTGGCAATTTCACCCACCACATGTAAAATATGAATTCCACATATTTGAATTGGCTAAGAATTCCTCTCACCACGTGTGCCACAGACTACGCTCTAGATTTTTTATAGTGATTCCGGAGCCAAGCCTCCTTAATCCACATTCACAGAAGAAAGGTTTTAACGATAAAATTAAAACCAAGAAACACTAGCCTTTGTAACTCTTTCTCGATGATGTGTGCTTCTCAAAGATCCACCCAATGTGTGCCTGAGTTAATCCAGACATTCTACCTCATAGCCATCTTTGAGCAATCACAATCTTAGGGTGACTAAGAAATTGTTTCTAACAATATCTATCCTAGTTGTATATCCTTTCCCCTCTCTCTATTTTCACAACCTCAATCACTATGATTGGTTGTATTAGATTTCCCAAGTGTGAGCACAAGAGAGAAAGTGATCCTTATGTTGGCCCTTTTTTAAGTTCACTGATAATGATGAGGGTCCAATAGATTTTCCAAAGGATGTGAAACGGTTGCACAAGGATTGCTATTTATAGAGAAGGCAACCTATTTCAGAAACTATCATGTACCGACAGGTCGAGCGCACCGAGGGGTCGGTGACAATGAATATTACCGCTCAACCACCCGACCGTTACGCATTAAATGCACTCCAAGTGGAATAATTTATACCCAATCGACGGTCGGTGTAACGAATGGGTCGACAGTCGTGGCACTGAGAGGTCGGTCCATACGAGGGTCTCGATCTGGGGCAACACCATACAGATAGAGTTTCATGTCCCGAAACTTATCCAGCCCAGAACGACTTGTCGCACTTTACCGAAGGGTCGGTCTTGATACTCTCGCTTCGGTCTTGAATTACCGAGATGTATGCTTTCCTCGAGAGTCCACATGAGCTCCTAGTTCCAAAACTTATAAGTTATCATCGACGAGTCGTTAACCATGAGGGGTCGCTAAGTTCATCACTGAGGGGTCAATGCATACGAGACTCTCGATCAAAGGCTTACCCAAAATGACATTTCTATGATCCAGAACTTTTGTCAATCTAGCCGACCAGTCTACGACCATGATGGGTCGATCCTGTCTCTACCGAGGGGTCGATGAGAACGACTAGTTGAGCTGACAATGAACTTAATTCATGTTTCCAAGTTCGCTTCCAATTCACTGTCAAGCTTCCTCTCTAGGCTTTTTATGATTTTACCATTTGTTCAACTAAGCATAGGAATGGTCCTCCTAAGGTGTAGGGTACCACCTAAACATCTATGGCCATAATACATATTTTATGATTGCCATAACGATGAGCTTTGAACCTAGTGGAGTTGATCTTCATTCTTCAATCACTAGAGTCTTCAAGCTTCTAGCAAGAGCTTCTTCCTGAATCATGGAATTGACAAACTTAGAGAATCGGCAAGGAAGGGCACTAACAATCTCCCCCTTTGTCAATTTTATGACAAAACCTAGAAGCTAACCCAATTACAAACCCACCCTTATAACATCACATTTAAATACAAAAATATTACATTGATTACATATACATATTCAAATGGAAAACAAGACTATGATCTTCTCATATTCTTGTTCAGCTTGTTTCAATTCATGTTTACCTGTTTCAGCATAGAAGCAAGCAACACTAAAAAATTAT
Organism: Chimonanthus salicifolius; assembly: GCA_013350335.1. Taxonomy (NCBI): domain Eukaryota; kingdom Viridiplantae; phylum Streptophyta; class Magnoliopsida; order Laurales; family Calycanthaceae; genus Chimonanthus; species Chimonanthus salicifolius. The sequence continues at coordinate 56,984,841 of CM023532.1, forward strand.
TAGAGGGATTAGTCCAAAACATAAATATACATCTATGGACTAAACAAGATTTGTATTTAAATTCTCCCATACACCATGATTTCCTAGAAACCAACACTACCCTTAGCTTCTATAAGCTAACAGTGTTTGAGAAGATTTTCTCCCCCAATCTTCTTTAGTTTGATTTCCCAAACTCCAAGCATTGACATTCCCATGTCCATTGGTTTCTTCCAATCTTACCAATTTCTCCTCTTAATTGGCTTTGATGTCTAACAGTTTCTACTAATTTCTCTCCTATTTTGTCATACAATTGACAAAGGTTTAATAGGCAGACATCGATTTTCCATTCATTTTGAAGGAATTGGTTTTCAAACACTCCCCCATGCTTCTTATATTTAGTGCTTCCATGAATTCACTTTCAACTCATTTAATCTTCTTATTGATCAATGCATGCTTCTCATGCATTCAAACATTGATCTCCCCCACAGTACAATGCAAATTGTCATTGTATTACTACTTTCCTTTTTCTTCCCCTTTAAGAGTTGTGCTATCTTAAAGGTGTTCTCCCAATGGGTTAAGATAACTTATCTAGCTTCCCTTTTTGGAGTCTTCTCCCGCATTCTCCAAGCTATTTTTTCTAGCTTCTTTGACTTAACTCCCCTATAAACTTAGTTGCCTCTAAGTTTACTTTTCTCCAAGCTTGCATCATTCTTCCTCCCTACACTGTCATGACTAGTGACAGGAGCTAAACAACACATGTTTTGTGCTCCCCCAAACTCCAAGGATGTGTGATCATCATGTGCCAAATCCTATCTCCACACATTTGAATAACCATTGTGGGAATTGGAATCTAAGTCCACAACACCATGACGACCTTTTATCAAATCTAGTTTTGATCTTGGATGCCTTCCCACTTAACTTTGTTAATCAAAACACCAGATTTTGTACCGCGAGGTTATCCCAACATGAGAGGACAATCACCTTGGGCAACCATGTCTTGAGACAAGTTCAAATCTGGTCCCAAATTCGAATTATTAACTTCAAGACATTTTCCAACTTCATTTGCCATTTTGAAGTTGATTAGAGAGTTAGGCATTCTTAAAATTTATCATGTGAAGGTCCTTAGCCTATTTTAAACTCTCTTGGTACACGGTCTTATTGGACACTTGGAGGTCACTGTTGAGTCTAAAAATCTTACATTTTTACCTTTTAATTATGATTAAGTTAGCCTTGATTTTGTATATAAAAGATACATTTAATGGTTTTTTCTAGTTTTGTAGATAAAAAGATGGAAAAACAGGATTCATGCATAAAACAATGGATAATTGCCGAAAGAGAGCTTAAAATGGAAATTTTAGAATTTTATAATTTAATCGTGCCACTTTAGGTTTTTTATGTAAATTGGATAATTTATATCCATTCATGAGAGTCTAGATTTATTCAATATTTAGAATTTTAGTGGTATTGATTAATTATTTAATTTTAAAATCCAAGTTTGCAATTAAAAGGCCAAGAGTTGAAATCAAGATCCATGGGCCAGATATCCATTGCATTTGGGCCAAGCTTTGCTCCAAATACTAGACGATGGACCAGACCAAGCACTTCAAGCACATTTCCCAATGTGGGCTAGGCTAGAGTGAATTCAAGCCCAGCAAGTTTAAGTCTGGGTCTTCAATTCAAGTCCAAGTCCAATTTAAAGATCCAACAATCCAGGTTCAAATCCAAGTTTACCAAGCCTAAGCCCAAATCCATTTTAGGTCCAAACCAAAAAGCCCATGTCCATGACCCATCCTACCCATCAAATGTCAACCATCCAATTTCCAATCTCCCATCCACACCATCCATTGACCCAATCAACTAATCCAAACCATTCATTTCATGCATCTCATTCATTTCATATCATCAAATCCTAGATCCACTTAGTTAATCCAACCCATCCATACATCATGTTTAGATATAGGACATCCAAACTATCTATCATATAGATTAACCTTAGGAATAGGATCATCCATGTACTATCTATCCATCCATCCAATTAGATCATCCACATGCATCATAGCCATTAGATCTTCAATCATTTAATCCTAGCCCTCCATTTCATATTTCATCTCATTAAATCCTATAATCTAGGACTTCATGCGCATATCCCATCTGCTCCACATGACACACACTGTCACACCCCGAACCCAGATGTGGGCCCGGAACGCGACTAATTTTTTTTTTTTTTGAAAACAATAAACTCTAATCACCCAACGTCATAACTGGGTTATATCTTTAAAATTACCAAAACCCGATCCTAGAAAATGTCACACGTGCTTTTCACACATGGACTCAAACATGTACCATATGTCCCCATATATAACCCATATCACACAACGAATATTTTCACTTGTCTTATCAGCGTTACGCACGAAAACATAGTGGATATAATGTATACGACATTAAAACATCGACATTAAAACTTACAGACATAAGTTTCTTATGCCATATGAGGCATATTTATTACAAATACTCAAACATATTTAAGCAAACAAATGGTTTCCATGAGCGGAAAACCTTAGGAACTTCTAAGTTCCTACTTTCAACGAGGCACCACTGGTCCCTCCAATCCCTCCTCTGGTTCAGATCCTGCATTGTAAGGGACGTGAGCAACAGCCCAGTGGGGAGAACTCACCATAAAATCCAATATACAATATTCATGGAATAAATAACAATGCATATTCCATAAATGAAATGCAATTAATCCACTTAACTCATTTTCACCATAACATCCAACATATTATATGAAACAATAAATAATGCATGTTTCATGAATGCAATGCGGTTAATCCACTTAACCCATTTTCACCCTAGGATCATCTTCTAAGGTTTTTACTCAGATTGTATTGTTAATACCGGGGTCGGTCCCCAGCTATGTTACAACACCGGGGTCAGCCCCCATTTAAAGTTCCAACCAGAACTAATATTAATTCCTCCACGGAAATAATATAGCAACTTGCAAATGCATACGGTCTCCACGACCCAGTCTACTAGCCCATCCAACACCAACGGTTGATGGCGGTCGACCACAGCCTACTAACACGTCCAACCCAGCGGTTCGCAAACGGTGTTCGGCTAATCTCAGCAATTATAGCCCAACGGCAAATATCAAACTTTACAAAGTTATTATCTTCCACGGATTTAACTTATAAACATAATTATCACATGCAAATGTCAAATGCATGATAATGCATGATTTCCAGTGCCCTCCTTACACAGGGACTTATTCTGAGAGAACCACCATATTTCAGCCTTACCATTTGGTGTATCAAATACCAATATAAGAGATCAATAAAATAATCAATATCACACAACATATAAAACTGGATTTAATAACACGAATGCCTTCACCCAGTTTTTTACCCGACAATTCCCAGACACTCCATGGGTCCATACTGCGTTAGAGACTACAAGTCCTCGACTCCCCGACACCATTTTAACGCCTACGTTCTAAACAGTTAGAACATTTACATCCCTTACATGTAGGCAGTGTCAGGTCTCGTATTCTGGACCTATATAGCCTTTTCCATCTTTAATTGACCATGGGTCCCATTTCAGTCTGGTATTAGTGGGTTTAACATATAACACAATACAAGTGTTGGTTCGAGTCTCCTCACCTTCTCCGGTTGAGTTTTTCACAGAAAATCTGTAAGATAGAGTAAAATGTATAAATTTTCTATTTGTCAGTATATACGCATGATAATTTCCCAAACCCCGTGCTATTTTTTTCCAGAAAACATGATATGTGTAATGAGTCACCTTAGGCTCTTTCTATTCCTTTAAATTATGTCAGAAAGTTAGTTGTCAGCCATCCAAAACATTACAATAAAATGAAAAATATAAAGTACTCAGTGCCTTCTCTTGTCTTCTGGAGAAAGGACCATGGAGACGTATTGTGAGAGGCCCAGAGGGTACAGAGACAGTAAAGTAAATAAAAGTACTCAGTGCCCTATCCTCGTATTGTCTTCTAGAAGAAGGACGTATTGAGAATATGGCCCAGAGGGTACAGTACAGGAATTTAAACACACAAGGCGGAAAAATAAACACACAATAGTCAGCTGGGGTTAATCTTTTCCCCGATTTTACTTAGGGTCAAAAATTATATTTTGAATGTGAAATAATACAAATCTTGAGGGTAAAATTTAAATTTTAAGAGGAAATCTATTTTTCCTCCATTTAAAAAAATCTCATTTTTTGAACCCCAATATTAAGCTATTTTACTCCTAATTTGCTATAGAGTTAATAAAAATAAAAATAGAATTATTTCGATACCTTGGGTGCAAAATTCTGTATAAGATTGACTAAGTTTGGAAACCCTTAAAAGAATTCGGGAAACCCGAACGTTCGGCTGCTGCTGGTATGGCCAAAGCAAGAGAAAGAAGAAGAAAGAAAAGAAAATAGGAGAGAGAGGGCTTGCTGTTTTTGAAAGAGGGAGAGGGAGCAAAACGGCAGAAGAGTTTTTTTTTTTTTTTTTCTTTACTTTCTGGTTTCCTCGCCGATTACACCTATTTATAGGCAACCGTATGCATTTTTTTAATCATACAGGTTGCCTAAGCTATTCGTAGGTTTATAAGTTTTTTAATAACTCTGCATTTATTGTTATATATTTTATAATTACTATTCCAACTACCACCAACCGCATAGGCAATTGGCGGTGTTATAATCTTCCAACACAGCTATAAGCTACATCCGTAGCTTTAAACTCATCTTTCACATGTTTCTGATATTATTTTATAATATAATATTAGTTTATTCTTTTTACTATTTACATCTATGTCCTTTCTTTTATCGGGGTATTTCAGGGTCTCACTAAATTGATACAATTAGTTCAGTAGGTCAGGTATTAAAAACTGAGCATGGTATTAAAAATTGGAGTGAAATCTATCTCAAAAACCCAGTGTTTTCGCTAAAAATCACCGTTTTAAGAAAATCTCCTAATCTTCAAGATCCTTTTTGAAAGTATCCAACCTTATAGTTTGATAGAGTAAATTTGTCTGATAAAAACATTCTAAAGTTTCAAAGGGTTTTGAAGTCAAAAACCACATTTTCTAAGTGAAAGAATATTCAACGGCCCATATTTCATGGCTTAAAATAAATATAAAAAAAAACTAACTATTTTAGAGTGTAAAGAAATAAACAACTTAGTTATAATACAGATTGAGTACTGACTCTCTCTGTATATTTTTAGGACTTCCTCTACCCTGTCAAATTGGGGTTTTACCACTTTAAAACTTAGGGGTAAAATAAATTAGCGAAATTATAGCGAGATTGGCATGTCATTAGGTCCAGAATTTAAAAATAATGCATAATATAAAATTTAAAGTTCAAACTTAATCAAATGATTGAATTTATACAGCAGCTAAGGTTTAAGCCTAAAATAATATTATTATTATATTCGTAACTCACCCATATATCTTTGAAACTTAATTAGAAGAGTTACCGGATTCGGATCAAGTCAAACTTAGATCCGTTGAAAAACTTATTTGATACACTTTACGATTAGAGGAAAATATTTCATAATTAACGGATAAAAATTATTTAATTAATCCTAATTAATCATAATTAACTCCTAAATTGGGCTGGGGTATTACACACACACACACTTCATGCGCATATACGCAATGGAAAATCCCTATAAGTTATATCCCTCTATATCACTTAGATCCTAACTTTTCTCCCAATTCAATCGAAGATTAGCCATTCACGATTTTTCCACCTCCTATCCTTAGGTACACGCGATTTTAGCCCAATAATTCTCCATGCACGTAGACAAAAATCTATCCAAATACACAACTAAGATCCCTACACACCTCATCATCCCAATCCTCTATGTTTCACATGACTTTTGCCTTTCTCCTTCCTATCCCATTCGAAATTCATAGGTCAATCCTCCACCTCATCATCTCCTCATCTTATCCATTCATTTATCCATCCATTTAATCTTAGCCGTTCATGTCATTGCACAATCCAAAACCCTAAAACACCATGCCAAATTCAACCAAGCCACATCCAATCCCTAATTTCTCTCATTCATTTCTTTCCTCCCATGACACCTTAGCCACCAAGCAACTAGTGCACAATAAATTCGACCATAGCACTAGGAAGCCCTAATTTTCTATCTTTTAATCCTAGCCACCCATGTTAAGTTAGATCTAATCCCAACCTTTCATCCATTAACTTAAGCCTAAACTTAATCTTAGCCGTCCATTCAATCCCAAGTCCTATAAATAGCCTAGTAACCCACACACCAAAGGATTGAAGAGAAGACCAAGAGAAAACCAAGAGAAGACTCAAGGATACACAGAGAATTCGAATTTCACAAGTGAGTTTCTTTTGTATTTCAATTTCCAAATATCTTGTATTCAATCAATCCTGTATTTAATTTTTTCAATAAATAATCAAAAGACAACCCATTTAGAATCTTGAAACATCCAATTTCTAAATTCCTTTCATGATTGTCTTTGATTCGATTTTAAGATTGTATGCTTTAATTATTTAATCGGACATGAAATAGTTAGGAATTAGGTTAAGATTGTTAGATCTAAGTTACTAAGATTTGGTCTTATAATTTAAAGTATATGATTTTAACGTTGATAATAAACATGAACTGGAACTTAGATTTTTACGTGAATTTCAAGTCTAAATCGTTTGTTTATTTAAATGTTTTTGACGATGAACGGTCTTTTCCAAACACCCACCTTTTACGTTACTGCGTTTTTATTTCTATTATTTATTTTTCTTGCCAATTTACTTTTCATGTTTATTTTATTTCACTTGAATGTTGTATTTTAGTTTTTCTTTTTAAATCTTTAATTCTTTTAAAATGTATTTATTTCATGTATTTAAAACCACCCTAACAACTTGACTAACTAGTTAGGATTATATTTAATTAGAACTAGATTTTGTGAATTAGAATGTGTGATGAGATTGGTTATAAATTTTTAATTAAAATATTATTTTAATCACTTTTAATCAACGCTCTAAAATTGTAGATCTATTTATTTGAATAAGGATTTGATTAGTTGGAAATATACTTTTAAAATTAAAATTGATTTTCTATCCTAAATTTAATTTTGAATCTTGGTTTTCTAAGAAACATAAAAATTGAAGTGAGTGTATTTTGAATGTTTCCTTTGTGTTCGACGTCACACTCAATCGCTATACAATATATGGTTCGTGCACTTACGAGATTTACAAATAAAAAACATCAACAGTCACCACCCTCCTCCTCCATCCTCTTCTTCTTTAGAGGATTCAACTTGGACTTCTTCAATGGATTAACTTAATTAGTCACATTTTCTCTCGGTACACTAATTGGTCAAATAGGTGATTTCATCCATTGGGCTAGAAAATGCAATTTCTTTGTGGATTCTTTCAGCCTCTTATGTTGTTTCATATCTCATGAGTCTCTCATAACCATTTTATGAAACACCATTAACGAAAGCTACCAGTGTTTTAAATAAAAGTGCATAGACATTTTGTCACAAGTCCAAGTTAATCGATTTTTTAGACTAAGTGGTCATGGAATTTTGAGGGTTAATCAAATACCTCTTCCCTAGGCTTAAACCACTTTCTATTCACCTATTTCCAAACATATTTATGGATGAAAACAATTAAAGTTTTTCATTCCATTTTTCATCACAAATGGAGGTTTGGAAATATCAAGGCTTTCTCTCATAGCCATTGTTCTAGCACGGATCAACTCGGATGGTTAGATCCCTTACGAAAAGCACGATGCTCTGATATCCATTGAAAGAGAGCTTTCTCTCTTTGGTGCTAGAAAACGATTAACCCTAAGGGGGGAATAGGTCAATCTTAAAAATGTTGGTCCTTTTAAAATTCCTTGATTGATTAATTAGAGTGCATCAGATACTTCAATCAAGTGTGTGTGTGTGTGTGTGTGTGTGTGTGTGTGTGTGTTAACAAATGTGATTATATAATCAACACAAGAAATTGACTCTAACACCACAAACAAAAGGACCGAAGATATATAGTGGTTCGGTTAGTCAACCTACATCCACTGTTAGGACTAACTCAACCTTGAGCTATCCCCAAATTCACTAAGTGGGAACTTACACCCTCACAATTAGAGTAAGAATTTCACATCATTCAATTGGCTGGCAATTTCACCCACCACATGTAAAATATGAATTCCACCTATTTGAATTGGCTGGGAATTCCTCCCACCATATGTGCCACAGAGTACGCTCTAAATTTTTTATAGTGGTTCCGGAGCCAAGCCTCCCTAATCCACATTCACAGAAGAAGGGCTTTAACAACAAAATTAAAGACAAGAAGCACTTGCCTTTGCAACTCTTTCTTGATAATGTGTGCTTCTCAAAGATCCACCCAATGTGTACCCGAGTTAATCCAGACATTCCGCCTCGTAGCCATCGTTGAGCAATCACAATCTCATTGTGACTAAGAAATTTTTTCTAACAATATCTATGCTAGTTGTATATCATTTCCCCTCTCTCTGTTTTCACAACCTCAATCACTATTATTGGTTGTATTAGATTTCCCACGTGTAAGCACAAGAGAGAGAGTGATCCTTTTGTTGGCCTTTTTTAAGCTCACTGATAATGATGAGGGTCCAATGGATTTTCCAAAGGATGTGAAACGGTTGCACAAGGATTGGTATTTATAGAGAAGGCAATCTGTTTTAGAAACTATCATATACCGACAGGTCGGGTGCACCGAAATGTCGGTGACTAAGAATATTACCGTTCAACTACCTGACCGTTACACATTAAATGTACTCCCAACGGCATAATTTATACCCAGTCGACGGTCGGTGTCACTGATGGGTCGACAATCGTGACACCAAGAGGTTAGTCCATACGAGGGTCTCGATTTGAGGCAAAACCATACAGACAGAGCTTCCTCTCTAGGTTTTTTATAATTTTACCATTTGTGTTCAACTAAGCGTAGAAATGGTCCTCTTAAGGTGTAGGTACCACCTAAAGTCATCTATGGACATAATACATGTTTTGTGATTGCCATAACAATGAGCTTTGAACCTTGTGGAGTTGATCTTCATTCTTTAATCACTTGAGTGTTCAAGCTTCTAGCAAGTGCTTCTTCCCGAGTTAGTGAATTGACAAACTTAAGGACTCGACAAGTCAGGGCACTAACATAAAGATTTATGAGTTTCTCCACCATTTTCTCATTCATGTTGATGCCTATCTCATCTTTTGTTTCTCATTTTCGTTCCTACCAAATTTCAAAGGAATTAACTTCATAAAAATCCTCCATTATTTTTGCATTGTTAGCCATGCTCTTCATAGCCACCGAAAGCCATCTCTATAGCAAATAGTTTCTTAACCCCGATACCCATATGGATTGTCATGAAAGGGCTCTGGAATCGTTCTCCCCTCCCTTTACCACATTGCTATTGATTTTATTTTTCAAAAACTATGGAGATGAGACATGTATGAGAATAATATCTATTCGTAGAGAACGATCAAGTGCGACCAGTTACAAGATCACCCTGATAGTTTTTATTTTTTTTTATTTTGTTTCTTCACTTAGAAATTTAAGTGTACAAATTTAAATTAGACTTAATGAGCTACAGTAAGTTAAGATTTCAACCTAGAAATGAAATTCTGGCTATTTGATTTTAATGGTCAAAATTAGCAGGCATGTTTGAATTTCATTCAAGGACATCTATCAAATGTTATCATTAAGCTCAAGTGGTTGAAAATTGATTTTTAGATTGAAATTTCATTCAAGAATGTCCACCAAATTTCATTCAAAACTCAATTTTTTTTTTACAACTTGTTGAGATCATCATATGTCCTTTTCCTGCCAAGATTTATGAAGGATTTAGATTTTAGATCTAAATATAAAAAAATGGTAAATATTTGGCATGTTTTCATATGCGTATATATTTTTAAAGAAATGATTAGATTGTCTCCACTACTTTATTTGATGAATCTTAAAATTTAGGGAATATGAAATTTTCAAAACAAATAATGATATAGTGATAGTGCAACGTATAATGGACATTATAGTCATATCTCAATGTATAAGTAATCTTTCACGTACCAATTAGTGTATAAAGTGCAAATAGTTGACACTGAGTGTTGGAATTTCACCGAGTGTGGGAGCCTTTGAAGGACAAATTTTGAGGATTACTTCCAACGTAGAAGTGTTCGTTTTAGTAAACTAAGCTTCGTGTTTAACTCATGCATCCAGCTTGCTCGTAACTTCGACGTTATGCATGAGCCTTTTAGTTTTGCCTTTAAGAAGAGTTGTCATAGTTAGCTAAGGAATAGCAGAATTTGTTTTTATTAATTAAAAAATATTTTAAAATATTTTTCTCTATAAATATAAAAAGGGACTAAAAAGGAATAAGAGAAGGGTTTTTTGAAAACCTCTATGCTCTAAAGAATTTCAAAAAAAAAAATAGAAATTTTTTTATCTTCACTCCTCCGTTACCAAATAAAAATAACTGAGAGTTACGCCATTCAAAAACAGTCTAGAACATCATAAAACAAAAGAAACATTTTGTAGAGTTTCTCTCTACGCTACTTTAAATTAGATAATCAGATCCTTTTAGACTAACTATACCGCTGCTTAAAACCCTCAATATAACCAATAAATTGTAGAGCCTGAATTTACATTACTCTCAGTGTCTAAGTTCCTATCAGTGTACTGATTTCAGGGCCCGTACTGCAGGCAATGGATAAGATTGGTAGAACACATTCCCGAAGAGCCCTTCATTTGCCGTACATGGATGGAATGGACCCCTTTCTCTTTCGGCACGTAATGTCCAAAAACATTATCACGAGACAAGTGGAAGGGTGTTTTCTCTTTGGTGTCTCGTGACCTTTGCTTGCTTTCATAAATAAATTACCAAAAAAAAAATTATAATAAACATAATTAAGAATAGCCTCATTTATGACTTGGATAATAATTGATAAAAGCAATGGACAGAAATTTACATGGGCCACTACTTTTACCCTATGTAACTAGGTAATTTTAGAGTGCTATAAGTTTAATCATAGTCGGCCAATCTAGAAAAATTAATAGTCAAGATAGAACTTCAAATTAAGACTTCCCTTAAATCAGATTTTATGAAGGGGGGCAAGGAATCTAGATCATTTACGCAAGTTCTGAATCTAAGTAATTAACATTTAAGAAATTTATGAGACATATTTTACATTGACATTACATAGTGTGGGACCTTCTTTGATGAGTAGTCTGGTTCATCATAATGTGAGAAACAAGAGAAGGCAATCAAGTGGGGGCATTCACATTTTCTTCGCCAAATAGATGTGAACCACTATTTTTATAATTTTGTAATAAGTACTATTAATTTTATTCTTTTATCAACTTATCATTGTCTAAATAATTAAATGGTACACTCATAACCCTTCTTGTAAGAACATTGACATCCGTGTAATATTTCTTATTTTGATAAAAATTATAAAATTAGTATCCCACCCACAAGTAAAAATTGTGGTCGATACATTGTGTATTAACCATAACGTTGCGGATAAATTCTGACCGCAATATATTGGCCATAACCATCCATGTGTTGTGGCCGGAGTCCAAATGGGTGTGGACGGGTGACGAACGTGTGCAGGGTGAGGTGTATCAGTTTGTAACAATCGATACGTTACATTACACCGATACTGACATATGGACGCCCCATATCAATACAATACATTTTTTACCCCAGATCCCACCTACTACAAATCTCATTTTAGACGCACAATTTCAAAAGTACGCAAGTGTCAGCTTTCTTTGACTTATGATATCAAAAACGGGTGTAGGTATATTAATTTATTTAATAAATAAAATAATAATAACAACAAGAATAATAATTTAAGAAGAAAACCTTCAGTACCAACTTTTGTTTTAGAGACGGGCGTCTAGAACAGTACCAAATATATCATCAACATATGTTTTTAAGTGAGATGTAAAAAAATTGATATCACAAGTTTGAGTAAAATTTATCATTATTTGATTATCTTAACGACATGATACTAAATCTTGAAAATCTTAATGCATAAAAATTAATTAAAAAATAGTTTTAAACCAACCTAATATCAAAAAATCCATATTTTTTAATTAATTTGAGTCAACGCTCTAATACCAAGTTGTAGCACCCTGACCCAGAGGTGGGCCCAGAACGCTACTAATTTTTATTTTTTTTATATCCTTAATAACTTCTAACTAGGTTAGATCAATAGTTAGGCTCAAAAATAAATATCACACATGCTCTTTACATGTGGATTCAAACATATACCATATGTCTACCCTTTTATAAGTACTTATCATACAAACAAATATTTCCATCACAAAAATATATTCTCATTCACATCAGAGTTACTAATAGTAACATGGTGGTTCATACATGATTATAATATAATAAGTACTACATGAGGTATTTTAAACAAAACATGGTTCAACGGAACCAACAGTCAAAATAAAATAAAATCCCCATCCGTGAGAATCCCAAGTAACCGCAACAACTTTTTCATCCTAAACCTGAAATGGGGTTCCTCCTCCTCGGGTACATGTCCTAAAATATGAGTGGTGTGAGCTAACCAGCTCAATGAAAAGAACATAACAATGTAGTGCAACAAATATCAGGTTAGACAAATCAACATCATCATCATAATTTGTTTATCATGCCAATATATTAAATCATCTCTATTACTAACATCCAACGTAACACCTACACACTACACTAATTATAAACATTAAATCCCGACACGGTCAAAATGCAAAATATTTCAAGTACATCTCTAACACATTTGGACAGGTACTGACACACCTGAGCCAGTAGACGCGAACTGACACACCTGGGCCGATTATAGTTCAGTAGTTGAGGCTACGTGAAAGCAATATCAATATCATCATAGCTCATAAGCACTTCATCATCATAATCACAATATATGATAAACATCATTAGTATCAATAAACATTTTTCATAATAGTGCATTATGTCTAGGTATATAAGTGGGTTCATTAAGTCTGATCCTTAAGACTACTCATTGCAATAGATCATCTTAACCTGATTTACTCCTATTGCAATGGTAAGTCTCCTCACCGAAAGTGTGAGGTATCGAAATATCTGTCAAACACACAAACAAAGATATAAAGAATTATACAACCATTAATCAAACATAATATATATATATATATATATATATATATACACACAAATACAGCCCAAATTCATAATATTTCAAGTCCTTCTATCCTATTTTCCAGAAAAACTCCAAGGGAAATGGATATGAGCCTCCTAAATGGGTTACTATCCATTTTATATTACAATAATCAGCAATATAATAAGGTGCTCAGGCCACTGCACATATTGTCTTCCGAAAATGACCATGGAAACATATTGAGTTAGGCCTAGAGATATAAGATGCTCAGTTCACTACTCATATATTGAGTTAGGCCTAGAGATATAGGATGCTTAGGCCACTACTCATATAGCGAGTTAAGCCTAGAGATCAGTCAATGTCCAAAGTTAATCGCACAGCTACTGATAGATACGGGGCTACGTTTCCGCTGCGCCGCAGATAGAGAGTATCGGCTTAGAAGTAAATACATAATATAAGTTTACATAATAATACAAATGAAAGAGGTTAGTATCACTTTTAATTATTAAATTAACATAAACATCACATCAAAACCTAGGGTCTAAATTTAACATGGAATCATAACTTAGACTAAGTTTCAAAACATGTTCTGGGTTCCTCAGAATATGACTCGGAAGGTATTGTGGCTTCAAAACTTCTGAGCCACTGCCTAAAATCTAGGCCTTTATAGAACCTTCGAAACTTGGGTTTTGTCCTTCGGAACTTCCGAAGTTCAGGTCTTTGAATTTCTGAGTCTATTTCCGAAAAGAAAACTAAAAAATTCCAAAAATCATGAGTCTTCGTCCGCCTCAGGAACCTACTGAGGTCTACTCGGAACTTCCGAGTGGTTTAGAACAGTCCGAAAGGGTCTCGGAATGTCCTGTCTGACCCGGTTAGGCACAAGTTCAACAATTAGCCTCTGCTCCTTCGAAATCCCGAACTGAAGTTCGAAACTTCTGAAGTGTTACCTTCGGATCTTCGAAGGCCGATTCTCGGAACTTCCGAGAGTCGTCTTCTTCCTCTGTCACCTACAACAGAGCAGTGACGGGAGGGACTGTGTAAAATACTAATTCAGAAACAGTGGGTTTTCTGCATTCATTTTCCACACCCTTCTGGTCGGATTGACTCTGCAATGAGTCCTCTTTACTTTAGGAATGATTTGGACAATTAATACTGATTGAAAACATCAGATTTTAACAGGAAAATCAGTGAGACACATGAAAATTCAAGTTTTCCACTAAACTTCAAATCTGATTTTAGGATTCAAATCTTAACCAAATTGACTTCTGTTTGATCCTAAACTGACTAGAATTTGAAAATAAAAACAATAGTTACTTCGCTTTCATTCTTGGGTTAAAATTCATCAACTGGAAAAAATCTTTCACTTAATATAAAATTTTGAAACGGAAGAAACAGAGAGATAAAAAGAAGCTCGGCAGCAATGGAGATTTCCATTGTATTTACTGCCTTTAAATAGACTTGGAGGAGTAGGGGAGTAGGCTCCATTCATGGTCATGGAGATCCTACGTTGCTCTGCAAGCTACGGCTATAGGTTGCATGAGTCGACCCCTGTGTAGCTCCTTCCGTTCGTCACCTGCTACGCAGGTGGTTGAAAATTTTGATTTTTTCATTTTAGTCCTTCAATTCTTATTTGCATTTTAACCCTTCTTCATTTAATTTCAATATTTAACTATTAAATGATTTAATTATTTTAATCCATCTTAACCAAAATGTTGGGTTTTAAAAACTATAATTACCATAAAATTTTGGAGATTTATATTTCATCAAAATTAATTGATTTAAACAAAAATCACATTTATTTATTATTCCCTTAATTTAATTTGTATTTATTTAAAGGGCTTAAAACATTTATTTTCAAAATCTGAAAACATAAATCAATAAATTGAAACATGATTTAATTACAAGTATTTCCTTAGAATTTTCTCACTTGTAAAATTGTCTAAAATAATTATTTCCTAACTTTCATGATCTTTTCAGGTAATTTTTTATAATATTTTCTTAAATTAAAAATATAATAAACATACTTATAAATTTTAGAATTTAAATCCCTAATAAGGAAATCAATATAGCTCAAATAATAATTAAACAATTATTTAAACAATAAAAAACAATGTCAATGGTAAATTACCATTTTGCCCTTTTAATTTAAATGAGTTGAATCAACGAACTATCGAAGTCTGATTGGGCCAATCTTGGACTTTTCACAAAGCCCTCACTGTAATCTTTGTAATTAACAAGTCAAATCATGATTTATTAAAATAAATCATATTAATTAAATCTAATTTGGGTCAGGTTATTACAGAAATAGGGCAATTTAGTGTATTTTCACAAAATTTAGTCTATTACAAACCTTTTGATCTAATATCTTTGATTTATAATTAATAATTATCTATCAGCGAAAATGGTCAATAAATCTAAAATTTCGATTGAAAAAATTAGTTTCTCTGGAGACCAAAAAACTTATGTCATCTAAAGTCTTAAATGTAAGTTGAAAGCCCTTGATTTTTCATTGCTCATCCCACAAATAAATTGTCCATGATATGGAGATGGAACAATTATTTTAAAATGTTGATAAAATTTTGACCTATGATTTAAGTCTTTATCATGAATGGCTGAATCTCTAAGCTTTTATTTTTAAGAAAATAGATAAAAAGAAATAAATTATTCAACTCATCTTAAACTGTTGATTTGTTTGTTCTCTTTACAGTTAGATATAACCCTAATATGTATTTAAAGATGAGTTGACCCATCAATTATCTATTTTTATTTTTAAAAAGCAATTGTACGTATGAAGCTGAAAAATAGAAAAAATAAGAGTGAAAAAATGGTGAAGTAGACTAGACATGGATGTGATTGAGAGTGAAGAAGACGGAAGGCAGAAAATTGACCACAAAAGTTAAGAGTGGAGTTTCATCTCTATTTTATTATTCTTTAAAACTCAATAATTTATATTTCAAAACTTAAAAATCAAGATTATATGATTTGGATAATGAATTGGTGATGAAACTTTACATACTTCATATTTAGATAAATACATATCTACCATATGTATAGATCTCATGATCTATTTGATGAGTATAAACAGTCATAAATTATGTATCTTCAAATGTGAATAATGATCACTTAAAGACTACTAAGGCTCACTCTCCCAAGTCTCAAATTCAAATAGATAAACTCAATTATTTTCCTTGAAAACAATCGATTCAGTTCACTAATTCAATCACCACTTGACTCGTTAGTTGACCTGATTAGGCCATATTTG
Source organism: Chimonanthus salicifolius (assembly GCA_013350335.1). Taxonomy (NCBI): domain Eukaryota; kingdom Viridiplantae; phylum Streptophyta; class Magnoliopsida; order Laurales; family Calycanthaceae; genus Chimonanthus; species Chimonanthus salicifolius. The sequence goes on from CM023532.1 coordinate 57,001,242, forward strand.
TCAATTTACTACTAACAAGATCTATCAGGTCAAAACTTAGTTCTATCCACTTTGATGATACATAATAATCAAGTACATAATGAGTTAGATTGATTTGGCAAATTGACTAAGAACTTGACCCAGTTAGATCAAAACTAAAATCAATCAATTTGACTTAACCCATTAACAAGGATTATAATTGGGTTAGGCTAGTTTCTCATGAACTCAGCCTTATTTGAAAACTATGATCCAAATTATATTTTATATTTTGTTTATAATTGCACATATCTCACATTGGATGTGAGACTGACATATCACATATACAAAACCGATCGAACCCAAGATCTCTAATATAATTCTTGAAACTTAGACCTCTAAGACTAAATATGACCTATATTAAATTTAGGACAAAGTATTATAAGACCAACTAAGCTACTCATACATATTAATGTCTCATAATATTATCAAAACATAAACTGATATCCTCACCTTCAGTCCATCTCTCAACACCACCCCTCAAACTCAAATTTGTAAACTTGAGTTTAAATTTATTTTAACTACATAATTCTAAAACAAGTTAATAAAACTAACTGAGAAAATTCAATGAGGAAACCAGTGATTACATGTAGAGGTAATGATTGACTAAACAACTTTGTAACAATTAGTGAGGAGTTTCAAATTATGAGACATTAAGATTATGTTCAAATTAATTACATCAGCTGTTGGAATTAATTTTTATGTATATAATATTTTGTTATAATTATAATATAGTTATAAAAATGATAAATTTATCTTAAAATTATATATTTTTATATCATGCTGATGCTATCAGTTTTTTATGTGATTTGGAAAACCAATTATTATCTGCCACTCTCTTGGATTCCTATCCACCAAATTTTCGGACATTTACATTTTTTATGCGACTCCTATACCTTGCCTGAAGCCCTTTCTTCTCTTGCCACATCCATTCTTTATACAACCTATTTTAGTAACTATTTGAATTATCATTTTACACCTTGATTCTACCCTGCATTCCCCTTTCCATCTTCATATGAAACCACAAATTTGCCAAGGTATAGATCAACAACCTACATTACCATCATCATGCCTCGATCATTAGTGATGTCACCACCATTTGGATTCTAAATTTACAAATGACTTAACTGAGAGTGTTGACCTGATGATCGAAGAAGCTTTCTTTATGAAAGGATGTCTTGAATTCGATTCATCCTCAAATCTCTCTGGACCACTCCTCATAGGGTTACTCCTCATTAACTTATAAGTGTGTGTGGATTGAGAGTATACACATGCTCGTTGGATTAATCTAACCTCCAATATATGGTGGAGATGACCCATGTTACAAAAAAAAAATTACAGATGGATTCTGAATTTGTTTGTACAAGCCCCACCATACACCTATTTTCATCATTATTCTGATTATATCTTTGAATTGATTATTTGTTTAGATATGATCATTAAGAAAACTATTAAGATCGTTTTTTAATTTTATAGAGATCTGAAGCAATACGGGGAAGACAAACCTATCGTCCTTACATATGCTAGGAAATTGAGGGATTCAATTTTATTACAAATTCGAAAGTCTAGGCCGATTGGGTTTCAACCAATCGAACCTCTCTTAGTGCGACTAACAATCCTCCATAGAGATGAGACGGACTAAATCCAAAAAATATTATTGTGTAATTAATTAATTTCGAATTTAGAAATGTATTTATAGCAAAGTAAATACTAAAAGACCTTTTTACCCTTTACTAAAAATACCCTACGAGAACAGAAATAAAACCTTATAAATTACTTTTTATCAAAAGCATGCTCGTGTGGCTGCTTATGTGGATTACATGGACCAATCAAAATAATGCAAATTGACTTGGGTAGACTCAGGACTAATTGACATTTATTTGAGTCATTGGGATATGGTAATTGGGTCATTCAATGGATGTAGCACAATATGAAAGTCCTGATGATCAAAGTCCAACAAATGATGGGGCTAATTAGATGGAGTCCAATTGAAGTGTCCATGATCAAATCGGTCCATGAAGTCCAACCAATCTTCTTCAATCAAATTTGATCCAAGATGCTTCAAGATCTATTCTTCATTTGTAGAATTGTAATAACAACTTAAATGTTCTAATAATATTGTCAAGATTTGCTCTCATATCTCTAAATTTATTTATACATATGCTTTAAATCATCATTGAGATGAAGTGATCAACCTAATCTAATCTGTCCGTCTTCGTCTGTCCTTTTTTTTATTAATTATCATGATATATTGATCTTGTCTTCTTACCCAATCTACTTAAAATCCTTAGAACTATTTTAAGATTATTGATCTTGTTGTCTCCACTTGAATTTGAGGTAATGGTTGAAAAATGAAGATATCTTTTAAGATTTATTATTATTAATTAAACTATGATTATCTATTAGATGGTAATTAGGTGTATGATAAGATCTTTAATATCATGATTAGGTTTATTATGAAGTTATCAAGATTTTATTTGAATTTTACCAACGTAATCAACACAAAGTTCTTTGAAAATTTCCTTTATATAACAGTTAGGACTAAAGCGAGTTCAACAGCTACTTCATAGGGTATCAATGACTGCCACTTTCGATGAAATTCTTCTCTTTTGGCTTCATTGGAAACTGTAGATGGTATAAGTGAGATATCATTGTTTAATATTAGAAGCCAAAAAGAAATGCACCCTAAAAGAAGAAGCAGAATCTTTCCTACTCCACTTAATAATAAAAATCTTGAGTTTTCTAAGAGCCCACTTGTATGAATTCTCAAAACAAGACAAATCAAATAATAGTATTTCAATCACTATTTTAAAATCTACTATTATTATTCAACTTCAATATATTATGTTCAACAAAGAGACAATTACTATTCTCAATATAAATTTAGTTGACCTTTTCATTTTCTTTAAATATTAGGAGAGAGAGAGCATGTGTTCTAGCAAGTTGCTCAAGTGGTTGGTTCAAACATGACCCATTTAATAAATTCAACAAATTATTTAACAATGGAGATCTTCAATGAACAATGATTTTCTTCTCCAAACAAGCATCTTTCATAATCAACTTCTCAGTTGTGTTCTCCATTGTTTAGGGTTTTCTGCATGATCTAATACTAAATTCATTAGCTCAGTTACACAAACTTTATCTAATTAGACTTGAAAATGATTTACACATCACATCTACTAAATGCATGTGCCGTCTAATTTATAAATCATGTGGTTAAAAGGGTATTAGCCAACCACACTATTAAATGGTCAATAGAAAATAATACCACTTTCTATATCGCCATAAATAGACACTTACTTGTTGGATTTGTCAATGTCTTTGTCTATTGTATGGACGGCCCCCTTCCATAAATTGCTGAATGCCACGTTTCATTTGTATGATTTGTAAAGATTAATTGAAGATAATGACCTTTTCATCTCTGTCTTTGCAAAGAATAGACAACTATTTTACGAAGTTCTTGATATTAAAGGGCTATGAACTAAAATCGGCTTGATATTTCTTACCCTAAAGCTAAGTAACTATAAAAGTGCATTTATTCATTGCCTCACCCGACTCACTTCTAATTCCATACATTTACCCATCAACAACCATTCAGTGCACAATTTTGAGGTAAAGCACATATTAGATTTGATGAAGGTATAATCGGATTTAATGTCTATCTAAGCCTTCAACATAGAAAATAAAATAATTCCGAAAGTTTGAATTAAAATAAATTCAAGAGAATCTTGACTCAAAGAATTTCGATGTCAAAGGATATCCTCGGATTAACTTCGACAAAATAATGTCTCTCGATCACTCATCCTGAATTTACGGGCAAACGAATCTTCAAAAGGATGAAACAAAATCCAATCCTCTCACCACAAGAATGGAATAAAGTTGATAACTTCCTTAGGCTAAATTAACACCATACAATAATCACCAAATAAAATAAGAATTCTAGAAATGAATTTCTTAATTTAACTCTAAGAACTAGAAATTAAAGTCCCCCGATGTTTAGACAAAAAATAATTCTAGAACTAGAATCCAAACTAGAAAAATACTAGAAAACTAAAGTAGAACTCAAAGAGAGAACTCAAACTTGCACAACGCAAAAACTTGAATTAATTTTAGTGTGTCCTTACATTCATTCATGGGCATTTATTTATACACAAATCCAAGAAAAAAACTACATAGAATGTTATCCATCTAAATTGTCCACACAATCTATTAGTGTCCCGGCTTGGCCTAGTCCATGTTTGTCAATTTCATGACTCAAGTAGAAGCAATTGCCAAGAAGCTTGAAGACTCAAGATGATCGAGAAAGAAGATCATGCTCCACCAAACTCAAAACTCAACGTCATGGCAATCACAAGAAAGGTATATGGCCATAGATGACTTTAGGTGGAACCCACACCTGAGAGAGAACTAATCCTAAGCTTAGTTGCCGCCTAGAGAGAAAGTTGAACAGTGAATTGGAAATGAATTTGGAAACATGAATTATGTTCACTGTCAGAACGACCAGTCTCACCGACCCCTCAGTGGAGACAGGACCGACCCATCGTGGTCAAGGACTGGTCGGCCAGATTGACATTGGTTCTGGAACTTCGAACTATCATTCTAGATAAGCCTCTAACTGAGAGTCTCGTATGCACTGACCCCTCGGTGATAAACTTGAACGATCCCTCGTGGTCGACGACTCGTCGGTATAAAACTTATGAGTTCTTGACTGTAAACTCATAAGGGCTCTCGATAAAACAGACATCTCGGTATATCAAGACTGATCGAGAGTAACAGGACCGACCCCTCGGCAAAGGACGACAGGTCGTTCTGGGTAACAGGTTTCAAAAATGGAAACTACTGTTAAGCATGTTCTGCACCAGAACGAGCCTCTCGTATGGAACGACCCATCTGTGCCATAACTGTCAACCCATCGGCGACACCAACATGTCGGCTGGGAAATAATTATGCCGTTGGGAGTACATTTAATGCGTAACGGTCGAGTGGTTGAACGGTAATAAATATGAACACCGACCCATCGGTGCCACCGACCTGTCGGTCCTGAACAGTCTAAATGACCGTTAAGACTCTTATATAAATATGAATGTTGGGTGATCGTTTTACTATATTCCTTGAGCTGAAAAGAGTTATACACTCTAAGGAACGATCAACACTCTTGTGGAAAAGGTCATAAACAACCAATGTACTGATTGTGTTTACAAGTGAGAAAGAGAGGAGGAGAGAAAGATCATAAACAACCAATCTTCGGATTGAATTTGCAAGTGAGAAAGTCATAAACTAGGAAAGCTTTGGTTAAGCCAAGTTTTCTTGTCACCCAGAGATTGTGATTACATTACGACGGCTAAAAGGAGAAGCGTCGACACAGCTTGGGTGGGATCTTCAAGAAGCACACATCAGCGAGAAAGAACTTTAAACCAAGTGTTTTTTGGTTTTAATTTTCTTTTTAAAACCTGTAACTCGAAAGTGGACTATGGGGGATTTGCTCCGGAACCACTATAAAAAAAGCTCTAGAGCGTCGTCTCTAGCACAGTGGTGGGTGGAATTCTCAGCCAATTGAGTGAGGTGAAATTCCTACTCTAATTGTGAGGGTTTAAGTCCCCACATAGTGAATTTGGAGATAACTCAAGGTTAGGCGAGTATTAACAGTGGATGTAAGTTGGCGAACCGAACCACTATACATCTTGTGTCCTTGTGTTTGTAGTGGTAGAGCTAATTTCTTGTGTTGATTGTTTATCACACTTGCTGAACACACACTCACTTGATTATTATTTAGTTGAAACTATATCTAAGCCATACAATCAAAAGTCACCCAGTTGGGCTTGGGGTTGCCTTCGGCGTAACTTTCTTTGCTTTCTCCCTTTCCAATTAGATCACCTCCCTTTGTAGCTTGTTTGAACCACTCTTGGCATGTGTGAGCAAGAAAATTGTAGCACCTCCACCCAAAAAGTCCCACATCGGTTGGGAGCTTGGGTGATGGGGGCTTTATATGAGAGGGAGCAACCCTCTCCATTGTGAGGTCTTTTGTGCCTGGCCATGTAGGTCAGGCCCCAAAGCAAAACTGTGCGGGTCGGGTAGGACCCAAAGCAAATAATATCACAATGGGGTAAGGTCGGGTCGTCACAAAAATTCTTATGGACACCCTATCTCTTGGATTTGAGTCCCCAATCAAGCCAATTATGCATGGAAACAATTTATTTTGGTAATTGGACCCATATGCTATGAACTTAGGCTGATCTGGAATCAATTTGAATGGTTTTAGGATTGGAATTGCGGATTTTGGCCACCAATAAATTTTTCATACTCAATTAAAACTAATTGAGTAATTGTGGTGGACTCCATGTGTGGGCAAGTGTTTGTGAGTAGGTGTGAGACACTGGCAGGCTACCATGGTAGGTGATCATTAGTCCCACATCGAAAACGAACTTGTCCAACGTGAGGCTCGTAAGTAGGATGTTTACACTTCATTTTATGTAGGTCTTTTCCCAAGAGAAACTCGAGGAGAACAAAAGAATGCGCTAGTTTCGGTTGACAAAGCAGACAATATCTATACAAGTGAGTGGCAGGTCGTTACAAATGGTATCAGAGCCGATGACGACTCTATTTTTCTAGATGGGGAGATTGTGATGACGCCATGTGTGGACGGATGCGAGGCACTGATAGATTAAGGTGGACAAACAAATCTCTATAACTAATGAAATACGTAAAATTAGGTCTTTTATCAATCTCATTTAGATTGATCCAATTGTACTCTACAAGACACAGAACAAATCATCCATGAAATCTCAAATGCTCTTTTCCATCCCTATATCTTGGAAAGGTTGCTGGACACCAAACACTCAATTGGCTCACTGCGCTGCTGTTAACTCGGCAACTTCATTTTATAGATTTCAAGGACCAGGCAGTGAGCAGACTCAGATTTTAAACGTCAATTGTGCTGCATAATCACCTACCTTGGGGCTAAGCGTGAACCTTTGTAGGGATATATTTTCTACTTAGTTCAAAATGTCTAGCCCTTGTTTTTAACATTTTAATTTTCAATTTCTTTTCATGTTTTTACAAAATTTTGAGATCAACTTAGATTGAGCCGATTAGAGACAAATATATACTAAGTTAGATTAAGCATTCAAAAAATTTGAGGCATGTCAGATTAGACGAAAATGTCTCTTGGCCATTATAGTCAACTCCTATGAGAAACTTATGGATCCTATATGAACAAGGATTAATTTACAGTGTTATCTACAGTAGATGAGCTGCGGCCAAAAAAAATTGCAAATAAAATTATCATGAGCCACTTGACAGATATATTTCATGGAAGAGTATTTTTTTTATAATATAATATTCTTAGTTTATATTGGAGGTGAGGTTTATTCCACAAATACATAAAATCATCCGTAAATTTTGAAAGATTCAAATTTAAAACCTTTAATCTAATTCTAAAAATTTAGACCAATTGAATTACCTATACAGATAGCTATTCGTATATATTATTATAAAAATAAAAACATTTTCTATAGTAGAAGAGTGTCAGACATCATGACTTATAAACACCAAGTGGCCACAACAAATTTGAATTTAATTTTTGTTACACAAAATTTGCTATCATTTATAAATTCAACTCCAACTCGCCAATTTTCATATTTAAAACTTCACGCTTTGTAATTATAAAAGGTTATTTTCTCCGTCATAGGGAAAGTCTAGTGCTGCCAAACATACTTACAAATATATTAAATTTGGTTAGTATCTTAGTGCATATTCATTCAAGTAGGTCCCACGGTTTGGTGACCTAGACCATTGACTTGTAATTTTATAAACCCACCGTGCATGTGAAATGATTAAAGAATACAAATAAATTGGAAGGCATTGGAAGCCAATGTTTGGACCCTTCTACAACTGCAATTTGTATTTTGTAGGCCAACAGAGCCAACATTTTCTTTAATTTTTATTTTGATGACCAACCTCAGTACCTCGTCATTGATGTGTTTATTGTATGAGGAGCATGCTTCTGCTCGAGGGGTGCCTTTATTAATATGTACTTAGGGGCCCACTTTCTTTTATTAGAAACAGAATGGCTTTATTATTAATTAGAAAGGACTAATTGCTATTAAATTTGACAGATATATGAAATTTAAAAAAGTGTTTTGATTCACTTATTTGTTGTGATATGAGAGAAAAATCTTTTTTTTTTTAAGCTCAACCAACATATTTTACAAAATTAATGCATACTTTTCAAAAGCGTTGAATTGAGTTGACACTTTGATATAATAATTGGATCGCATAATGATGTAAACTAAGTAGTGTACAAATTGTCCTTCGTCCACATTTTTTATAAATCAAGGGTTTAAATGGACTTTTGTCCAAAGTGTAATTGATCAAGATTTTGCAAATGGCAACCCTTGATAGAATAAGTGTCAATGAAAATTAGTTTCCGTTTAAATTAATTAAATTGAAAAAGGAAGAAAAAGAAACTAATTCTAATTAATTAAGCAAAACATGAGACTTTAAATTGGATTTTCAATTTAATCCATACAAATTTAAGGAAACTAGAAACTCATAAATTACTTACTTGCAACGCAAAATAATTCCAACTCAAGAACTCTGCTTGGCTTTTTCATTATTCTCCAATATCTGGGGTTCTCCATTTGGTCGATTATCCTTCTTATTCACTGTAAAACCCCAATCTATCCAGTACAATATTGTCTACTTTGGATCCACACCTGGGTCCACACGGCTTTGCATTAGAGGTCTCACTCAATGAGACACCCCAAAAGGCCTTGTGCTAGATGGAGGGAAGCCTCCAACTTATATACTTGGCAGTCCCACTGCCCACAGGCAATATGGGACTCTGAGAACACGCCCAATGCTCCACAAAGGGAGCCTGGCGACTTTCTCTCTGCTTGTGGCGCTATTTGGCTCAAGGCACGAGCCCCCCTGGGGCAGGGTACTACAACGTAACCCCCTTAAGACTAAAGCCGCCCCCAACTCCATTTGCAGGTCCAAACACGCACCAGCCCAAACCCTCAATCCGAGAAGTTGAACCGTGCTTTAATACTATTTGTAAGGCCTCAGTCCATCCAGCACAATATTGTCCGATTTGGGCCCGCACCCGCGTCTGTACGGCTTTGCATTTGAGGTCCCACTCAAGGAGACACTCCAAAAGGCTTTGTGCTAGATGGAGGGAAGCCTCCAACTTATATACCAGGGAGTCCCACTGCCCACAGGCGATGTGTGACTCTGAAAACACACCTAACACTCCACAGAGGGAGCCTGGTGATTTTCTCTTTGCTTGTGGCGCTATCTGGCTCAAGGCACGCCCCCCCTGTGGGACGGGGTACGACATTCACATTGCAATTTGATTAGCAATATACTCCTTTTCTTTTCATCCAAAATGGATTAAAATGGATTATGTTCATATTTAACACTAATGAAGGTAAAAGTCATTTCATTATTTTATTTAATTATGCTCTTTATGTCTAACTTGTTTATAATGGCAAATAAGTAATTATCCTTCTTCTTCTTCATATGGCCAATTTTGACATACTTTGTATTTGTTTTTAATTTACGTGTGAGAAACAGTGGAAAACTCAATGTAAAACCCCACGGATGATACCCACTGCCCTTAGGGCACACCAGATGAAGTCATGGGAGCTCAAACATGGCACCTACCATTTCTTGAGGCGGGAGATTGATTACCAGCTAGACTCATGTGAGCTAATATTATTTTTTTAATATAATAGTCTTCATTTGATAGTTGTCGGATATGCTTTTAACAATACAATTGATATAATTGAATTATATTTTTGGTATGACTTAGGTGTTATATCGACTGAGATACTTTCAACGATACCAATACCCTTCAATATTTAAACTCTTAAGGGTTGGTGTGTTGGTTATAAACTTGTCTCACGAAGGGAGAGTTCTAAGTTGAATTCCATCTCACTCCCAAAGAGTCACTTCCCACAGTTTTACCCCGTGTGCTTGCACACGTCTTGAGAACTAGTTGAGTGCTCTAACATACCCAAACACCTTTGTCATCAACTATATATATTTATAGTGAAAACAGGTTCAGCCCATAAAGATGACTAGGCCAAAAACCAGCAAACACAACCAAATATGAAATGATATCCTGCATTATTTTTCTTTTTGGAAACTTAAAAAAATCAAAACAGTACACCCGACCGGATAGTCTAAACCAAGGCTGCATTTGGATGGTTTTCTAGGAGATTTTCTTCAAGGGATTCTCTTGGTGAGAGATGCTCTCATGTCTTATTTGATGATCACAAGTAAAAAGGTAGGAGAAGAGAAGAAAGGGAAGAAAGGGGCAAAGGAGGGAAACCATAGTTTCTCCTTCCTCTCCAAGATACTGATCTTGGCTTGGAAGGGAAAATGAGGGAGAAAGTGGGGTCTACCTTTCCCCTGTTTAGCAAATACCAAGCAAAGAAAGGAGGGGAATCCCTGCATTCTACTGTTTTCCTCTCATCTAAACGGTACAACCAAAGTTGTTTCTCTCCTTGTCGGGAGACACCAGCAGTTTCTACTTCCAATCAACAAAACTGTCCTACAATAGCACTTCCTATAGAGTGCAGCCCGACTACACCAATTAACAGATGCAAGAGCTAATTTCAAGCAGCACGAAATGCAAGCAAATGTCAAAGAAGCATCATATAGTGCATATATTCGGAAAATATAAAAAGAAAAGAGAAGAATATATCATCTTTCCATCCTTGCATTCATTTCACATCCACCAATTGGTTTATTAACATGGAAATTACTAAAGCAAATGCTTTAGTAATCCGAGGCCGAGAATAAAACAGACTTCATGGTTGATCTCTTTTAATGGGAAAATAAGAAAAAGTTGGCACTCGGTGAAAGCCTTCATCATACTCTCAGAAGTAAAGCCTCTCAGAATGCACTCAGCTAGATGGGACTGATGTAATTAGCAAATCTGCCTGACATTCAGTAAGAAGAAACAAGAAGTCAGCCAAGTCATCCTTTTGTAAAAATAACATCTGTTATCACTTACAGCATGATTATCATTTTAAGGTAAAAAGAGAGCATGATTATCCATATACTCGTTATAACAAAAATTAATATATTCAACAATGACCACAAACATTCAATGTATCCAAATTGAAGATAACACTCCATGGATAGACAATTATATCCTAAGCCCATAACTACGAACACCACTTTGCCTGTAGCTACAATAGGGTATATGTAGTTTGATTTGCTCTTCATGCAAGAAATTTTGATGTTCAATCTGGATCCTTCATAACAAACCAATAAATGAAACACTGAAACACATTTTTCTTTACTATTTGACCACTTTAACCCACCTTGATCACCCTCTATAGAAGGTAGTAAAACTTCACAATGATTAGTAGAAGCCATATTGGAATCATAGGGTCCAAATCAAAATTAAGAATGAGAAATAGATGGCAAGAATCCATCAATGCATATTCTAAAATGGTTGAGAAATATTAACGATAGAATTGGGAATGAATGAATGTATAAGAGAAACCTTTAGAGTAGCCCCAATAGATAAGAAAATGAGGGAAAGCCATTTCAGGTGATTTGGTTAGTAAAAAGAGATCAGAAACTACCCCTGTTAGTGTTGGAGAAATTAAACCCAACCCACATTCACCATTAAATCACAGATCAATCACACATCAAGAACACGGGGTTTTACGTGGTTCGGCCCAACCTTGGCCTACATCCACGGAGAGTGTAGATTTTATCATAGAGAAGAAGTACAATATACAAGATTTATGACAATGCCACTCAGGAATCTCTGACCCAAATCTCCCAGTATCTTCCCTCATGCCTCTATCTTCCTCACTACATCTCTCTCTCCTCACAGCTCACCATTAGAGCTTCCTCTTGGGATCCCCAAAGGGGATGGCCTCCTCAAGCTCTGTCCAAAGAAACCCTAAGACAAAGAAAACATTATATAGTGTAGCTTACAACAGACTGGGCCTGGGCCTGAGCCTGGGCCCATCAAACAACTTAGGCCCAAAAAAGGCTTTGAGCCATAAATCTAACAAACTCCACCTTAGCGAAAAAGCCCAGCACCATGAAGATTGTTGCCCTGAGTTTACGACACATCCACCTGCTATGAAGCACCTCCAGTTCCTCATCTTCTGTAAGACGTACATCCCCACACCCTAGGATGATCCACCAGTCAAATACTGATCAACCCAGTCAGGCTCCACCTTGAGCATTGCCGCCCAAGCTTCCTCTCACCGCCGTTGACTACTCTTGACTCCTCCAAAATTTTCCTCTCATTTTCCAAATCCACACCGGTCACTGGATAGATCTATTCTCTACGATCGCACAAGAGAAGGCAGATCTCAATTCTGAGTCCCAATGACTCCAGAAACTGTAAAACAATTATGACCGTTGATTTTTCCTGCTGAAGGAGTATCTGAATTTGTGGTCCTGCGGGATTACCTGAAACTGTAAACCTACAGATCACCAAACATGCAGTACATTAGTCCTGCAGACTACCCGAATCCATGGTCCCTAGGGTGCACCTGAAATGGTGGTCCTCCAAACCAGCGATTTTATTTTTTTCACTCCACTCATTTTACCCAAAAACGAGTGGAAACCCTATCCTTCTGCCGTGTGTTCCTCCTTGGCTGCCGCACGCCTCAGGTCTCCTGAGCCTCTCTCTTCCTTTTTCCAGCGCTTTTGATCCGGCGATGCCTCCACTCACCGCTGCACTCTGCACCCATCGCCACGGCTGCCAGATCTTCCCTCTCCTCCTCAGATCTGCACCCCCAACAACAGCTAGCACTCTACCTTTCTTCTTCTTTCGAACTGCAGCTCCTTTCTCAGCCCTTCGTTGTTCTACAATCGCCGATGCTGTGATTGAAACCCAAGAGCCTCACCACTGCTGCCGATCTCAGATCTGGTGATCAGATCTGCAGTAATAGCGGTTGCCTCTGCCGCCGCTCGCTGCTAGTCAAATCTGTGCGAGATTGGGGCTTTGATTGCCCTCCCCTTCAATCTCCACGTGTAGCAACTTCAGATCTGATATTTGTTCTATTTCCGAGATCTGCACTCTAGTTGTTTCAGTCGATCCAGGCTGCTATAGGTCTCTTCCTTTTTTCTCTTGTTCTGCCGTCTCAAATCTGCAGCTGAGATCTGCTCTTAGATCTATTTTGCTCTTGCGCTGGTTGCCAACGCTCTCACTGCTCTCAGTGTCGCTGCTTCTAGCACTCTCTTCCTATGCAACCTCTTCTTCCTCCGGCGATTAGCACCTCTGCATGCTGCCAAGCTCCACTTGCTTTTGGTGCTCCTCTACTTGCACCTGCTCAGCCCTCCACTCGCAGTCAACACTTGCAGTTCCCATCCTGTAATTTTTCCGATCCCGAACCTAGAGCTTTGATACCAATTGTTGGAGAAATTAAACCCAACCCACATTCACCATTAAATCACAGATCAATCACACCAAGGAACACAGCAAGAACACGGGGATTTACGTGGTTCAGCCCAACCTTGGCCTACGTCCATGAAGGGTGTAGATTTTATCATAGAGAAGAAATACAATATACAAGATTTATGGCAATGCCACTCAGGAATCCCTGACCCAAGTCTCTCAGTATCTTCCCTCATGCCTCTCTCTATCTTCATCATTACATCTCTCTCTCCTCACAGCTCTCACCATTAGAGCTTCCTCTTAGGATCCCCTCCTGGGATCCCCAGTGGGGATGGCCTCCTCAGGCTCTGTCCAAAGAAACCCTAAGACAAAAAGAACATTATATAGTATAGCTTACAACATACTGGGCATGGGCCTGGGCCCATCAGACAACTTCAGGCCCAAAAAAGGCTTTGAGCCATAAATCCAACAATTAGGTCATTTAATTGCTCGGCCTGCTTTCTTATGTCGTAATTTTTTTTTCCTACTAAAAAAAGTTTCTGCTATCTTTCAAAAGAAAAAAAATAATTGAAATAATACAAGGAGAAGGAACAAGAAGGTAAGGAAATATGTTAAGAACTTGGTTAGGAGTAAAGAGAGAGAGGATAGATTGTAAGGTAACAAAGGATACAAGTTTTATAGGATAGAATCGAAGAAAAGAAATCAGAAAACCAACCCGATATAGAAGGATAAATGGCTTTTATGATGATGACAATGCAAGAATCCAACACATACAATTAGTTGCAAAGTTTTGTTACAAAGGTGACAGAGAACTGGAGGGAGAAAATGTAGTGTTTTGAGAGTTGAAGATGAAAATGTGGTCTTCTCCATCATTGGTCCATAAAGGTGCGACAAGGTTCAGTAATGCAAGTTGCTATAACAGTGTTCCCACTTAACGCAGAATAGCACAATCTCCTAACTTTAAGAACTCTTTCACTGCTAAGAAGAAAATATGGCAATAGTTCAGAAACAGCTGAAGAATGGATAGCCAATGGATTCCAGAGGATTTTGGGGGCATTCTCCCACCCATTATTGGTTACATAAGAAAATATGTGAATGACGAGATAACCAAATTGATTACAATGAAAAAAAAAAAAAAAGGGTTTCTAAACATGAAATAAGTTTCTTCTTTTTAAAGGTGAAAACAAGACAATCCAAATCCACAGCCTTTACGTTTGTCAGAGTGAAAACATGCCAACTTCGTTGCAAGCATTTGTCAAAATTCATACCAGTTTTAAGACAAGGTCCACTATTTAGATGGGAAAATGACTATGATGATGATGAAGATGATGAATGCTCATCATTTGCATCGGTACCAGTTTAACGCATTCTTGTTAGAAAAGAATAAACTATATTACTCAATGTGTATTACATCAGTATATATAGCCTCTAGCCAACCCTAGGGCTATTTCTGTCAAACACAAACTCTAATCCTAAACTAAACCAAATACATCTCTTAATAGCGATTAACCAATCTAATAATTCTAATATATATTCTAACATATTCTAACATTCCCCCTTAAACTCAAGTGAGTTAACCACTTTGACTTTACAATTATTGAACAAAACGAAAAACAAATAACTAAATAATCGAATGGCTGGATCACTATCTAGTGGAGTGATGTCGGTGAAGCCAAAACTAAACCTATGAGCCAAGTGTGCTGCACCAAAGAAGAAGGGTGTAGACAATTGCCAGGATCCAATGCGATTGCTAACCGCCAATCTCAATTCCAAATAACATAAAAATCTGTGTCAAACTGAAGATGAGCGGTGCAAGAAGGGACTGCAAAATGCGAGACGGCTGCAAAATCAAATCCTCCAATATGTGGCTGCAAACGGAGGAGACAATGTGCAAACGGCTACAAACTGGATGCTGGCGGCAATTACGTCGACTTTCACTAACAACTTTAGATCAGAATAGTTGACCTACCCCCTCTCTGACGGACAAACGGGCGACATCAATTCATGCAACCTCTGACAAAAGAACACGCAGAAAATCATGCAACCTTTGACAAAAGAACACCTCGACCATTACTGCTAAGTTGAACATCAACCATGACAAAATCTTCTCTCCATGTTGCACAACATCTCCATTCTTATTCAACTTCAATGCAATAAGAGAAGGAAAGTAGAGATGAGCGGCAGACAAATTCCCAACTGAAGAATATTAATTTTCACGATACCCACGTCTTCTATATACTCCAAAAGCTGTCTGCCAATCTTCCATACTCAATGAACAGGAAGTGAATGGTGATTGTTTTTTTTTTTTTTTTTTCAAAGGAAATCAGAGAAGCTTTGCCCAATCTTCTCAAATATAGCCCAAGCTTCAAATAACCTCACATGTCTTCTTTTTCTCAGTCAAAATAAAGAGAACTACTTTAAAGAACCCAACAGTTCAGTTCCCCATGCAGGCTTTTATTTTCAACTACTACTTCAAAGATGAAAGCTAGCAAACTAAATTCTGCAAAAGCAAGAGCAATGTGCAGAGTCTACTGGAACATATTGCTCACCACAATCCAAAAGCAAAGCCCTCAGAGAGAATCCATTAGGCAAGGTCAGGGCTCTCCAAAATATCCAGATTGGCCAGGACAAGGGCTAACGCACATCTGAATTGATAATAAAAAGAGAAACAACAGAACCTGCAAAACTGGAAAAACAGTGCAGATCTGAGACTGGGCGACGGTATGAAACAGTGCAGATCTGAGGGTGAAGAGGCACTGATGTAGAAGCGGCAGAAACTCCTCTTTGTTTTTTTGTGATGGACGAGCGAAGGAGAGATGTAGGAGAGGCCGTGCAAGAGGGCTTGTGGCAGTCACCGTTAAGGGTCTCTGCTCAAAACAAAGAAAAAAGCAATAGGTATGTGGAGTCTCGATCTCTTTGAAGAACAGATCTGGATGCACGATGGGATGCAATAAGAGGGGGACGACCTGTCTGAAACAGGGGCTAGGGAGGTGCTCTGTTGTATAGATATCTGGGAGGTCCTGGTAGGCGGTGCGAACAGGTCTGGATGCAATCGGGTTCACTGTTTTTTATTTTTTTCAGAAACCGGTTCTCTGCGATTTGGGTGTCAAACGAAGAAGGGCCAACAAGATCTAGCGAAAAAACCCAAACTTGGTTAGGTTACAAGATGGTGGTTGAAACGCTGAGAAGAGGAACATGCAAAAGCAGAGAGCCAGGAGAAGGGCGAACAGGTGACGGGATTGCGAGATTCTCACAGGCAAGAACAGTGGGGATTTTCAGATCTGATCGAGAGATGATGACAGATGCAGAGACCGAAACAAACTCAGAGCAGGAGACAAGAATAACCGGGGAAGGAGAAAAACTCAGATCTGTAACCGAATGGCAACAAAAGTGGGGACTTAAGATCTGCTACGCTGATGTTAGATCTCGGGTCTGGGCGGAGGCGAATAGGGTTAGGGCGGGCAGACCTGGGCAAACGCCTAAGAACAAATCTCGGGGCTTATTGCATTGGATGGTCCCTCCCTCCACAAGAGGACATTCTCCTCCAGCAGAGGGAGAGATTTCGCAAAGAAACAAACGAGCACAGAGAAAACAAACTCAACGTAGATGTCCTTCCCTCTGCCAGACGTGTCGCCTCTGCAGAGAGAGAGAAGAGGAACACGAAATCAACTCTCAAAATCAAAGCAAGGGAAAGGATCGTGGTTTGGGTCATACCATATTAGAAAAGAATAAACTATATTACTCAATGTGTATTGCATCAGTATATATAGCCTCTAGCCTAACCCAAAGGCTATTTCTGTCAAACACAAACTCTAATCCTAAACTAAACCAAATACATCTCTTAATAGAGATTAACCCAATCTAATAATTCTAATATATATTCTAACATATTCTAACAATTCTCACCATTTGTTTCTTTTTTAGCTACATCTAGAAGTGCTCACCTACAATAGAACTTAGCCTCTTCTATCTTGGAAGGTCCACAAATTCAAAACAGAGACATAAATGTAAATTTGCTACTTAAATGTATGACTGAGTGCAAAGCAGACAACTTGATACCATCCACCTTACACCAAATACAGCAATGTCAACTTCGACTAGTAAGTTTTCCACCTTGAGACATTTTGCATAAATCAATAGTGATGTGAAAGATTTTCGCATTAATGCTGGCACCCATCAATGTTAATATTGAAGGGCTTGCCCAAAATGCGAAAGTAGAGTAAGAAAAACACATAAAATTCCATTGCAATTGTATCTGAAATCAGCAACAAAAACCAAGGCTGACTTAGCTAATGCTTATCATTGGCATGGTACTAGTTTCAGAGTACCATGGCAAAGGTGCAGATACATAGAGGAGCCAACAAGTAAAAGAAATCATACAAAGTAGGGACCCAATCACCTAAATACAAAGTAGAAAGCCCATTCAACAACAAATTTAAAGGTCAGGCACATAGCGCCAGAATGAAGTCTACTACTAATGGTCTATGACCTAAGCATCTTTGGATAGCAGGTCTCAGTATTATAAAACAACTATTGTGTCAAGTGTGAAAATTTCAAGATCCTACATACAATCACGTCACTGTGAATCTAATCTTACAGTATGTGCTATGTCGTAAAGGAATGGGCACCATAACCTGTATAAACAAGTCTGCAAAATAATCTTATAGTGTGTGCCATGTCATTTAGAAATAGGCACCATAACCTGTATGAAATATGCCTCCATGTTGGATTCTTAACAGATACATCAGATATTCAACTTTGGAAAGCAGGTTTCTTTGTTGTAGAAACAAATACTGTATTAAGTGTGGCAGCTTCAAAAGGATCCAGTATACAGCAAATATAATTTATAGAGTGGTGAATATATGGATTCTTTGAAATAGGCACCATAACCGTATCAGACACGTATCTATTTATATTCTTCACACGTATCTATTTATATTCTTCACAGATTTTTCATGGATTTTTTTCTAATAAATGTCAGATTCTTCATGAATGACTAAAAACTAGTGTGACATTCTTTTCCATTGTGACAAATATTGTCAAATTTTCTTTTGCAAAGTAAGATATGGAAATGTTTATCATTTGATCGTATTTAGTGAAATTTATATATTAATTTTTAATTATGATATTCTCAAGTGCTATTTATCTTTTAAATTTAGTATTAACTTTATCTATTCAAATATTATGCCAATCTGTGAATCATGTGTTTTGGCATTTGACTTTCAGACACCTCTTACCTGTTTTAGATTTATTTGGGATTGCAAATCAAACACCTCATACCCACATAAGATTTTGACATGCATAACCCGCTATGCCCATGCATCTCAACTGAATACTTTCATGATATCTCCTAAAAAAATGTATTGGTAACTGCAAACACAAAATTATTAGTGCATCACAATGCTAATAAGGCTGTGTTTGGATGAGGGGTAAATTTTGCAAGAGTTACCTAGGTATTATGAATACCCTTGCTTGGAAAGGGTTTTCAAAAGTGGGAGGGGAGGGGTAAAAAGTTGATTTTTTACCCCTACCCCTTAGTTACTAAACAAGGGTAATGTGGGGGGGTTACCCCCCATCAAAATGCAACCTAAGTTATCCACAATTTCAATGGCATGGGAGCAACAAGGATGTGAATTATTTGTTTGGTTTGGTACAGCAGCTAAATGTCAGAAGGGTTTTCAAAGTTTCATAGCCAATAGCAAAGATCTTTTTTCAATTAGACTATTTTTTCACAAAAGAACATTCACAAGAACACAAGTTATAGATGACCCTCGTGCTTGAAAGTTGACCATTGACCATCATGTCTTGTCTTTCATATGGAACTGATCAGGACCAAGATACTTAAGCCCATCTTCGAAATAGGTAGCACATTATGGTGAATGGTATCAACTCTATGAATAATTGGCAAAATCAATTAATAATCTTTTTCAATCATTCTGCTTCCCTTCCTTTTGAATTGGGGTTCTCCAGGTGAGAGCCTCAAACTACTTCACTTCATAGATTTTTAATGTGATGGGTTTGAAATTTCTAAGAGCAAAATCTTGTGGAGACTCCCCAAATAGATGGGGCAAGCTCCTCTTTTCCTGAAATAAACGGGACAAGGCTTTGATGATGACGGTGACAATAATGATGAAAACTTTGTGGAAATTCTATGGCAACAGTCTTATGCTCTATTTGGAAAAAAAGAAATAAGAAGGTTCTCAACAACAAATTTGCTAGACCTTGAAACCGCCTTAGCAACCCAAAAGTTAATTGTCACTTGGGCATTAATTCTTCAGAATTTCAAAATTGTCTCCAAATCAAACTCCTTGCAAGATCAGAAAGCTTACTTGGAAATATTTTCATCCATAAACAGTGGTTCATGTTTGGAAGTCTCTGACAGGTGATTGATTTAAATTTAGTTTCAGCGGTTGCTTCTCTTCACACGTTGGGACAATGGGAATTGCCACATTAACTAAAGACTAATTCAATTACCAATTCTTCTGACTTAGTTGTAGTCATCATCATTGAAGCCATTTATCCTTTCAATATAGGATTGACATTTGCATTTCAGTTTAGCATGTTTCTTTTTTATACAGGTTGACTGCCTACCAGACTTGGTCATAGTGAAGGGCTCATTTGCTAATGAAGTAAAAGTGAAATCACTTTTGGCGTGGTTGGGGATTATTGCACTGTCTTGGCTTAAATTATCCCTCAATTGAGAGCTTGGATCCTGAACTAGCTGCCAGCATGTTGGTAACCAAAACTGAACTGATTTTGTAAATTGCACAATGCAATTCAGAACATTCTGCAATCTGCAAAATCAGTTCATCTTTTCATAACAGCATTTTGGCAACCAGCACAGGACCTATTCCTTCTATTGAAGGTTGCTTCATGAAGCAGTAAGCAAATCAAATTGAGGAATAAAAATTCACCTCTTACAAACTTTTAAATTTCTAAGATCCGTAGATCAACTTATCACAAGCTAATGAATTGGGTCTACATCTACGGACTGTTCAAACTATGACAATTGAACTAGCTACCTGTCTTTTTATTTCACCTAAGCTTCCTATTCAAGCTTATTAGTTTTCCTTACTACTAAGCTTCCTATTCAAAGCTTATTAGTTTTCCTTACTGCTTTCTCCTTTTTTAAGTAAGTTTCTTTTATCAATTATATATGCATATATAGTTATACTTGTGTCCTCCATGATATAGTAAGTGATGTTGACATGGCACTGTCACATCACTAAAAAGGCAACCTGTTATGTGAGCCCTAAGCTTGGCTTAACACATCTTGGAGTATATAAGAATTTCTCGTAAATGTTTGTAGTTAATGATCTAGAGAGATCAGTCTATTTCGCTTAGGAACCCAATGTCAACATTACTTAATACATCATGGAAAAAACAAGTAACTATATATGCATATACACAAGATAAAAGGTAACTTCTTATATGAGCCCTAAGCTTGGCTCAACACATCTTGGAGTATATAAGAAAATTCAAGACAATATTGAAGAATTGACTCTAATATTTTATGTGGTTTTCTGTAGAGGCAAAAGAGGCCCAATAAGGTGTCCAATTGGGCCTAAAACCCTTCAACAAGTGACCCACTAGGAGCATCCTCCGCCTCTCCCTGAAAACCCTCCCTGCTAAAACCCATTTGTCCCTCCGGCAGAGCGAGGACTGTTGATCCTTAGCCCAACCCTCAACTCATACAAAACCCATCTCCTTTCACTACTTTTCATACTCGAGCTGAAGCAGAAACCCATCTCTCCTACTGACCAACGCAGATCCTCTCGTCGTTTCCCCCCACTTTCTTCCTTCTCTGCAGCCAAAAATAAAAAAACTACATCCTTCATATCTCTCAATCTTACTCTTTCTGTTAGAGACTCGGTTTGACCGAGTCTATGTATTGTCAATTCTGTGACTGAGTATGTGTCCTTGCCTTGGAAGATTGAAATTTGAAGATCCAAGATCAAGATCAAGCCGCGGACATCTCACCATGTGTTTGGCAACCACATAGGTAAAATGGCCTTAGAGGACCATAGGATTGAACCAAACACCATTGACTCACAAGCATTAAGAACTTAAGCCAGAAAATTCGAATCTACCCAGCTCGAGCCCCTCAGGTCAGGCCAAGCCCCTCGTCCTGAGTGCTCAGTGTTTGAACTGAGAAAATTTACTTGTGCTCAAGTCGAACCCCTCGAGCCACACTCGAGCCCCTCGGTCTGTGAACATGCCTCTATTATTTGAAAATCATCCTATGTTCTCAGCCCGAGCCCCTCAAGGCTAGCCGTTAATCATCCAGTTGTACCTTCCCTATTTGACCACTAGTTGACCCTTAGTCGGTATTTCCAAAAATGGTGGTCGAGCCCCTCGAAGACGCTCTCGAGCCCCTTGAGGAGGCTCCCAAGGCCCTCGAGAACCAGCCGTTATTTTGACTTAGAACTCTATATATACACGGCCTCTCTTAGTTTTAAAGAACCATTGAGACAAGAAACGAAGCCCGAGTCTATCAAAGGGTATTCCAAGCCATCTCCTTCTCATCTCTTCCTTCCAAACCTCTATGGAAATGAAATTCCGTTACTAGAAATATGCATGACTTAGAAGAGGTGAATAGGTCAATTTTCAATTTTAGTTCCCTTTTAAATAATTTATCAAATTTAACAATATGTGCAGCGGAATAAACGTGTGCAGGTGATAAACAAATGAATCAAACCATTAATGCAAACCACACATGCACAACGATATTTAGTGGTTCGGTTCACCTGAACCTACATCCACTATTGGACTCACCCTCTCTAGGGCTATCCCAAATATACTATGTATGGGTCTCACACCCAAATAGTACAACCTAGTTTTTTATAGAGGTTCAACCCAATCGGTGTAATCCTCTACACCTATTTTTTAGAGTGGTTCGAACATACTGTTCTAATCCACTTTACAATGTTTGAAATAAAACGAAGAAGAAATACTTGCCTTGGACCTTAACCGTTTTCCTTTAAGCTCTTTCTTCTTTACTGAATCTGTGTGCTCTTTTCCATCAAATCAGCATCATCAAAGTATTCATCGCCACAGCAGTAGGACTTGGGTATGAATGGTTTTATAGTCCTATATGAACACCTTACTCTTCATCAGGATTGGGGTATTGATTACCCAAACATTTACTAAGGAAGATGATAAAGAAGGTGTCTAGAGGGAAAGCCGACTGATCACACACTGTAATCTTGTTCTTGGTTTTTCTCTGTGTATTTTGGGTCCTCTAAACAAAAGGCTTACTATTATTTTATAAGACAGATTAAGTTCTGCAGTAAGTCACGCCCGCGAGGCCTCGCTGCTTCTTATGAGGGCCTCGCCAGCGGTAATTCTGGAAAGACAGTTTGCAGTTTTGCAGTAAGTCACGCCCGCGAGGCCTCACCGCTTCTGATGAGGCCTCGCCAACGGTAAGTTTAGCAAAGAGTCAAAGACAGCACATATGTGCAGTTTAATCCAGCCAGATACCAGCCAACTCATATCCACTGTGCATGATTTGCAATTTATTTATCTTAGCCATCAATCAAGGATTAGATGGAAGATTTACAAGATGGATTACAACTCATGGAGGAGCCTTTCCATACTTGTCATGGACAGCTCCCCAAGGGTATTCAAATTCAAATTTAAGTGAGGTGGCAGCATCTCATCATATGGATAAATTTATTTACCATAATGAGCTTCCAATCAATTTACCATAATTACCCATCTCACCATGTGGATAAATTTATTTACCATAATAAGCTTCCAATCAATTTACCATAATTTCATCTCAATTAAATAGACACAGATTTTAACTTTCTAAATCTGTAAGAGACTGAATGAGCTCGACACATGATCAGCTAGACTCAGCTCAACTCAGTATAACTGGCTGCGAGGCCTCGGTAGATCGCATGAGGCCTCGAGGCTGAAAGTCACTTATTATCTTATTTTTCCAATTGACTTCTAAGGTATTTGACTTAGCCTAAGGCCTCTTATGGTTCACTTACCTGTGTGCCAATACCGTATTCGGTGTAGACGCTTCAACTTCATAGTAGATCTTCTTATACATCCAAGGCAAGTCCAACTGAGTCACGTAATTGACAATAAGGGTGACTCGGACGAACCGGAGCACTTACAGGAAAATCTAGGAAGATGATCAATCCTTCAATGAAGAAGAGACATTGAGAAACCCAACTAGGAGACCATGTAGCATCCTTTCGTCCTAGCCTTGCATCTCTGCTGTAGTTGCACTCACATTGGTGAACATCATATACGAAGATCAAAGCTCAGACATCTTGTGGAGATACACATCTACTGACATCAGCAAGCTTCAAAGGCAAATGTTTCTTTGTGTTGATTTTATTTATCATCATTGTAAGGTGGACTAGAGTTTTGTGCCCGAACCACCATAAAAAATAGAGGATAAGGATTAGACCAAGGTGGTCGAACCTTTCAAAACTAGATTGTAATGTTTGGGTGTGACTACCATACATACTGGACTTGGGATAGCCCAAAAGTGGGTGAAGCAATCAGTGGCTGTAGGTTTTTTTAAACCGAACCATTATATATCGTTGTATATATGTGGTATTTGTTGATTTGTGATGATGGATTGTTGATTGCTCACTCACACACTAATTTATTCCGCTGCACATTAAGTTGAACAAGTAATATTTAAAAGGTTAATATAAATTGGTAAAAGACCATGTGCATTGGTCTAGCCGAACTTACAAGTGGCATCAAGAGCAAGGTTACTCCGTATTTGACTTAACCGTCTGGAGTTGATCTTTTGCTAGAACTATGCATTTGGGTGAAGGTTTAGATGTGCAAAGACCTCCCTTATTTGGTGGCTCAGATTATGCTCAATGGAAAATGAAGACGAAATGTTTTCTCATGTCCTTAGACTTCTATGCTTGGGATGCCATTATGAGTGGTTGGTCACATCCTCTAGAAGAGATGACCATTGGTTCTAACAAATTGTTAAGACCAAAAAAAATTAATCTTTGGGATGACATTGAAAGAAACAAATATCATGGAAACTTCCTAGCTCTCAATGTCATCAGGTGTGTGGTTTCCCTGGTGATCTAAAAGTTATCATAACTTTTGAATCAGTCAATGAAGCGTGGGAATATCTAGAAAGGGTTTATAAAGGAATAAATGTTAATGAAAACTCCAGAAATCTCCAGGCTTCCACACCCTCATCTGAAGATGAAAATCATGATCTATCTCTCAAGGGTCTGATTGTACATACTACTTTGAAAACCCAAAATCATGTTGACAAGATTGGGTTAGACCTCAAAAAGGAAAATGTTGAGATACTTGTCTTGTCCACTAAGACCCGAAAGGAGAAAGACCATTTAACTTGCTTCTATTGTAATAAAGCTGGTCATTTCCGACAAGAATGCAAGTTGCGGAGGTTGCACTTTGAACATAAAATGTTGATTATAAAAGTGCAAAGAAAAGGAAATTGTGGAGAGGAAAATCACACTCTGAAAATAGGAAAAAGGAAAAACAAAAATAGATGTGTGAATTTTCCTAAGAAGCATAATGCACAACACCACTCTCATCCCTGCTTTAGCATTTCTAATAGGGATAACTCAAGACCTCCTCATACTATGGACTGGAATATCATAATGAGATTCTTGTCTCAATTCACGGGACTAAGGCTATGTTGTGACCCGTCCTGGGGTAACGGGTCAGATGTGTCAGGTAAAATTGATTTAGAAAATTATCTTCGTTTAAATTGATTTGTTAGTTTAAATTGATAAATTTATTTGGAGAAAATAATAATTGGATTTAGGGATTTAATATTAGACCCTTATTTCATACACTTTCCCCTCAATGAGAGTTTACAAATTTACCCCCTTCGAATTAAATTTAGGGAATGGAAAATAAATCATCAACTTAGATTATTATATTCCCCTAAGTTAGAATTTCAATTGGAAATATTTTATTTACAATTTCAAAAGCAAGAAATAAATTCCAATTTTTAAGTTTCTAGAATTTAAATGATGATTGACTAAATTAATAAAGGACAATTTCTTAAAAATTAATAATTTGAAGGGACCCATCATCTATAATTGAACTAACCATAGGAGTGAATTTTATAAATGTTCTATTAAGGATTTAAAATCAATAAATGAGTTCCAAATTTTATTAATCTAAGAATTTAAATTATAGTATGACCAATTAATAGAAATGGGAAACCCGACCCTAAACCGACAAATTGGGTAAGTCGCGTGGGTCCATAAGACCCACGCCTTCTTCCCGTTGAGTCCCCGTATCGGCTGGGATTTTTATTTCAGCCAGACCCTCAACCCTTCCCCCTTTTGTCGACAAATCCCTAAGGCATCGATGGGTAAGAATCCTCAAATTCCCTCTTTCCCTTCCGTCTCCTTCGGTCGTTCCCCTAAACTTCTCCTTCCCTTCCTTCTTTTCTTTCCTTCCTTAATCAAATCCCTTTCCTCTTTCTCTTCCCTCCCGAAATTGGGGCAGCCGACTGAAGCAGCCTTTAAAAGCCCAAGCGGAAGAGGGAAAATGATGATTTTGCGATCCCTAGCACAGCTTTCTCTCTCTCTCTTGCTCTCGGCATCTCCCTCACTTCTCTTTCTCCTCTTCCGCTGTTGTAACGGTGAGTCCACTGGAACCCAACCTACAACGACTCAAGGAAGAGCCAAGACAGCCCTTGCAGTCGTTCCCAGTAAGCATCATCCGTATTCTACAGGTAAATATCAATCGCATTTTTATTCATATTTCCCCTCTTCCCACTTAGTTGTTTTTCGGTTAGATTTATGGTACCAAAGCCCCAAACCAGCCCATGCTAAACTGATCCCTTCTCGACATTTTTACAACCCAGCCGGACCTTGTTTGAGGATTGATTTTCAGTCCAAGATCGGCTGATGTTGGGAATGGGTTTCAGTCTTTAGACTATTGTTGCATTTTAATCTTGATTTGGCATGTTTGAATGTTGATTTATATTATCCTACTATTATGATGCTTGGATTACTGTATGTTACAATCAAATTATATGCATGTTATGGTAAATGAGATGTTGGATATGTTACAATCCGTTTACACTGAGATCCATGATTTTACAAGCATATTATGAATAATTGAGTATACTTATTGAGCATAGCATTCTCATATTCATAGCATTGGGTATGATGTTGCGATCCATGATTGTCACGAAGACCACGACGGTGGTAGTGTTGTTAGCCTCACTTCATGTGGGAAGACCATTATGGTAGATGAGATGCGATATCCGTGACAAGTCATGAGGGCTGTTATTTGGTGGTAGGTTGTGTTATCCTCACTTTATGTGGGAAGGCCATTAAGGCGATGTTGTGTTATCCTCGATTCGTCGGGAAGACCACCAAATATCAGTAGATGGAATAATGGATTGGAATATGGCATTGGCATTGAGCATTACATTTTGCAAAGGCATGAGCATGAAATAAATTGTTATTCTGGCTTATTTGAAATATCATTGAGGAAGTATGGATATCATATGCTATGTTTGTGTTATTGTTTTCTTCACTGGGCATGGAGCTCATCCCTTACATTGCAGGCAATCCCTTGGACTTGGGTCTGGACGATAATCACAATTGAGCTTAGAAGGCGAGGAGTCGATGCAGAATTCGTAGAAACGCTTAGTGCAGAATTTATTATTTAGGTTATAAGATGGTTGTTTATTTGTTTGAGACTTTGAGAAAGTTGTTTATTTCTTTTATTTTTATTTGTGAAAACTTGGATAATAAATTCAAGTATGGATTAATTTTGAGGACATTTTAATTTGATTTTTATGGGAATGTGAGTCAGTGATGCGTTTGGAGACCCTTATGTGAGTGATATTTATCCCTTTAAGCTATTTAGAAGCTCAAATGAGATGTTATGTCTTCGAGCAGGTGGTGGACTTAAGAAATTTTTGGTGGCTTGTGAATGTAATTATGTTTGTTGAATTTAGCCACAGGCTTTTGATGTAAGACCCGTTTAGGGCAGCAAGTGATGTAATTCTATACAGTCAGATCACGCTCGTCCAGGTGTTGAAAGGCGGGGCGTGACAGGCTAAATGTTCGAAATGGAAAAATTAAAGTACCCAACTTTCATAAATTTGAGAAGAGTGGTCCAGATCAAAATTTCAAATGGATTCCAAAAACGTGATCGATCCGGAGGACCCATTTCCGTTGTGCCCAATGTGATTATTTTGGTATATTTATTTTGTTGGCACAAATTACATTAGTATATTTATTTATAGTAATATTTTTGCACCCTTTGTCAATTTTTGACAAAAAGGTGGAGAGAAATGCTATTGTTGAGGGGGAGATTGAAAATCCCACCTAGATATCTATGTTCTTTTGCAGGAATATTTTGTTTTACATGCATAATGTCAGGGGGAGAAAAGAGAAAGGGGGAGAGAAGAGAAAGAACAAGAGTCAAAAGACTCAGACTGTGTCATGTCAAGTCTTGTAATTGGTCATTGAATGTGTTGTAATATTTTTTTTGCTTCAAGGCTTGTATTATGTTTAAAAGGGGATGTATTTGTTAGAGAATAGGTTTTGTCACGAAATTAACAAAGGGGGAGATTGTTAGGGCCTCAGTTTGACTGAGTCAATGTATTGTCAATTCCGTGACCGAGTGTGTGTCCTTGCCTTGAAAGATTGAAGTTTGAAGATCCAAGATCAAGATCAAGCCGTGGACATATCACCATGTGTTTGGCAACCACACAGGTAAAATGGCCTTATAGGACCATAGGATTGAACCAAACATCATAGGCTCATGGACCAAGCATTAAGAACTTAAACTAGAAAATTAGAATTTGCCCAGCTTGAGCCCCTCGTCCTGAGCGCTCAGTGTTTGAACTGAGAAAATTTACATGTGCTCAGGTCGAACCCCTCGAGCCACACTCGAGCCCCTCGGTCTGTGAACCTGCCTCTATTATTTGAAAATCATCCTATGTTCTCAGCCCGAGCCCCTCAAGGCTAGCCGTTGATGATCCAGTTGTACCTTCCCTATTTGACCACTACTAGTTGACCCTTAGTTGGTATTTCCAAAAATGGTGGTCGAGCCCCTCGAAGACGCTCTCGAGCCCTTTGAGGAGGCTCCCGAGGCCCTCGGGAACCAGCCGTTATTTTGAGTTAGAACTCTATATATACATGGCCTCTGTTAGTTTTAAAGAACCATTGAGACCAGAAACGAAGCCCGAGTCTATCAGAGGGTATTCCAAGCCATCTCCTTCTCATCTCTTCCTTCCAAACCTCCATGGAAAATCTAGGAAGATGACCAATCCTTCAATTAAGAAGAGACATTGAGAAAACCAACTAGGACACCATGTAGCATCCTTTCGTCCTAGCCTTGCATCTCTGTTGTAGTTGCACTCACATTGGTGAACATCATATACGAAGATCAAAGCTCGAAGATCTTGTGGAGAAACACATCTACTGACATCAACAAGCTTCAAAGGCAAGTGTTTCTTTGTGTTGATTTTAGTTACCATCATTGTAAGGTGGACTAGAGCTTTGTGCCCGAACCATCATAAAAAATAGAAGATAAGGATTAAACCAGGGTGGTCGAACCTTTCAAAACTAAGTTGTAATATTTGAGTGTGACTCCCATACATAGTGGACTAGGGATAGCCCAAGAGTGGGTTAGTCCATCAGTGGATGTAGGTTTGTTTAAACCGAACAACTATATATCGCTGTGCATATGTGGTGTTTGTTGATTTGTGCTGATGATAGTTGATTGCTCACTCACACACTAATTTATTCCACTGCACATCAAGTTGAACAAGTACTATTTAAAAGCTTAATATAAATTGGTAAAAGACCTTGTGCATTGATCTAACCGGACTTACACTTTCTTCAAAACCCCAAACCCCTACCGTTTACAGACCCCTTGACCGAATACTCCCAGATCTGACACCCAAGCCTTTGCTCTCTGCGTCCTCTATCGTTTGCACTCCAGTCGAATCGTCTCTTCACCAGATGTATGTTGGCGATGGTACTACCATTGTTCCCCACCTCTCTGCACGCTCTCTTCTGCCACGCTGTGTAACGACCCATCCCGCTAGCATGATATTGTCCGTTTTGGGCACACGCACACGGGCTCGCACGGCTTTGCATTAGCGAGCCAACCCAATGTTGTTCCCAAAAGGCCCTGTGTTAGAAGGAAGAAGGCTACCACTTATATACCAGGGAATTTCTAATGCAATTAGCAATGTGGGACTTTTTAGGAGCAGAGTATTACAATCTACCCTCTTAAAGCCAGAGTCGTCTCCAGCTCTGCACACACAACAACCAAGCCCACACCCTCAGGGAGAGAGTTGAATCATTCTCTGATACCATTTGTAATGACCCGTCACGCTAGCACAATATTATCCGCTTTGGGCCCCCACACACATGCCCGCACGGCTTTGCTTTGGCGAGCCAACCCATTGTTGCTCCCAAAAGGCCTTGTGTTAGAAGGAGGAAGGCTACCACTTATATACTAGGGAATTTCCAATGCAATTAGCAATGTGGGACTTTTTAGGGCAGGGTATTACATGCCACCCCCACCTCACTACACCCGCAGTCTCAATCGCTATGGTTGAAATCTGCAATCCCGATCTTATCCACCTCTCCGAACACCCCTTTGCCCATTGTTGCTTCCCCGATCTCCCTTGTGTTGCTTCTCCTGGACAGCTCTCTAACAGTAACTTCGTTTGCTAGCAGGTTATTCTTGTTGTCTCCTCGCCTTCGCTTCTGATTCCTCTCAGAGGACCATCTTCATGGAGGGTGGTCTCGGTCCACTCCAACACCTGCTTGACACTGCATGCACTCCCATCTTAGAGCGTGTTACTACTGGCGGTGAAGAAATGCCGCACAATGCCTCTAGATTGTTGCTTCTTTTGGCGATGAGCCACCTGAAATTATCGCCCGGCATGGTAGGGTGCAGAAGCTCCTTCAGTTGCTTAGTCAGCTTCTCCCCTCACTACCAGGGTGTCCCTTTGGTTCATGTTGCTCCACATCTCTTCCGTCACGGGCCAGCCTATCTGCTCCAGCCATATATCTGGGGATCGGTGTTCGTTTTGGTCTCCATGTGGCTCCTCAACATGTGTAGGCTTTATTCCCTCCACATGATTGATGTTCATCTTTCGAAACTCCTGCTCCCTGGGCCAACCTCTGAACCTGCATTTATTGGGCCTCTTCCTTACCCAACTTATGTTGGCTTAGATCAACTAGACACCAGTACCTTTTGCTTTATTTTCCTGATATGAACCATCTTGTCTATTAGATTGTAAGGCTTTCCTGTATTATTTTTTTTTTATTTTGCTTTTTTTTTCATATACTTGCACTTTTGATGCTTTCCTTTTTATTAATATGATAACCATTTCAAAAAAAAAAACAAAAAAAATAGGTGACCCATTGGATATGGATATGGGTCAAGCCCATTTTTTTCAATTTGGACTTAATTTAACCCAATTAGGTGGTCCAAAAGAGAGGGAGAAGGATTTGTTGCAGAATTGGATATCTTATCCACCTCCTTTGAAAAATGCAAATCCCTCGACTTTAGGAGAAATTGGTCCATACTTAAAAGCTTTCCAACCAACTTGGGACCATAATTGGGCGCCACCTCCTCCTCGGATTTTCTCATTTTTTATAATGATGATGTTATCACGGACACAAGGAGGGTATATATTGAATTCATTTTTTTAGAATAGGAGAGATGGAAACCTTGGGAATGTAAGCCTTGGAGGTGATTTTTTTTCTATTTATTTCATTTGAGAAAAACTATAAATAAAGGCATCATCGCCCATTGTATGCAAGCTTTTGGGATTGAATTGAAATTAAAGTTCTAGCTTGGGTTCTCTCCAAAGGAGTTTCTTAATTAATGTTGATTTTCTTGAATTTTAATTTGCAATTTAACAAACTCATGCAATCTTAATTTTTTTTATTATTGCATTTAATTTAATTGTGTGCAATTTTAATTTTTGAGAATCCAATGTTGACTCCTTCACACGTGTGGATTTTCCTCAGAGAAATTCCAATCTAAGGTGAGTGTTTCGCCTTTGATTAATTTCTTATGAGTGAAATTTTCATAGGTTCTTCAATCAAATTTGGATTCCCAAAATACAATTGGGCCAAACTTTAAATTGGTTTTGGGGCGGTCAATTTGAATTGATTTTCTTTAGATCTAGCATAGATTCTAGATCACAAAATTTCATACTTAATTGGAGAATTTTACCTTGGATTTCTTCTCCAAAAATTGCAATTTTTGAAGCTTTGGTCAAATTTTCCAAATTCATATTTGTGGCCGAAACTTCTCACTTGATGTTTGAAGGCTACCCTACATCAACCACCCACACACACACCATACATTCTCCAAATGCATGTTGGATAACATATTTGTGAAGAAGGATGGATCATAAAAGGACTCACTTCATGTATTAACTAATTACAAAACAAGATAGACCTCATAATCAAACCTTATCTTCTAAAAGGAGAATCCTAGGATCTATCACATTAGATCACAATACTAAATACTTTAGCAACTTACTAAGAACAAAATAAGTGTGCCTAGAAATGGAAATTAAGTTACTTTCTCTAGGTTTCTTATACCAACATCAATTTTAGATATTTTTTTTATCTATAGGAATCTCCTTGGTCTAAAAATATAAGCACATGGGTTCTAGGTGGAAGTAGAACTCCAGGTGGATAATATGTTGATGTGGAATGAAGTCATTTAGTGTGTTTTAACGACCGTATTGAACATTGCAGTTCAACTTGGTTGGACCTGAACCGGTCCCTAAGGAGGCCCAGTTCTTAAAAGTGTTGGTTTTATCCAAAAAACATTACGATTTTTATTTTATTTTACTTTTTTCTCTTATTCTCTTTCAATAAAATTGTCATTTTTATTATTATTTTTGATATAGTATCACAATTGCAATATGATTTCAATTTTTTATACTTGAACATTACTGTTCAAAATGGTCCAAAGCAGTTTTACCGAGTCTTTTAAAACTCGAGCCAACCCATGGTTGAAATGTCAATTCAACTCGACTGTCACATGCACGGTTCGAATGAAGAAGCAACTCATCCAAAGGAATAAACCGTAAAAACCCTTTCCGACCCACGGTCGAACTAGGTTTTTCAATTCTGACCGTCGCTCGCTGCTCGTGAAAACCCGATTTTGGGAAACGATCAATAACAAAACAAAGAGAGAAGAAATCAAAAGGCGAGGAGAGAGAAGAACGGAACAAAGAGAAAGAAGGGAAGAAAAAAAGAAAAGAAAGAAAATAGAGAGAAGAAATCGAGAGGCAGACGGAGGAAGACTATCGAAGAAGAAGAACAGATAGACGAAAAAGAAGAAGAATGGAAACAGAGAAGAACGGAAAACCAGAGAGACAAAGAAGAAGAAGAATGGAAACAAAGAAAGAGAGAGAAAAAAAAAAACAGAGAAGAGAGGAGGAAGAAACAGGGAGGCCGAGACCGAGTCGAACTCGGACTCAGGAATCTGAGTTGGATTTTTTTACTTATTTTTTAAAATTCTTTTTTTGTGAAAATAAAGGCCTCTAAATTCAAGGGTAGGCAAAGCATTGTAGAAGGTCCAGTTGAGTGAGTTTATTGAATCTTTAGGCTTTGTTTGAGTCTCTCCAATGAGGTGAATCCTATTTTGGTTCTTTGAATTTAATTTGGGTTTGTGGTTTTATAATTGATTTTAATTATTCTTTGAATTTAATTTGGGTTTGTGCTTTCTCATTCTTAATTAAAATACAATTCTGCAACCAAATTGGTTCTTTGAAGGTTCAATTATTGTCAAATCTAATTAGTGTTGGATTTAGACCTTTGAGAAAGACAAAGCAAGCACCGATTTGAGATTATTAAATTTTTTTGGTATTTATAGTAGTGCTTGTGGGAACAATAATAATTTTTTTTTATAAAAATATAATCTTGTCTTATATTTATTTAATAATTAATAACTTAATATGATTTATGATAGCATGTTGATGGCAAGGGTTTGACCGAGTTTGACTAAAGTTCAACCTTGGTTGAACCTTATTAAACTCAACCTTCCACTAAGACGGTTTGACTCATGGGTCGATTTTTAAAACACTGGTTTAACCGTCGCTTGAACCTAATCAAACCAAACCGTGATTGAAAAAAAGCTCTGCTTCATAGTTCAACTATTAAAACATTATTTTGGTACACTCTCTCCTTGAAGAATCAGGAAAATGAAGCTCAGAGGGGAACTTGTATGATTTCTCCAATCTTCCAATCCAACCCAACCATACGATTCTAAAAGGGTAATAGAAATCAATGAGATTAAAAGTAGATGATGCGGAGCATTCATTGCAGATTCCATAATTAGTAGTTGCTTTCCATAATTAGTAGTTGTTGTATTTAATTTTCTTTTAGGTTGGTTTTAGTTAGTTTCTATTTTGTTTATTGCTATATTTAGTTAGGTTTATTTTAAGCAAGGGTTGTCTTTTTCTTTACTTGCTATTTTTTGTTTTAGTTAGTTTTATTTTAAGCAAGGGTAGTGTTGTAATTTTGCTTTATTTTATTTTAAGTAAGTGATTCTTTATATAAGGCTTTGTAGCCCTTTGGGCAAAGACAGTTTTTACAATGAAATAAAATCAAGATTGAGAATTTCTCTGCAAATCCTCTGCCGTGATTATCTTGGAGCGAATCCGAGAGTTTGGCGTGAAGCAGTCTCCCTTCCAGGTACTTGATCCTCTTCCTCTTCCTCTTCTCTCTTCTCTTTTCTTTCCTTTTAATCTTTTTAGGGTCACCTTTTGTCATGTCCTGCGTCAAATTGGTATCAGAGCAAGGTTGGATTGTTTCCTTAAACATCCATGGTCCTATATTTGCATTTAGTGAAAAAAATAATTAATTAATTAAAAAAATATTAAAAAAAAAAATTCATCATGGCATATAGAGTTTAGGACACAGAATTTAGAATCATCTAGACATGTCAGGAGAACAACCGCCAGTTTGGTTCGATAAGTTCCTCACTCAGTTGACTGCCCAGACGAATGAATTTCTGAAACGAGAGGAAGACATAAATGCTAAATTCATTCCCGTACAACCCAAGAGCACCCAGTTGATTGACCTCCGAGGAGTTGATCGTGGTGAGTACCATCAGCCTCATAAGCCTCAGGAATTTACCAAAAATGACGAATATGCCTTGAAAACTGTTCGTATCGTGCCCCGGGATTTTGATGGACGTCTAGAACCCAAAGTTTTTCTCGATTGGCTATCGAACATGGAACGCTACTTTGAGTTGCATAACATGTCAGAAAGTCGACGAGTCCGTTATGCCAAATTGAAATTGGTGAAACAAGCACGGACTTTCTGGATGACGGTGGAACAGAAAAGTAGGAGGTTAAGAAAAGACCCTCTAGATTTGACATGGGACGAAATGAAGAAACAATTAATTGAGAAATATGTCACTCCCTTCTACCATCGCATGCTCATTAATCACCCTATGCTTCGAAAACTTGACACATATGGTGAAAGCAATGATAAATCAGAGGTGGTACAATCCCACAGGTTACGCAAAGCCATTGCGTCAAATAGAAAACCTCTAGATCTCATCCCAGTGTCAGTGTCACCTAGTCTTTCCGAGTCTGTACATGCATCTGCACAGCACATTCATAATTCACACACTGAAATTAAAAATCAAATTAATATAAGCGATGAACAATATAAGTTTGCTGCAGATACTCATTGCAAGTCCATTGAATTTGATATGGATGATCATGTGGAGGACCTCACACCCTGTCTAGATCCAATACCTTCACCTCCAGACCCCACCCCATATCAGCATGATCCTGTCCCACATATTGGCCTTCTTGACCATCA
Organism: Chimonanthus salicifolius; assembly: GCA_013350335.1. Lineage (NCBI taxonomy): Eukaryota > Viridiplantae > Streptophyta > Magnoliopsida > Laurales > Calycanthaceae > Chimonanthus > Chimonanthus salicifolius. Next base: position 57,036,462 of record CM023532.1, read on the forward strand.
TATTGGCCTTCTTGACCCAAAGCTTGACCCACAGCCTGATCCACAGCATGACCTGCTCCATGACCCATGTCACCTACTAGTACAATCCCCTCAGCCTTTACCTGTACCATTATCTCAGCCTCTACCTTTTATACCTCTTGGCCTTCCTGATCCATGGCATGCACCCGTCCATCCCACTAAGATGTCCAGCCCACTACATCACTCGTGTTATGTACGTGTCCAGCCCATTCAGCCTGTACCTCCCGCACCTTTTCAAAGTCCAATAATTGCACCATCTAGCCCACTCTCACAGTTTAAAGTTGTCTTCAATCCTGATCTTCACCTTGACCCTCCTATTGGTTTTTCGGACCCAATTCAGAGCACGTGGCATGCACCTTTACAGCCTTCACTGATTCTATTTCCCTTGCCTTCTTTGCCACCCGAGAGAGAAAAGATAGAATTTTTGGTCGAAGAAGTTGTTTCTACAGTTATAAGGAGAACATCAGCTATATCCGACAACGTGGAAGCCTATGTCCACGACTGTTGCCACTTGGGTGACCACGAGAGAGCTACAGTGCCTTGCCCCAAATTTACTGGAGAGACTTCGGAGTCTTGTCTCATCAGTGATACATTCTACTAGAGTCTTGCTGCTCCCGCCAGTCAGAGTTGATTGTGACATCCGTCTTGTATCATCAGAAGTGTATTCTGGTCACATCTTGTTGTTGTTGTCGTCAACCAGAGTCGATCGTGAGTATTCTTCTCATATCTTGCTGCTGCCACCATCTAAAGTTGTTCATGCCGTCAGTATCGGATTCCATGTCTACCATCGATGGAAAGAGAGAAAGCCGATCCAGCATTCTTATTGTGGCCAGATGCTGATCCGCTTGATTGACGTTGAAGACCTCACGTGCGCATGATTGTATATTGAAGACCTCATATTGGGAAGATGCGTGCGTGGGTAGATTTTTGTCTTTTCATCTGCTTGAACTCGAGATCAAGTTCTTTTTCAGATGGGGAGTTTGATGCGGAGCATTCATTGCACATTCCATAATTAGTAGTTGTTTTCCATAATTAGTAGTTGTTGTATTTAATTTTCTTTTAGGTTGGTTTTAGTTAGTTTCTATTTTGTTTATTGCTATATTTAGTTAGTTTTATTTTAAACAAGGGTTGCCTTTTTCTTTACTTGCTATTTTTTGTTTTAGTTAGTTTTATTTTAAGCAAGGGTAGTGTTGTAATTTTGCTTTATTTTATTTTAAGTAAGTGATTCTTTATATAAGGCTTTGTAGCCCTTTGGGCAAAGACAGTTTTTACAATGAAATAAAATCAAGATTGAGAATTTCTCTGCAAATCCTCTGCCGTGATTATCTTGGAGCGAATCCGAGAGTTTGGCGTGAAGCTGTTTCCCTTCCAGGTACTTGATCCTCTTCCTCTTCCTCTTCCTCTTCTCTTCTTCTTCTCTCTCTCTTCTTCTCTTCTCCTACTCATCGTATACCCTTTAACTCCATCCAGATCTGCTGAATCCCTTATCTTAGCCTCCTTTAACCCTTTCACTGTTTTAAACCTCTTCATCCAAACCATAACAGTCCACCATACAGCTGCCCTCAAACCTTTGGACCCTTTTCAAGCCTCATACACCCTTTACCACCTGTCCCAACCTCCATACAGCCCTAAACTACAGCTGTCATGTTTTCCCATAGCCTTTTCTTAACCTCATTAACCTCCCACACTGCTGTTAAAATCAGATTTAATCTTTATTTGATGTTGGTTTTATGTGTTTGTGTGATTTGATAATCCTTTTGGTTTTGAGAGCCTTCTACTTTGAGCTATGACATGGTTTGGATTGTGATTTTATTACTTACATTGAATCCTCTGAATTTTATTGATTATTTGTGGTAGATTTTATTATTCTAATTGTTATTATTAATTTTAATTTTAATTTCAGCCTCATTTAGTTTCTTATCATTGCATAAATCGCATTTAGGCATTTAGGGTCACCTTTTGTCTTGTCCTGCATCAGTAGGAGAACACCATGAATTGACGTGGATCTCAAGGCATACAAGGTGGACGATTCTTTCCTACTTGCAAAGTATGTCAACTCGTGGATGAATTCATTTCAAACGGGGTAGGGGGGGTCATGAAGGCATCTTAGGCCCAATGGAAGAAAATGAAGATCAATTTGATGAAACTGTGGAATTGTCTCTTGTATTTCATGATAAATTTTATGGTGGAAAAAGAAACTTCTCTAAGGGTCTAAATGGGCCTAGAATTGTAAAATGAAGAGCTCATGTGATGAATATATGGGTTATGGCCTGATCTAGCATGTTTTGAACCTCAAAAGCACACTCTTACAGGTCCATTAGTAAGGATCAAGGAGGAGTGACGAGATAAGAAGAGAGGATAGGCTTCCACATCGTCACCCTTATCTCTGTCGAACCAATTTAGTAAAGGAATTCTCACTCTTTTAGAAGGTTTGGGCGAACCTCCTCAAGGAATTTTTTTGTTCATTGACATGTAAGTCTAGGATTGATGGATCTAGGAGAGATACCACATGGCACTCATCCAAACAATGGCATTGATGTAATTTTTATCAAAAATTTCTCCAGGGATTAAGGAGCCATGGGTGACCATGAGCACCCAAGTTTGAAGTTCTCTCCTTCATGCTTAGTGCAGAAAGTTATCTTCCTTAGTCTTTATATTCTAATCTAATTTCATGATTGAATTTCCCTTAAGTTTCTTGCATTCAATTAATTTCTAGAGTTCAATTGATTTTGTATTGATACAGAAAATATGCAGGGTGTCAAATGTAACGCCCCGCCCTTTTTCACTCGCTTTTTCCCGTAAATTCAGAGTCTATTTTTTTTTATAACAGAGTAGAGTGATAGAGCGCGGGACGTTACAGTTGGTATCAGAGCGAACCCGAAACTTGAATCTCTCGGAGTAAATTAATCCGGTCTCGTGCATTAATTTACTTCGTTAGACTCAGATGGATGATAGCAAAGGAAGTACGGACAAAATAATCGGATTATCAAATGTAGTAACATAGGATGTATTTCCCTGAAAACAAAACAAAATCAAGAGTGCTTATTTGGAAATTTTCCCCAACAGGTAGGAAATAAAAAAAATAAAAAATTTGTTTGTGGAAACTAAGTCTTGATGTTTTCAATGGCTTAGGGAAAAATGGCTCCAAGGGGAAGGCCAAGGAAAAACACCCGACAAAACTCAAAAGGGGGTGAAGAGGAGGAACGACACTCTCACCGTGAGGAAGAACACTCTCATCGTGAGGAAGAACACTCTCACCATGAGGGGGGACGACACTCTCACCGTGAGGAAGAACACTCTCACCACCAGAAGGAAGCAAGTAGTGTACACATACGAGCGGTACCTCCTGAATTGTAGAATCTGGTTCAAGCAGTGGTTACTTCAGTGCTCCAACAACACATGAATGAGAATGGAACCCCCAAGGAAAGCAATGACCGGAGCATGGTCAGGGACTTCCAGCAACAGCGCCCTCCTTACTTCAAGGGGAGAGAAGAGGCTGTCGGAGCAGAAAACTGGCTGAAGAAGATCTCACAGATTCTGACCTTGCTGAATATCACAAATCATGCTCACAAGATCTTACTGGCCGCATCACAGCTGATTGATGATGCTGGTAAATGGTGGGAGGTGATAGAGAAGCAACGAGCACTTATGCCAGAAAGGGAAAGGATTGCCATGACTTGGGAGCAGCTCTCAGCTACCTTCATGGAACATTATTTTCCTGAGGAGGAGAAGGAACGTCAGATACAGGCTTTTTTATCTTTGGTACAGGGTATCATGACGGTGGCAAAGTACCACCAGGAGTTTCTCAGTTTATCTGTGTATGCATTTTATATGGTGGATACCGAGCATCGAAGGGCACGGAAGTTTGAGCGGGGCCTTCGGCCAAACATAAGGGACAGGGTCACTATATTCAAGGTGGCTACATTGGCAAAAGTGGTCAGCAAGGCCACAATAACAGAGCAAGAGTTGGCTGACTTAACGCGGTTTGACAATCGCCAAGCTCAGAGTGGGAGGGGTACATTCCAGCCCAACAAGAGGTTCCGACCGAACTCTAGCAGACCCGCACCATCTACTGGGTCAACAGGGGGCTTCCGTCCCAACCATCCCTCCCCATCTGCATCAGTCACACAGGCTCCCAGAGGTGGGAACAACTGCTTTCATTGTGATCAGCCTGGTCATTTTAAGAGGGAGTGTCCCAAACTCAACAAACCCTCATATTCCAGAGGTTCATCTCGTCCACCAGTTAGGCCAGCTAATTCACGTGGAGGCAGGACAGTTAATCAGGCGGGGCGGCCAGCTACAGGATCTGGACAGGTATTCAATTTAACACCTCCAGCAGCAGAGGATCATTCAGTGATTCAAGGTATAGCAGTAGTCAGTAGTTCTTACGCCTTTGCATTATTTGATTCTGGAGCATCACACTCTTTTTTATCTACTGCATTTGTAACTGCTACTGGTACATTGGTACAAAAGCTATCCACATCATTCACTATTGTATCCCCCTTCGGAGACACATCATTGGGACTTATATGCACAGCAGTTAATACGGAACTTGCTGGACTCAGATTTGAGTTCGATTATTTGGTGATTGATATGTCAGAATATGATATTATTTTCGGCATGGATTGGTTGGCTAACTTTAAGGCCAACATTGATTGTTATCGTCACAGGGTGACATTTTGGTCGCCCGAGGAAAAACAACATGTGGTGCGTACTAATAAACAAAACAGACTACATGAAGGGTTAAATCATCAGGTGTTGAACATTATCAAAATCAACAAGACACCGGTGGTTGAACTTCCGGAAATAGTAAAGGACTATGCAGACGTCTTTCCAAAAGAACTCCCTGGATTGCCTCCCATGAGGGAGATCAATTTTGAAATCAAGTTGTATTCTGACACTGCACTAGTGTCATTACCACATTACCGAATGGCACCAGCAGAGATGTCCGAGTTAAAGAAGCAGATTGATGAACTGCTTAGACTGGGGTGCATTCGAAACAGTACATCAGCTTGGGGAGCTCCAGTTTTATTTGTAAAGAAAAAGGATGGTTCACTCCGTATGTGTGTGGATTATCGAAAATTGAACCAGCTGACAGTCAGAAATAAATACCCTCTACCCAGGATCGATGACTTATTTGATCAACTAAAAGGTTCCAGTCATTTTTCCAAGATTGACTTAATGTCCGGATATCACCAAATCCGGGTTAGGGAGGAGGACATAGAGAAGACGGCCTTCAGAACGCGGTATGGGCTATATGAATTTGTAGTCATGCCTGTTTGGACTCACCAATGCACCGGCTGTATTCATGGATCTTATGAATAGGATCTTCCGTCCCTACTTGGATCGATTTGTTATTGTATACATTGTAACACCTCGGATTTTTCAATTTATTATTTTTATGAAATTTATCCATTTTCAATTGTGAATTTAGATTGGATCTTATTTGGATGAGGAATTGGGCCATGACCCAATTAAGACCCAATTAATGGTAGGATTGGTTTACATAAATCAAATAGGGCTGAATTAATTTAGTGATACATTTAAATTAAAAGGATTATGCATGGCCGAATTTGAGATAATAATATCCATATTATGCGCATGCGATATTCTAAAAGGGAAGGTATATTGTCTTAAATTAAATTAAAAGATTTCTTGGATTATGATTAAGGTTATGCGCATAGTACTTTCTAAATAAGAATTAAAGGAAGGTCTTAATAAAGCAAGGGAGGTCGGCAATGGCTAAATGGCAAGGAGGTCACACAGCCAAAGGAGGGGGCAAGGTTATATTAAGAACATTCTAATATTGGATTAAATGGAAGCTTAAAAGGAGAGACAAAAAGGGGGTACACGGTTTTACAATCCCATTGCCTAGTTTTATTCCTCTCTCTCCCTCTCTCAAGTCTTCTCTCACACGGCAAGAGCAAGAGAAGAAAGGGCAGCAACAAGAAGGAGATCTTGTTTGGAGAAGAATTAAGAAGAAAAGGAGAAAGATTAGAAGAGCAAGGAATTGAAAAGAGGTTAGTATCTTAATGCAATAGTTTTAATTTGAAACAAAAAGAACCATAGGGTTCGGCCATGGTGTTTGGCCGAACCCCATGGAGGAAAATTGGAGATGATTTAATGGTTTAAATGGAGAGAAAGAATCATAGGGTTCGGCCATAGTGCATGGCCGAACCCTATGCAAAGACTTGATTTAATCCTTGGGTTTTAAGATTGAAAACCATGGAGAGATTTGATTTATTCATTGGGTATATGTTCTTAGATTTTAAATCATAGAAACCGTTGATGGTTGTCGGTTTTGAATTCAAGAAATCAATGAAAGAACATGGAATATGGGTCGGCCATGGCATGGCCGAACCATGACTGTTTTATGGCTATTTAATTGGATCAATATTAATGAAAAGAATGGGTTGAGGTTCGGCCATGGTGTATGGCCGAACCCCACCAAATATTTTAATGGAGTTGGGTATGTAGTATTGAATGTTTTAATGGAATTAAATCAATGGTCAAAGATTGTGAACCATAGGGTTCGGCCATGGTGTATGGCTGAACCCCATGGAGTTGATTTACCCATTTGGAAAGTAGATGTAAGAGGATGGACTTAGATCTACAAGGATGAGGTTCGGCCATGGTGCATGGCCGAACCCCACTAGAGTTATTTTTGGAAACCTTATTATTTATGGAAGGTATTTGCTAAATTGGAAAGGTTCCAAATATTTAAAGTATTGCTAAATTTAGAAAGCTTCCATGTATGGAAGGGGTGGCTAAATTGGAAAGCATCCCATTATGGAAGTGTTGCTAAATTTGGAGAGCAATCTAAATATGGAAAGGTTCCAAATATGGATAGTGTTGCTAAAATTAGAAAGCATCCAAGTATGGTAAATGGTTGTTTAATTTGGAAAGCAATCTAAATATGGAAGGAAGGTTGTTAATTAAGGAAACAATCTATTTTTGGAAGGTGTTTCCAATTATGGAAAGGGTTGGTTAATTAAGGAAACAATCTATTTTTGGAAGGTGTTTCCAATTATGGAAAGGGTTGGTTAATTAAGGAAACAATCTATTTTTGGAAGGTGTTTTCAATTATGGAAAGGGTTGGTTAATTAAGGAAACAATCTATTTATGGGAGGAGGTTATTTAAATTAGTAAGTTTAATTATGGAACTTGGATTAAATAAATGGATTGGATGCCATGAGTGAGGTTCGGCCATGGTGTATGGCCAAACCCTACTAGGGTTTAATTTTGGAAAACCTTTTTAATTATGGAATTGGTTTAGTATTTTTTTTAGTGTAAATAGATATATGGTTATTAATTTGGAAAGGTGGAGTTAATTTGGAAACTATACACCATAGGGTTCCGCCAAGGTGTATGGCCGAACCCCATGGTCCAAATTAAGGGATTAATGGCATCTTTAGTTCATGGTTAAGGGCTGATTTATGAATCAGATTATGAACCTATGTTATGAGTTATGTTTTGTGTAGTTTTAAAATAAAAGAAAAGGATACAATGTAGGTTATGGATTGATGGTGAAAGGAATGGCAAAAACGTAATTTCACACCAAAATAGAGAACCATGGGTTCGGCCATGATGTATGGCCGAACCCCATGAGGTATATTTATGGACTTAATTTGGTTAAAAATTCTTAAAGGGTCTAATTATTGTAGATTTAAAGGAATGAGGAAACCAATGGCATTTTTGTAAATATGAGAGAATATTGGACATTGGGTTCGACCATGGTGTATGGCCGAACCCCATGAATTATTTTATGGGAATATGTGCTTTGGAAGTATGAATGATTACTTGAGATATGAGCAAGAAAGAAGTCTATGGTTAGGCTCAATGGCATTATCGTAATTATGGACAAAAATGGTAGACCATGGGTTTCAGTCATGGTGTATGGCCGAACCCCATGGGGTTTTGTTTATAGACATAGAACATTGTAATTAGGTGAGACTTGGTATTGATTTATCATTATATTATAAGGTAACGGGATCTCGCAAGCGATGCGCGATCGGTGATCGAATCTTCGACGGGAACGCAAGGACTTGTGAGCGGTCTTTGGTAGGATTCCACCTCTTTGAAACCATGGCTTATGTACTTTGTGTTTATCTTATTTTTGATGAAAGTTATGTCTCAAAGGATATGCTTTACATGGATTTTAAATGCTATGTTCATTGTGTAAACAGCATGTATTGATTATATTTCAAATGTTGATTTTATATGCTTTGTTTATATGAGGAAAGAGCATGTGTTTTAAAGTATGATTTTAAATGCTATGTTTATGTTATAAAATAGCATGTGTTTCATTGGCATCTCATGCATGGCATAGGGTGGAGGATTTATAACCGGAGGGGTCACACTCCGTCGGGGCGTCCGAAGAACCTATGTGCAATACCTTGATGTGATTTCCATCAAGAAGATTCTGGAGGGTCCACACTCCGCCGGGGCATCCGGAAGACCTATGTGGTGGGTACTTTATGTACATGTGATGGGTGGGACTCATTGCATATCTGTCATCATTGCATGGCATGGATTTTACCTGGTTTTATATATTATGTTATAATATATGTTTTGTACTAACAATGTGTTAGCCGTAACTGGAATACCTACTGGGCGCGTTGTTCTAACGCCCTACTTCTACCCTAGTTGATGACACAAGTAATCAGGGGAACGATGAGCGTAAGACGGACCAGGCATAGGAGCTTGGAAGATCTAGTTTATATATTTTGAATAAAATTACTCATGAACTTGTATTTGAGTATCTCGATTACGGAATGTAATAACTTAGATGGTTGGATGATTTATTTGATAATTATGACGTTTTAATTATGGACAATGACTTGACGTACTTTGCTATCTGAATGGAATAGAACTTTGTTCTATTATGATTCCGCATTTTGATGTTATGATTCCGCAGGTTATGATTTTTATTCCGCATCTTGATATTGCTATGTGTGAACCATTTTATTAGACTGAGTCCATACACATATAGGGTTGGCCAGTTAAGGGTCGGACTTTGGAAGTTCGGACTTAGCTCGCATCGTGACGTCCCGCGCTCTATCACTGTTATAAAAAAAAAAAAAATAGACTCTGAATTTACGGGAAAAAGCGAGTAAAAAAGGGCGGGGCATTCCATCAAATTTTCCTAGTGAGATTTGAGCCTTATTCAATTTCTTTCTGGGTTGGGTGATTCACAGAAGCTTTGGATTTTCTCCTAACCAGAGCCATTGCAACTTTGGTAAATATTTTAGAATTCTTAGAAATCAGAGGATTATCTTTGAATTCTTTGAGTGAATTTGAAATTAGGGTCTCTCAATCAAATTGAGCCATTTTCGAACTTTCCTTGATTTGTCCTGTAGAAGTTGGATCTAAACTCAAATTCTGTTGAAGACCTTTGCATTATCTAACAGTTTCGACCATCAGACCTCATCAGAAACACAATTTCCTCTCCACCCAAAAATAAATAAATAAATAAAAAGGAGGAAGGCAAAATCCTTGAGCGGAAGCAGTACAGCTCCTTCCCATATTCTCCAAGCAGATACATTTCAACATCAATTTTCGAATTCTTGAGGAGGAGAATTACCTACGGTAGACATGCTTGCTTCTTTGGGAAGCTTAGAGACAAGGCGAGCAGATGCAACTGCAGTATGGATTGGCATCAGCGAGATCAATAAAAGAGCTTCTCTTCGGACTCTGAAAGTGAGAAAGAAAAAAGAAAGCCCCTATTTAAACCCACAGGAAGAATGGAAAGATATTCTAGAATTTTCTAGAAGAAAATGGAAAAGAGAGATACCTGGAAAAAGGAAAAGGAAGACAAGAGATTCTAGTAGGACTTTCAGAGTGAAGAAGAGAACGAAGAGGAGGAGAGAAGGAATGGGTGGTTCTCGATAGGCACCGGAGGAATGCGGAGGATCTGCCTCCTGCTGCTGCCATTTCACTTTCTTTGGAAAGCTACGGCTTTCGCCAAAAACCTCTGCAGAACCCTACGCTGGCTGAGGAGAGGTCCCTGTTTTCAGAGTCATCATCATGTTTAAAACAGAGAAATGCTTTGAGTCACAAAATGACTGAGTTGGAAGTGACTACATAGTTTCGTTCTCATTTCAATTATAAATATTTTTCTTTTTCAATTTAATTACATAATTACTCCCGTAATTATATCATAATTATAATATAAATCCTTCCACATTTTTTATTTTTTACATATGATATGAGAATCATTTTATATTAATCAAAATTCTATCAAATGTAAATAGACATAGTGACTTATTTAAATATTGCTTTATCTCATTTTCATTCAATTAATTTACATCATTTATAAAATATAAATAATTAATATTTTTACATGATTCAAAATTTAAGCTAAAAATTATAGATTATAATTATATAAAATGGGTTGTAAGTCTATCTATGGTTTGATTAGGGTTGTAAGTGGAGTTGAAAATCAAGATATATAAAATATCTTTTATGTAGTTTATATATATATCATAAAATATTTTGTTTCAAGCTAGGTGTATTGGATTTCTTTTTACTTGACTCCGCTTGACTGAAGAAAATCTCAAGGCTTTAAAATTTACAATTGATGCAAACCTAATATCAATGATATTTTAAAAAATCCTAACTATTTTTTAAATCGATCTATGTGGGTTTAATTTTTACCCAACTAGACTTGCACCTCTAGATTAGACACACATATGATATAACAATTAACTTCACTAGATTTAATGCTTTCATATATAAAGAAAGAATCATATGCAATAAATCTTATAGGTGGCATCTCAGTGTCTTGACTAATTCTTTTTTATTTTCATTGATTCATTAACAAACCAGAAAGTAAACTTGACAAGTTACCAATACACTAAATTTTAGTCTAAAAAAACTTTTGAGACATTTGATCTGGGGTTATATATTTCTATATTTCGAGTCGAATTGGGTTGGAGGAAAAAACCCGTATAAAATTTGAGTTGGATTAGATTGAAAATTTTAAAATCAACCCAACCTTACCTAAGTGCACAAAATTATAAAACATTAGCGATTAAACCTAAAACTTAAGTCAGTTCAAATCATGCCAACTATCTGATTAAATCGAGTCAGAAATTCGGATCAAACAAGTCAAATTCAATAAATTAGAATATGACCCAACCCGCTTGAACTTCAACCTTAAAATTTTGGTTTGAGTTCTCTCTAATCTTTTTCAGTACCTTAGAGCCATAATTGAATTCTGCTAGGTTCAACTGACTGAAAATTCTAATATTTGAGTTTAGACTACATTACATTATGAATCTTCTAGCAAGCTGTGAGGCTTCCCTTTCACTTTCGTGTGTTGGGCCCTAAAGGTTGGTGATCATTACCTTCACATCCTCCTCAATCAAATGACCTATGATTCAGATCGATCTTCTTTCCACCCTTCTCTCTATGAAGACCTTAGGGCTGCTTTTTGGATGAGGGATAACCCCACCCTTAAGTAGGAGTAACCTTTCAACTGAGATTACCATTATTTTGTTTGATAATTATAGTGGTAAAGTAAAATCTTACCTTAACGGTAAAAAATCTTTTTTGGTAACTAAAAGTAAAGGTAATCTGATATATTAATATTTTTTGATTTTTTTTTATAAAACATAATTATTAAATAATAAATAAATTCTAATAATATAACTTAGAATAATATTATCTATTTTTTATAAATTATTTTTCATAATTATAATTTAAAATGAACATTTGCATTCTAACATTAAAAAAATAAATCAAGAATTTTTTTGATATTATTAGTTTAAATTCCAATAAATGAATAAAAATATCAACATATCTCTTTATAAAAAATTATAATTTTATTTTTTATATTATATGAATTTAATAAAAATATTAATTATCATGAAATTATTAATATGTCAGGTTACCCCTACTTACAGTTACTCCTACTCAAGGGTAACCCCGACAAAATTTATCTCTCATCCAAATGCATCACATTGAAAATATTGACAAACTTTTAAAATAAACATTCAACAAAATAAATTGCTAATTACCCTAAAAGAGATTACCATAAACCTCAAACTCTTTTGGAGTTTCGAGATTCTTTCGAAATTTAGAAAGAATCACTCCTTTTAAATAGGACATTTTTACAAATTATGTTTCATAAAATTTTATTTTTATTTTGTACATTATATGAATTTAATAAAAATTATTAATTCTTATAAAATTGTTATGTCAGATTACCCCCGCTTATAGTTACCCCTACTCAAGGGTAACCTCAGATAAGCCCCGTAAAATTTACCCCTCATCCAAATGCATCAGGTTGAAAATGTTGACACATTTAAAATAAATTTCCAAGAGAATAAATTGCTAATTATTCCGAAAGAGATTATGATGAACCTCAAACTCTTTTAAAGTTTCGAGAGCTTATCGAAATTTCGACAGAATCACCCCTAAAAAATAGGATATTTTGACAATTATATTTCATAAAATTTTATTTTTATTAATTATACTAGATAGATTTAATAAAAAATATTAATTCTTATAAAATTGTTAATATGTCAATTTACCCCTACTTACAGTTACCCCCACTCAAGGGTAACCCCCATAAAATTTACCCCTCATCCAAATGCATCATGTTGAAAATGTTGACACATTTTTAAAATAAATTTCAACCAAAATTAAATTGCTAATTACTTAAAATATATTATTTTTTTAATTATAATATATATATATATATATATATATATATATATATATATATATATATATATATATATATATTTTGAAAGATTTTAATTTTATAATTATTTAATTGATAAAAAGAGGAAGGCAAGGGGTATTGAGGGGTAGGGAATTGTGAATGCTCCAACCTCCAAAGGGGTATTCAAAAATGGGATGAGAGAGGTAAACTTTTCAAATTTTTACTCACCCCCTTGTTAGCAAACGAGGTTAACAAAGGGTAATGGGGGGTTACCCCCTCTTACCCCCATCCAAATGCAGCCTAGGTCGCCATAAGGTTAGCAAACCCCCCCAATCCCTAGGGCTACAACTCGGGTCAGGCCAGGGGTCAAAATATCGGCTGATATTGTGCGTATCGGCCGATATAATTCGGATTTTCGACCACCGAATTATATCGGCCGATACGTAAAGTATCGGCCGTACAAAAAAAAATTCGGCCGATATGACCGAATTTTTGACCGATACATCGATCATAATATCGGCCGAATTTTAAAAATTTGGTTTTTCTTTTTTTTTTAAAAAAAAAAAGCCCCTTTTTTAAAAAAAAATAGCGGACAAGAATGGAAAGAAAAAAAGAAAATATGGAGGAAAGATTGAAGAAAAAAAATGGCACACCTTTTACAGCTTCTTTTCTCTTCTTTCTCTTCTTCGTTGATGGAAAAAATACAGAGAGTGGCGGCTGCTGCTAGGGTTTAATAGAGAGAGTGAAAGAGAAGAAGGGTATTAAAACATGAGCATTAGGGTTTTTAAGTGAAAACCCATTTCACAGGAAGTAACTCTCGTGAGTATCAAAGTTATTTTTTAAATTGTTTACTTTATAATATTCTTTTTTTAAATTTTTAAATTATTTTTTAAATACTGTGTATTTCTAAAATTTTTCAAATTGAATATCTGTACTAATTACGATAATATGATAAAAATACTTTAAGACTTAAAGATCTTTTGACACTCCTAAATATTTAAAATACAGTATTTTACAAATAAATGTATCCTTAGGATGTACCGAAAACATATTTAGGAGTGTTAAAAGACCTTAAATTCTTAAAGTATATTTATCACGTTATCGTAATTAGTCCGAATATTCAATTTGAGAAATTTTGAAAATACACGGTGCTTAAAAATAATGTGCATAGTGTATTAAATAATAAAATATCATTTAAAACTTTAAAGTTATTTTTTAAGCACTGTGTATTTCCAAAATTTCTCAAATTGAATATCCGGACTAATTACGATAACCTGATAAAAATCCTTTAAGACTTTAAGGTCTTTTGACTTTCCTAAATATATTTTCGACACACCCTAAGGATACCCTTATTTGTAAAATACTGTGTTTTCGGCACACCCTAGGGATACCCTAACTTAAAATAACACTCATTGACTAAGAAAATAAATTATAAAATTATTTCTACAAATTTTCCTCATTTATATCATTTTCCTTGTAATTTTCACAATTTTATTACTAATTATATAATTTCCCATTATCGTAACTTCAAAAATATATTAAAAGATGTAAATGTCCGATATTTTATGAAAAAATTATATATTCAATAAGCCCATAATTATCTGCATTTACTGTAAATTTTTTTGAATTTTTTTTTTAAAAAAAAAGGTAGGAGAGAGAAAAAATTCGGCTGATATGAAAAATCCCGGCCGATTTTTCTACCCTGGGTCAGGTGGGTGGGGTTTCTTAAAACCAAATCCGACCCGAATTGTTATATATAGAACCCGACCTAACCTGACTCAAATTTTCAACCCGAACTTCTCAACCTGATCCGATCCAAATTTCATGCGGGTTTTTATATTCTCAACCCGACCCGTTGAATTGAAATTCTCAACTCAACTTACATAATTTCTCGGGTTGGGTAATACAGGTCGGGGCAAACCCCGACCCAAGTTGCAGCCCTACCAATCCCCCACCAATGGTTTGAAGCGCCAGTCTACATATATGATACCCCACAGCTCCCTCATATCTCTATGAAAGAACCTCCTTTTCGGTCTCTTGGACTGAAAATGGGAACCATACTTCTTCAAAAGCCTAACCCCTCTTCTGTTTGAGGCGGAAACCTCTAAAAGGAAATTATAGGAACTGCACCCATATTACTATCATCTTCAATATATAGATGAAATAACTAATTGCCAATCTATGTAAATTCGGATGACGCACCACCGTTGAGAAAATTCATATTTGGGGTCGTGTAAGTCCCTAGGAGCAAATTGGGCCTCACTTAGTAGGGCCCTTAGTTTAATGCAGGGATTTTCAGCCGTTATTTCATCTCGGCCGAGATTTTTCTCTCTCCTTTTTTTTTTTATTTTGAAAATCTCGGTGGGATTTTTTTTTTGAAAAATTCATTTAAAAAATAAAAAAGGCTTTTTTAAAAAAAATTAAAAATTATAAATATCGACCGATATTCACCCATATCGGACGAATATCAGCCAAAATATCGACCTGGCCCATGCCGATATTTGTTTTTTTTTTAAATAAAAACTAAAAAACAGTCGATATTCAGCTGAGATATCGACTGGGCCCACGCCGATATTTATTTATTTTTTTAAATAAAAAATAAAAATCCGTCGATATTCAGCCGAATTCTTTTATCTCAGACCAATACTATGCGTATCGGCCGAGATATCTTGGTCGTGGAAATCCC
Organism: Chimonanthus salicifolius; assembly: GCA_013350335.1. Taxonomy (NCBI): domain Eukaryota; kingdom Viridiplantae; phylum Streptophyta; class Magnoliopsida; order Laurales; family Calycanthaceae; genus Chimonanthus; species Chimonanthus salicifolius. Next base: position 57,051,836 of record CM023532.1, read on the forward strand.
AAAATATCTCAGGCCGATACGCACAATATCGACTGAGATTTTGCCCCCTAGTTTAATGAGGCCAATAACACATTCCCAAGCATGGATCTCACTTTGGTACATGGGCTTGGCATGGATGTATTAACTAATGAACTATATTGTCCAATTATATAACTCAAGGCAATAAGCCATTTGCCAGTCTAGAAAGTAAAGAACACTTCTGCAGAAGCTTTTAGAGAGAGAGGGGGGGGGGAATGAGATTATTCTTAGTCAAACCTTAAACCTAAGTAGATAGAATAGTTTTTTGTGTTTTTTAATGAACTCTTTTTTCTTTTTATGATCAAGGTGTCTATGTGCAATCCTTCTTATCTACACACACTAGATAACTCTACGTGGAGTGGCTCTTTGTGCTAGAGTAGGAATTGAACCTGCTTCCTGAGACGAATTCCTGCTCATCACTGGAACCCCTTAAAATTTTTTTAATGTACTCTTATAGTATTGTAGTGTGATTCACTTTTCAATGACTTCACGTTACACTTTCATAACTTGGTTATTGCTGACAATGAACTTTGTGGGTATTTTTCTTTTCTTTTCTTTTGAAATCTGTCCTTCAAAGCTTTAATGTTCATTAGTTATGTTGTAGGTAGCTTCATATGATGCCATAGGTTACATGCAATAACTATAACAAGTGTGACTGTGTACTAGTATAACCAGTAAAACAATTGCCATATACAATATGAAGATAAGGCTTTTTTTTTTTCTGTTCTTTTTTCAGCTAATATTACATTTACAAATGACATTAAATGCTTGTAGTGAACAATTAAAACTCTTCATCATCAACAGTTGATCTTGTAACCGGTATCGACCACCTTCCCAAATGAGCAGTGTAGTTCACACATCTGATAACTCCTCTTACAGCTGGCCCATCAGGGAAGTCAATCACAGTGATGCTGCCAGCATCAAGATGGAAAGCCCCCATCCAGTCTTTGGTCAGATTTAAACAATGCCCAATCAAAGCAATATGAGCAGCTGGGTGTCCAATGACTACCACATTTTTCCCAGGTTCAGATTCATCTGATAGTTCATGTAACAGCAACTGCCAAGCATTCCCTGCTTGATTCCACAATTCTGTCACAACTGCATCCTCGATGCCATTTAACCAGCCTGATTGAACAAGTAGTTCCTTCACCTCCTACCACAAAGTTCCGATTAAGGTGTAAAACTAAACAGCAGTTGGAAGGAAAAAGAAAATCAGCAACACCACATAATTTGGAATTTTTGATACATACTAAAAAAGTTAGATAATAATAATATAAAGTCGCTTGGAACGCAGCAGAATGGGGACCCACTAGATGAAACCCACTACCCATGTTTAATGTGGAGAAGTCTGATTTTTATCCTACCCGACAAAATGTGTATTACATATCACTTAATGGTCCCATCAGCAGAAAAGCAATCATCCTTATGCATGCTACTCTCTTTCCGGGCAATTGTTTGACCATCTAAAGAAACAAAGACAAATTGATAAAATGGTGTGCTCTCTTCTTTCTCATGAGAGAGTTTCTTCTATTAATATAATTGTACAGACATTACAAAGATGGAAATTATTCCAAAAAAGATACACTAGAAATTACAGTGGAGAAATCAATGGAGAAATCTTTGGCCGTGTGATCTGTATGAGCTGATTTGCTGTGTTACCGTGTGCTTGCCGTGTGCCAGACTGTGATACCGTGTGCAAGGCTGTCTTCGCTTCCTTATCTGGCTCCTAGGTTGTAGATGATTCAATATCCCCCCGCAAACTGAGCAGTGGAGGAGTCCAAAGGCCCAATTTGGTGCACAACGTGGTGTGAGGGTTGCACGGTAGAGGCTTGGTAAAAGTATCATCAACTTGAAGGGAAGATGGAACAAATTTAGTAACAAGAGAACCAAGAGCAACCTTTTCTCGCACAAAGTGATAATCAATCTCAATATGTTTAGTACGAGCATGAAAAACAGAATACATGGTGAGATGTAATGCCGAGATATTATCTGAGTAAAGCAGCGGAATAGATAAAAGATGAAGGCCGAGATCACGAATAAGGTAGGTAAGCCATGTGAGTTCAGCAGCAGCAGAGGCGAGAGTGCGATATTCTGCTTCAGTACTGGATCGAGCAACAGTAGGTTGTTTCTTAGCAGACCAGGAGATACAGTTGCCACCAAGATAAGTACAAAACCCAGTGGTAGAGAGCGTGTGGTGGGACAACCAACCCAATTAGTATCAAAGAAGGCATAGAGTTGCATAGGACAATGAGCCAAAAGACAAAACCCAATAGTGATCGTCCCATGAATATAGCGAAGAATCCGCTTCACCATCTAAAAATGCAGAACAATAGGTTGATGCATATGTTGGCAGACAGAGTTGACACTATAGGAAATATCAGGACGAGTGATAGTGAGATATTTTAAGCCACCAACAATGCTGCGATAAAAAGAAGGATCCGGATAGATGTCATTATCAGTAGAGCTTGGTCACCACTTTGTGACCATAAGGGTGCAGACAGGCTTGCAACCAATCATCTGAGCACGATCCAAAAGATCAAAAGCATATTTTGTCTAGTTGAGAAATAAACCACCAGAAAAAGGAATAACCGAGATGCCCAGAAAATAGTGGAGATGACCAAGATCTTTCATTGCAAATTCCTGGCTAAGCTGCTGAATAAACCTATGAAGCAGGACAGGTTTGGATCCTATAATAATGATGTCATCGACATATAATAATAAAAACAAGGTACCATGGCGACCATGATGAATGAATAAAGAGGTGTCAACGGTGCTACAGTAGAAGCCCAGTCCCAAAACAAAGGTGCTGAATCGATCAAACCATGTGCGGGGAGCCTGACGCAACCCATATAGAGCACGCTTGAGGGAACAGACATGAGTAGGTTGCAGAGGATCTTTAAATCCTGGAGGTTGCTCCATAAATACAGGCTCAGTTAAGTGCCCATGAAGAAAGGCATTTTTAACATCTAATTGCCGAATCTCCCAATCATGAGCTAAAGCCACAGTGAGAATAAGTCGAATTGTAGCATGCTTGACAACAGGAGAAAATGTTTCAGAGAAGTCAATGCCGGGAATCTGATTGAAGCCCTTTGCAACAAGGCGAGCCTTTAATCGATCCAAAGAACCGTTAGAATGGAGTTTTGTTTTGAATACCCACTTACAGCCAAGAATATTCATGGTGGACTGTCGGGGGACCAAATCCCAAGTATCATTGAGAGAAAGAGCCGACAATTCGTCTTTCATAGCAGCAGTCCAGCCAGGGTGTTTGAGAGCGGAGATGATAGACTTTGGTTCTGATGGTATGGATTGAGCCAACAAGCAATAATCAGAATTAAAGTATTTAGGATTAGGCTTAAAAATACCATGGCTGCGACGAGTTGCTCTAGGGGAAAGTGAGCCCGCATTGGAGGAGTCACCAGTAGGAGACGGTGCAAAACTCGTAGTGGAGGGAAAAAGATCATCAGCAGCAAGTGGCATTGGAGAAATATCATCACAGCAAGCGGCATTGGAGAGTGGTCAGATTGAGGAAGTTGATTTGTCACACATGTAGGTTGATTTGCCACAAAAGTAGACACGGTAGGGGATTGAACCAATTCATCTACAGTAGAGAGATCACTATCTCGAGCTTCCGGATTGGTAGTGATAGGAGCAGAAGGAGGTGGACTTCTTGTATCATAAGCAGTGGGAGGTGTGTGAGATCCCGTTGCGGCCACTGGAGTATCTGTAAGCCAATCAGAAAACTCAATTAGGTCAGTAGCAGTATGTGAAGAAGTGTAAAGTGACCCTAGATGGTGGAAGGGAAAAAGCGATTAATCAAAGACCACATGCCGCGAGAGATAAACGCGATTGGTTGGCGGATAGTAACACCTGTAGCCCTTGTAATGTTCACTATAGCCCAAAAAGATGCATGGAAGAGACCGTGGTTCAAACTTATCCTTACTGTAGTCTCGAAGACAGGGAAAACACTTGCTGCCAAAAGTACGCAGAGAGTTGTAGTCTGGATGTTTAGAAAATAATGTCATATACGGACTTTTCCAATCCAAGATCCAAGAGGGTTGTCTATTAATCAACCATGCAACAATACTAAAGGCCTCAACCCAAAATCGCTGAGGGACATGAGCATGAAACATCATGGTAAGGCCCAACTCAGTGATATTGCGATGTTTGCGTTCAACTAACCCATTTTCTTCAAGAGTATGTGGGCAAGACATTTGATGTTTAATGCCTAGATCGGACAAAAAAGTTTTGAACTTGGAGCCAACAAATTCACCACCACCATCGGATTGAAAAATCCGAATTTTCTTGTCAAACTGAGTAGCAATAAATTTTTGGAATATAATAAAGTACTGGAAAAAATCTGACTTGTGCTTGAGAGGATAGAGCCATGTGTACCGATTGCATTCATCCACAAATATCACATAATAATGGAATCTTTGAAAAGAGTTTACTGGAGAGGGTCCCACAAATCACTATGAATTACACCAAACGGTTCATTGCAAACATCATGAGATTGAATAAAAGGAAGACAACATGCCTTAGCCATTTGACAACTATTACATATAGTGTCAACCTTATTTTTACTAATGCTTAAAATGAGCTTATTTTTCTTCAAAAATTCTGCTACCCGTAACTGAGGGTGGCCAAGTCGTTGATGCCAAACATCATCAGTTGCAGAGCGGAATCTGGTAGAAAACATAGCTGCCTCTTCCTTGGGCTGAAGAGCATACAATCCACTAGTCCTACTTCCGGAAGCAATCACGGCTCCTAGTTTTTCTGTTCTTGATCACAAATCCACGAGAATCAAACTCAACTATATAAGGATAATCAGAGGTAAGTTGACTGACATATAACAAGTTCTTTTTTATTTCAGGGACCACCAGAACATGATCTAAGTGAAGATTGGAATCTCCCATTTCAATATTTGTGGATTCAATATGAGAGATATCAAGCAAATAGCCATTAGCAACAAAAACCCTATAGGACCATGATACGGAGCAAGAGAGGTGAGCTTACCAGGATCTGATGTCATATGAGATGTTGCACCGGTGTCAGGAAACCAAGTCTTGTCAGGGTTATCATTGAGAGAAGTGGCTGCAAGAGCTTGTGTCACATCATTTGGGTGATAGACTTGCTTAAACCGATGCCAGCACTCAAGAGCCGTGTGACGTGGTTTGTCACATATTTGGCATCGGACTTCCTCTCTGTCTCTAGGTGGTTTGTCATGAGTGGACTCTTGTGAGTGTTGAAGACTACCACGGTTGTGTACGGAGCTGATTGATAGTCCCATTGAGTGTAGCCATCAGATGGAGATCGTCCTTGATTAAATCCTCATCCTCGGGAACTACCAGTACCTCTTCCTTGCCTATTGGTCCCACGGTTAAAATTGGAGCTGCCAGATTGCTCTCCAACAAACGCCATGTTATGATTAGGAAGAGAGGAGTTGCTTAAACTATGAAGAGTTTTCATAGTTTAATGACTTTGTAACAGAGGAATGAGGTCCCGATAAGAGGGAATGGGTAGTTTGAGCATACTAGTAACAAAGGACTCATAGGCTCTGCCAAGTCCTCTGAGAAGACCAAAGACCATATTGCAATCATCCACAGGTTTGCCAATGGCAGCCAAATCATCACAGTAATTTTTGAAAAAAACGAAGGTACTCGGTCATAGAGTGATTATCCTTGGAGTATAACTGCAAACATTGGAGAAGGTAAAATTCTCTCTCCTGCGATTCTTGCGCAAACGAGTCCAGCAAAGTACGCCAGACATCGGCTGATGTAGCAAGTCCAACCACCAGCCCAAGAACAACTTCTGACAAGGTGTCAGTAATCCATCCATGGAGTAGCCTATCAGACCGTCTCCATGCAATATAATCAGGATTAGGTTTGGTAGTGATCTCACCACCATCTGCAGTTGAGGAGATTTTAAGGGACTAATCTGGCATTGAGAGTTCTCCATCAAGAAAGCCAAGCATATCCTGACTTTCTATAAGGCCCATGATTTGGGTTTTCCATAGAAGAAAATTAGTTTGGGTAAGCTTGATGGAAACAAAATTTCCAACATTGAGGGATGATGGTAAGGATAAGCTTTTGTGGAGGAAGAGGCCATTGTTAAAAAATGAATAGATATATTGTCTTTGGAGGCAGTGAACCGACGAACAATGGGCGGCAGGGACAGACCTCGGTCTGCGAGAGTGATGCACTAGCTGTTAACAGTTAGACAGCTGTTTGCAGCACACAAATGTACCCGATCTGTTGGGTCCTTCTGCACTCTGGCTAGTTTTTTTTTTTTTTTAATGAAAAACGAGGGAGAGAGATTGAGTTCCTTTAGGTGACTTCTGCATTGCTCCACGGAGAAGACAAATCTGCCCTGTTCCCCTTTCTCTCGATGGATTCTGCGAAATCAGATCTGGGTTTCTTGCTGCCCTGTATCTGCAATCGACTGGCCGCACAACGACTGTTCTTCACGAAACAGTGTTGGATCTGGCTGTTGGCCGCTGAAATCCCTTTCTCTCGATGGGTTCTGCAATCTGCGATGTTACCTTCTTGCCGACGATTGTTTCTGTGGTGACCGAAAATCTGCGCTGCTGCTTAAGTTTCCTTGCAGCCCCCTTCAACCCCTGCTGATCTGCTATAAGATCTGCAGATCTGGGTGTTCTGCCAACGGATCTGCTTAATGTTCTTAAAGAACAGAGCCCGTTCACAGAGAGAGGCGAGAGAGGCGATGAAGTCTAACCAGCGACAAAAAAAGGGTTTGCTGATGGAATTCGAGTTGTTGTATGGCTGTCCCTTTACTCCTTTTTGTCCTGCCGTGCGGTGCTGCAACTTTGATGGCGATTCACACGAAGGCGGATGGCTCTGATACCATAAAGAAACAAGACAAATTGATAAAATGGTGTGTTTTCTTCTCTCTTTCTCATGAAAGAGTTTCTTCTATTAATATAATTGTACAAACATTACAAAGATGGAAATTATTCCAAAAAAGTACACTAGAAATCACAATGGAGAAATCAATGGAGAAATCTTTGGCCGTGTGACCCGTGTGAGCTGATTTGCAGTGTTACCGTGTGCTTGCCATGTGCCAGACTGTGATACCGTGTGCAAGGCTGTCTTCGCTTCCTTATCTGGCTCCTGGGTTGTAGATGGTTCAATACCAAATACATTTTATGGCATGAAAGAACTAGGCCGAAGTCTTTAATCTTAAAAACTTCTATAAAGAACTTGTCATATGTTCTCAGGCCGCCTTTCACATGCAACTCTCCTTTCAGCAATTGCTAAAGCAGCCAAATTTGTTTTATGTAGACTTGGCAAAATTTGATCCGACCTAATTACCAGACCCATTTTGACAAATGACCTGACCCAACCCATTTGATAGATGACCCAAACCGACCCAAACCAATTTATAAATGACTACACCCGACCCGAACCTAAAAATAAATGGGTAGACTTGATTGACCCGATTATTGTTGCATCTATACTAAGGTCTACACCCATTTAAGGGTAATTTTGTGATGAAGCCTACAACTTGCTTTGATGGAAAATTTAAACTTGGCTCAACTTGAATTGAGAAACCTAAGTTTGAAATTCTCCTAGAATTTTCAGAAATCCTCGGATTTCCTTCAACTCCCACGCCCAGTTGATAACTTATTCAAAAATCGAGAAAACTGAAAAAAAACCTAAACTTAGTTTCACTCCGGAAAGATTATTAAGGCTCAAAATCTCACTGGGAATTCCAAAAGCATGCAAAATTCATAATGAAACTAAAATTCTAATGGAAACTAGAATTAAGATTACATCAACAAATTAAATTTAATTCAATGCAAAATTAAACTAGAAATCAAAAGAACTAGAAGAGAGAGAGACAGAGAGAGAGAACTTACTTACACAAAGCAATTGAAAACAACTGAACTGGGATGTTCCATTTTTGCCCATGGCACCTTTATTTATACTAATTCTTTGAAAAATAATTACAAATGGACCAAGTGATCTAAGCAGCCTCGATGGAAACTAGTGTTAGTAGAAAGGGAAATTAGAACACTATGCTATGGGAAGGATGTCTCTTTCTCGCTGGTAAGGAGATCAACAAACGGAGTCACAAATTTCTTAGCAAAGTGGAGAGTGGATTAGGGTTAGAATGAGGTCTTCTCCCTATGAGCTAATGGATGGGACCTTCACCTTTAGGGCTTTTTGTAATCATGGCATCTTGTGTTTCATTTTGTTTTTATGTATTTATTTTTTCTTCACATGGGTTTAAGTCTCTTACACCCATCTTTTGTAATCTTTTCGTTATTAATATATTTATACCTTGTTACCTTTAAAAAAAAAACATAGACATCCTCAAATGAATGTCACGTGGCACTTCAAAAATAACATCAAATCTCAATCTTATATTACATTTTACTAAAAAAAAAAAAACAAAAATAACCTTGCTAGATCGGCCATGCCCTGGCAGCACCTCCTTGTCTTTCATGAGAGATTCCTTGATTTTAGGACTTTCCACCTACATTGACTTGTTGACCACCCACATAGCAATTCAATCTTGCTACTCCACTTTCATCATCATCATCAACAACCAATATCCCATCTATCGGGGGTTGGCCTTATGAGTTCTTCCCCAATTGATCCTATAAAAAATCATGTCACCCGTTACTCCATAGCCTAGCATATCATTTTTATCCTTCCCTCCATGTTTTCAAAGGTCGCACTCTCCTCCTAGTGCCTTTGATCTATGGCCTCTCGACTCTATGCACTGGGGTTGTGCTTGGTCTTCTATTAACATGGCCAAACTATCTCAAACGAGTTTCTTGCAATTTGTCATCTATCGGAACTATCTTTAAACTATTCCTTATTTATTCATTTCTAAGTCTATCCTTTAGAGTTACACCACAGATCCATCGCAGCATGCAAACCTCCGTTGTCCTAACTTTGTTTATTTCTCTTTTCATTACATAACACCCTATGACGTAAAGCATCGTAGATCTGGCAATTGTTTTATAAAATCATCCTTTTAGGCGCAGGGGGGCTCTTTTATCTATAGATATGGGCCTCAAAAAAGGGTATTTAGAGGGAGAAACACAAAAAATGAGTGCCTAAGTCCATAAACTAGGCTCAAATGCACTTATTTAAATAATTTAGTGGCCCAATTAGATGATTTTGGCCCCACTTTGCCTCGACCAAAATTCTCACAAAATTGGAGAGCCAAGTTGACAAATTTCATCATCTAATTTATCATCCATGATGTCCTCATCATTTCCTCCCACCTAAAAAGAACGCATCTTTGAGTTGAAATCACCTTCTATTAGAGAAATTGGCAGCAAACAAGTATCTTCTCCATCTCCTTTTTTTCTTCTCTTCTTTGGAGCATTAGGAAGTACACGACCATTGTATTTCAATCTTGAGACCGGTTTACCCTCTATTATAGAATCTTCCAACCTGTCAGCCACAAAATTGGAAAAATTGCTGCATATAGAAAAATGCATCTTAAAGCCTTCTCACACTAGAATCTATGTAGGATTGAACACTTGTGTTTGCATCAACTGTTGCCATAAATTGTTGTTTTTCTTCCGTTGCCTTTGAATAAGCCTCAACTGTAGGAGCCAACACTGGAAGATCTAAATGATGAACATCTTCTAAAGGAATCTTAACTGGACCAACAACATCAGCTACTGAGTCTCATCCAGAAGTTCATCTAAGTTGCCACCACCCAACAATTCTTCCTTGCTTGCTAGGAGAGAATGAGGAAGCATATCAGACTCTTGATGCTTCACAGCTGATGTCTCAAAAATCTCATCTAGTGGGTCAAGTTGTATTGGAATCTTATAAAAAAACCCTACCCTTTTGTTTTGGAAAGATAACTTCATTAATTCAAAAGGGAATACAATAAGGAAAAAAAAAACAGGCCAAGAAAAGCCCACCAAAACGAAAAGAACTATTCCCTCCCCGAAATTACAAGAATCTATTTACAACTTCTGAATCCAAGGATAATCCCTGACGAGCCAAATCATCTACAGCCGAATTAGTTGAACGAGGTGCCCAAGCAACCTTAAAATCAAAAGAAGTAGTAATATGCTGAATCCTTTCAATTTTGTCCAAGAAAACCCACGGGCATTGAAAACCTAAAGCCCATCCAACAACTACCTTAGAATCACCTTCTACTAAACTCCCATGAACTCCTAACTTCTCCAGCTCCAGAATGTCACACCACAAAGCAAATAATTCCACCTCAATTACTGAGCCATTAATAATTGGGCTAGCAAAGAGGAGCACTGAAGATCCCAAATCAGTACGAATGATCCCACCATACCCAGCCCGACCAATCTCGCGCATACAACTTCCATCAAAATTAAGCTTAAGAAGCCCACAAGCAGGAGGAGTCCAAGAAACTTGAGGATTCGATTCCAAATGATGTACCACCAAATCTACAGAAGCCCAATCTCTACACAAATCTAAAACCGAAACTCCCCAGAACTTAGCCGACCCGACCAACCACCTTAATTGCCTCTTTTGTTGTTGTTAGTGCCTCGGCTTGGCCAAGCCCCTATGTTTGTCAATTCCATGACTCGGAAAGAAGCACTTACTGGAAGCTTGAAGACCCAAGATGATCAAGAGTAAAGATCATGCTCCACTGGATCGAAGCTCATCGTTATGGCAATCACAAAACATGTAAAATGGCCATAGATGACTTTAGGTGGTACCCACACCTTAGAAAAGACTATCCCTAGGCTTAGAAGAACAAATGGTTAAAATCATATGAAGCCTAGTGAGGAAGGTTGACAGTGAATTGGAACCCAACTTGAAAATATGTATTTGGTTTCACTGTCAGCACGACCAGTCGTATCTCACCGACCCCTCAGTGCAGCCAGGATTGACCCATCGTGGTCAAAGACTGGTCGACCCGAATGACATTAGGTTCTGGAACATTGAACTATCATTTTGGGTATGCCTCTGTTCGAGAGTCTCGTATGCACCGACCCCTCGGTGAAAGGCTGAAACGACCCCTCGTGGTCAACGACTTGTCGATCAAAATCTTGAATTCTGAAACCTTGAACTCATGTGGACTCCTGAAGAAACAGGCATATCGGCAATCAAAGACCGATCGAGAGTACCAGGACTGACCCTTCAATAATGGGCATCAGGTCGTTCTGGGAAACAGGTTTCCAAAGTAGAAACTATTGTCAACCATGTTTTGCACCAGAATGAGCCTCTCGTATGGACCGATCTCTCAGACCAATAAGTGTCAACCCATCGGCGACAACGACATGTCAACCGGGAAAGAATATTACTGTTGGGAGTGCACTTAATGCACAACGGTCGGAATTGTAACAGTAACATTTCTAGTCACCGACCCCTCGGTGCGATTGACCTGTCGGTACATTACCGTTACTTCAACTGGTTGCCTTCGCTATATAAACCAACCTTTATGCAACCAGTTGGTATCCTTCGGACGGATCAGTTAGACCCTCATCTTCACCAATGAGCTTAAACAAGGGCCAACAGAAGGATCATTTTCTCTCTCGTGCTTACACTAGGGGAATCAAATACAACCAATCAAATGGATTGAGTTGTAAGAGAGAGAGAAATGATGAAAACTCATAAACAACCAACCTGAGGATTGAGTTTGAAAGTGAGAAAGGAGAGAACCATAAACTAGGAAAGCTTTGGTAGAACCAGTTTCCTTAACACCCTGGACTGTGATTGCTAAACGACGGCTACGAGGTGGAGCGTCGGCATACGTGGGAGGGATCTCGAAGAAGCACACATCAGAAGGACGAGCTTCAAAGACAAGTGCTTCTTGGTTTTAATTTTCTTTAAAACCTTTGTTCCGAAAGTGGATTAATGGGAGGTACTCCAGAACCACTATAAAAAATTCTGGAGCGTTGTCTCTAGCACAGAAGTGGGTGGAACTCCCCACCCAATGGATGAGTAGAATTCCTATTCGACAGTGGTGGGTGAAATTCCAAACCGATTGAGTGAGGTGGAATTCCTACTCTAATTGTGAGGGTATAAGTCCCCACTTAGTGGATTTTGGGGATAGCTCAAGGTTGAGCGAGTCCTAACAGTGGATGTAGGTTGGCTAACCGAACCACTTTTAATTGGTCTTGTGGTGTTTGATCTATGTGTGTTTGTATTTAGTATTTAAGTACTCTTCGTAACACACATCACTTTGCATATTGATTATCTCATTATACACATTGCGCACAAGCATCGATAATCAAAGCATATGTAAAGGGTCATAATCTTAGTGTGATCGCTTAAAGAAATTATCACACTAAACAAATTTCTTGATAAACATTCCGTTGCACCTTAAATAATCAAGAAATTTGTAAACACCATTAAAAATAGGATTGACCTATTCCCCCCCCCCCCCCCAAAAAACCCTCTCTCCTCCTCCTCCTCCCTCTAGGGTCAATATGATGTTTCAGCACATTGAAATTGGGAACTTTCAGTTGTTGTCCTCAAGAAATCCTTAACTGGTCCTAAGACAACCTTAATACCATCCCTGTGAAAAGTGTACTGTGTTTCCCTAAATGTTTAGTGTTCCTGTCATATTGCCATGATCTTCCCAATAACAAATGACAAACATCCATATGTAGAACATCACACCACACATCATCAAAATATCAATTCTCAATATAGAAAGAAATTAAATAGTGTTTGCCCACGGATACCTCGTTTCCTTTTTCGAACCACGAAACTTGTTATGGTTGAGGATATTTCTATGGCTTAAGCTTCAATTTGTCAACCACCTCTTGAACGACCATATTACTGCAGTTGCCACCATCAATGATGAGATTACACACTTTCTCACCAATCATGCATTTAGAATGACAGATATTTTGTTCGAAGCCGATCCTCTTTCAATCTTGCTTAGGCGCAATCAAAGAATGTCAAATCATCAAAGCATTCCTTGGATCACCAAACATTACGTCACCCTCAATGAAGGATTCTACTTCACTTTGCTGATCTACCGATTCATTGTCTTCACATTCTACCAAGTTGACACTCCATGTAGGACGTTTTGATGCGAGATGTCCCACTCCATTGCACTTGAAGCACTTCGCTTTGCCCTCGCCTTTTGAATCTGGTCTTGTAGGCTTGCTAGGTTGCTACATAGTTGCCTTTTATGCTTTCTCACGATCATCTGTAGATCTGTTAAGGAAAGTAGATCTATTGGATGATAAAGGATTAGATCTATCTACATTCCTTCTTTTGCAGCTTCTCAAATTGTACCACCTTCCAGTATGCATCTACTGACTCAAAGAAGTAGAAAGGAGCCATTACATCTACTATTGATGGTCTCAATCCATCAATGAATCTGGATTCACACTCTTCTCTTTTGATTCTACAAGATTGTTGTGAGACAATAAGAGGTTAAACTTTTCTCTGTACTCACTACTGTCCCGACCCTGTTAAGCTTTTTAATCTATTGAATAAATCTTGGGTATAGTTAGTAGGCAAAAAAGGTAAAAAGGTTTTCTGTATCAACTCCTTTAACTTCTGCCAAGATCGGATCTTTTCTTTTCTTCTAGCTTATCGTTCCATCTTGATTTTCTTATACCATGCCAAAGCCTCCCCTTTCAATTTAATTGCTACTAATAGCACTCTCTTTGGGTTGAGAATATTCTTACATTAAAAAATATTCTCCACTGTATCTAACCAATCTAGAAATTGATCACCCAATATACCTCTGGAGTGTTCCGGAATTTCGAGTTTGACGCCCAAAGGATCTACCATCATCATTTTAGTGATGCTTCTATCTAGTGTCCTACAACCATCTACATGTTCTTGTATGTTTCTTTGATGACTGCAGTTAAGGGACCTTCTGTTCCATTGTCTACTGAAAAATAACCATGTATTCCAGCATCCCACAGAACCCTCGATCTGTTAGAAAGGGATCTAGATTTCCTTCTAGCCATCAAGTCTTGCATCTGTTTCTAGAGAGCATCGAACATTGTTTGTTGATTCCTCATAATTTGTTGCTGTTGTAGCCTCATCTTTTCCTGATAAGCTGTCATCATCTGGAACTGTTCATCAATTTTAGCTATGCTACAATCTCCTTCATCGAGAGATCTTGAATTTGAATTTCTTCTTGATCTCTTTAGGTGCATCTTGTGTTTCCTTTCACCATGTTGCACATAAGAAATTCAAAGATACCTCACCAAGAGCTTCTAACAAAGATACTGGTTCTAAGGAAAAAACCTCTTTTCAAAATAAGCAATTGTTGAAAATAGCAAGTGTCCCGATCAACAGGTATGCAGGATCCAAGATCTAATCACCAACTAATGAAGCCTAGGTCAAAATTTGCAATCTTCCAAGGTCCTCCACTTGATTTGATGGAAAACCTAAACTTGGCTCAACTTGAATTGAGAAACCCAAGTTTGAAATTCTCCAAGAAGTTCCAGAAACCCTCGAATTTCCTTCAGCACCCACGCCAATTGATAATCGCTCAAAAATGAAGAAAACTGAATTCCAATTGTAAAAAAACCTAAACTTAGTTTCACTCCAGAAAGAAGATTAAGGCTCAAAATCTCACTGGGAATTCCAACACCATGCAAAACTCACAATGAAACTAAAATTCTAATGAAAACTAGAATTAAGATTGCTTAAATTAAATTCAATGTAAAATTAAACTAGAAATCAAAAGAACTAGAAGAGAGAGAAAACTTACTTGCACAAAGCAATTGAAAACAACTAAACTGGAATGTTCCATGGTCGCATATGGCACCTTTATTTATACTAATTCTTGAAAAATAATTACAACATTGCCATCCTTAGATGAATGTCATGTGGCCCTTCAAAAATAACATCAAATCCTAACCCTACAGTACATTGAACTAATAAAATAAAAATAAACTATCTAGGTCAGCCATGCCTTGGGTGCCACCTCCTTGCCTTTTGTGAGAGATTCCTTTCTTGATTTTAGGAGTCATTGATTTGTTGACCACCCACTTAGCAATTCCATCTTGCAACTCCAATTTATCCTTAGAATATGGGCTCTAAGGGTATTAGGAAGAACAAACATAAAAAATGAGTCTCTAAGTTCATATAGTAGGTCCATATGAACTTATTTAAATAATTTGATGGCCCAATTAGATGATCTCCATGAATCACACCGTGATTGTAGTTCAATGGTTAGAATTACATGTTGTGGCCATGGAGACCTAGGCTTGAATCCCAACAGTCACAGATTAATTTTTCTTTTACTGTTCAAAAAATTGATCATCCATGATATCCCCATCATCTTGGTATATGTCGTGCCAGAAAAGTCTCCTTTGCCACATAAATGGGTAAACCTGACCCAAACCCGACTCAACTCGAACTCAAAATTGACCCAAATAGACTTAACCTGTTTACAAAAACCCAAATCCGAATAGAACCAAACTGAATAAGGCCCGAACTGAACCCGGCCCATTGCTAGGTCTAGTTTTATGACATGAAAGAACTAAGCCAAAGTTTTTAATCATGAAAACTTTCATAAAATACTTGTGTTCTCAAACCATAAGTCTTAGTCAAGTTCATCTTTAACTAGAATCTTGATTACATGGGGGGGAATATAATTATGGTTCAAAAGCATCACAATGTTGACTAGGATTAATTGCATACCTTTGTCGATTGATAAAGGATCCTTTCGACTTCTAAATCTTCCATTTGCTTTACCTCAACATAACGAGGTAAACAGTCAGCACCCAAGCAATCTGCAGCTTCTTGTACCTATAACCAAATATGCCTACATTAAATAGTGAAATAACATTGAAATTGTGCATTTGCAGGTAGGTTGAATATTTTGCCTAACGCGTGGTCATCAGTACCATAAATGCATTCAAACACCACGAAAATCAAAACCATGTAGCAGGTATACCATTTTCTGCCTATTTTCACCCCAATCATTATCTGACACCAAGGGCTAAAAGTCATAAGAGCAGTGCCAGACATTGTATTTGTAGCACCCAAACACCAACATGGACAGCCATAATTATCCCAAAATCTTCATACAAATTGCAATTTATGGATACAACAGTACAGATTTGGCATTAGTATATGAAATTCCAAGTAGTTTACCTTGGAGATCGCTGTGGCTGTCCCAACTGAAGCATTCTGACGGCTACAAATTATAGAGCTCACCTTTATGTCTAAAAGTAGCTCAGCTGTTTTCTGGGACTGTAGATATTTTAATCAAGACAGGAAAATCAATTCAGGAAACCCACATGGTTGCATCCAGCTTGTATACGCAACCAATAACGATCCACTACCTGTATAATACCAAGCATGTTCAATGGTTCACCTCCTGAACTGGGTAACGCCCGGCTGCAAATTATACATTAGAAACTATTAGGAGAAGAAGCTTGCAGTAAGGCTAGCAAAGTAGAAAGATTGTTAACAGGGAAATACTAGCCACTTGTGAGAGGAAGAGATTAAAAGTAGGGAAAAAAATGAAATACAAAAATGATCGACCTCGAGATTCTCAGTTCTTCCAGAGAAAAAAGTAGGGTGCATTACCTAGAAATCCAAATCATTCATCTTTTCTTTTTTTGAAACATTAATGACTTAGATTCATTAAAACAAGAAAGAAGTACAAAAGAAGGATCTGAGTATAGGAGATATATACTCAGAACGAAATCAAGAAACATAAATACAAGAAAAAACATAAAAGATACATCCAAGAACCACCCCACACCAAATCCAAAGGGGGGCCCTAACCCCTAAGAAATCCATCATTCATCTGATGGAAATGTGAACCATGACTGGATAACACATTGAAAGGGGACCTTGGATATGCGATCGCCCCAAAAAATAAAAGGAAAAGGTTATACTATTGATTTGAGATATTTTGTGGCACAATCCATTCATTATAGGATAAATTAGTCTATTCCAATTAAAGCTGGGTCCACCTGTGGGTGTTGGTTCAAATAAAAGATTACTACTGTTTCCTCCAAGCATCAAATGATGTATTTGTTTGTATAAAATACACAAAAAAAGCTGTTGCTGTGCATACAGTCATCCTGCATTGTGCCAGTGGGATATAGATGGGATTAGAAGAGGCAAAGATATGGATTGCAAAAATAGGAAAAATGAGAGACAGCATTAACAATTTCGAGGATCAATGTCTACTGCATTAGAACATTTACTGCACAAACTGACCAAAAAGATTTGATGCATCTTAGCAAACACAGATATTTAAGGATGTAGTTGGGACCTAATATTGCAATACATAATTGGAATATCAATGTTTTCATATTGTTAATTGTTGTATTCATAACCAAAATGAATGGCGAAAATATTGCAGGACTTGGCATTGGATATGGAACAGCTGAAACTTTGCTGTGTTAGCTTTCTAACAAAGAATGGTACAACTCTTTTAGATTTTTTTTTTTTTTATTTTCCTACGTAACTGATTTTAGGAATTTGGTTAAAGGAATTAAGATGCTCAAAGCCAAAAGGGATTATATCCGGATTAGTTAAACATATTTGTCAGTACTTATCCAGACTAACAAAGTGAAGATCTTTGGGCATAAAATTTGAGATATTCAGAGTTCATCTTACATAATCAAGGCTCTTTATTATAGTTAAGTTCAGATAATTATAAGAAAAAGATGGCTTCTAGGGGCATCATGCTCCATTTTCTGAAATATAGATCCAGAAGCATCCAATAACAGCTTTTCCCATACCTCGGTGTCATATTCTGTAGCTCCGTAGCAGACCAATATGATACGTTTACTTGCTTTTCTACCGCCAGAACTCCCAGCAGCTATAGGAGAATTTGGAGTCTGCAACAGCATCATTCAATTGAGCATATTTACCTAGGATACTTTCAAATGCTGAAGAGGAATGGCAAAATTGCACGAAATTCATACCATAAATACCAAGCACCCTTGTGGCTATATGAAATATAATATAACAACAACATTAATAATAAATGACTACTATTATTGCTATCATTATTATAAAAGTCATCATGCAAAAAAAAACAAGAATGGATACAAACCAAGTGTAAATTGACATAGGCCAATGGCAACAACACAACTAAATCAAAAAAGAGGAAACAACACCAACTAGATCAAAAGCTTTGAACGAAACCTGTATGAACCAACTTTAGGAATAGCATCTCCGGATTCAATTGTTGGTCTCAGTATAATTTGATAGTTTCCATGGAAATGCAGCAACAGTGACCTACTAAATGGCACTAAAGGAGTCACCTTCCAGCATGACTCCTATTGGTCTCAACTACTGCACGTCTGCAATCATCTAAAACCCAGAACCAATGTTTCCACCCCCATAGACACCCATTAGAACTCCCTCAACTAATTTCTATGATATATTTCTATTATTAGCTCCCAAAGCAATGATTCTCAGATAGATAACACAAGAAAGGATGCGGGCTACAGGAACGATTTCAGGACATGCCATTTTCAAAAATCTAGGAGATGGGGACAAAAAGGATACAATATGTATAACAAGGATCACCCATGCCTCACCTAGACCATCCACATAGGCCCTATTGGGCTCCAAATAAAAGTCCTTAAATTTTTATTTGGGGACAAGGCCTCACTTGATCCTGACTATATGCTAACCACAGCCATCTAGGCTCTAGCCCTCAAAACATGAGGACCTCAACCAAATGGGGCCCACCATGGCCCCAATTACACCCCCTCTCTCCCCCACCCCATCAATAAAAATTGAGAAATTTTATGTTGGACCTTCTAGGGGCCATGTGAATGAGTTGCTTGGAAAGATCTTTAGTTGAATAGGGTACACATAAAAAACCACTTCATCGAATAAGTGAAGCCATATTTTTTAAGGCCAAAGATTCAATTTCATCCAACAATGGAAAAATTAAGTTCATGTGATTTAGATCAATGGATTGTGTAATTCAGATATGGGTTAAATAGGGTAACGATTCAATTCACAAGGGATAGGTGCGTGTGAGGGAAGAAGGGGCGCGATCGGGGGAACTGGGGAGCCCCATGTGATTACGTTCCTAAAATTGATATTTGACTAGGGCCTAGCATATATATAAGAGAATATATGAATCGTACAATTTTACAATTTTCGATTCACGATTCACACCCCTAGACCAATTTCAATATGATTCAAGTTCGATAACTTTTGGTAGAATTGGAGAATGCCATACACTTTGAGCATTGGGAATATTTGTAAAATTCCATGCTCACAAGGTGTTTGATAATATGTTTGAGTGAATGTTGCTTTGTGCACATTCCAATGCATAGTTGGGTAAAGTTATGGTTTGACCTTCCTATGCTTACGTGTGATTGATGTGAAATGTAGGGCCTTGATAAATTCCCATACTTGTCTATAGTTATGAGTAATATATGCATCAAATGATTCTATGATTGTGATTGGAATTCTTAGATGGGTAACTCATATAATAAGCATGATGAATGTGTTTTAATGCCATGCTTGGATTTTGTGATGATGTGTACATTACTGGCGAGTACCTATGTTGATAATGGTTGTGGTGGAACAACGTAACCATGTGGTCCATGATTTGAAGAGAAACTTGAGGAAGGGTTAGACTAAGTGAAATGGGTGAGTTAAGGTCAAGTATCTTATAACCCTAGGGAGTTAACTTGTGCTACAATGGAGATGGGCTAGCATGATTGAGAATACATGGAATGCAATGTAAATGCTAAGAAAGTCTTGTTTGATTTCCCCAAAGTAAAAGTATGATCACTTTTTCACTTGTGTGGGGAATTTTAGACATCTAGAATCTGATCTTAGGATATTTGGAGACCCTAATCTCGATTAGAGATTACTTCTAGAGTTTAATATGCTTGCATGCTATGGATCTCTTTAGTTCTTTCGATTTTGTAATGTTATTTGTTTAGGATCTTGTTTCAATCATTGATTTTTTTTTTAACGGTAACAAATGAGAAATATATTAGAGAAGAATTATGTACAAGAGTAAGTAGGGGGTCCAAAAGAGGTAGACCCAGCAAATACAAGAAAAACAAAAGTAGAGTACATCATGTAAATGTAAAGAAAAAAAAAAAACAAACAAACAAACAAAGGAAATCCCATCCTTTGCAATCTAAGCTTCCCTTGGTTCTGTCCTCCTTAAATTTGAAAGACGCCAGAGATAGAACCCTTGACTCAGTTCTTAGTGAAAAAGTCTGCCAGCCCATTTGTTGTACGACTAATCTGGACAAAGGATACCTCAAGTCCTATGACGAGTGCCCTAATCTCCCTAACCATGGTAATCAATCTTTTAAGGCGTCGCTTCCAACCCTTCGCCCATTTCATGGCATTTGCCGAGTCTCTCTCAATAACTAGTTCTCCACCCCCTAAACTTGCCCAAATGGTCAACGCTCTCCTGATACTGAAAAGTTCAGCCTCATTTGAATCTCTAGCTCCTATTGACTCTGTGAATACCAAAGATGTTTGGCCGCTATGATCTTGGAGGACACCACCTATCCCTGCCGGTCTCGATTTTCTCCTGGAAGCCCCATCCACATTAAATTTCATGGCACCTCTTTGAGGAGGTGACCAATCAACCAAAATCTTTGGTATCCTAGGCCATCCACTCATGCAACCCTCCGACGAAGATAATAGGTCGTTGGCTCTGAAGTCCTTGAATTCCTTGTCAGAAGGGAGCCAAGCAAAGTCTCCATTTGGATTTTTGACAGAGCTCACTAACCTCCATGGAATTTCCTTCAAAGATTCTTGAATTCCTTTATTTCCAAATAGTCCACGAGACAGTAAGAGAAATTGTATTCCAAGCCATCCTCCTCTTATTGTTGAGGTTAGGAAGAAACCATGAGCCCAATAGACCCTCCCATGAGTTTGCACAAACCCATGAAACGCCCATAAGGTTGAAGAAACTACCCCATAAGTTCCAAGTGACAGGGCATGTGACAAAGAGGTGGTCAATGGTTTCATCCGCTGACCCGCAAAGAGGACAACTAAGGTCTTCTTCGGACCTCAACAAACCTCTCCCCTTAAGATCCATTCTAGTAAGAATTTTCCTCTTCACCACACACCTCTGGACCCTTGGAGGAGCTGAATTTTTCCAGACCAGGCTGGGTGGAGTTGTTGAGCCATTTAGATGTTAGGTAGCCAAGTCCACCATTGTCTTTATCGAATAGGTCCCCGATGAGTTGCATGTCCACAAGAGTTGATTTAATCATTGATAACAAAATACTAACTTCTTAAATCAACGTTTTCATTGCATATTGTGAGCATATAGCAGTAGTTTTTTTTTTATGACCAAGGTGTCGCAGGTCTCTTAGAGCACCCAACTAATCCTCGGGGCATGTGCAAGCCTCCTACCCACACATACTGGATAACTCTACGGGGAGTGGCCCTTTGGGATAGAGTGGGTATCGAACTCAGGACTCCCGCTTCCTGAGGCGGGTTCCTGGCCCTCACTCCAATCTTTACATTCTTAGATTTAGGGCTTTAAATGTCACAAGCCCATTTTCGGGCATACTGCACTTCTGTACTGCGTCATAACTCTTTTACAGATACAAGTCACGTGCAAAGCCTCCATTTAGCTCTTTGAAAGATCTCGCTCCTCACTAACTCCTTACTCTCAAAAATCCTAGAGTTCCTCTCCTTCATACAGGCCATAGGATTGCCACTAGAATGGTGTTCCAGGTGGCCTTCATCTTAGGACGCTTGAGAAACCAGGACTCGATGACTCCCCCACAAGTCCTAGCGAGATCCTCCCATCAAGTTGGCAAAATTTATGCACAATTGTCCAGTCATGGGGCATTCCACAAACAAGTGGTCTATATCCTCCTCCACATTAACCCCAATCTTAACTGAATAACATCCAAAAGAATTGCCTATCCAGATACGCTCATCATCCTCATGCACGAAACCCAACAAGTCACCTAACAACGCCCTAAACTCATCCAAACTACTTTGTTCAAAATCCCTGAAATTCCTTCTAAAAGAAAATTGACTACTCTACCTTCCTCCATATGACAATCCTGCACCATTGCTTACAATTCAAAGCTATTCTAGAAAGACTAGGGAAAACATCTTTCAAGGATCTATCTCCTACCAATAAATCTACCCAAACAGGATATGAACGCCCTTATCTACAAGCATCACTCTACCACATCCTCCCCCCCCCCCCCCCCCCCCCCCCTTCCCTCTCCCCCTGTTATGAGAGACACCTCTCATTCCTACCCGTCTTTTCAGTTTTAAGATGAAGAAGAAAAAGAGATGAATCACCCTTTTTAATAATTTTCAGATTAGAGGAAAAGAGAGAGGGATTACCCCTTTTTTAATTTTTACATTAAATGAAAAAGGAAAGAGGATGATCAATGACTGCTTATCGTACTTTTTTATATTTTTTAATACGTCTTTGTTTTTTTTTCCTTTCTAGATCCTTTATTTTTCATGAAAGTGCATTTTTTTAATTGACTGACTGCCATTTTTTGTGGAATTTTTAAACCATTAGTTTCATAGGGAAAGAAACTTTCTTTCAGTTTTTCTGTCGGGCTTGGACTTTCCTTCGGGCTCCTAATATTTATCAGGGTCGGGCTTGATCACACCATTTAAGTTCGCGACGGGCTTGGGCTTTTCCTCTACTAATCAGGCTCAGACTTGGCATAGTTAGAGCCCAGCCTGAGACCTGCCCATTCCCATTCTTAGTTATGATTAAACATACACCAAAAAAATAATAAAGTTCTCCCTATAGAAGGAAGGAATTCCTTATTTTAGAAAACAAAAATAAAAAAATGAATAGTCAATCTCTCTCTTGCAATTTGAACTAGTAGATAATGTATTCACCTGATTTAAACGGTTAAGACAGATGTATGGAGAGCCACCATCAGGGTGTGGGGTGAAGTCCAAAACGCTCACCCCACAATTGCTCTGAAGTAATATCCTAAAATATTCAGTGCCCAGTCCTGATTAACATACAACAATTTCAAACAGTGAACTTGCCAATAAGTCCTCATCTCAATCTTCAAAAAGGAATTATATGATCAATGACCAATAGGATATGGATAGGGTTTCCCCAGGCCTTGAGGTGTGCCTGCACATAACTCATCAATCTTGAAGTCTGGTGCATGCCAAACCAATCGTACCATGACCTAATGGCCCAGTTTCAACATTTCTCTGCACCAAATTAATCCAACTTCAAAGATTCTAGGCCCAACACCATCCAATTGACAATTTACGTAAGACATAGACCGATGCTGCATCTCTTCCTTAACTATCTATCAGCAGGCTGTCAAGTGCCGATTAAAGGCTAATGATTTAGTCCCATTAGGAGATATATAGCAGCTTGATCTAGGGTCATCAGAACAGGAGGACAGACAATAAGACCATAGCCCCATTTGCTCAAAGTCAAGGCTCGAGGATACTGTAATCATATCCTCATGACATTAATAAAAAAACCCTATTACCATAAATGAAAAGTAAAGGTACCTATTGCAGTGGCAACAAGAGCTTGATTAACAGCGTTGTGTGCAACCACAAGCACAGACTTCCCTTCGTGTTTTAGGATTTTGTGCCAGCAGCTCCTCGCACGGGCCCACAACTCCCTTACTGGATAATGACCATCAATGTTGAAATTTGAAGCATCCTTCTGCCATTGGCGATATGCATCACCAAACTTTGCCTTCCCCTCATGCTTCAAAAGACCCTGAAGTCCAATACAGCTAATAACCATAGCAATTACAGGAAGTAGCTATAACTAAAAACTCTACCTTACAACTCTTCTATTTTGAACATTCTCAAAGTCTGATTTATTTAGAATAAGAGTCTGAATCCAAACTAACTTGAAATGAATACAGGTCGATTTCCCTCAAATCAGATTCTGAAATCATCTCTTCACTACGACCGCCCCATATAACCTCAGCTGTTCTCTTTGATCGAATTAGGGGACTGGAAAGGATGACAAAATAAGATCTTTCACTTCCACATCTTTAGATTGGACTCAAGACCAGAAGTAAAAACAAAAGAAAGAGAGGGAAAAAGAATTTTTCAAAACCAGACAAATCAAGCTTAAATTTATTTAGAACATCAGAAAGAAGATAGATTATCAAACAGAATGTAAAGAAAGTCCAATATCTCAGATTCTTTATGATCCTGAAAAGGAAATAATATTTTGCTGCTAACACATGCCACTTCATTATTTTTGAGAAAACTGTGTAATGAGGAGAGAATAATTCTGCAAAGTCAACCCCAGATAGGTGGAATTTGGGCTATGATGACGATGATGAATATTACACAAAATCATATCAAACAATGTGAAAGCCATATAGAAAATTGAAAAAAATTTAAAAAAAAAAAAAAGCACAATGCAATTTATAGGCTTTTCTTACTCATCTTATTAGATAATGTGAAAACAGGTTGGACAATGTAACAAATTCTACATAAAAGAGAAAAAAAATGAACGATGTAAACAAACAGAACATACAGCATGAAAGTAATATATCACAAATCCCAATTAAATCAGAGCTGGATGCACACAGAATTCTCTAATGAAGAGAAAAGAAAAGATATAAGGGTCTATAACTTTCAGAAATGAGATCATATATTCACAGGTCTGATGTTGAAGAACACAGTTACAGAACAAATCATTAAAAAAATTCTATCTTTGCTACAGAAAATATTGGTCAGTCCCTCAAAGAAATTTGAACTTGAACTCATTCAGGTTCATGCCATGGTGATCAACAACTGAACCCATTTTTGTATTGAGACAACTTTTTTTTTGAAGACCAAGGTGTCCAGACCTCTTAGAGCACCTCACTAATCCTTGGGCAAGTGCAAACCTCCCTATCCACACACATTGGGTAACACTATGAGAAGTGACCCTTTTGTGTAGAGAGTGACTTGAACCCAAGACCTCCTGCGTCTCAGATGAGTTCTTGACCACCAAGCCAACCCTTACGGATTACTAAGACAACTTATTGAGAAGTTTAGAGAGAAGGAAAAGTTTAAATATGGTTATTTTTCTTTTAAAGAGATAAAGGAGAACACATTAAAAGAGAGAAGCAATAATGCAAAGAGAGGGCAAATTTTGAGGAAAACTGACTCTCAAAAAACAGAGATACAAAGAAAAACATAAACTGACAACAAAGACTGTATAGAAGCTCCCTGTCTCACTAGTGAATCAGCTTCTGCGTTAACAGAATGAGGATAGGAGTAATAGAAAGTTGAAATTTAACACAATTGGATCTCTTAATTCTTCAATAAAAGTTTACTAGTTGCCAGGGAAAACAGTAGTCTCAAAAAGACCACTTCATGATGTTTCAAGGATTACCCTGCAAAAGCACATGAAAAAGCCCCAAGTCAGTAATTACAACCACCTTTTACAAGTGCTTTCACCTCCATTCATTGGATTCAATACCAAAAGCTGATTTCAAGAAAACCGACAGCGAGATAAGAAAAAATGTCATCGGTTCCACCTCAACCACATACATAAATTGCATCGGAATTTAGCTTGAGAAAATTGGAACGTGAGGTTGCCAAGAGAGGAGGCTATGGTCGACGTAGTGCTCAAGCAAGAAGCCCAATCTTTGAGTACATCATTTAGAGACATCTTTGAACTCTTCTAATAATAAAAACCTATGAAATAACCTTCAATTCAGCTCTCAAAAAAATTATAAGATGGAGAGTTGGAATTATTGAAAGCACCATCATTACACATCTTCCAAGAGTCTCCAGATCAATCTACATTGAGAATAGCCAATGCCACCAAAACAAATATTGATGAAGTCCGCCAAGGAAGATGGAGAAACCCAGGAGATTCCAAGAAGTTGAAGAAACATGGTCCAAACTACTTAGGAAAAAGTGAGAGGTGATCAATTGTTTTGTCATTGGCAATACACAAGTAACAAGCATTGACCCCAAAGTGATTGCAATGGCGCAAGTAGGGATGGCATTTAGCTCAAAAACTTGAGAGCTGGAAAAGTCCAGTTTGAGACAATAGGGATTAAGCACTAATTTATAACCTGAATGTTAACCAGGCTCAGGGCCAAGCTCGGACATATCAATGCTCAGGAGCGAAAGCTCGAAGCCCAAGCTATCTCATGCATAATTTCTTATATTTCAAATAAATATAGATATTTTAACCGAAACCAAATCAAGTGCACTCTCTTATAATTTTTGTGAAATATATTAAAAATCAACCGTGAGGATTAAAAATATACTTGATGAAAAACAAGTGGACTGAATTTAAGCCTAAAATTAATTCATATCTACTTGATCTTAGTGGTTGAAATCGCTAAGCATCAATGGATTATTTTCTAAAGACGGTTGGAGATTTTGACCATTGAGACCAAGTGGCTTTAAATTAAATTTTGGGCCAATACTTGGTCCACTTGTAGTAATCAAGTCTGCTTTTAATCTATATAGCTGAATTTTAATGTGTTCAATAATTTTTTGTAAAAAATAAAAGGAAAATGGACCACGTATTGTGATATACATATTCCTCATACTAAGCCAATTTTATATCTTACTCAGGCTTCTCATTGGGTTCTTCAAGCTCAAGCTTGAGAACATATCTTAAGCTCATGTCAAGCTCATGCTCGAGCTCAAGCTTCCATTTTCTAAATCAAGCTCAAGCTTGTTGCAGCATAGGCCCGACCGGATGCCATCTGCAGACGCAAGTGGTCAATGGTGAAAATCTTACCGAGACAATGATCCAAGCAAAATCTTGGTTACAAATAGGAGCTAGGATCTTCCAAAATTTGTGGTAACATGAGGACAAAGACTGGAACAATTCCTTGAAAAAAAAAATAATTAATAGTGAAAGTGTTATCGCTATCAAATGTCTAGATCTGACCATCAAAACAAGACGAAAGGTCACAAATCTTAAGAATGTTAAACAATGAGAGGGATTGGGCACACTCATCATCATTTAACTTTCAACAGAAAATAAGGATCCAAGTCATAGCAACACCAACCCTCAAAATTAACCCACTACCTCACTCTATTTGTCAAGAACTATATTAAACAAGAAAGGAAACTACCAAGCAAAAGGATCTAGCACTATATTAATGACACTAGTAAGGCACCTCATCATCATTATCGTCAGCCAGTAATCTTATCTATCTTACGTTAGCTTTATGAGTTCTTCTTCTCCAATTAACCCTATCATAAACCATACCATCAGTCACTCCAAAGTTTATCTCCCTTACATCCATGTTTTCGAAGGATGCCCTCTCCTCCTAGTGCCTTCAATCCATAGCCTCTCCACTCTACACACCAGGTTGTGCTTGGTCTTCTACTAATATGACCAAACCATTTCAAATGAGTTTCCCTCAATTTGTCTCCTATCAAAACTATCTTTAAATTATCCCTAATGTGTTTATTTCTAACTCTATCATTTACGATTAAACCACTCATCCGCATACGCATCTCCGTTGTCCTAACTTTGTTTATTTGTTTTTATTTCATTGTCCAACACTCTGCTCCATAAAGCATCGCGGATCTAATAACTATTTTATAAAGTCGTCCTTTTAAGCGAAGAGGGACTCTTTTATCGCGGATCTAATAACTATTTTATAAAGTCGTCCTTTTAAGCGAAGAGGGACTCTTTTATCGCACAAGACTCCACTAGCTTGTCTACATTTTGCCCACCTCACTCTTATCCTATTCGTTATATCTAAGTCAAAACCTACTTTGGAATCTATCAAAGAGCCCAAGTATCTCAACTTATCACAATGTACAACTAGCAAGGCACCTAAATTTATTTATTTTTTTAAAAAAGGGTGAGGTACTACACTATTTTTCATAGAATAGGATCTACTGAAATTCTGAATTCTAATCGTAGTAGTCAGATTTGCTCCTACTCTTGTTTTGGTTTACTTAAAAAAATGGAATGTTCCGATGCTCTGGACATTTTGGTGTCCCATTTCAAAAAAGACAGCATGAAAAGTAAAAATTAAAGAATATACACTAATTCACACCAAAGATCTAATGCCATTTCTTACCTCTCACATGAGCCATTACATAGGTAATAATTGATTTAAACTAGATAGCTAATTTAAATAAAAATAAGTACATTGAAAACTACAAATCTAACATATGATTATTAGAGATATGGGAAAAGCCCATCCATTACCTCATATATGTCAAAGTCTTTGCAGGTGCTACCTACTACCACACTTAACCCATCTAAACACCAAATATCTCACCATCTCCAAGGCACTTACAATTACCAACCTTAGCTGATTACAAATGTCTAAGAGATGGAAGGGAGGACGAGAGAGAGGTGGACAACCAAATAGAAGATAAAGAGAGAAAAGAATAATGGAAGGAAAAAAAAAGGGCAAAAAACAAAGGAGAGGAAAAAAAATGCAACATGTTTCAAATCGAATACACACTGGATGAGAAAATAGGAGAATACGACACTTTTCTTTTTTATCCAGTTGAAATAGCAACGGGATTGAATCAAAATAATCCAAATCAAGACGGATCACAAAGCTAAACTAACTTATCCCAAATCCATTATGTTTAACATGTCGAAGCAGAACATTCCAACAGGAATGGAACAAATCTAACAACTTATATTCTAATCAAATAGAAGTGTATGCCTTACATCCTCACCCAATCTAACCAAGCCCTAATTTTATAGACATGCAACAACCTAAAGGCTTCCTATGCAACAAACAGCCTGTAAAAAAATATTCGAAATCACTAATGCACAGTCACTAAGAAACCAGTAGTGCATCCACTCAAAATTAGCTACATTAGTCAAACAAAGGATTTAAAAAGACAAAAAGGTTTTTATTCTGCTGATGTAGCAAATCATGATGGATGTATTGGAGACTTCCCAATATTTGTGGAAAAAAATCTAAATTTTCTATTAAAAAAAACATAATTTATAAAGAGATCAAAAGGAATACAATTGCAATAATAAGAATTGTCAATGTCAATGTCATTGTCACCATCATTGTCGTCAACAACAACAACTATTTCTCCATCTACTTCAGATCAACTTTTTGAGTTCTACTTTTTTCACTCTACCCTATTGAAAATCCCATGCCATGTCTTTACAATCTATCATGCCCTTATTTACCCTCTCTCTGAGTCTTCATATGCCTCCAACTTTTCCTAATACCTTCTACTTGTATCCCTTTAATTCTCCTTACTAGGGTTATACTCGACCCACATAAATGAATATGGATTTTGGAAGATCCAAGTCAAGCCCTTCTTGTAACCTACTTGACCACCTGAAATGGGGATCCACCCCAATCAAAGTATTCTTGGTCAACATCGTGGATGGACCAAATTCCACATCAAGGTTTAACTCAAAACATCAATACAGCTTGAGCCAAGTTAATATGAGCTTTATTGAGTTTCTAAACCTTGGTCTATGTCCAAACAATTAAATGCATATCTTGCAAACATATAATCTAACCCTTTTAAAAAATGGATGAAAATAGTTCCAATTAATTTGACACCGATTAAACTAGAAGAAGTCTATTAAAGGGTATAGTT
The DNA here is from genome assembly GCA_013350335.1 of Chimonanthus salicifolius. NCBI lineage: Eukaryota > Viridiplantae > Streptophyta > Magnoliopsida > Laurales > Calycanthaceae > Chimonanthus > Chimonanthus salicifolius. The sequence continues at coordinate 57,081,274 of CM023532.1, forward strand.
TTAGCATCATCAATCTGGAACAGTTGATGGTGCATTAGCATCACAAGATCCTTATGTCCATCTTATCAACATCTACCACATTGCTAGAACTAGGAGCACTTTGTCATTTCAACAATGCAAAAGATGTCAATATTTAAATAACAAAATTTGCCCCCAATCTATATTTGAACTTTTAGATTGAATGCACCAAGATTTTTGGATGATAAGGATACCAAACTACACAGATTATGATAAGTTGAGATAAATGCTTCTCTAGAAAAAAAGATATGAATGCTTACTTTATCTTCTTTTTTTTAAGACCAAGTTGTCCAGGCCTCTTAGAGCACCCGACTAATCCTCCAGGCATATGCAAGCCTCTCTACCCACACACCGGGTAACTCTACAAGGAGTAGCCCTTTGGAGTGGAGTGGGAATCGAACCAAAGGACTCCAGCTTCCTGAAGCGAGTTCATGGCCATCACTCCAACCCCTTTGGGTTTATGAATGCTTACTTTGTCATAATGAAAAGGGCCATCAAATGAGATTATGATCTCTACAACATGACCTACCAAATGAATGGCACCACACAAATCAGAAATCATTTCACATCTAATGCAGGAGCAAATTTGTTCAGTTGGGTGTGGGGGGAACCATGGCCCCTCCAAAATTTTGGAACTCCCTTAATTTATTAAGGTATTTTACCAAAAAAAAAATAATTTTAATTGTTGGCCCTCCCAAACAAAGAAAACTTCTATATGTCCCCTCTGATCTCTAAATTTTGTCAATTTCTTGAAATCTCTCTATGTTGCAAACATGTCTTTAATGTCTAACTTTTAGTCGATTTCCTTATATATCTCGATGCAATTTTTTGCTCCTTAATCTCATCTACAATGCTTCCAAATATGAAATTTCCATTCCATTTTCGAGTCATCAACTCCATAATGTTAAAAATCTACCATTTTGATGCAGGCCTAGGGTTGAATTTGTGAGATTCGCCAGTAAGCGTGCAATTTCAAAGTGCGTTCAGATCTATGGCGTTTGAAAACCCGCGCAGCAGATCACAGATTCGTAAAAGGATTCTGCCTTAGTAAGGAATTGCTCAAACAATATCCAAACTGATGCACAAGCTTCCTAGGAATTTAGTCTATGGATTTCATAAGATTAGGCCTCTTTCAATTGAATATGATATAGAATAGCGGAAGCAAAATCAAAAGAGCATGAAGATAAATTCGAATATAGCACACCTAATCTATGAAAACCATGAAAGTAATTGAATTCAAAATAACTGGTACTTACTTGCTAGGGGGTGAAAATTGGAATCCACCAATCTTCCAACAACTCCACAGAGTCACAAGAGAAATCCTCTCTCAGAAATAAACTTCAAATACTATTCTAATGTGTAAATTGAATTACATGGGCTAGTATTTATAGAGAAAAAACTGCCAAAAGACTAAACTAACCTTACTTAAGATAGAATGCAGTTTTATTTAGACCATTCAATCTTAACCCTACACATATCATCTAAAAATAATCTATGGCTAAGATTAAAAGATAAATAAACTAAGTAGGTGAACTCAATAGGCAAACTAAGTAGGCAAACAAAGGAGGCAAAATTTGTCCACCTCCTTTCTATTTCGAATTTGAAACTTGGGTCCACTTGCATCTCGATTTTGACCTAGTAAAAGTCTAAATCAAGAAAATTTCATGAAATACAAAGTTGTACCCCTTGAAATCTTCTTTCCAATACAAAAAGAATCAAGTCATTCAGACATCGGAGTGAAAAATTATGGCCAAAATACGGAGACTGTGTTAAAACCTTCCTTTCTCCACTTGCTTTCTTCCACCTCCTTTAGATGCCACTTGCATGTGGGATTCATCATGAAGCTTCCATGTGTCACTTGAGGATGGATTTGAGCTTGGAAGAAATTGGGCTTGGACTCTTGGGCCTTGGACTTGGGCTTGGCCTGTTTAGGAGTGGGTTGGGCCTTGACAAGCTGGCCCGACTCGTTCTACACTGTTGGAGTTCGACTAACATTATTGTTGGATTTATTAGACGAAGTCCAATGTGACTGTCCACGATCAAAATGCTCCGTGTAAGCCATAGCAGCTCTACTGGATCAAGACTTACAAAAGAAGACTATATCATTTAGTGCATTGTGGATCTCTCTCTTTATCTCTATCTATCTATGCATGTGTTAGAACCTATATTAAAAAGCTTCGAAAAGAAAACAATCTCCATGATTCTAAAGTTCGCTCTCTCCACATGTTAGAACCTATATTAAAAGACTTTGCAAATCAAACAAGCTCCACGCTTCCAAAAACCGTGTGAGTTTAATTTGTTATGTACATTTTTACTTGTTTTTTTTTTATCCACATAGAAGAGTTTATAACGCTTTCAATATATCATAAATTATCATGATATTTTCATGGTAATTACGTAGTATCTCCATGCAATTAAATTTATACATTTAAAAATTTTAAATATATGAATAACTTTATATATTAAAACTTTCTTTGCCTATCTTTTTTCACAAATGTCCTGATAAAAAATAAAATAATTTCGAAACTTTTAATTTTTTTTCTCTTACTGCCCTCATAACGATATTTGTCATAGTACTATGCTCTTCAAGACAAGATTTCTGTGTCCACCCTGATCTGATGCGAAGCAAAGCAACCCATTGGATGGCTATGATCATTCAACGTCCGAAATTGAACCAATGTAATAGAGCCACGGGATGAAGGGTCAAAAACAGAATTGAATCATTATCCTCAACATCAAATTCGTGAACGAAGTCATTTATCCCATCTACAGAAGACAAAAACCAATTGGAGCATCCTGCGAGCTACACCGAATACCTGTGGAAGCAAGCGTGAAAGGTGTCTACAAGGAGCATCTGTCGAGATGTCTCGGCCTGGGCCTCTCCTTTCTGCGTGAGCACCGAGAAGTCGGAACTCCCCTGAATCCGACCTTCTTCATTCCACGTGCTCTGCCCGTGCCTTACCAGAACCACCCTCTTTGCCGCTACAATGGCAGGTAATGGCTCGGATGCTTGCAGCTGGGGGACGACCGTGCGGCCTGGATCCGACGGCGTTGATTTCTTCTCCACCTGCTGCAGGCACCGGATTCTGCATTTACGGATTCTACTGTGGGGAAATGGGTTGGGATATGCATACGCGAGTGAAAGCATTTGAGTGGATCTCTCTCTCTCTCTTCCTTCTCGTTTCGTTCGTTCGTTCGTTCTACTGACTGGGGGGAGGCGATGGTAAGATTGCATTTTTCTGGATTAGGATTTTATGAAGTTTTTTTTATTTTCTTTTGATTGGATCTTTCCACGTTAATGGAGATTTTTCTTTTAAGAAACAAAAACAAAAAAAAAAAAAAAAACGTCGCGACCAAGGGGAAACGGAATGAGCAAGATTTTATATATTACAAAAAGTAACGGTTTAGAAGCTTACATTTAAGTGAGACCTTAGATATATTATTAAATGAATTATAGCTTCTATATATTTAGATTCATTTGGAAGATGTGATATAAAGTATATAAAATTTTATTATTTTTGTTTGAACGGTGACAATGAAGATATCATTAATAAAAGGTTCAAAATATAGAAAAGCAAAGAAAAAGAAAAAGGCCTAAGAGAGATAGACCAAAATGTAAGAAAAATAAGCTAAAATCAATGAGATATAAAAATAACCCAATAAGTGCTATCCTTCCTAAAAATAAAAGGATCCCCGAATAGCTCATTCAATGACATTTTTAGCGAAAAAATCCGCCACTCCATTGGCTGATCGACTGATGAGGGAAAAAAACACCTCCATCCTAGCTATCAACACCTTAATTTCCCTCACCAAAGAAGTAAGCCTCCACAGGGGACGCTTATAAAATTTTATTATTAATTAATAATTCAAGTTATATAATTTAATTTTTAAATTTTGATGAATATAAATTATTGATTTTTAAAATTTTAAAATTAAAAGATAAAATAAAACGTGTTACAAACTACTTTTATAATTCTTATTACATCACATCTAATTATACAGATCATAAGTCCATTTAATGATATGCCTCATTATTATATCTCAATAAAAAAACTTTCAATAAGATTTTTGTTGTCAAACGATCATAGCATCATCAAACCCATTATGCTTACCACGTAGATATATGACCCGCTAAATAAAGTGGTGATAAGTTCATAAAAAATGTCAATTGATAAATATGTAATCCATCCAAAATTATTTTAATTGAATCAATAAATATATATTTTAAAAATATATAAAGTTTAAAATTTTAAAAAATAATTGAAATTGATCAAATTTTAGATAGCTTAAAATTTATCTTGATTGAATCAATCGACGTAATTTTTGATAGGCCACAAATTCAAAGAATGACCTTTCAAATGTATTCATCACCACTCTATTTGACAAATCTCAGTTTGCAAGTTGTCAATGAAGTATCTTTCAAAATAATAATTACTATAACTTTTATCAAGATTTAATTATTAGTATTCTATCATTTGAAAACTAATAATTAATTTTGACAACTTATTTTACATTAAATAAATATATATATCTTACATCCACCTCAGTCTAACAACACACAATGGATGAACATGAATCAAAGTATTTAATATTAATGCCCATCTAATAGACTCTATTAATCTGACTTATTATCGACATGATAGGCTGATTGTATGATGATGATACAGAGCTAAGACTAGCACTGATATGTTGATCATTTTGGCATGTGAAAGAATATTTGTAGAGTCAGGACTTGGACAAGTTCAATGGGTTTAGCACTTTAGTATCTCTAGCGGAGGGAGTGAGGAATTGATTATGAATTCGTTCACTAATAACTAATATAAATATATCAATATAAATTCAAACTCTAATTAAATATTATCTCTATCAAATCAAGATTAACTCAAGCTCTAATTTCTAATCCTAATCCTACCAATTTTGTAGTCTTAAAAAAAGTTCCAAATCCATTATGTAATCTATTATCATGATCATAGGCTAGAATTACAATTTCTTCTTTTTAAATTGAATTTTTTTTGAACAATATTTTTAATTATTCTACAATCTAATATATTTTTTTTATATTTTTTTCTATTTTTAATGATCGACTTCTTCTTCTAATGCTTTTAATTTGTAAACTCTCAACTCTACATGCTTAAAATATAGTAATAACTATAATATTTGTATTAGATCAATACCTTCCACCTTGGCCATGTCTTTTATCCATACTCACACTATAGATATTAGTATTAGATCTATAAAATGTGACTAAAACATATAGAAGTGCACGCGAAGCGAAAATACATACATTAAATGTCTATTCATACTCACCACCCTCTAATAATATTGTACAAGAGTTCATTGATTTTACATAAAAGTAACCTTTGCTAAAGCAATTGAGCCAATAATTTAAAGAGGTGGAAAGCTAAAAAATATGATATTAAATAGAGTCTTAGTAATTCTTATTATAATGGTAGGTATTAATATTTTTATTAAATTTGTAAATATTTTATTTTTAATATATTTAATGAATGATAAATCAAATTATTCACTTCATACATAAAGCTATTATTAGGTGGTTCATAAAATGCAAATTTATATATTAATTATTTTTAAATTAACTTTTATTAGTAATTCATTGTATTTTAATTAAACAATCAATTTTTTAAAGTAATATTCAAAATTTAAAATTTAATAATGTAAACATGTGAAAATCATCTAGACTTAATTACATAGTATAAATCTGATATGAAGTGTTGTTAATTAATATTTTACATAATTTGTATTCTCAAATACATTCAGATTTTAAAATTACAAAAGATAATTAAATAGCGACTTTTGGCAGTAAAAGTTCTCTAACTCTAAAATTTTAAAATTTAAATTTCTAAAAATTAGAAGACAGAATTCTACCGAAACCCATACCAAAATTAATTCCCAGCGAAGAAAGCTCGAGGACATGCAGTTTCCTACTTTCCTCTCGCGCACCTGACCATTTGTCGGAATTGACAAAAGAGCACAAGGAATTAATTCTCCTTCACAATTCACCTGTTCTGAAGGAAACGGATAATCTCTTTATTTTTCGAGATTCGTTAGAAAATCAAAGCCAAGCAGGAGTGCGTCCGATATGCAAGTTCCCAAGAGATTTTCCGGTTTGGTTTTGTTCTCATTGAGAATTTAGAGTCGAGAACTGGATGAGAAGAGGAGAGGAAATGGCAGCAGTGATTTCTCCCGCCGTTTCCTTCCAACGAATCCCATCACTTTCTTCGCCTTCCTTAACCCTTTTGAAAATCACCCAATTTTCTCCTCATTTTCTCCCCAAGCCCCCAATTCGAAAGTCCATAAAAAATGCGAGGAGATTGTTTGTGGCCTTTGCAGCAGAAAATAATACTGGCCCAGAAAAGGACCCAAACGAGACGGAAGACGACGACAATAGCGGTCAGGAAGATTTGAAAAGAGATGGACGGCCTACATTCAATCTCAGATGGCGTGATCTCTTCTACCCAGATCCTGATAACATACTGGCCCTCGGATTGACCGGTCTCCTCACATGGGCCAGCGTCCAAGTGCTCTGGCAGCTCCTCTTTATCTCCCTTGCCATCCTTGTGGCGGCTCTCAAGTACTCATTCATTGCAGCTCTTCTTCTATTCATCCTAATTACTCTTCTCTGATATAACTCTTTTGCTCTCTATATTCTTTTGAAATTTGGTATAATGGGGAAAGGTCTATTTGTTTATATGCATTTGTTTCTCTGTGAAATGTCAACTTTTTCTTGCAGACATTGGAATTTGATGGAATTTAAGAATTATGTTCATTTTGATGCTTGTGTGCTCCATTTAGATACATGTAAGGGAAGCTACCAAGGAATGATAATATTCAACTTAAGTAGAAATGTGTTTAACACTCATCAGCTTAACACGGTTATTTCCCGGGAATGCACTCCCAAAGAAGTTCTTTTTTCATGCACCCAAATGCAGCCTATCTCTCTTGTCATACTCTTGCTGTTTTCACTTGAGAACTGTTATTTCCTGAGAAAGCCATTTCCTTTCAATGCATCCAAATGAAGATTATCTTGTTAAGTGTTGTTCATACTATGTTTCCTACCATGGGTGGGACATGCTCAAAACACATATTAAGTGGACCTCCAAAACTCTCAAGTGTGCTAACGACGAATTTTAGGAAAATAATTATATGACCTTAACCATCAATTGTGTGTTCCTTCCCAAAGCACCCCTAATCAAGCATTGCTAACTCGTGGTTTAAGCCAACAACTACAGGATGATCATATTGGAACTTTGAGATCTCTTCGACTGAAACTAGAGACAATGAAGAAGTGGCATTTTTCTATGCAACAGGGATACTCCATTTTAGGGAAAAATGGCCAAATATATGGACAACCAGACACTTCTAATTGGCGTGTCTGACGTCAATATTATTCATAAACTGGTCTACAACAATCTGTCATCAGTGCAGTTAATTTTCAAAAAAGAAAAAGAAAACAAGAAAACAATCTGTCATTGGTGGAATTTGCCACTCATCTTTTCTAACAATAAAATATCTTTTCATGCATTTCTTTTGTATAAATAATTGCAGTTGCTACAATCATTATAATCGAGAACACTATCAATCTATCTAGGGATATGAATAAACTAACTAATCCAACTATTTTAAATGAGAGCGATCAACCAAATGTGAGGTCCAGATACTCTATTCTTGAAAAGTCTCCCTTGATTTCTGCTTATATCTTCAATTGCAAGAGGAATTCTGTGTCTTGAGCTATCAATTCAACTAAATCATCTGGTTACCTTCTCCAAAGAAATAGGAGAAAGGAAAAATAAAATAAAAGAAATCTGTAGGTCAGCTCCAAAGGAGCTCTTTGGTGTGTAACTACATGCGATTTTTGATCTTTGTTTTTCTCATCTTTCTCATCTTTGAGGGTTTTTTCATGTGACTAATTTATTTTTCTCTTTCAACCCTTCTCAACCTCTGCTCTCTCTTGACCTCGTCATTAACTTTCGGTCATTTTACTCATTGTTGTTGATCATTGCATTATAGATTTTTTGGGGTTTTACCCATTTTATGGTGGATATAATTTGGGCGCTTCTCCAACTTTCTGCTATATGTTCCCCATCTCATAAAACCCTAAGTATTGGACCACATCCTTTGTTGGCATTAAACCCAAAGCCACATCAAGAAATCCTCTTGCTTACTTGAAATGCCTCCTTTACAGAAACTAAAGGAGAAATTTCATCAAGCAAGGAGTACAAAGGTGAAATAACCTTCTATTTTAACGGAAAAAAACCAGACTTGACAAAGCTACATGGTATAAACTAAAAGATTATAGAGTAGAGGATAACATCCCTAGCCACCCTAGAAGATTCGCTTCTCCATTAATCAAATGATAAATGTTTCTCATATTTAAGTTCCTTAATGATGTGAATCGAGGTGGTTACACGACCGTGCCTCAATCACACAAGAAAATACGGGATTCCAAAATGCTAAGGTTGATGGAATCCGAACCGAATAATGATATTTAAATGGTTCTTTGCCAAAGATGACAAATAGGTACATCAAGGGTGAGCAAGTCCAAAGAATTCAATGTTCTTACGGCCGATTCGAAATTAAAATATGCAACTCCATTCTGATTTTAAATATTCATGAATTAAAACAAATACTTTAAGTATGCAAATTCTAATTAAGAAGTCAAACACATAAAAGCAAAGAATGAACACCACTTTGGAAACTTACTTGTGAAACAATTGGAACTTCTTCCAAACTATGGTTTTCGGCCTTCGATTAGACTTCAAGTCTTAATTTCTTCTCAAATATGGGTGCTGCTGAATTTTGCTGCCAAAGACCAATTTTATACAAAATTATGAGGCCAATTTAGGAAAAAGAAAAACTAACAAAACAAGCTAGCAAAATCCTAATCGTGTGGACTTTGTTGTTCCAACGTATGGAACTTCTAACTCTCACAATTTGGAATTCTCATATGGATTCCAACTGTGTTACAATGTGCAATAAAATAAAACAACTAAGCATAGAAACCAATGAAAATAATGGAAGGAAAGAAAACTTCTTTAGGCGTGCAAGCAAGGAGGAAAATTGGGAGAGAACTTAGGTGTTTGAAATTCAAATGGAGAGAAAGTAGGCATATGGATTCTCGGGTTCTGAGTGGCTCTGCACCAGTTCACAAAAATGGTCATAACCTGAGCTGCGTAACTCGGATTTGGATGTTCTTGTGCTCTTTGAATAAGCTATCCACGTTTAAAATTTCAGAATTTTCTGAATTTATTTGATACCTGAAAAGTTCTCTAAAAGTCAATGTTGTTTTCAACCATTCAATTCAATCTAACTTTGCTAGATTTGTGCCAAGTGTTAACTCCTCAAGCCTCACACGAGTTTCCTTCTTTCTCTAGGGTTTCTGAACGTGTACCCCTCTTCCAAGTGGGGTCCACATGATTTCAAGTGGGCGTTGGGCCCACATGTGGTTCCACGTGTACCAAATCTTCCAATTCAGGCCCTAGATTGGCTCGTTTGGCTCCACACTTGTCTCAGTCAAATACGAAGCTCCTTTCACACTCAATTCTGGGATTGATCCCCACATCATTCCTCCCTCCTGGAAGAAACTCATCCTTGAGTTTAGGAGGTCTGGGTAAAGCAATCTCATTAACGATGGCCTCCTATATCGTCCTGATGAATCACTAGGAGATAGGTCACAACCATCCCATGAGACTATTGCACTTGTTCTTGCTACACCGCTTGCTATCAGTGATGAAATGCTAGGTGTGGTGAATGCATGCTGGGTCAAGTGTCCCTCCCATGATGGGTCAATGTATGGCCGGATAATCCAATCTGAGTCCACAAGATATCAGTCATCTTCTAACACCATTGTACGAATTCGTACTGACCAATCTCTGCCGTGGTTGTTTGCAGTATCTCCCGGTAGCTACACATCCTTCTGAGGCTCAGGAAGGTCCACGGGTGTCTCAGGTTCCTGATTCTGATAGGACCTGCTGGTACAACATCAAGCTGTAGGGTACTTTCATGTGGTGCACATGTATCGATAGCTTCTGTTGTACAACCTCGAACTCATAGAAGTGACAAGGCATTTGGTGTCACGGGTTCCTGCTCACTTGACGTGCTCATGGAGTGAATGTCGCCCAAAGCAAACTCAGATGTCGCCATGGTCTCTGTGCCCCTGAGTTGCCTATCTTCATTAAGTTGTGCTCTAGGGGCTATGAGAGAGAAGGTAGGAGATGGGAGTTTGGGATTAGAGTCTTGCGAATTGGGCAAGGGTTGGTGGATAATTGGGGGCATGGATTTGGGTAGGTGGGCCATTTAGGGGGTCTAAATGGAATTGGGGTCCACTCATGGGGTCCACATGCATTAAACCTATCAATGGGAAGCTCTCACAAGATGGTTTCCAATATGTGTTGCCGTTGTCGAAATGGTCCATGTAGGCCAAGGCAATCTCCTCGATCTTGTCCAATTCCATTGATGACTCTGAGGGGGCCAGGAATGAATCTGAATTAGCCTGGATGTCCACATCATCTTCTCCCTCCTGAAGAGACGCGGCCTCGAGTTGACTTCAATCTCTGTCTGCTGAAGGGGTTTCTCACCAATGTTAAGGCTTCAGGTCTACTCTGCTGAGGTGTCTACTGCTTTCTCATTGACTGCTTCTCCGTCAACATACGCGAAGTTCATGTGATGGCTCGGACACTCTGTAACCATGCAGCTTTGCTTGTTATATCTGAATCACTTCAACTTGGTCTTAGTAGTTAGATCCAAGTTTGAAGGCTGGCTAGCCGCTTGAGGAGCATTCCTGGAATCTGAGCCCTGTTGAGGACTTAGGGTTCACAAGTCTGCTTCTACTCGATGGGTTGACTCTTCCAAACCCCTGGGAAAATTCCTGTGCATAGCTAGAAGGTAGGAAGGTTTTATACATAAGATTTTTGAACTTTTCCCAAGTTTGGATCTTTTCCTTTCCCATGGTTTTTCTCTCGGTTTTCACATGTTTATACCATGACAAGGCCCTTCCCTTTAATTTCATAAAAACTAACTTTACAAGTTTACGTTTAGATACATTCCCATATTCAAATTCATTGTCTACGTTCTCAACCCAGTCTAAAACATCATCGCCAAATATACCTCCTGAAAATTCTAGAATGTTGAGCTTCACGTCGAAGGCATTATCCTCTCTAGTTCTCTTCTCGGCCTTGTGTCAGAGTGTCTAGGCCTTTGTCTGAACTGTCTCTTGTCATCCTCCTCTTCGGAAGTCTTATGCATGCGAACTCTTGAGGCTCTGGACTTAACAGAAGGGGAGGTGTGACGATCGTAGGCTCGATTTAGCATCATGGCTTGCAATGGAGCTACTTGAGCACTCATAGTCTCGAGGCCTCGAATCGCACAAACCTCTGTTGTGGAGGCACCACTGCGCCTATCACCCTATGAATGTGCAGCGTCATGGTGACTAGGGTCAGAGCGGTTGCTGTCATCATCTCTATCTGTATGGTTACGTCGAAGAAGTACCATTGTTGCTAGGTGAATTAAACGACGTTCGAACAATAGGAGAGAAAGCTGCTATGGGAAAAATACACAAATGCTCCACATGTGATCAAGAAATCCATAATGACCAATTGGTCAAAATAAATGGGTGAACCACAAGTAACAATCTTTCCAACTGGTCCAATACAATTCAAGGCAACCCGATCGTAGTGCAAAGAAGGAAATAAATGGTTGGAATAAGATCTAATCCAAAGAAAATTAAATCTGGTTGGTAATGAACCCAAGCAAGGAAAATAATGCAGCTCCGTGTTTACAACAATATTAACCAGAAAATTTATCTTTGCTATTCGGATTTGGAAACCAAACAGAAAAATAAATATAGATGGTAGGCAAGCAGACATAGCAAAGAAAAATATTGTTTATGTTGTATGCTAAAACCAGAAAAATAAACAATTCTGATGGATGCGAGCAGAGAATACAGAAAAAGAAGATCAAATGCTGTGTAGACTGTAAACAAAAATTTATCAAGTTGCTGTTTGGAATAAACAGAACAAGGAAAAACAATTTCTACAGTTTTGGGGTGTAAAACGATAGCAAGAAAAAATTCAGATTGCTTTGTGGAATGCGAGTAGCAACCAGAAATATTGTCTGCTGTTTGTATGGCAACAAAACATCCCAAACAATTTTTTTTCTTCTGCTGTGTGAATTGCAAAATTTTTGCTGCTGTGTGAAGTGCAAACAGCAAGCAGGAAAAACTTTATGGAAGACACAGATGTCTTCCTGGCTATCTGAAATGAGACCGAGTTTCCGGCCGACTGTCAACATTCTATCATCAATCCAGTCCGGGGACAGGTGGTCCCTCTGATCACCCTCCACTGATCTAGAATTAACAGCTGAAATCCTCAAACTGCACTGCTGAATGTCTGGTTCCAAGTTTTCTCTTAGGCTGACTTCAGAGTGTACCCGATGCTCATCCACATGTGCGAGCTGAGCTAAGGACGGAGAGAGTCTCCACAGAAATTGGATTGCCAGGGGAAGGAGGATTAGGCAATTCCACATTAACCGTCCGTTGATCCTCCACAGGGAATGTCTCAGGCAACAGAAGAGCTCTGATCATCAGAGAGAAGCCTGCAACAGGGGGTTGTGAGCCTGCAGGAGGTTCCAACGAGTGCAGTCTGCTATTCTTGAGGGGAAGGTAGTTGTTTGCTTCAACATTGGTCTCTGCAATGACAGATAGGAAGGTGATGGAGAGGGTGTGTAACAGCACGACAATGGGGATGAAGGTATTAGGACGGAAGCAGCTCTCATTGGAGGCGAATGAGGCAGCAAAGGAGAAGTTCCTAACTGCAGCACCTGAGAAGGAAACTGAAGGTTTTTTGGAGGGAAAATGCAACAAATGGAAAGCTGAGGACAACATCAATTCCTTAAAGTTGGGGAGGTTTTTCTTCACTGGGGAAGGAAGAAGAGGAATCGCTCCAAGGATGGAAGGAAATGATGGAGAGGGGTGATGGACGATGGCTCGTGGGATATGCACACCAGCATCAGGCCCAGGGAGAAAGGCACTGGGTTAGGCGAGACAGGATCAGGCACTGGGTTAGTTTTTGGAAAATTGGGTTAGGTCTCTCGATAGTTTTGGGTGTTTTAAGTCCAGCTCAGGAACAGAACCCGGCCCACAAGGTTTCCACATGCACTAAGAAGAGGTGCGGGTGGGTTAGGTGAGGGGTTATAAGAGGTAGGGCACTGGTATGGAATAGGAAAGGAGTCTGCTGGGTTTCCTAAACAGTGAAATGGTTACGCATCATTTTCACCCTTTGTTCATCCAAACCCCTAACCCCAACCAAACTGCACCATCGACTGTTAAAACCCAGCCGGACCCACTAATGCGGAGCATATCCATGCCCATGCTCTTTCCATGCGATAGAAGCCATGCTATTTCCGTAGTTTAGGTAATTTGTTTATGTTTTTATTTTAAGTAAGGTAAAGCTTATAAAGCCTTGTAGCCTCTTTGAGGCAAAGACAAAGATTAACGAATAAGATTTTGAGATTTCCGCAAAAACCTGTAATGGTGCGACAGTGGAGAGAATTCATGGAACTCTGGTGAGAAATCGGAGAGGCGTGAAGCCAGGTACTTCTTTCTCTCTTTCTCTCTCTTTCCATCTTCTTTTCTGTCTTCATTTTCTTTTCCTCTTTCCCCTAGTCATTGCCATACCCAAAATCCATCCAAAATCACACATATTGTTGCCGTAATACATCCCAAACCCCTCCTCTGCTTCCGTTAATACCCCAAAGTTACTTCCTTGCAGCCGCAACTCACAGATTCGATCAACAGCCCTTCTTTCCTTTTCGCCGCAAGCCTTTCATCAAGTTTGAAGCCTTCGCAGCTCTTCCTTTTCCACTAGTTCCTTCCGTATCCCCTCTTTATTCCTTCCTTGGTAACCTAAGTTATATGCACATGTCCATTTTAAACCATATACTTATTTAAACCCATATGCCACTTCATTCGAATCCATTTCCTTTTTTTTTTTAATTTAATTTTTCATGTAATTATTTACATCAAATTTAGGGGATATTTTACATGATTATTTGTGATAAATTTATATTAATTAATTGCAAGTATTAATTGATTATTTAATTTCAGCCTATTTTAGTTTTAGGGTGTATTATTTTTCATCCCATTTAATTTTTAGGGAACCAAATTAGGCATTTAGGGTTACCCTATTCTTTGTCCTGCGTCACCCACCCAATTGTATGGACATTTATACAGGTCATTATGACTGTACAAACATGCCATGTTCGAACCATTTTGTCCCTGTTTTTTGCCCTACACCCCTCTTGATAAGTCTTAGTTGGTACCCCTTTGATGCAGACAAGGGTTGTTTTTAGAATCTCAAGGCTTCAAATAAATAAAATGGCTACCTCGAATCCAACTCAAGCTACGGTGCACTTGAGAAAACCTGAATCACGCAGTGGCTCGGAATTTCAAAGAGTTCCTCAGATCTCTCTTCCGTTCCAATGCTAATTGATGTTTCCCTCAACTTTGGGCAACCGGAAACTCAATTAACAGAATAAGATCCTGATCTTATTTCTTACTGGAAAAATAGAAAAAGCCCCAAACTTTCACCTGGAAATTGAGTACTTGCAAAACCTGCGATGAAACCACGTTTTCAATGAAACTAGAATTGCAATTGCTTGAATTAAAATTTAAATATGCAAATTAAAAACACCAATCGGATCTGAATTATTTAATGCAGAATTTGAATGTACACTTGCATGCATTTAAATTTAATTCAACACAAAATTGAAAATAGAATTCACAAAAAACCAAAGAACTTACGTGGGAAATCCAAAAACACTTTCTTAACTTGATTCCAAACTTTAGTGCATGTACAATGGTCGACCAACCCTTCATTTATAGGTACTGGTTGAAGAGAGAAAAGGAGAAATACAAGGGAAATTGGTGTGAATGGTTGGTGCCACTCCTAGGGTTTGCTAATTACCAAAAAGAAAAAAAAAACAACAGAGTTTCCCGTCATTCTTTGACACCTGATTAGAAAACTGGTCATAGCTCTGTCTACGTATACGTATATTAGAATTGTGTAAATTTGAGTTTGTTGGGAAGGTTATTTAATAAGCTTTCCGATAAACCAATTTTGTGAAAATCCGCTATTGTTTGGTACTTTAAATATACCTACAAAGTTATACCTCATTTTCTGCCAAGCCCTGAGTGACATTTATTAGCAACTAATCACAAGGTGCTACCTCAAAATGCCATATCATGCTGACCAATTGGAGTGTTCCACCTCATGGGCATCACTGTCCTCTCTCCTTGTTCAATTTGAGTCCTTAGAGTCCATGCATCTCAATTCTTGGTTGGATGCTTTTCCATCCAACTCCAATTCGCAACAACAGTTCAGTGCTAGGGTTTTGACCTCCTAACTCTTCATGTGGGTCCCATTTGCTTCCATAGTGATCCCGAGCCCATGGGTGGGGTCCATATGCAATGAATTCTCCAATATGAAGCCCCAATTAGATGGTTTAGGCCCCATTTCCACAGTTGAAAATCATGTAGTTTTCTTCAATGTTTGCTCTCCTGTCTTCAGTGATGGCCTCATCACCCTTTAAAGACACTCCTACTTTAACCCTTTTTTGGCACTTGAAACTCTTGATTTTACTAGTTTTTTTTTCCCACATTGAGGTTGTTCAAATCCTAAGTTGGGATTATAGGACTAGTTTTTGGCCTATCTTTGAATTATTTTAAAGGATACCTAATCTAGGTTGCAAGAAAAGGCTTTGGATTCACATCATGTCTTCTATTGGACGTTCAAACCCATGTGAGTGTGTTATTTGTTTTAGATCTTATGTTTTTTTTTTCTCAAGTAGTAACCAAAAAAAAAATCATTAATAAAAGAAAGATTACAACTAACAAGGAGTGGTATAGGAGAAATATACCCCCCAAAGTCACTGAAACAAAATTACATCTTTAAAATCTCAGCTCCCACTAAAACAAACAATAAAGTCCAGTCGAATACAACCTCTCAATCATTAGAAAAGAGCCATCGACCCTACACTTCCCTCAATCCCTTGTTTCGCAAGGAAATTTGCCACCCCATCGGCTGACCTTCTAACACGTCTAAAGATAACTTTCAACTGCATACTCAACTCCTTGATCTCCCTTGTGGTCGAGATTAATCCCCACGGAGGTTTGTTCTTACCACTCTCCCACCTAATCTCATTCACAGAGTCACCTTTGATAATCAATTCACTAGATTTGTGATTTGAAAAAAAAAAAGATCCTTCCTAATGCCTAACAACTCGGCCTCATTTGAATCTCTCACCTGCACCGGCTTGGAGAAAAAACCTAACACTTCCTCACTGGAACTTTGCACCACTGCTCTTATCCCTGTTGGCCTTGGTTTGCCCCTAGCAGCTCCATCGATGTTGAACTTAAGAAATCTATTGGGGGAGGTTGCCAAACTTCCCTTGAAACCTAGGATTTCAAATTATCTCTCAAACATCCATCCCAAGATAAGTAGAATTCAGCATGAGAGATTCCTTTCAACTCCTTTTTTCGAGAGACGAGAGCACAAACGCCATTGTGTTGCTTCAAAAGCTGGTCTACTCTGATGAGGACATTATGCGACGTCATCGAAGAAAAATGTATCAAAATCTAGATTTTTCCTTAACATGGTTGGGTGATGATTTTGTGCATATTTCTAATTCCTTAACATGGTTGGGTGATGATTTTGTGTATATTTCTAATATGTACGACCATGGATAGCCCAGATTGTACGTTGATCAAGCATGTGATTTGAAGGTTTGGCTTGATCTATAAATTTACATCATCTGATCCATTCATCCATGGATTGGATCGATCTGACTGTTGATCCAACGGCATCCTGGCAGTTGTTTTTATTACATTCTATTAGTGTCATATAGTTTTAATTTATGTGTTTCAAGATTGTTACAGAGTTGTATTTATAATTATGGTTTTAGATTGTCCACATGTGTACCTCAAGTCACATGTGTCTAGGGTTTTAAGAAAGCCTCCTCCTTTTATAAATAGGCTCGTAGAGACACTTTTATGAGAATGAATGAATGAATGAAGACATTTAAGCTTCTCCCATTTGCTAATCCGGTGCGACTCCTCCTGCCTCAGTTTGAGATCAAGGAACCTTGTATGACTTAAGTTTTGTTATAGACTTTGTTAGATATTAATTTTTCTTTCTAATATCTTATGTGAATTATAGATATAAGTTGCATGTCATTTTAGGATTCATCATACGCATTTTGCATTCTCATATAGACATTTATCTATCATTTCCAATATTGACTTGTCGTGCGTCATATTTGGTATCAGAGCTTGTCCTGTGTTAGATTTGGTATTAGAGCCGAATCGATCAAACTATAGGTTGTAGTTACCAAGTTGATCTCATCATTCATCTTAAGATAGTGCATACCTATACATAGTAGTACCAAATACCACATAGAAAACCCTACCACAACCATGAACCTCGACCCATTGGATGAACTGTTAACAGGAATAAAAGCCAAATTGAATACTCTATAAACTGAGTTTCCAAGGTTTTGAAAAGAGACTGATGCATGTCAAAGAGGCTAGAAGATGCTTAGGGCAAAGTGGGAAAAAGATCACTTTGAACCCCACTTTTGCTAAAGAGTTGAAGATGAGTGAAGTGAAGGGGCTAACTTCTAAGGTCGAAAAGAAAGCCCTATATTTTCTCAATCAAAAGTAATTTGAGAATGAGCATAAAGAGCAAGAGGTTGTATATGCTTTGGAGACCAACGAAGTTAAAGAACCTCCCCAAGAGACACAAATTGAGACTTGAAGAGAGGTCACTACTTTACTCGACGAAAAGAGTGATTCAACACTAGAGGTGCTTCCTGATGAGCTCCCTCCTAAATGTGATGTTCAACCTATTATGTATTTGGTACCCAAATCATCTCTCCCCAACCTTCCACATTATAGGATGAACCTTATTAAACATGCTAAATTGCATAGGCAGGTTGTTGGTTGGGATCATATTTTCTTGACGGTTGAATTTGTTTGTAGCAATTTAGTTAATTGGTCTACAAGTTCTAATCCTTTTAAGATAATCGCAGGTTACCAATCTGGGAAACCTATAGGCCTCATACCTCTTTCATTTGCATGTACGCCTTTCTAGTCAGTCAAGTTATTTGATAGATGTATCCATGATTTGCATGTTGATATTAGCAATGAAAATTACAAATCTTCTGCAGATGAGCACCGCGGGTATCAAGAGTTTCAGGAGGGAGATACGATCATGGAACACGTAAGGTCCGAGCGTTATCCAAGAGGGACCATAACAAAGTTGCATGCCCAAAGTGCAACTCCTTTTAAGGTGCTTAAGAAGATCAATGCCTACACCTATCTCTTGGATTTGCCTTCAGATTTAGGAATCAACCACATCTTCAATGTGGAAGGCTTAGTGCTTTACAAATGACCACCTATTCTTACATAAATAAATATATGTCCATCATCCTATCCTTCAAACTCATTTCCACTAGGCTATATTGCTTCTACATCATTGTCACCTTTGCCCACCCCTTGCTTACCATCATTGCCATCCCTATGCAAGACGAAGGAAGAAGTGACAGACATCTTGGATGACTAGATTGTGTCTACCAGAACTAGGGGATTCTCGAAATTCTTTGTGAAGTGGAAAGATCGCCCCACAACTGACTGTGGATGTACCAATGGTGAAGCACTATCAAGACTCAACAAAGATATGCATAAAAGGTACTAGAGTATCTCTTCACTGGGTTTGAAGCTTTCCAAGCTAGGGAAAGTTCATGAGGACATCTTGTGATGCATCAAAATCTAGGTTTTTCCTCAACATGGTTGGATGGTGATTTTGTGCATATTTCTAATATATCCAACCATGGATAGAGACAAATCCAATCATGGATAGCCCAGATTGTACGTTGATCAAGAAATTTGAAGATTTGGCTTGATCTATACATTTACATCATTTGAACCGTTCATCTGTGCATTGGACTGATCTGAACGTTGATCGAACACCATCTGGGCAACTCTATTAGGGTCATATTGTTTTAATTTATAGTTCATGATTGTTATAGAGTTGTATATATTTTTATGGTTTTTGATTGTCCACATGTGTGCCTTAAGTCACATGTGTCTAGGGTTTATGAAAGCCTTATTGTTTTATAAATAGGCTAGTAGAGACACTTTTATGATAATGAATGAATGAATGAAGAAATTCAAGTTTCTCCCATTTGCAGATCTAGTGCGATTCTTTCGGCCTCCTCGGTGTGAGATCAAGGAACCTTGTGTGACTCAAGTTTTTGTTATATTCTTTATTAGATATTGATTTCTCTCTCTAATATCTTATGTGAATTATGGATATAGGTTGCATGTTATTTTAGGATTCACCATACAAATTTTGCATTCTCATATAGACATTTATCTATCATTTAGATCTATGGTTTCCAATATTGACTTGTCCTACGTCATATTTGTTACCAGGGCTTATCCTACGTCAGAGCGGTATCAGAGCTTGTCCAGCGTCATACTCTCTTTGACACGTTCGCAAATTATTGAATTTCTTTCTTTCCATAAACACCAACATATAATAGAGGAATAGGAATCCCATGCTCTTCATTTCCTTTCCCTGAACAGAAAATTCTTCCATGCCTCCAAAATTCCCATTAAAGAATTACCAAGGACCCACGAACACCCAATAAACCTGTTCTACAGTTCCCTAGTCACTAAACATTCATAGAAGATATGATCTGAGTCTTCCTTATGAGTGCCACAAAAAAAGCAAGAAAGATCTACTCTTCACCTAACAATCTCCTCCCTAGTTAAGATTCTATCTTTGATGGTTTACCAAAAGAACACTTTGTACTTTCAGTGGAGCCAACCCTTTCTAGACAAGAGGACCTAAGGCGAAATTGTTATCACCTGATGAGAGGGATAACTTGACTCCAGCTTTCACCGAAAAACACCTAGATGAATCATCAGTTCAAATGCAATCATTCTATTCATCACTAAAAATAGGTAGATTGTTGAGGATCGAAAGAAGTTCCCCCAAGTTCTCTAGCTCCAAAACTCTTAGCTCCCTTCTAAAGGGTATAGACAACGTGCTTCCCTCCCCTTAAAACGATACAAGTTGCAATCTTTGGCTTTGCTATTGCAGTCCATTCTGAATAGTCTCAGGTAAACGTCTTTAAGTGGTCCAAGGTTAGTTTTGAAAAGAGAACCTACTCAGTATCGACACCCCATTATTGCACCGAGATTCCAAAGTAATGGACCCATGCTCTACATCATAAACTGTAGCCATATGATTGCCACACTTCAAACATTGAGAGATATCCCTCCACGGTCCAATGGATTCCTTACCACACACTCTTTTTCCAACCTTTCCACCACCTTCGCATTGTCAAAGGTCACCAACAACGTGTCTCCGTCCCATTCATCTCAGAACTGCATCCGTTTCCATGTTACTTTGCTGGAAAGCAGCGCTTGGAAGACCGTCAAACTTTTTTCAGCCATTCCACATTATTCTTAATCATCGCATCATTAACTTGGATATCAAAAATAGGTACTTCCATCCCATACTGATTTTTGTCCATCCCTTTACTGCCTCAACCGAAGGGTTTCATTACTTGTCCTTGAACTCCTTATGACGCCATCTCTTTTCTGTCTGCTTGCCTTTTTGAATAACAGCACCTCTAGATTCCATTTGCAATTCTAAAATCCATACCAATTATTTCCAAAGAAATTGTTGTCTCTGTTTGAAGACCATCACCATCTTTGGCGTATTTTACTCTAGATACCACCAAAACATTTCCCTGTAAGAGAGCCCATTCATTTCCCTATTAGCTATGTCTTCTTGTAGTTAGTTCATTGTGCATCATCACAAACCAAAAATCCTCCTGCTGTTAACGTCCCTTTTCTTAGGTATTAAAACATTCGAGACCCTATCACGTCTCCCAAACTCCAAAAGCAACCACCTCTTGTCAGTTGTTTGCAGCAGATTCTTGACAAATAGAGCCTTCTTCTCTCCCAACTCCTTTGCACCTCCTACTAGCCTCTTCCTCCTTCGTGCCCCATTCATCACTTCTTGTATGATTCAACCATCTCTCGGTAAAGGTGATTCACTAAGTTTGTGTAATCATTTTGCTTTTCCTCTTAACCCTTCATATCCTTTGCCACTCCCCTAATTCCCAAGTATAAAGGAAACCCTAGAAAAGGCATCCTTTCTATCGGTGGTTGCTGGGTTTTTTTTTTTTAAATATAACTTAAAAAGTGCTTTTAGTGGGTCATACGTTGTGGTTCAACTGCCCCAACCCATTAAACTAGCAGTTAGCAATTGGTATATAATTTGTTGGCTGATAGCATCCTGAACTATTCCTCTATGCTGTTGTGGCTTTTAGAGTATCAGCACTGTAGGTTCAAGGTTTATGGGAATGGTAAAGATCCATTTTAGCTGATGAATCCTGAATGAACCCCATAGTTTGCTGTATCATCGGTTGCCAACCTAGAGAAAAACCCAATTAACAACAAATGTAAACTAGCAACAAACTCAAAGAGTAACGTCAAACAACTGGTGACTTTTCTCAGTTCTGGAGATTCTGTGAACCACCTCTTTAAACACAAATAACAGTCAAGAATTCAGCTAATCATCATGTCCCACAAAAAAGATGGGTTTGTTATATTTGTGTTCAATCCATTTTCTAATTCCAGATTTGGTTTCACGAATAGTGGATTGAAAGGTAGGAAAATGGATGAACCTCCATTATTCTTGAAACCATATGTAGCTTAATGATTTCAGATCTAAAACCAGGTTATTAAGATTTCTTGACCTTATTGTGATATCTGAGGGTTGGCTTGGCCGTCAAAAACTTACTTGAGATGTGGGAGGTCTTGGATTCAAGTTACTCTTAATATAAAAGGGCCACTCCCCATAGTTTTATCCGGTGTGTGTGGATATGGAGGTTTGCACATATCCTAAGGATTAATCAGGTGCTCTAAGAGGCCTGCACACCTTGGTCTTAAAAAAAAAAAAAAAAAAGGAAATATGTTTCGATGATAGAAAGATCTGACCTCATTTCTCCCATATACTGCACTGGAGCAAGATGATTGGGAAGATCTGCTGCTTTCATATATCGACATTCGCATAGAGTGGTATCACAATAATTAACTTCACATAACAATATAGCTTCATGCCACCATAGCACCTAAATGGCTTCAATAGGAGGTGATGAAGACTAATGGTCGTAACTGCAAGGAACTCATATACTTCCAAGAAACTCACAACTTAATAAATTTTTGATCCGAATTCTCAAATCCGAGTCAAGGACTTCAATAATAGAAATCCCAACTCTCAATTTCACTCTGAAAAATAAAGATGGTTCAAATCTCAAAAGGATATATAGTAAACTTTCTATAATGTAGTACTCTATAAAGTTATAACCTGTCTAAAATAATATCGGCAGCTGGTCCCGACTTCTGGCCTATACAAAATGTAATAAATCTCTCTAACTCAGTACTCAACACATTCAGTATAAAAAATGTACTGTTTCAGCTATTTTGTAAAGTAATACTCTATACATTTAGAATACAAAATTATTGCAAAAATGACTAAAGACTTCACAAACTACATCTATACTCCAGAAAAGTAATCTGAGATAGATTTCTGGATAAACTTCCTCATTCTTTGAGACGGTGCAGATACTCTGTTCTCAATGAACGAGAACTGTATATGAATGGATTGAGTGATTTGTTTCTACGAAAAGAAGCTGAAAGAACATTTTAATGATAGATGAGAGTTTTAAAGAGTTTTTTAGAAATGAATACTGTTAGACCCTTTAATTTAATAACCTTTATAATGTAATATATGCACTATGGTCCCAACCATATTGCATTATAGAAGTTTTACTCTAGTAGGCTTCACATCAATTAGGAGGGACTTTGGCATTCTCCAAACAGAAGTTTTGATTGAATAATAACATGACTTGAGCATAGTCTGTGTTAGTTTTATTTGCTTCTGAGACTTGAGGGTGGCTTCATGTATCAGTGAGATTATTCTTACCTCGATGTGGGGTGAGGATATCCCATGTTATTACCAAAAAAAAAAAAAAACTGTTTAAATGGAATTGAAACCATCTTTTTTTTTTTTGAAAGATAAAAACACTGGTTGCAATCCTAACCACTGAGATTATACTCACCTCCACGTGGGGTGGAGATACCCATGTTATTGAAAAAAAAAACTGTTTAAATGAAATCCTAACCATCTTTTTTTTTTGGAAAGATAAAAACACTGGTTACAATCCTAACCATCCATTTTTAACAAGATCTTTTAGTCACTGCCATTATAATGATAAACGTGAAATTGTAAGGTCTAAAATGAGTGAAACTACAAGATTTTTTTTAAAAAATTCGATGGTAAGGAGTCCATCTCATTAAAGGTTTTACACCTGTACAAGTCCATCTCCCTAACTTGGATTTGATGAAAATATTCTGTCATTTCAACTTCTAGCCTAGCCCATGTAATCAGTTTTAATGGGTCAGTCAACAGCGATTTCTTAATCCTGTTTTTATTACTTGGTACTCATTTTCAGCATTCAAATGATAGTAAATTACTATAAATAAAGTTTGATGACACGTAGAGTCAGCCATCCAATGAGATCAAAATTGTGTGATGGTGACGTGATTCATGGAAGTTATGAAGAACTCATGGACTAACTTCATATAGCCATGAAAATCATATTTTTGGACGTTCTTTAAAGGTTAACTTAGGTGCTTTGATGGGATTGTGGCGGTGATGATGAAAATGATGGAAAAAATTCAGCTTAAATTCAAATTTTCAGTTTAGGCCAAATCACAAGAAATAATCACTTTTTTTTTTTTCGGCTTTTCTAGAAATGATGAAATTACTATATTTTGGCTAGAAATATCAGTCCATTTCTTATTGATATTTTGGGTGAATTTTAGAAATTTCTGTCTAAAAATATATATTCTTTAATGTTTAATTAAAAAATGTATATTGGCCAAAATAACCAATATGATTGAAATTATGGTTGATATTTTTAGGTCCATTGGTACTGATACATGGGACTAAAACATGTCATATTAGTTAGATGGATAGAGTTAGATTTAAGGTTGTTATAATCTACTATAAATAACATGCTATATCTATATGAAATTTTTTTGATAGATTAAATATTTTTTTTTAAGCTTAAGGAGGTTTAGATTACGAAAGAAAGAGATATACAAAGAACTTATGTTTTAAGAAAAAGAAGTAGGAAATAGATAAAAAGTACTCTCTTTGTCTCAAATTAATTGTCCTATATGGATTTTGGAATTGTCTCAAAGTAGTTGTCGCATTTATATTGGAGTAGTATAAAGTGTGTTGAAAATAGATGAGATCACATGGAGTGCTAGTCTTATACAGATAGTTCCTTTAAAAAATACAAATATTTTAAATAAGACAACTAAAATGGAATGGAGGGAATAACAAATTAAGAAGTAGACGAGGACATCCCTCTTCTCACTTGTTGATTCAGTTCTTCTATAGCAAATTCAAGACTTATCTTTCTAACTGACAAATTCTTGGAGGTTATAATGTCACAGATCTCGAGAATCAAGTCCGAACAAAAAGTAATTTTACTTATCGGACCCTTTTTCACTATTGCATTAGAAATATTTAATATATAAAAAAATTGAATAGTTTGTGGAAATATTTAACTCTTAAAGGTTGTTTGTTTATTTTTTTTAAGGAAAGTAATTCCGTAAAAAAAATTATGTTTATTCGACAGTATCTAATCGGATAAGTGTCTGTAGTTTCTTATTAGGTTCTTAGTCGACGGTTTGGTCCTGAGTTATACAGTTTCTTACACAACCCTATTGATAATCCAGTCTTTTTGGAGCTGAGGCCAAACTTACCTTTCGACAGTTTGATCTTCAATGACCCAATATGTGGTCTTACACAATCCTTTATATATTCAATGATTTAGAACTAAGGCCACTATTACTAAGATCCAATTATAATATGTTCACTATTGGTCATATGATCCTTAGAGTCCATCTAAAGTCAGATTTGAGCCAAAGTGTTCATCTTCTGAGTAACTTTACACATGGAGCCCTAAACACTCAAGGCCTAGACCAACCCAGATATGACATGGATTTGATCTTCAAAAGTCTTCAATCTTCCTGTCTGCTTCAAGTCACAAGTGCTCCTTCTTTGTTTCCATCTTCATTAGCCCTTTTGATCTTAAATTTAATGCTTTTGTGTTCATGGGCTTCTTCTTCATCTTCATAAGCCTTTTACTCTTCAAGTTGATGTTCGGTCTTTTACAGACTTTGATCTTTAAGAGCATGTTGTCCATTAGTCATTTGATCTTCAGTCTTTTGGCCTTGATTCTGCTCTTCGTCTTCAGGTCCTTTTGAGATGTAGGGTCATTTTATATCACCTGTCTTGTAGCACAACTCCATTTCCAACATTAATACCACAAGCAATGATTTGTTATCATCAAAATACCTTTTTAACCTTGGTTTACAACCTTGGGGCTAACAAGAAGAATATCAAAATTTAGGCACACATAAAATTTGTAGCCATCTGACTTAAGGTATAAAATCAATGATAGAATATGAAGAATCAAATGGCTAGAACTGTTATATATTTTGAATTTTTGCATTTTTAGAATTCTAGAGGCCCACTTTGATTTTATATGGTATAATGTGATCTGCAACTATGCTTAAGTTCATATTTGAAAATGATAGAAGAAATTCATGTAACATAAGTTGAATTGAGACAAAATGGGATTTTTATTCAAAGAATTTATATTAATATTTCGAGCTTTTTTGAAATATGAAAAAGTATGAGGGTTTTCTGGTTAACAGAAATATTGAGTTCATTCAAAATAACTCTTATTTAAATATGTAAACAAATGTTCAAACTTAAAAAATAAAAATATGTATATCATAAATGGTATGAACAATTAAAAGTAGGGTTCATATGAGTCTAGACTAATGCAAGATTAGATAAATTAGATCGAATTGGGACTTTAGATATTTTGGTACATGTGTTTGTTTTGATTTTTATATAAAGATTGAATGTTTTGTTTGTTTCAATTGAAATGAAATTATAATTAATAATTCTATATTTAATAATTAAAAATTAAATAAGTCTAGGATCAGTTTTTCAACCTCTTCAAGTCTAAAAACACAGCAAATCTAAATTCGGCTTAAATTAATGAAAGCTTGAGAGAATCAATATTGTATTTCTAGTTGAAATTTCAAGAAGCTTCTCAGATCTTCTTTCCATTTCTACTCCAATTGACAATTCATCTCAATAATTAGGCAAACAGAATTTTAATTGGAAAACACACCTTAACTCTTAAAAGAAGAAGAAAAAGGCACAAATCTCAAAGGAAACTCAACACAAGAAGAAAAGGTGCAAACTTAAAAAGAAACTCAACACAAGAAGAAAAAGGCTCAAACCTCAAAAGAAACTCAAACAAGTTGTGAATTTCACAATGAAATTGAATTTCTAAAGAAAACTAGAATTGAATTACATGAATTAAATTCACAGTATGCAATAGCCAAATGAAATAATTTAAAATTAAAATTGGAGGATAAAGGATGGCAGATTGACTTTGGGTCCACTTGTAGGGCCGGCCCTGAGATTTCAAAAAATCTCACAAAAAATCATACAATCATACAATTTTTAATATGGGGCATTTATATACTCACAGAAAATAAAATCATACAATTTTTTTTTACAATGTGTGAAACTAAATAAAATATTATAATCAAATTTATAACAAAGTATTATTTAAAATTTATTCTTATTTTGAGATGTAAAATTACTACTTAAATTATTATATTCAAATTTTTTTAACATTTATTTTTCAATAGATAAGATAGCTAATCCATTCAATCTTTCTTATGACATTATAGACCGAAGATAAGATTTTATCAGTTTTAACTTTGAAAAACTTATTTATACATAGGTAACTGTAACTAGTATAATCAACATTATTCTATAAGCAATTCATGCATTTGGAAAACAACAATTCATTTTTTTTATATAATTTGGCAATTCATTCTTTTGGGATTGCATCTTTTATCATATTCAAATGTGACACTAATGCAAATTCTCATTTGAAACGAAGATATTATTATTATTTTAATTTTTCAAATTTTTTGTATTTTTTAAAAAATTAAAAATTAAAAATTATCTTAATTATAATGATTTATACTTGTATATTACTTCTAATAAAATCTATATTGATCAAATGAATAAAGCTATGTTTTTTCATCTCTTCAAATTTTAAAAGCTTTAAATTATTTTTAATTCAAAATTATCGACTCAATATAGATTTATCTTTTTTTTATTTAGATGATAGATATATTTTAAAAGATTATTTATTAATTAAATTTTATTATTATTATTATTATTATTATTATAATTATTATTAAACTCAATAAAATGAGGGTTATAATAATAATTATTATGATTGTTACTATTATTATTTTAATTTTTTAAGAAATCTATGCTTTAAATTGAGTAGAAAAATTATCAATATATAAATTTTCAATTTTGAGTGATCTAAATTCGAAATAGTTAAAAATAGTCAAATGATTTCAAGTAGTACCTGTGCTTTAGTTATACATTATTAACTATTTAACATATAGTAAAGGAACTTATGGACTTGGGGGCGCTAAGCGACCGCCTACTTCGCCTATAGCCAAGGCCGGCCCTATCCACTTGTCATGTTTCCTCTAATAGAGATGCTTTCAAATCTTAGCAAGCTATTGATGATAACAGCAAATTGTATATGGGTAACTCAGCTTTAAGTCCTATTAGAGGGATTGGGACACTGGATATTGTCCTTGGGAAAAACACTCTCTTAGGGATGTTCTTCACGTGCCGTGGCTAAAAGAAAAGCCTTATGTCTTTCTATTTGCTCAATCATCATGGTTTTCGTGTTGGTTTTTATTCCAACAAAGTGATCATCACTAAGAAAGGATAATTCGTCAGAAGAAGGTTATGCCAAGGATAAGCTGTATATTTTCTCTGTTATGAATTACTATTGGTTCTTCTTATTTGATCAAGTTGAATGATGTATGGCATTTTAGACTAGGTCATGCTTGTAAGAAAACAATAGATAGAGTCCTGCAATTTGATTTAATTCCTAAAATTGAAAATAAAATGACTAAATATCAATGTGAATGTTGTGCTCAATCTAAAATATGTAAAAGATCTTTTAGATTGGTTGAAAGATGTACGGATCTTTTAGATTGGTTGAAAGATTTACGAATCTTTTAGACCTAAAATAATGATTTTTGTGACAATAAATCCTTAAAAAAAACTATAGGAGGAACAAGATCGTTCATAACTTTTATAATTTTTCGAAACTCACTTATGTTTAATAAATTATACATAAAGATGAAACTCTAGAAAAAGATTAAAGTTTTCAAAGTCAAAGTTGAAAATCATTAGAAAGAAAAAATTAAGCGTAGAGGGGGAGAATACCTATCAAATGAATTTAACTTTTTTTTTTTGTGAAACTAATGATATAATTCACAATGTGACAACCACCTATGCTCACCAACAAAATAGTAGTGACCTAACGCGCCAAATTATTGAGGTTTTTTATAGGAAATGCATGGAAGTGACACTTGAACAAATTTAGCCAAGTTGAATTCAAAATCAGGTATTCAGAATTCGCCTTGACATGTGGAGAACATTTGAGGTATCAAGTCAACTGTACCATCATCACTCTAATGCTCATCATTCACCCTTATGATGCATTAAACACTCCAATTTGCTGAATACCTTTCATCAAAGATTTCACCGTTCCTAGTCTCAACTCACAAGAAGTCAGATCTTACTGACTGAGCCATCCCTGAGCCAGAAGGAATCACAAAAATCTAAATTTTTTGTTTTTGACATTGCCGTCAGTTCAGAATTCCGAACCCAGGATTTTGGAGTTCTGAATGAAGGCCCAAATTCCTGTATGCACTCAAAATAGAATACCAGGACAATAAAGCATATTAGCATACAGAGATCTAAGAGATCTTCCTCTAATGTAATTCTTCCACACCTCCCACTTTGAAATTCCTTGAAATGGTGCATCAACTTGGGATTAATTGGAACCAAGACCAATGGGTGATTGTGGACACGTTATGGAAGAAATTTAACCTATGGAGAAGGGGATTGGCAATTGGGGCCTGGCATAGGATAGCGGATGAATGGAGGTTGTACTATGGTATGTACTTTGCCATGTTTGGATGTGTATTGGGTGGTATGCACATTGGTTAAAACTCATGCTTGAATGTATAGTAGATTGGGTAACATGACATTCATGCCATACACGCATGTGTGTGTGACTCGTTGTGGTGCATCATGCCTGTACATGTAGACTTGGTGGTATGTCAGCATGGGGGCTTGGTGGGCATCATGCATAGGTAGGGGCATGACATCATGGGTGCACTAATGCATTTGGCATTTGGCACATCCATGAGGGTTAGAAGGGACTTATTGTGTGTTCCCGATGTGGACCCACTGGTGCTAGGTTGTGGCCCCATATATGGAACCCAGAGATGTGACATGAAGGTCTAAAGATGTTTCCATGGAGGTAGTGCCTATATTTGTTACACGAGGAAATTTGTCCAGGCACGTTTGGAAAGTTGTGTCGGATGTTCAGAGTAAGTCGTACTAAAAACATATGGTATGTCAGATTTGGCACGCATGGGTAAGTCGTGGTCTGACACGTGTTGGGCCTTACTAAGCACGTATGGTATGTCGGATTTTGCACGCATGACGAGTCGTACCACGCACACAAGGGTAACTCATGCTGGTCATGCCTGGTAAGTCGTGGTCTAACACCTGCTGGGGCCTTGGATGGTTGTATTTCCATAGCCTCGTGATGGATTACATCGGGGTTGGTACTCTTGGTCAGATGGTTTAGGTGGCATCACACGATTGCATAGCTTGTTATTTATTTCATACATGGACATTGCCTATGTTAGCACTAAAAGATGGCGGATGCCTTGTGCTAGTGACCCGATCCGTCAAGGTGAGGCGTGTCCCTTGATGTGATGTAGTGCACATGATAAGCCGCTCCAAGCAAGTGGGTTAGCCGTATCGGGGGCTCTGGGTAAGTCGTACGAGGCACTCCTGGGTAAGTCATATTGGATGCATGCCGGGGGTCGTGATGGTTATGTTGCAACAACCACATGATGGTCTTTGCTAGAGGTATTTGGACCCATGGTTGGGTATTGGACCAATGGTTGGTTTTGGACCCATGGTTGGTTTTGGACCCATGGTTTGGTGTTGGGATCCATGGTTTGGTTTTGGACCCATGGTAGGGTATTGGACCATGGTTTGGTGTAGGAATCCATGGTTTTTTTTTGACCCACGGTAGGGTATTGGACCATCATTTGGTGTTGGGATCCATGGTTTGGATTTGGACACTTGGTTGTTCAGAGACCCATAGTTGGATAACTACATATCATGTGGTTTGTTTAATACTTGAATGTAAAACTACGTGTGATTTGATCTTGTAAAAGTATGTAAGCAATTGAATAATTAGTTTGATCACAACGGGGGGGTCCAAAGGGACTTAGGATTCATGGGAATCCTCTTGCATGTGTGACTTCCACGTGTATGAGCCACGTGTGCATTTACTGTAGAGTTTCAAACAAAAAAAAATCATAGTCACATGGCCCAAATGGCGGGATGTGACATAATACCTACATAAACAATCATTGTTAGTGAGTGTCACGCCCCGACCCGATTGTGGGCCCGAAATGTGACTAATTTGTTTATAATCATCTCCAATCACGTATCATCATAACTGGGCTAGATCTTCAAGTTAAACATTTAAGCTTGTTATAGAAAATGTCACACGTACTCTTCACACATGGACTCAAACATGTACCATATATACCTGTACACAAGCACATATCATACAAACAATATTTCCATTATACTATCATAATTACGTACGAAAACATGATAGTTTAATACATGATTATATTTAAGGTATCACTTGCGATACTAAAATCAGTAAAACATCATGTGCACGAAAATAGATAAAATAAACGTATTTAGAAAATATGAGTGACTACAACGGCTCTCTCTGTTAGGATTTAGTAGCGGAAAATAAACAAATAATGAGCGGAATAAAACAAGCACACCACAAAACACATTATTTTACGTGGTTCGGCCCACATGGCCTACATCCATGGAGCTACAAAAATCTTCACTATATGAGAGAGAAAGAATACATGTACAATATAGATAACTCCCCCGAGTTAGAGCCCAAACTCAAACTCCCGAGCCCTTTGTATACCCATCTCATCTTACCTTTCTCATACCCAGAAGAACTTGAAAGTCCCTTTCTTGATGCTACAACACAATTGACCCGAGAGGAGGAGGAGGGGGAGGGGGGATCGGTTCGGTTCGCCAACCTACATCCATTGTTAGGACTAGCTCAACTTTGAGCTATCCCCAAATTCACTAAGTGGAGACTTACACCCTCACAACTAGAGTAAGAATTTCACTTCACTCAATTGGCTGAGAATTCCACCCACCACATGTGCCAGAGACGACGCTCTATAGTTTTTTATAGTGGTTCCGGAGCCAATCCTCCTTAATCCACTTTCGGGACAAAGGTTTTAAAACAAAAATAAAACCAAGAAATACTTGCCTTGAAACTCCTCCTTGTAGCCGTCGTATAGCAATCACAATCTTAGGGTGATGAGGAAACTAGTTTTACCAAAGTTTTCCTAGTTTGTATCTTTTCTTTCTTCATCTCTTTCTCTCTTTCAAACTCAATCAATAGATTGGTTGTAGGCACGAAAAAGTTGATCGTTCCTTAGAGTGTGTTACTCTTCTCAGTTCAAGGAAGATAGCTAAATGATCACACAACACTCATATTTATAGAGGAGTCTTAACAATTTTTCAAACTGTCCAATACTGATCGACAGGTCGGTGGCACCGATGGGTCAGTGTTCATATTTATTACCGTTCAACCACCCGACTATTGCGCATTAAATGCCTCCAAACAATATAATTACTTCCCGGTCGACAGGTCGGTGTCACCGATGGGTCGACAGGTCGGTGTCACTGATGGGTCGACAGTCGTGTCACTGATGGGTCGACAGTCGTGGCACTGAGAGGTCGGTCCATACGAGAGGCTCGGTCTGGGGCAACACCATGTTGATAGAGCTTCAAGTCCAGGAACTAGTCTTACCCAGACCGACCTGTCGCCCTTTATCAAGGGGTCGATCCTGGTACTCTCGATCGGTCTTGAACTATCGCTATGTTTGTTTCCTCAAGAGCCCATTTGAGTTTAAAGTTCCAGAACTCATAAATCTTTATCGAAGAGTCGTTGACCATGAAGGGTCGTTTCGGCCTTTCATCGAGGGGTCGGTGCATACGAGACTCTCAATTAGAGGCTTTCCCAGAATGACAATTCTATGATCTAGAACCTATGTCAATCTGGTCGACCAATCTTTAACTACGATGGGTCGATCCTGTCTCCACCGAGGGGTCGGTGAGAACGACTGTCAAGCTGACAGTGAAACCAAAAACATATTTCCAAGTTGGGTTCCAATTCACTATCAAGTTTCCTCTCTAGGTTTTTTATGATTTTACCATTTGTTCAACTAAGCCTAGGGATGATCCTCTCTATGGTGTGGGTGTAACACCCTGGATTTTCATTACTTATAAATATATTGGATTAGTTCATTTGAATTGCAAATTAATTGAAATTAAGATTAAAATAGTTGAAATGGACTTTAGATGGGTAAGGAATTGAGTCAATTACCCATTTAAGACCCAATGGATCATGGGTAAACTTGATTTTAAATAATTGGGTAAGTCTAATTAAATGGGTCAATTATCCAATTGGGACCCAATGGGTCATAGTGAACTCAATTTTAAGGTAATTGGGTAAGGTCAAGTAATTGGGTCAGCTACCTAATTAAGACCCAATACATTAAATCCATCTCATAAAGTGAGGTGGCATGTGGGTGATGTGGCATTACCATGTGGCATGCATGGAAGCCAACTAGACAAGGTGGCCACATCATCGAGTGTTATGGCCAAAGTGGGACCCGAATACCATGTGGTGCATGGTTGGCTATGTCATGGTTGACTTGGTCAACCATGAGTGAGTTCAATTGAGTTAAGTTATTACTTGAGTTGAGTTGAGAAGTTGAGGAGTCTCCATCTCAATGGTCATGGACCAATGGACTCGATGGAAGTCAAAGGGTCTCCTTGGTTTTAACCAAGAGTCTCCTTGGTTAAGGCAAGGGACACATGGGTTAGATAAACCATAATGAGAGTAGATAAAGAGATGAGGTTGTTACTTAAAAGATACCAGCCAAGGGGCACTCCACACCCCTTGGCCGATCACTCCATCTCTTGTACACAAAGAGATTTCTCTCCTCTTCTCTCTCTTCCATTTCCATCTCTATACTTGGTGAATCTTTGAAGAGTAAAGGGAGAAAAAGGATTAAGGAAGACAAGGACAGACCAAAAGAAAAGAAGGAGACGGGAAAGAAGGTATGTGTAGAGGTTTAACAACATTGATATAAGTTAAAAGAAATAGGTTTGGCCATGGTGTGGCCGAACCTATGGGTTCCTTATTTGGTTGGAATGGATGACCAAGTTTTGTTAAGGCCATGGAATTAAAAATCCATTCAAGGAATGATTATGGGATTGAAACAAACAATCAAAGGATTGAATTAAAAAACCATGTTATAATAGTACAAGGGTTGGATAGATGATGGAAAAGACCCTAGCCAAAGACCCTAGCCTTAGCTAGAGGGTAGAGTAAACTCACTAAGAGTTATATGAATGATAATACCTATGTTTAAAAGTGATAAGGAATGGATTTCATGAATAAGGGCTGAGCCATATATGCAAACAAAGAAGACTGACAAAAGTCAGTCGACTGAATCTCTGGATTCAGTCGACTGAACTGGTGCTGGCCGAACAAGTAAAGTAATCTGGTGTGTTTCAGCCGATTGAATCTATGATTCAGCCGACTGAAGGTATGCTTATCGAGCACGTAAAGAGTTGTTGATAATTCAACCTTTGATTCAGTCGACTGAATGTATACTGGCCGAACACACAGATGATCTGATCCAAAGTCAGCCGACTGAATCTGTGATTTAGTTGACTGAAAATGGATTGACTGAGAACACAGAAAGTTTGACCCAAAGTCAGCCGACTGAATCTATGATTTAGCAGATTGAAAGGTTGCGGGTCAAATATATATAGTACTGAGTTGGGTTTCAGCGGACTGAATATTGTATTCAGTCGACTGAATTGAAAAGTTTAATTTTGGTTAAGTTTCCAGATATCTCTGTTTATCTGGTAGGATGTAAGGAGTAATTAAATTAAATGGAAAATCAAATTGATTTATATATTGATTAAATTTAATAAGCTAAAGAGATTCACAAAAGGGTTTTGCAATTCATTTCGTCGTGACCATTATTGTTGTCATCACAAAACAGCAAGGACAGTAAATCGGATGTTGGTAGGATTCCTACCTTATTGAGATATATATGGATCTTATATATATGTTACTGGCTTTTATTTCCAAACATGATGATTTACTTTGGTTAAATAAATGGCATATGTTTATGAACTGATTGTCAATGGTATTATGTAATTTGATATGAAATGGCATTCTTGCATTCATTATCTCATGCATGGCATGGGAGGGAATCTATGAGACCAGCAAGCCAAGTTATAAGCTGTCCGAACATGACTTGGGCTTGAGACTAGCTTGTATGAAGCTATGTGAACTATTGATATGTTGGCCTTGCCCGGGATTGCTAGGAATGGGTACGACGTAGTCTGGGCCAAAGAGTTCCTGGGTATATAGTCCCGAAACCCTGCGCAGAGGGATGAGTCCACACTCCATCGGTAATTTTGATTAACATATGTGGGGAGGTATAACAGTGACCTAGTGGTGTCATCACAAAACACTGCGGACGTAATTGGCCAAGGGAACACCTTGATATGGTAATTTATCAAGGAAACTATCTATATATGATGTGGTTGGATTTGGAATTGGGTGAGTAATTATTTGGCATTGACACCCATGGCATGATGCATAAGTAAACATGATTATGTTTTGGATATCATGCATTGTATTTATTGCTTATGAGATGTGTTACAAATATGATAAGATATTTTTATCTTGATTTTTATATTGATCCTATGTGTACCATAATCTTACTTGGAGGGTATGTTGACTGATGCCCTACTTCTATCCTATAAATGATGGAACAGGGAATGACAAAGACATGGGACATGAAGGGTGTCACGCCCTGACCCGAAAAGTGGGCCCGGAATGTCACTGATTTTTTTTTTTTTTTTTGAAACTAACCTCAAGAAAATTCTAATTGGGCCGAATCAACTATTAGGCCCAAAGGTCATACATGATCTCAATATGTGGACTCAAACACATACCATAAGTTTACCCAAAAGAAACACAAACACAAACACATAATTCCATGAACGAATTATTATTATAACACAATCAGAGTAGCTACAGAACACATAACAGTTTAATACATGATATCAACGCAAACTAAGTACCACGCATGGTACTTTACATAAACAAATGGTTCAAGGAACCAAAAGACAAAGATAACGGACTTTCCCTCAGTGAGAATCCCAAGGCAACGCAGCAACTTATCCGTCCTAAGCTTCATACGGAGGGTTCTTCTCCTCAGTTACATCTCCTGAAATGTGAGTGGTTTGAGCTACCTAGCCTAGTGAAGGAAATATAATAATGCAGTATAATGAAACATCAGGTTAGTTAAATAATCAACATCTGCAATATGATATCTCATGCTTGTCAAAACAATCTCAACATCAATCCGTTACTGTTGTCATCCACCGTAGCACGTACATACTACGCTGAGACCATTGTATTAAGTCCCGACACGGTCAAAATACATCCTTGCAAGTACATCTCCGGCCCTCACATGGCTGATACTAACACTCTTCAAGTCAGCAACTGTCGACAGCCCTGGTCCAGTAGATGTAAACCATCTCACACACATGGCTGATATTGGTTCAATAGTCAAGGGCACGTGGAAGCAGTATTACATATCTCATATGATCAACATCATAAACATTCACAATTATCATAAGCACTTCTTACAACAGTGCATCATGTCCGAGCACATGGGTGGGTTCATCAAGCTTGAAACCACTCATTACTCAAGATTCATCTCATTTAACCTGATTACACCTACTGCGAGTTAAGTCCCCTCACCGAAATTGTGTGGTATCGTAGTCTTTCTTCAACATGCAAACAAGTGTACAATCAATAATAGGTCAGCATACACAGCATTCAAATAAATACATACAAGTAATATTTCAAAGCCATACTGTTTTTCCAAAAATCTCCAAGGTAAATGGAACTGAGTCTCCTACTTGGTTTCTAACCATTTTAAATTACAATAATCCACAATATATAATAATAAGGTGCTCAGACCAAATCTCATATTGTCTCCTAGGCATGACCAGATTGACGTATTGAGTTAGGTCTAAATACTCAGGTCACTTCTCGTATTGTCTTCTGGATAGGACCAGATTGACATGTTGAGTAAGGCCTCGAGGTCACTTAGTGCCTGACAGATATAGCGTTGGCTTGGAAGTGAAGTCACTCAGTACCTGGCAAATAGAGTTTGCCTAGAAGTGAATACAATAGTAATACACTATAGTAATAAGAGAAGAAGGGTTAGTACAAAATTTAAATTATCAAATGGGCACAAATATCACATTTAAAACTTAGGATCTAAACATGCATCATCAATCAATCAAGATTTTACACAAAAAAGCTGGGTTCCTTGGAAAATGCCTCGGAACCAGGTACTGTGGCTTCGGATCATCCGAACTACGGCCTAAAACTAGTCCATAGACTTCGGAACTTGTGGTCTGTCTTCCTACCGTCCGAAGGTCAGGTCTCGGATTGTCCGAAGGTCCTTCCGAACCGAAAAATAGAAAACAGATCTTCGGTGGATCTCGGTGTGTCTCGGATCATCCTAAGATAAGCTCTTATCGTCCGAGAGGGTTCGGTCCTTCCGATCAGGTCCGGAGCAAAGGCGGGCAGCAGTTAGCCTCTGGCCACTTAGGAACTTCAAGCCGAAGCTCGGAACTTCCGAAGGGTCACTTTCGGACCGTCCGAAGGGGGTCACCCTCGGATCTTCCGAAGCACAACCTCAATCGTCCAAGAGTCGTCTTCCTCCTCCGTCTGCAACAACAGACAGTAATGGGCAGCAACACGATGAAATACGAATCCAGAAACAGTGGATTTTCTGGATTCCGTTTTCACATCCAACCGGTCAGATGGACTCCTCAGTGAGTCCTCTTTCCATAGGGAGTAGTTTGAACCTTTAACACTGATTAAGCCATTGTATTTTAACACCAAAACCAAATTGATACAAGAAAAACTATATTTTTCCTTAAACTTGAAATCGGTTTTACACACTCAAAACTCACTCAAATTTGTTTTTACTTGATTCTAAGCCAGTTAAAATTTGAAAAGGAACATAGTGGCTACCTTCACTTCAGTTCCTGGGTTGAAAATCCAAACTTTGAAAAATCTTCCTCTTTAAGCTACGGTCAAGAAACTTTTGGAAAACAGAGGCAGAGGGAGGGAGTGATCGGTTTGGTTCTCAGGGCTGAGAGATGGACACTGGTTGAGGGAGGTGGAATCAGTTGGGGGAGGAGGTGATCTTATAGAAGACATTGGGCAATGGGTGGAAGCCACCCGGGTGCTGCATGCAGCGGTGCCGACATCCCCTGCAAATAAGTCCCTCTCTGAAATTTCAGGTTTTTACAAAAAGGTCCAATTTTGATAAAAATCGATTTTAACTAAAAACATGATTTAAAAAGCTCGATTATTTCAATCCAACTTAACAGAAATGTTGGGTTTTAAAAATTCTAATCACCATAAAAAATTGGAGATTTAAAATTCACTAAAAACCATAGAGTTAAATAAAATCCATAATTTAACACTATTTACTTAATTTAACTTATGTTAAATAAAATAAATTAAAATCCTCATTTTTGGGTTTGAAAGAATAAACTAAACCGTACTAAAATGGTTTGACATAATAAGCTTGTTTCAAAATTTTCTCATTTCCAAAACCTTTTAAAAATATTTATTCCTCCCTTTCGGGGTCTTGACGGGTGGTTTTAAATATCATTTTTTTTGAAAATAAAATAATTCTGAAATCAGAAATATGAATCCTTAATTAAGAAAAATAATATCATCCGATAATAATCACATAATGACACAAATAATAAAATAATAACAATAAATGGTAAATTACCATTTTGTCCCTTCAGCTGGACGAGCTGCATCACTGAGTTTTCAAACTCAGATTAGGCCACACCTGCGCTTTTCACAAACCCTTAACCGTAATCTTCGAGATTTACCAGTCTAAGAAGGATTTATTAAACTAATTACGTTTAATTCGGGTCAGGGTATTACAAAGGGAGTCAAGCATAGGAGCTTGGACAGATTTATGATTATATTACTTATGTTGATTTTGCAAGATGTATTGGGAGGACTTATATTTTGGATTGTAATAGCTCAGTAACATTTTGCTATGGTTTGATGATATTTACATTTCAATTAATTATATGGTGATTGGCTTCCTTGCTTAATGATGACATGTATATGAATGGTATTTGATTCATATGGTAATTCCGCAAGTATTCTTGGAGCATGTGAAATGTTTTAGTGGACTTACTCCACGCACACATAAAGGTGGCCAGTTAAGGGTTGGATTTTGAAAACTTGGACTTAACTAGCGTCATGATGTTCCCGCTCTCTCTTACTCTTTTATAAAAAAAAAAAATATACTCTGATTTGTGGCGAGTGGAAAAAGGGTGGGGCATTACAATGGGTTCCACCTAAAGGCATATATGGCCAAAATACATGTGTTTATGATTGCCATAATGATGAGATTCAATCCGGTGGAGCATGATCTTCACTCTTGATCACCTTGGGTTTTCAAGCTTCTAGCAAATGCTTCTTCACGAGTCATGGAATTGACAAACTTAAAGACTCGGCCAAGCCGGGGCACTAATAGAACCCATTTTCTGTCTCGCTCTCCTGCGTACATCTTTGAAGGCTTCCTCTGTCGACACCATGCAGACACATATACACACCTCTAACATGAGTGTGCCTCCATGCATACCTCCATGTATTTGGCCATTAGAGGCCCACGATCAAAAGTCGTCCTCTTTGCTGCCCTCTCTCAGTGTCTTCTTTAAATTCCATGCACTCTCCTCAACCCTTACAATGGAGGGTTGGTGTATTCTCACACACCCAAGGTGTGATCTCACACACAAAAAACCCACGTTGGTTGCCATGTATATATAGACTAATATTGCACCATAATAGAATATCCACGATGACTACTGACCCATTGTTGGCCTTGTTGGCCCACACGCCTAGCAGCTCACTATTCTTGCACATCCTTATAGAATAACACATTTTATTCTTTTAGCAATTGTTGTGTACACACTCAAAGCAGCACCAGCATATGCCAACTGTGTTTCCGATTTTGTCTCTCTCCACTCGTTGGAGACTTATCAAGAGAGATATTTTCTCTCTTGCTATGTTTGAAATATTTCTCTAGCTGGCATTGGGACCTAC
This sequence comes from Chimonanthus salicifolius, assembly GCA_013350335.1. NCBI lineage: Eukaryota > Viridiplantae > Streptophyta > Magnoliopsida > Laurales > Calycanthaceae > Chimonanthus > Chimonanthus salicifolius. The sequence goes on from CM023532.1 coordinate 57,120,991, forward strand.
TGAAAATTCGAGCCACAATTCCAACACTCTCATCCTAAGTTCGTAATGGAGGTTCCTCCTTCTTGAGTGTTAATCCTGTAATGTAAGGGGCGTGAGTTTCCTGACCCAATGAAGGGAGCTTAAATAACATCTTATCATAATATCACAGGTTAAATAATGCAGTCAAACTTTGCAAATATCATAATAGCAGTAATGGTATACTCTACCATTAGTATCATAAATTCTCTTACTCAAAATCATAAATGATCTACTATACCATGTTATGAAATTGCCACAACGGCCACATCATTATCACACATACGAATACACTGGCTTTCGCAGATGCATTAAGTCCTGACAAGATAAAAATAGAGCATCTTGCAAGAGCTTAACTGATCCAACTGTCCGACCTCGACGGCCAAAAACAGAGCTTAACTAACCCAATGGTCCAACCTCGACGGCCAAAAACAACCTCATTAGCTAAATGAATGATGGCAGTACCAAAAACCAAATCTTTACCAGGAAATAATCCAAAAGCTCTTACCATATCATATTACTTAGGTTCTCAGATAGGAGAATATCATCTCAACTTCTCAAAGCGTAAACATTATGCATAATAAACATCATTATGTATCAAAATATATATATCTCAATAAATCATCAATATTTAGGCATGTAAGTGGGTTCATTCTCTGTTATAGACTACTTGTAATGACCCGACCTGATTTTTAGGATTTTAGGGCCTCAATAGCTGTGGAGAGAGTGTGGGCCCTGTGGTGGGCCCCGATTTATCTGGTTTTGAGTTCAGAGACTCGAATGACATTTTTGGATTATTAATTATTTTGTCATTCAAAATGTTTGAAAATCACACAATTTTCCTCCATCGATGTTTGACACTCGATTTTTAATGGGTTTTAATTTATCTTGAAAATTTAATACGTCGATTTTTATACGTTTTAAGTTTTTTTTTTTGAAAAAAATAATAATACCAACCCCCCCCCCCCCCCCCCCCCCCCCACCCCACCCCTAATCCCGTTTAAACCCCCTCTCATTGTGGCACTGTAGCTATTACAGCTACAGTGCCATCCGCACTCCCCCCTCTCGTTTTCTCTCTGTTCTCTCTTTTGGCCCCTCTATCCCCTCTCTTCTCTCTTACCCCAAAACCCTAAATCCCATAAACCCTAGCCGCCTGTACACCCCCTTTCTCTTCTTCGTTTCCACTCCCCTTCGATCTCTCTCTTCCTTCTCTCATCCCTTTCTTCTCTCTGATTTCTCGTTTCCCTCAATTTTCGATCTATTTTTCTCCTATTTCTTCTCATTATCTATGATATTTCTCACTCTTTCTTTGCTATCTTTTTCTTTCTTTTTGTTGTTGTTATCCCCTTCCTCCCCTTGAGCAACCGCCTTCAATCCCTTCCCCAAACGATCGAAGCCAACCCTTTCCACCGCCCGAGGCTGTCGATCTCTGCCTTTCTTCACTAACCCTGCCAATCCTAGGTAGTCTTATTTGTACTTCTCCTCTCTCCTTCATAATCTTCTTTTCCCTCTCTTCTCTTCTCTCTGGTTTTCTCAGTTTTCCTAGGTTTTCCTTAAATTTCCATGATTTTCCAGATTTTTACTTAGTTTTCCTGGTTTTTCCCTATTTTTTGGTTTTCTGCTTTCCCCCTTTTAACTCAGCTGCACGACCGAGTCGGCTAGGTCAAGTTTCCAAGTCGACTCAGTCGGACTCCTGGTTGACTCACTTCCTAGTTTTGGTCTAGCAGCTTGGCCCAGTTCGATCAAGCCCATTTTCAGGCCCTGTTTTCAGTTTTGGCCTAGTTTTCAGGCCCGACCCAGTTTTGGACTCAATTTTCAGTTTTGAGCCCAGTTTTGCCCTATTTAGCCTCGGCCCATTTTTGAGCCCATTTGTAGTCTAGACTTAGTTCGACCCATTTTGACCGGTTAATTATTCCCGTGTTCTTGTTTCATCAGTTTGAACTTCTTCCAACCCTTCGGACCCGCTTTCTCTCTTTGGATTTCAAAGGCACCCGCACAGGTGAGGTGACTCATCACCGATTTTAGCATGCACTTATGCATATTACTTGTCTATCAAATGTTCGGGTACGAAATGTGGCAATTGGGATTCCCTGGTGTTATGAGACACTCGGCAAGGGAGCTGTTGATACCATTATGTGTTAGGGACCCCATCTGGATGTATTCGTACCCTTAGCTCACAGGAGCATGTATGAGTTGTTTATTTAATCTCATGATGGATTGATGGTTTGATAACATGATTGGTTGAAATGTGTGATAACCTGCAATGTTTGCAATTGATAGTAAATCAACATGTTATAGAATCGCATGCATTAGATACTAGATGGTATTGCCTACTATGCTTGTTTGGAACATGTTTTGGTTGATAACGTGTTTGGATGTTAACATGTTAGTATGTGATAGTCAGTGATGTATGCACCAGATAAATGAATGAGATATTATTTTGTATAACCACGTTTTGTTGTTTGATGATGATTGGCTGAAAACATGTTCGAGTGTCAATATGTTAGTTTACTAAAGATAACTATGCACATACTTGATTATGATTCATTATTACTGTTTTGGTAACATGTTTATAAATAACCGTGCATGCATGTAGCTAGTAATTGTGGGATGCCAGTGGGGCATAAGTACTAGGCTGCACCAGGATTTAGAGACTCCCCCTAGCTGATTGGGTAGTTGGGGTTTGAATATCGTGTGAAACCGCACAGTGGAAGCGTGGTTGAGCTATGGACTTCCTTGTGATCTTCGGACAAGCCTATAGGAAGCATAGTCCGGATTGGAGGGCTAGGTGTTCGAGATCCCAAGAGGGACAGGTGGTAAGGTGGTCCTGGATACTTTGAGGAAGCTCTTGGGTAGAGCGCTGGTTCGTACAAGGCAAACTTAGACGTCATTACAGAACGATACTGGAGTGCATGAAAGATGAGGCGCCATCGATGGTCTGATGAGTTGAGTGGTCCGCCCACATGATGATTCGGGGTACTGGGTGTTCCACCCATGTTCAGGTTAGGGATGAGGCACAACCCGTGGTACCAGTTTGTTTGATGCATGGGTTTGATGAGGAGCCGGGGGTGGCTGGGTTAGTCACGGTTGTGATGTACCTATCAGGCTATGACAAATGTAGGGTGGGTACAGTCTGAGGTGTGGTATTCAAGGCTATGACACCTGCAGGATGGGTACAGTATGAGGTGTGGTATTCCAGGCTATGACACCTGCAGAGTGGATACAATTTGAGGTGTGATATTCCAGCCTATGACACCTGCAGGGTGGGTACAGTCTGAGGTATGGTATTCTAAGCTATGACACATGCAGGTGGGTACAGTCTGAGGTGTGGTATTGCAGGCTATGACACATGCAGGCTGGGTACAGTTTAAGGTATGGTATTCCAGGCTAGGACACCTATATGGTGGGGACAACCTGTGGTGTGATATGTTATAATGTTTCGGATTAGGACACCTTCAAGGTGGGGATAGTTTGTGGTATGTGTAGATTTCCGTGGAGGTGACCCTAGAGGTAGGATGGTCATAGAGTACGTTGAGTACGTACTGCGTCGCCCTAAGAGCCAGGTGGGTTGAGTGTCTGTTTGCCCACATTTTGGGTGAGGGTGTGGTAGTGTGATTACCCGCGGTTATGACTTTGGGGTTCATGTGTGAGGCTTGTGATGTGGGTGTTGATTCATTGGGAATTGATGGGTGCCTAACGAGTGAGTTCGACCGGCTCACTCGGTAGAAGGCTTTGGAATTCAGTGAGGGGTGGATGTGCCAATTGTGTTGAGACCAGTGGATGGGGCCCAAGGCTACACATATGACTACCGGGAGTCTAGTACTTGGTTGAGAAGACCACAGATGTGTTTGGTTGGCAGCCCGTTGATGACTGGTGTGGTTATAACTCTCATGTGATAGTCTATTTGGGACTCTAGTGAGTCCGACTCACGAGTTTATTGTGGTATGTGTGTGGGTCACCTTGGGAGAGTCATAGCATTGGTTTGAGGACCATGGACTTGATCTGGTTGGGGATCAGTCTGTGTACTCGTGCGTGTGTGGACCGTAGCGGATGGGCATATGTGAGAGTTGCCCTAGTGTTACATTGGGTTGGTTAGAGGATGTACTGGAGGCCTGGTAGATGTGGGCCCGTGTGCTAGGGGTAGGGCACATGTTTGCATTGTCGTGCATGTAAAAGTCTTATAAATTGACGTGTCCATATGATTATATGCAGTGTATGCTTGATGACATATGATGCATGTGTTACCCTCACTGGGCATGTAGAGCTCACCCCTTACCTCACATGTACTTCTTAGAGGATGGGTCGGCGGGATCCTCAATCGGACATTGGATGTGGAGCTGCAGCTTTATTTTCTGTTATAGTTCCATTTTGTAGTTGAGAGCGTGTTAATATTAATTGAGATATATGTTCACGCATGAGTTGGATGAATGTAATGATGGGATGATGTCATTACTTTTAATTATGATTAATACTTCTTGGTACTATTGGCTATTGGTTTTATTGGCGGGTTGCATGCTGTTAACGTGGGTTGCGGAAGCGGTGTCTCCCATTTAAAAAAAAAAAATAGACCCGATATCCGTTCTTTTTAGATTTTTTGAGATGTTTCAGAGATAACACACCTGTAGCGAGACGTGATGTTACATTACTAGAACTTGACTCCCTGACACCGTGTTATGCCTCCCCTCTAATAGTTAGAACAAATTTCATCCCTTATGTGGAAGCAGTGTCAAGTCTCGTTTTCTAGCCCACTTAGTATTTTCCATCTTATATAATATCCGTGAAACCACTCATTGCCTAGAGTCTAGGTTTTCAAAACCTGTTTCACGATTATGATATCAATAAGTCTCCTCACTGTTAACTGTTGGGTATTTCGCAGGAATCTGCTACACACAATAAAATACAAGCAAATAAACATTCACAGATACTACAATACACATCCATAGTACAATCTAACTTTTCAATCTAGTTTTTTTTCCAAAAATCTTAAACGAAATGTCTCTGAGTCCACACTATGGGTTACTACTTCATTTTAATTTCAAGTCAGAAGAGTTAGCCATTCAAAATACTCAATAAAAATAAAATGATTGTACTCAGTGCCCATTCTCATATATTTCCGGCTCTAGGAAAGTATTGAGACTTTGCCCAGAGGGTATAGTATAGAATGTAAAGTGCTCAGGTCACTACACATATTGTTTTCTGGATAGGACTATGGAGACGTATTGAGTTAGGCCGAGAGAAGTACAGAAATGTAAAATGTTCAGGCCACTACACGTATTGTATTTTGGATAGGACCATGGAGACATATTGAGTTAGGCCTAGAGAGTACAGTAAAATAAATCACTCAGTGCCTGATCCCTTTTTACCAACGAGAAGCGTTTCCGCAGCTCTACTGATGGCTACCGAGCGGTATTTCCACTGCGCTATCTGTAGAGAGTATCGGCCTAAAAGTGAACACATAATGCGATATTGTAAACACACAAGAGTTAGAGTCATTCACATTTTACACTTAGAATTAGGCTTCTGAAATTTAATCATCATAATTAAAACATAAATCTTAAAGTATTAATCCTAAATTAATTTCAAAAATCAACTCTGGTTACTTACGAAACTTGTCATTGTGACTGTGGAACTTCCGAGCCACAGTCCTAAATACTGGCAGTTTCAACTTGGAACCTAGGTTATACCCTTCAGAACCTCTGAATTTCAAGTCTCGAAACTTCCAAGCCCAGTCCCAAACAGAAAGCAGCAGAGACCGAAAAAATAGTTGGCCTCTATGCCCTTCGAAACTCCAAACAGAAGTTTGGAAATTCCAAAGGCTGGTTCTCAGAACTTTCGAGGTAGTTTAGAGAGTTGTCTTCTTCAGCAAGTCAGTTGTAGGCTGCAGTGACGAGACAATCCAAATGAAATACGAATAAAAACAGTGGGGTTTCTACATTCGTTTTTCACATCTATCTGGTCAGATGTATTCTATGTTAAGTCTATTTCATTTTCGAAATCAATTAAACAACAAACAATTAAGAAAAACAGTTGATTTTAAAGGTGTAATCACCAAAACACATGAAAAACCATAGTTCCCATTAAATTTGAAAACTCATTTTAATGCTCAAATCAAAACCATTTTCTTTTATGTTTGATCCTAAAGTTGTTAAAATTTCAAAATAAAAACAATGCATATCTTCGCTTTGGAAATTGGTTAGAATTTTAAGTCTTGGAAAATTTGTTGAACACTAAGAACGGTGAAAGAAGAAGTAGTTGTTGGAAGATGAAGCAAGAAGAAGAAACTGCTAAAGGAAGAGATGGAAGTGTGATTTTAAACTCAAATGTGGTAAGAATTCACTAAAATCTATTGTTTAAATAGAGTTGAGGGAGGTAGCATGCTAGGCATGTGAGCTGTAGTATCCCGCCCCCCCCAAAAAAAGTCCCACATTGCTAGTTGCATTGGAAATTCCCTGGTATATAAGTGGTAGCCTTCCTCCTTCTATCATGAGGCCTTTTGGCTAGCCAATTGAAAGCAGAGCGGGCCATGTGTGAGGCCTAGAGTGGACAATATCATGCTAGTGGGATGGGTCATTACACAAGCAGCAGAGACAAACCCACGTCGCCTACAAGCTACGATCTTACCTTGCATGAGTCGTATGTGAGTCACCTCTAACACAACTACTTGTATGCAGCTTAATGTGTTTATTTTAATTAATTTATTTATTTTAAAATTATCTCTATTAATTAGTTATAGATGGGATTTAATTAGATTAATCCAACTGGTCCAAAACGTCAGGTTTTAAAAATCATGAACACTGTAAAAAGCTGAAGAAGAATATATTTCGAAAACCCGTTGATCTTGATAGAAACAACATATTTCTTGTTTTTATCAAATTTCAAAGCATTTGTTTGTAGAAATCCAATTTCACAACAATGTCCGAAAAATTCATCTTATCAAAGAGTTCCAAAACCCGAACCCTATTCAAATTTTATAAACATTCCAAAATTAACATTTTACAAACAGGGACCGCGTCGGGTCGAATTTAGTTACACTTTCGATGATCAGAAAATCAACCAGACAAATTCTTTAGATTCCAAACTAAAAATCATTTCAGGTGTATGAATTTGGAAGTCAAAACACATCAAATATATGGCTTTCCATTAGATATAATAAACAAATATTATCTAAAGAAAATTACCATTTTGCCCTTCCAACATAAATAAGTTGGATCCATTAGCTTACTGAGCTCAAATTGGGCTGAACTTGGACTTTACAGAAAGTCGACTCCGTAATCTTCATTATTAATGGATCACAAAACACTGTTAGCTGTTCAAAGCCCAAAATTAAGTCTAATTTAGGGTTGGGGTATTACAAAAGGATTCTGCCTTGATTACGGATTGACGAACAAAGTCTGAATCAAATAAGGTTCCCAAGATTCAATTATGCTTATGGAAATTAGATTAAGAGTCTTCTCTTAATTCAATTTGATTGGAATAATCGTGGATGCAAAATTAAAAAAAGACGAATGCAAAATTTATAACCATGCTTAATCTAAAACCCATAAATCATAATTGAATTAATTAACACTGGTACGTACTTGCATAGAAGAATAATGGACAAAGTCCAACCTTGGATTGAAAAGCCTTCGAAACACCAAGTCCACAGAGTTTTGTGTTGTCATAAATTGTACTCGCAAGCACACGAACCATTTATAATATAGCATTATTAATGCAAGATCGATCCCAAGGGAATTATGAAAAATATATCCAAAATATTCAAAATATATGCCAATGATATTAAAAGTTATACAATCTTGGAATTAAATCTAAGAAATTTCTAATCTTATAAATAAATCACAATTTTAGAATTAATCTAAGAATAAAAAATAAAATCTTAAAATAGAACCTTTATCTAAAATTGGAAAATAAGCAATTAAAATAGTAAATTCATGATTCATAAAATTATGGTGGAATTAATCTAGGAAATCAATAACAACCTTATTTTAACTTAGAATGAACAAAATGAAAATACACACATCCAATTCCAACCTAGCTCTCAGTTTAATAAAAATTGAATTTATAAACAAAAATAAAAACAAAACCATAAACAAAAAATATACATATGCATAGTGGATAAAGACAAGTAATCAAGTTGTCATCATATCCAATTTTTTAAAGAAACTAAAATGCCTAGTTAATGAAGCTTACTTAAACTTCCAAACACGCATTCAAGTTCTTCAATTATTATCAATCCAATTATAACGAATATGAATTCCATTAGATTAGATTTTTCAATTCAAGCCTTAGGACTAGGTAGAAATTTACACATATAATCTCGAATCTAAAATGTCATTCACTTTAAAAAGAGCCTTAGACTGGGGTTAAGTTCCACCAATCCTAATTATTTCAACACTCTCCTTGAAATTCTTAAAATAACTTCCAACATAAATTCATAAGAAGAATGATAACAAAATCAAACCATCAAAATGCAATATTTAAAAATTGGAAAAGCATACCTCTAAAAGCACACTTTGAATTTTATTATTGATGGAAAAAAAATCAAGAACTACAATACAAGGATGTAAATTGAAAATACAAGAATTGGAATGCAAAAAGTAAAATCACCAACTTGAAAATCCCTTTGTGAAAATCGGATTTTGCACAACCTCCTCTTGTTTTCATTGCACAATTTATTCCCTGGCTCTGGTTGAATTTTCTTGTGGCCTAACATCTCCATTTATAGTGCTCAAAAGAGACTGGATTAAGTAAGGCTTGGAGAGAATTTCTCCATAATTCTATCTCCAAAAATTCTTCCAAAATTTACTCTCCTTTAATTATCCAAGTTTGAAATTCACGGTCTATTCCAAGCCATGCACGAATTTTGCAAATTATACTCCATGATTTTAGGAATTTTGGATTAGTTTGGAAAGTATGGTGCAATTCCCGTTTTTCTATACATGCACTAACTTGAAGCGCAATTTTGACCTAGTAAACGTCCGAATCACAATTATTTCGTGAATACAATGTGGTGACCCTTGAAGTCTTCTTTCCAACGCAACAAAAATCAAAGCAATCAGACATCGAAGTGAAAGGTTATGGCCAAAATACTTAGTGTGAAAATATTTCTTCTAAGATTCCTTCCAAAATTTTCTCTCTTGCCAATCCAAATCCCATTTTTTTTCTTTTTCTTTTTGCTTCCACAATGCTTCACATGAAATTTATTGTGCCATCTTGGTATTTTGGATTTGGATCCCATACTTGGACTTCTATCTGGCCTGGAATACTAGTGGACTTTGGCTCATTGGCTTCCAATTGTAGACTTGGACTTCAGGCCCTTAGGGCCAGTGTTTGTGAGATTTATCACATTTGTGATAAAATATAACAAATTATTATCATAATCGAATTTCTCATAACTTGACTTGAATTTTGATAATTTTATAATAATTTCCAAATTGATTGGTAAATTACACACTTTCCAAAAACAACAATTGTGGCCCATTTTTCTGCATTTTCTTCCAACTTTATTCTCTTTTCTAGTTTTTTCCTAAATAATCTTCAAAACTCAAAAAAAACATTCAACATATCTAATATGCACATATTAAAGGCTAGCTAATACATTATTCAAGGGTAAAATAGTCATTCTATAGTATTAATCAAATACCCCAAACTTAGATTTTGCTAGTCTTCGAGCAAAACAAAAACTAAAAAAATTAAAAACCTAAACTAATCCTAATCTACACCACTTTCGCTGGAACTCTCGATTGTATTTAGCATATGCAATAACCCTTTAAATCCCTAGCTCACCACTGGTAGAAGAGTTATAGTCTCGTGAGGGCTTCCTGTGATGATAGCCACAAACATCATATTTCAGCAAAAATATCCAAATAAAAATTTAAACATCATACAACTCCAAATTTATTTCATAAAATTTATACTCAGAGTGTAGTGTGTGATAGCCAATGTTAACATAGCTTCCTTTTTTAAAATATACATAAGTTTTGTAACCACTGATGAACACCGTAAAATTACAATTTTACCCTTTGATATTAGATTAATTAGTCCTTATTTTATAAATATTAGATATATTTAGGGTTGTTTTTAGTTTTATAGTTTATTTTGAAAAATACAAAAAAAAAGAAAATAAAAATGAAAAAATGGCTAAGAAAAAAATACGGTCGACGTCACCTTCAGAATGGTCAGGTCAAGTTGGTTAAACCAGTTGGGTCTCAGAACCTATAACCTTCTACACTCATTAATTAATTTGTCCAATTTCGATAGATAGACGGCAGCGGCAGTCAGCTGAGATGACCAGCAGAGACAGCCGGCTGAACCAAACAGAAAATGCAAGACAGCGTCTTCAGCTGAGAAGGAGGCAGAGCAGAGAGATACAAAACAGCAGCCATGAAAACCATGAACAGCATAGCAGCTGCCGTGCAGCAGTAAGGTTCCGTCCGAGCTGAGAAGGGCTGCAAGGAAGAGCAGCTCAGATCGGCAGAGATAGAGAAGGGCAGCCAACGGGAGTTATTCGGTCCAGAGAAGAGAGCAGCAAGCAGGGAGCTGAAGTTGAGCCCATAACAGAGCACTGAAGACCGATGGCAGGGAAGAACAACAGCCAGAGATGATCGAAGCAGGAAGGAGAAGAGATGGCAGCGGCACACCAAAGCAGCAACGAAGTGCAGGCAGCGACTGGGTGCAGCACGGCTTGGCCTTCTGGTTGAGGTTCCAACGGTCAATCAACAGGGAATCAGAAGAGACAGAGAAATAGCAGAACAACTCAGTTTTGAGATGAGTTGTGCAGATTTGCCGAGAAGATAGAAATAAGAAAGATGAGGATAAGAAGCAGCCAATCCTTAGCTGGGGTTCAAAATTGAAGCACTGAAGTGCAGTTTGGAATGAGAAGAAGATAAGGATAAAAAGGAGATGGGTTGTGCAGATCGTCCAACAGAGATAAGATTTGGATGAGGAGCTGCCAAGTGGCTGATTTTTGAAATTCAGAAGAGAGCTAGATAGGGATAAGGAGAAAAGCAAAGAAAGATAAAAAAAAAGAAGAAATGGCCGATGAAGAGATAGAGGCGTGGAAGAGAGGAGTCTGAGAAGAGCTGCGATTCAAAAAGAAGAACAGATAAGGAAAAAAAGAGAAGAAGATAGAAGAAAATAGAGATAAGGATAAGAAAGGACAGTCTCTTCTTTTCAAACGGATAGAAAAAGATGAGATAATAAAGAGCTTAAACTAAGAGCTAAGAAAGAAAAATACGGCTGAAAGAGAGAAGGAGTCGTCTGATGGAAGAAGCCGATTACAACAGAAAAGAGAAAAGATAGAGCTTACCCGGCTGAATTTGAATTTAAAATGGGTCTTATCCCGGCTGAGTAAGAAGGACTCTTATCTCATCCCCTCTCTCCTATAAATTCAAGGCTTTGGATCCATTGAAGGTTGAACAGGGCAAAACATCGAAGGGACTGAAATTGGACGACGAAAGACAGGAGAAAAATAAATAATCTCTTGTAAGTTATTTTATTTTATTTTTATTTAAAGTCCGAAAGATTTGTAATTCATTTCCAATTTATTAATAAAAACTCACGGCAGTTGTTTAGATTTGTGGTGATCCGAGTTATTAAAATATTTAATAATGATGATTTGTATTCTATTTTTGATTCTTTTTATGAACTTTATGTAATAAAAAAATATTTTTAGAATTTTTTTTCAAGGAAAGTAGAACCCCTATTAGGATCAGTGGGACTTGCCGTCTTTCCAATCTAAGGTTCTTATCAAGAACAGTTGTTTTAGATTTGGGGAAACACAAGTATAAAACCCGCTCAAGCCTAAGGCTTGAATTGGAAAAAAAATCTGATTTAAAGGATGACATAAAAATTCTAATTAGAACTTTAATAGAAAATAAATTTGAATTATATTTTATAACTCTAGAACATTTCATAGTCTAGGCCGTGATTTTATTATTTTTAAATTGGATAACATGGCACGTCGATGTTTGACCGGATTCCATTGTAGATTATGTAAAAAAAAATTGTTTTTGATTTATCTTTCTTTTTCTCAAAAAATTCATCAAAACTATTCATTGTTTTAAATTAAGATTATAACTAAATGTTTTAGAAAATTATTTCCTTAAATGACATCATTTTTAAATAGTGCGATTTTTTTATTTCGTACATATATTTTGTAGATTTCCCTTGGGTACGACCTCGCACTCATACTCTATACTATAAATTGGTTCGTACGCTTGCGAGTAATTTAAAATTCACATCAAGTTTTTGGAGCCGTTGCCGGGGAAATCTCGAAATAAAATTGTGTGCTATTAAATTATGTGATTTTTGAAAATAAATCTAATACTGCAGATATGTCTTAATTTAGAATTTCATCTAAGTTATTCATTTATTTATTTATTTATTTATTTTTATTTGAAGTAGAATCTTCACCAAAGCTTTTTATTGTCTGTTTTGCAGGAATTTTTTTTACGCTGCGCTTAAAAATCGATGGGGATATGCACAAAAGGCTAAATCTTCCGCAAAGCTTAAAAACGCGCGCTTAAACAAAAACAAAAAAAAACTTGCTGAAAATACGCATAAAAGGCTATGGTGAGTTTTTAATTTTTAATTTTATTTTTTCTCATGCATTCATATAGATTTATTTAGGGTGTTATTTATAATTATTTGCATTTAATCTGTCCATGCATTTAGGTTGGTAGTATTCATGCATTAGTTTAGATTGTTTTATTAATGTTTGTATATTGACTTGAATGTTGTATGGTAATTTAGGATTGCATTTTCACAATACTTAGAAAAATAAGATTAGTAAAATTGGTTCATGCATTTCCCTAATAAAATCAATTAAGGAACCATTAGGGTAGATTTTAGGGTTTTATGCTCAATAGGAACCTTTTTAATCTAAATTAATTTTTGTAACCGGTGAATATTTTATCTTCAATCATGGTGTCTAGGATTAGTTCTGTCACCAAGGTGTAAAGAGCCTAAGGATAAGTGGAAATGCAGATGCCGTGTGCTCCTCCACTTACCTTGGAACTTACCTGGCCATGATTGTGGTTAAGCTCTCATCGGAGACTTAGATTATTTGGAGAGAAAAGTAGGAGCAGTCTAGAAACAATCCTTAGGGTCCCAATAGCTAAATAAAGATTTGATTGCATTATTGCAATTCAAATTTAGATTTAGGCATTCCTCTTGTGTGAATTTGGATGAACATGAATGAGCTTGATTGTGTATGTAATATTAGTATCGTGATTCACACAACCGTTTAGTTAGAGTCAAGTCTTCTGTCGATTTACCGATCATTGTGTCCGGAGCTCAGTCTAGCTCAGTCATAGACAGTCCAACTCCATCACCACCACCATCACTCAAAATGGCTGAAGAAAGAATCGAAGAGAGAACCCTCCAAGATTATTTTTCAGCAGTCACTCCCAATACACCATCAAGCATAGTTGTCCCACCAACTAATGCAGCCTTTGAACTCAAATCAGGCCTATTACATCTTCTACCCACTTTCCATGGATTTGAGCATGAGGACCCTTACCTACATATCAAAGAATTTTTAGAAATCTGCGCCACCATTAGACTTTAAGGCATCTCTGTTGAATCCATCAAACTTCGATTATTTCCTTTTTCTCTTAAAGAAAAAGCGAAATCTTGGCTAAATTCTCTACCTCCAAATTCCATCACAACTTGGGATCTGTTAGCCAACAAATTTTTGAATAAATTTTTCCCTGTATCTAAAACTAACACCCTCAAGAAAGAAATTTCAAATTTTAATCAGAAAGAGGGTGAACAATTCTATGAATCATGGGAAAGATTCAAAGATACGTTGAATAAATGTCCCCACCACGGTTTTTAAACGGGAAGACTCGTGCAATTCTTTTATGATGGTTTAACCATCTCAAACCGCACAATGGTCGAGTCGATGAAGTGTGGGGAATTTTTTATGCTAACTGCAACTAATGGATGGAACTTCTTAGAAACCTTAGCAGAAAGTTCTCAGCGATGGGACTTCTCCAAAAGAGATAATTCAGCCCAAACCTCAAAAAGAGGAGATTTATATGAAGTTAGTACCGACTTTGATGTTAAGCTTGCAATCGCAAACTTAACAAAGAAAATTGATGCCTTAGCAATGACCCAGGCGATGAAACCAACATTAGGAATGAATGCAGAGGATTTGCGCGATGTGTTCTAACTTAGGACACACTGCCCAAAACTGTCCTTCCTTTGGACCTAACACTGAGTGCTCAACCGAACAGGCCAATGCACTCAATAATTTTGGAGGACAACAGGGAACCCCTTTCTCTGCCACATACAATCCTAACAGGCGGAGTCATCCCAATTTTTCTTGGCGCCAGAATCAACCCCCTCAATATCAAGGATCCCCTCAATATCAATGTCCACCATATCAAAATCCATCATACCAACCACCTCAGAACCAACCATTCCATCCATCTCAAAATCATCCAACCCAATCAAATCAGTCTTATCAACCCAATCTAGCCCAGTTAAGTCAATCTTATCAATCTGGTCCATCTCAACAATGTAAGCCCTCTCTCGAGGATACGTTGCAACAGTTCATGCAGTCTACCCAACAGACTATGCACAAGCTGGAGACACAGCTTAGGCAATTAGCCACCGTAATAGGAGATAGGGAGAAAGGTAGATTTCCCAGTCAGCCTATCCCAAACCCCAAGGGCCAGAATGAAGTTTCATCGTCCAATCCAGAAGACGTACCAAGACTGATTTGAGGACCCATACCCATTCACTCACCTACCCATCTTCAGTATTTCCATTACCCAAACCCACATATCCATCTATCTATGTCTGAGTCAGTCTGAATCTTCAGTGTCTAGTTTAGGTTTTCATTGAGTCAGTCTAGTTTTTCTTTGGTCCATTTTGCACCTCATGCATTCCTAGGTATGTCCTGAACCCTGATTGTTCGTTTTCTAAAATATTTCTTTTTTTACACCTGGCCAGTGTCAATTAGGGAACATTGAGGACAATGTTTAATTTAAGTTTGGGGGTACTGAGGTCATTTAAAAAAAAAAATTATTTTGAAAAAAGAAAAAAAATCATCTGTTTTGTCTTTGTGACCAGCAGACGTTAAAGAACTGGATAGGAGTCATGCACGTAGACGGTCGAGTTTTTGTTTTCGCATTGTGTCTGTCTAGAACACAAGTTCCCCCAGACTTGTGTAGGAAAATCGTTTCCTTAGCTATGAGGGTGAGGAAGCTGGAAATCCAAGAGGAACAACCCTGACCTCTTTGCGGTCGAAGCACTCTGGCTGCAAAGAGGAAAGCTAAGAGGCTAGGAATTTGTCACAAATGTGGACGTGTGAATTGTAATGGAAAAATATCTGAGCAAGGAGTTCGTTGTGTGACAGCAGCAAAACATAGACCTATTAGTGAAAATAGACAGATTTATTTGGATTTAGTCAAAGGTAGAGTAAGTCCGGAAAGACTGAGACTCCTTGGTGTCCAAAGAACTGTTGATTTTTGCTTAGGGGACTATAAACGTCTTGACAATCTGACGTTAAACGAGTCAAAATTTTCTTAGGCAGAGAGAGACAAACTTAATCTTTTAAGGGTAGAGTAGGCAAAAGCTGAGACACCTTGGTACTTAAAAAGAATGTCAATTGAGGTCTAAGAAAATCATGCGTCCTGACAATCTGACGTAAAAAGAGTCATAGAATAATTTTTTTAGCATTAATACGTAAATAAAAATCTTTATATCATACTTTTCTGGAAAGACTTTTATAGGATTTATGCTCGGAAGTCCATGTACACAGTCATATTAATGTCAGTCTGAAAAAGAAAAATTTTCATGAGTCAAGTGATCACCAGAGGAATACTAGTGGAGACTTAAACCCAGTGAGTTTTAGAGCCATTCTGTCATTCTGAGGGTTATAAGTAAACTCTTATTTCTTTGATAAGTGCATCGAGTCGTTGAGTGATCTCATTATCATTGTTTTGGTCATATTACTAAGAATAGCCATTAAAATTGAGTTATTACACCTGAAACTTTTCTGAATTTATTCAAAACAAAGAAATCATCTTATGAAGCTTAGGATAGGATATAGGCCATTTTTGGACCGTTTTGAGCCTTCAAGCCCACCTATTTTGGTCATTCCATCTTGATAGTTCCCTATTTGAACCTAATATAGCCTCTTTTATTGACTAGCCATATCTTCCATACCTAACTCCGGATATGGAGTTTGAGCCAAAATTTTATATCCAGTACATATTATCATATGAGAAAAGGTTAGGGAAGATTTTGGGATAAAATTCACTGAAAAATGAAAATAAAAGCAAGATGGGAACATCCACACATCAAAAAGGGATGTTGGAAAAGAGAAGAGGTTTCAAAAAAAAAAAAAAATTGCTGAAAAAACATCCATACGTCTAAATGGAATGTTAAAAAAAAAAAAATTATTATTAGAGGAAAATATCCCTCTCATATTATGAAGACCTCTAATCTTTTCTTATGAAAATGTTATTCTTTAGAGTCTTTTATCCCTTCTTTGATATGACCCAGTCCTAAGCCTCGTTTCGTCCTATTAGAAAGTCCTATTGATCCTAAGTCTAAATAAGATATTTCATGTAGAGAATAGAGGAGGAAAAATAAGGGTGTTTGACTCAACGTTCTTTGGAAAGTGGCATCTAATCATGAGATCAATTATTTTCTTCATCTATGCCGTCTTTGTTTAAAACATATGTGAGAATTTTGATTTGAAAGCATAAACTCCGCTCACATATACTTTGAGAGAAAATAAACCCACCTTTGAGCGTTAATCTTTCTGAGAGATATATCTGGTGAGGATTGAAGTCAAAGCGTATTTTCCAATGGTTGTTATAAAACTTGTGTCAATTTGGAAAAAGAAGACTGTATTAATAATGGCTATCACACACAACACTCCGAGTATAAGTCTTGTAAAATAATTTTAGAGTTTTATGATGTTTAGATTTTTGGCTGTGTGTTTTTGCTGAAAAATAAATAAATTAAAAAAAAAAAGTTGTTTTTTTGATGTTTGTGGGTATCATCACTGAAACCCTCACGAGACTATAACTCGTCCACTAGGGGTAACCTAAGGGTTTAAAGGCTTGTTGCATACGCTAAATGCAATCGAGAGAGCCAGCGAAAGTGGTGTCATTTAAGATTTTTTTTTTTAATTTTTCATTCTAGTTTTTAGTTTTAGTTTTGCTCGAGGACTAGTAAAGTCTAAGTTTGGGGGTATTTGATGAATACCGTAAAATTACAATTTTATCCTTTGATATTAGATTAATTAGTCCTTATTTTATAAATATTAGATATATTTAGGGTTGTTTTTAGTTTTATAGTTTATTTTGAAAAATACGAAAAAAAGAAAATAAAAATGAAAAAATGGCTAAGAAAAAAATACGGTCGACGTCACCTTCAGAATGGTCAGGTCAAGTTGGTTAAACCAGTTGGGTCTCAGAACCTATAACCTTCTACACTCATTAATTAATTTGTCCAATTTCGAGTGAATGTCGAGTTTCATTTACCAACCCTTCTCAGTTATCCGTCGATCGGGTGCCCGGCACATGAAGGAAAGCCTAAATAAATTATTACCATTTCTTTTTTTTATTTCTATTTCTTTTCTACTCTTTTCTTTCTCTGGTTACAGGTCACGGGGACTTATGAGCAGCCAGCGATGCACCCAACAGCAGCAGAATCCGTCTGCTACTTACATACTACAGTCAGCCATGAAAAGCGAAACAGTAGCAGAAGAAGCAGCAATATAAGCCAGCTGAGGGGCAGGTCACCGATAACAAGGCAGCCGGTTGAAGCCAGCAGTCCGGGCAGCACGGCCTGGTCCTTTAGGCCTGTTTTCCGACGAGCAGGTAGCGGCCAAGAAGCTGAAGGCAGCCGGGAAGTCTGAGCAGCTGTGAGAAGCAGAGAGCTGAGGCCAGCGATGCAAAGCAGCAGCCGGCTGAAACAGAAGACAGCAGCGGCAGCCACACAGCCACCTGAAGAGAGCAGAGGCAGAGCTGAAGCAGCAGCTGAACGGCAGCAGCAAGGTTCCGCCCGAACAGCAGCAGAGCAGCTCAGATAGACTGGCAGCGGCAGTCAGCTGAGATGACCAGCAAAGACAGCCGGCTGAACCAAACAGAGAATGCAAGACAGCGTCTTCAGCTGAGAAGGAGGCAGAGCAGAGAGATACAAAACAGCAGCCATGAAAACCATGAACAGCATAGCAGCTGCCGTACAGCAGCAAGGTTCCGCCCGAGCTGAGAAGGGAGGCAAGGAGGAGCAGCTCAGATCGGCAGAGATAGAGAAGGGCAGCCAACGGGAGTTATTCGGTCCAGAGAAGAGAGCAGCAAGCAGGGAGCTGAAGTTGAGCCCATAACAGAGCACTGAAGACTGATGGTAGGGAAGAACAGCAGCCAGAGATGATCGAAGCAGGAAGGAGAAGAGATGGCAGCGGCACACCAAAGCAGCAACGAAGTGCAGGCAGCGACTGGGTGCAGCACGGCTTGGCCTTCTGGTTGAGGTTCCAACGGTCAATCAACAGGGAATCAGAAGAGACAGAGAAATAGCAGAACAACTCGGTTTTGAGATGAGTTGTGCAGATTTGCCGAGAATATAGAAATAAGAAAGATGAGGATAAGAAGCAGCCAATCCTTAGCTGGGGTTCAAAATTGAAGCACTGAAGTGCAGTTTGGAATGAGAAGAAGATAAGGATAAGAAGGAGATGGGTTGTGCAGATCGTCCAACAGAGATAAGATTTGGATGAGGAGCTGCCAAGTGGCTGATTTTTGAAATTCAGAAGAGAGCTAGATAGGGATAAGGAGAAAAGCAAAGAAAGATAAAAAAAAAGAAGAAATAGCCGATGAAGAGATAGAGGCGTGGAAGAGAGGAGTCTGAGAAGAGCTGCGATTCAAAAAGAAGAACAGATAAGGATAAAAAGAGAAGAAGATAGAAGAAAATAGAGATAAGGATAAGAAAGGACAGTCTCTTCTTTTCAAACGGATAGAAAAAGATGAGATAATAAAGAGTTTAAACTAAGAGCTAAGAAAGAAAAATACGGCTGAAAGAGAAAAGGAGTCGTCTGATGGAAGAAGCCGATTACAACAGAAAAGAGAAAAGATAGAGCTTACCCCGCTAAATTTGAATTTAAAATGGGTCTTATCCTGGCTGAGTAAGAAGGACTCTTATCTCATCCCCTCTCTCCTATAAATTCAAGGCTTTGGATCCATTGAAGGTTGAACCGGGCAAAACATCGAAGGGACTGAAATTGGACAACGAAAGACAGGAGAAAAATAAATAATCTCTTGTAAGTTATTTTATTTTATTTTTATTTAAAGTACAAAAGATTTGTAATTCATTTCCAATTTATTAATAAAAATTCATGGCACTTGTTTAGATTTATGGTGATCTCAGTTATTAAAATATTTAATAATGATGATTTGTATTCTATTTTTGATTCTTTTTATGAACTTTATGTAATAAAAAAATATTTTTAGAATTTTTTTTCAAGGAAAGTAGAACCCCTATTAGGATCAGTGGGACTTGCCGTCTTTCCAATCTAAGGTTCTTATCAAGAACAGTTGCTTTAGATTTGGGGAAATACAAGTATAAAACCCACTCAAGCCTAAGGCTTGAATTGGAAAAAAAATCTGATTTAAAGGTGATATAAAAATTCTAATTAGAACTTTAATAGAAAATAAATTTGAATTATATTTTATAACTCTAGAACATTTCATAGTCTAGGCCGTGATTTTATTATTTTTAAATTGGATAACATGGCACGTCGATGTTTGACCGGATTCCATTGTAGATTATGTAAAAAAAAAAATTGTTTTTGATTTATCTTTCTTTTTCTCAAAAAATTCATCAAAACTATTCATTGTTTTAAATTAAGATTATAACTAAATGTTTTAGAAAATTATTTCCTTAAATGACATCATTTTTAAATAGTGCGATTTTTTTTATTTCGTACATATATTTTGTAGATTTCCCTTGGGTACGACCTCGCACTCATACTCTATACTATAAATTGGTTCGTACGCTTGCGAGTAATTTAAAATTCACATCAACCACCATCAAGAAATACTCTTCGACTCCAAATCTGAATAGATATCTCTCAGAAAGATTTCCCCTCAAAGATTGAGTTATATTTTCTCTCAAAAGTATATGTGAGCAGAATAATTTCTTAAATACCTATATCTTACATATTTGTCAACCAAGAACGGATTATAACAAAGAAAATATAGATCTCATGAATGAATGTCGTTTTCTTGAGAATGTTAAATCAAACATAATTATTCTTCCTCATCTATTCTCCACTTTAAATACCATATTAACTAAGGATCAATAGGACTTCCTAATAGGACGTAACGTGGCTTAGGACGGGGTCATATCAAAGAAAGATAAAAGACTCTAAAATAAATACTTTGTACAGAAAAAGTTAGAGGTCTTCATCGTTTGAATGGGATATTCCTTCCTCTGTATTTTCTTTCAGCACTCATAATTTTCAAAGCATTTTTTCTTTTTCACATCCTTCTTTTGATGTTTGGATGTTCCCTTTTTCTTTTCTTTTTTCCCGATGTTTTTTTTTTCTGCATCATTCTTTTTTGTTCTTCTTCTCAAGTGCCATATTTTTTTTAGAGTACCATCCCAATTTTTTCATCTCCAACCTTTCCTGGGCCCTAGAATATGTCACAAATATTTCAATGAAAGCTCAACTCCACAACCGGAGCTAGGTATGGATAACTTGGCTAACAACAAAACATGTTTAATTTTCATTGATGGCTCAAAAGTGGGAACTAACAGGATAATATGACCAAAATAGGTAGGCTAGAAGGCTTAAACGATCCAAAATAATGGTTTATAACACTTCATAAGCTTCATATAAGTATTTTCTTTCTTCAAATAAATTCAGAAAAGTTTCTGGTGTAATAGTCCAATTTTGATGTTGTTCTCAGTAATTTGACCATAATCAAAGAATAATGAGATCTACAACGAAAATAATGCCCATAACAAGGAAAATAGGAATTTACTGATAACCCTCAAAAGAATAGGATGGCTCTAAATCGCACTGGGCATGAGTCTCCATTGGTATTCCACTAATGATCACTCGACTCATGAATATTTTTCATTTTTCGGGCAACATTAGCATGATATAAAGATTTGTATTCACATATTAATGTCGGAAACTGCTATGACTCTTTTAATGTCATATTGTGGAGATGTTTGTATTCCCTCGAGCTAAAATCGACAGTCCTTTCAACCCCAAGGAGTCTCAGTTCACATGAACTTACTCTTCCCTTGATTAAATCCAAATATAATTGTCTATTCCTACTTAAGGGTCTACTTACTGCTTTCAAACACCATTACTCAACCTTCTATGTGCATGGCTCTATCCAGTACTTTAACGTCTGGTGGTCACAAAGACAATTTTTTTTTTGACTTAAAAAGTATAAAGTGTTACCCCCCAAACCCCAAACTTAAATCGAACATTGTCCTCAATGTTCTCTAATCTACAGTGATCAGTTGCAAATTAGAAGAACAATAATAATTTGGGTTGAGATGTACATGAGAGAAGACCACTTGCAGCACCTATAACAAAAACAAAAACAAAAGAGACTCTAGACTGACTTTTACACATATCTAATTAGATTTGAGCAAATTCAACATCTTAAACTAGACTGACTAACTGACAAACAAACACATATACGCAACGGTGAGCCCTAATCGACATATGGTAGTTTGGGTGGCCCTATGTTAGGGGATTGACGTAGGTATTAAGAGCATTGATGCAAGTTGGCAGTGTTGTCTCCATGTTTCTTCATCCACATGTATGGCAAACTCCCATGGGTTATTCATATCATATGGGGGAAAATCCCAGAAGGGGTTTTCCTAATTAATTCCACTATTGTCATTAATGTTCATGCCACCTTCGTTCAGACTCTCCTCGACAGGGTTACAACTATTGGAATTCATTGAAGGTTCCAGAGCTGAAGTCTCCATTACTTCATTGACCTTCCTGTTGTCCACAGTAGATCGATGACTAACGCTTGATTCAATAACTGGAGGCTCTATTCTGACCATTCAATTGGTCGAATTACGCGTCCAAACACTCATTATAACGCAAGGGGAAACCAAGACCAAACAATATGACTTAGACTCTAAAAAAAAACCTAGATCTCTAGACTGCTCCTAATATCGTGTAACGCCCTGCCCTTTTTCACTCGTTTCTTCCCGTAAATTCAGAGTCTATTTTTTTTTTTATAATAGAGTAGAGTGATAGAGCGCGGGACGTCATGACGCGAGCTAAGTCCGAACTCCAAAGTCCGACCCTTAACTGGCCAACCATATGTGTGCATGGATCAAGTCCACGAAAATGGTTCACACATAGCAATATAAACCTGCGGAATCATAACATCAAAATTGCGGAATCATAATAGAACTGAGTTCTATTCCATTCAGATAGCAAAGTACGTCAAGTCTTTAATCATTATTAAAACGTCATAATCATCAAACTAAACATCTGACCATCTAAGTTATTACATTCCGAAACTAGTTACTCAATTACAAGTCCATAAGTAACTTTATTCAAAACATATAAAATAAATCATCCAAGCTCTTATGCCTGGTCCGTCTTGTTTTACTCGTTCCCTTGATTACCTGTGTCATAAACTAGGGTAGAAGTAGGGCGTTAGAACAATGCGCCCAGTAGGTATTCCAGTTACGGCTAACACATGGTTAGTACAAAACATATATTATAACATAATATCCAAAACCATGTAAAACCATGCTATGCAATGATGACAAATGCAATGAGTCCCACCCATCACATGTACATAAAAGTACCCACCACATAGGTCTTTCGGACGCCCCGACGAAGTGTGGACCCTTCGGAAATCTTCTTGATGGAAATCACATCAAGGTACCACACATAAGTTTTTCGGACACCCCGACGGAGTGTGACCCCTTTGGTTACAAATCCTCCACCCCATGCCATGCATGAGATGCCAATGAAATACATGATATTTTATAACATAAACATAGCATTTAAAATCACTTTTCGAAACATAATCAACACATGCTAGTTATACAATTAAACATAGCATTTGAAATTCAATATAAAACATATCCTTTGAAACATAATCTTATCAAAAATAGGATAAACACAAAGTACATAAACCATGGTTTCAAAGAGGTGGAATCCTACCAAAGACCGCTCACGAGTCCTTGCGCTTCCATCCAGGAATCGATCACCGATAGCGCACCGCTTGCTAGATCCCGTTACCTTACAATATAATAACTAATCAAAACCAAGTCCCACTTGATTTGCAATATTTAAGTCCATAAACCATTTCCCATGGGGTTTGTCATTTTCAGTCAATATTACCAAAATGCCATTGGTCTAACCTTAATTAACATTCTTTTAATTTTAATGCAACATACGTAACCCTAGGTCCATTCATTCTCATATAATTATCATATTGCCATACAAGGCTGACCTTCTATTTTTAGCAAGTATTTACAACTTTGCCACTCCTTGAAATTAACCAAACCTCCTTCATGTTTTTCCAACCCATATTAGCTCATAAACTTGGTTCATGGGGTTCGGCCATGGTAAATGATGGTTCCATTCTCCTCTTGATTTATTTTCAATTATAAATTCATAATTGGACCATAGAGTTGATTCATGGGGTTCGGCCAAACACCATGGCCGAACCCTATGATGTGTGACTTTCCATTTATAGCAATTCCATTCTTGAATCCAAGATTCAAGATTCATTCCTTAATTAGAAACTTTCTAATTTAAACTCTACCTTCCATTTAAAAATATTTAAAGACATACATTTATAGAAATTGATTCATGGAGTTCGGCCATGCACATGGCCGAACCCATGATGTCCAACTTTCTAATCATATTACTTCCTATAAATTAGGGGTGAAACTTGGATTGGGTTTTGGCCAGACCCGACTGACCGGACCCGAAAATAGTGTGGGTTGGGTTATAGAAATTGTAAACTCGGGTTGGGTTGGGTTAGGAAAAAAAAAAACCCGATTGAAATTCGGGTCGGGTTGGACTGAAGAATTTAAATTTCAACCCGACCGGAAAAAATCGGACCTGGAGAAACCCGACCCGAATTGATAACTTAAATAAAACCCTACGCCCTTTCCACTTCTGTTTCCCCTCTTTCTAAAATCGATATCCACCTCTTCTGCTTCCTCTTCCTCTTCCTCTCTTTTGAAAATCGGGCTAACTTGGACTAAATCAGGCTAACTCGGGCTAACTCGGGCTAACTCGGGCCGGGTCGGGTCAACTCTCGGGTTGAGAGTATTAGCAATTCGGGTCGGGTTGGGTTGACATATTCGGGTTTGTAATTCGGGTCGGGTCGGGTCGAGTTCAAATTTTTTTGACATGGGTTAGGGCTGGGTTTGTCAAAACCCAACCCGCTCGACCCGAGTTTCAGCCCTACCATAAATAGATGCTTTCCAATTTTTAGCAACCTCCTTCCAAAATTAGATAATTTCCTAAATTAGAAACCATCTTTCCATAATTGGATGCTTTCCAAATTTAGCAACCTCCTTCCAAGATTAGATAATTTCCTAAATTAGAAACCATCTTTCCATAATTGGATGCTTTCCAAATTTAGCAACCTCCTTCCAAAATTAGATAATTTCCTAAATTAGAAACCATCTTTCCATTTTAATCTAAGGTCCATAATTAGATAGCTTCTAATTAAATCATTTCCTCCATGAAATAAACCCTAGTGGGGTTCTGCCATACACCATGGCCGAACCTCACTCATGGCAACCAATCCATTCATTCCCCTTTTTAAATCCAATCTTCCTTAATTAGAAAGTTTCCTAAGTTAGCATCCATGCTTCCATAATTAGAAACTTTCAAAATTAATTAACCATCAATAACCTTCCATGTTAAGATAGTTTCCAAATTTAGCATGCAACCTTCCATATTAGGTGGTTTCATATTTAGCATGCATTCCTTCCATAATTAAATCAAAATATGATATCATGAATAACCATTCACCTTCCATGGCCCTTGGCCGAACTCTACCCTATGGTTCATGATTCCATTTAATCAATCACCATTCGTCTATGGTCTTCCATATTTAAAACCAATTAACTTTCATCAAAATAATTGTCATTTCCACTCCATGGGGTTCGGCAATACACCATGGCCGAACCCTATTGTTCAAGATCCTCTCTTTTATAACAATTGATAAACATTCATCTTTACATTTAATCCCTTCCAAAATAGAATCATATTCCATTACATCAACACTTATTTAAATTTACCATTAACCTTCCATGGTTTCCAACCCGTAAAATCCATAACCTTTTTCCATGGGGTTCGGCCATTCCCCATGGCCGAACCTTATGGTTCCCTTTTTTTTTTTTTTAAATCAAAACATCAAACTACTAACCATTTTCCGAGATTGATTCTTGTTCTTCCCTCGCTTGATCTTTTTCTTCCAATCTTCTTCTCCTTTCCGTTTGTTGGCCGAACAACCTTCTTGCTGATTTCCTCCTTCTTGTTTTGGCGTGAATGGGAATTGAGAGAGAGAGAGATCGGCCTATGGGGTGTCTTTCTTATATAAGCTCTCCTTTAAATCTAAATGGGGAAGGTGCCATGCGCCCCTCCCTTTCTTTAAAGGGTAATGCCGTGCGCCCCCTTATTTATTTTAGCCATTGCCGACCTCCCTTTTTATTTTAAAACCTTCCCTTAATCCTATCTTTATTTAGATTAGATAACTTCCTTGGCTTCCATTCCATGCACATAACATATAGATTTATTATCTAAAATTCGGCCAAAGCAATCTATAATAATTCTCTCCATGCGCATAATCATGGATTGCATTACTAAATTAATTTCAGCCCCATTTAATTTATTGAAACCAATTCCACAATCAATTGGGTCTTAATTGGGCCATGGCCGAATTCTTTACCCATACATGATCCATATTAAAAATTCACAAATTTAAATGGGTAATTTTCATATATAATAATTAATTGAAAATCCGAGGTGTTACATCTTGTTTCCAGAATTTTTTTAACCTCCGATGGAAGAAAACCACAAGCACAGCTAGATAAGTTCCCAAGTAAGTGGGGGAGCACAACGTCATCTTCATCCCAATTTTCCTTAGACGTGTACATCTTTATGACAGAACTTTCCTAGACATCGTGCTTGAAGAAAAACTTTTCACTGGTGAATTAAAAATTAACCGAATTAAAGATGGTATTATTGAGAATGAAAACCCTAAAATAAAGATTCTAAATTAATTTTATTTTCAATGCATGAATCATTTTTACTACACTTTTTGGCTTTTCTATTTTTTTTTTTAAATGCAGTCCTAAATCTAACAATGCAAGATTCAAATCAAATATGCAGACAATAATCAAACAACAAAGTTAATGGATGAAACTAACAACCTAAATGCATGAATAATTTAAATATGCAAAATTTTTGTTTTAAATTATACTCGCAAGAGAACAAACCATTTATAGATAGCGTTATGAATGCGAGGTCGACCCCAAGATAATTATGGAAAATATATCCAAAATATTGAAAATATATGCCAATGATATTAAAAGTTATAAAATCTTGGAATTAAATCTAAGAATTTTATAATGACAATTTAAGAATTAATCTAAACATAGAAAATCAAATCTAAAAATAGAACCTCTATCTAAAATTGGAAAATAAGCAATTAAAATAGTAAATTCATGATTTATTAAATTATGGTGGAATTAATCTAAGAAATCAATAACAACCTTATTTTAACTTAGAATGAACAATATTAAAACACACACATCCAATTCCACCCAAAATAAAGCTATATGAATGCATAAAAGATTAAAAAGTATAGAAAATGAGTGTAGGCACTTATCTTAGCTTGTAGTGCTTTTCTGCCAGAAATTTTTAGTGTGCACTTCAAAATCTCTATAAAATTAAACACCACAAACCTAGGTGAAGAATCTAAATCTTATATAAAAATGCATGTATCCTAATCAAAATGCGGCTTTCCTAAAATTATAACTAGTGGAGGAATTAGAATATGTGAACCTTAATTAAGAATTCTAGGTTAAAGTAAGGCTATAAAAATATTCTAGAATTAATTTCCACCAAAATAAATATTTTTTTTAATTTAAATACCTTAATTAGCAACTTTCCAAAATTAGAAAAATTTCTCAATTAGGCATATTTCTAAGATTAGAAATTTTTCTAAAATAAGTAAGTAGCTAAAATTAGAAAATTTCTATAAAAAAAACCCGCTTTTGAATATAGCAAACTTTCCAAAATTAGATTAAATTCCAAAATTCAACTATTTAAAAAACTTCTAACATTAGGGAACCATATAACATTAGACATTTCCATAGACAAAAATTCTTTCAATTTTGGCTAGTTTCCTAGATTAGAAATTTCCAAAATATACAACTTATAAAATCACATGTTTTCATAGCACATATTTTGTAATATTTTCTAATTCCCTAGCAAAGGCGCCAAAAACTTGTTTTGTCTTAAATTGTATTCGCAAGTGCACGAACCATTTATAATATAGTGTTATAAGTGCTAGATTGAACTCAATGTAATTATGGAAAATATATGCAAAATATTCACAATATATGCCGATGATATTAAAATTTAAAAAATCTTGGAATTAAATCGAAGAATTTTCTAATCTTGGAAATAAATCACAATTTTAGAATTAATCCAAACATAGAAAATCAAATCTAAAATAGAACCTTTATCTAAAATTAGAAAATAAGCAATTAAAATATTAAATTCATGATTCATAAAATTATGGTGGAATTAATCTAGGAAATAAATAACAATCAAGTTGGCATCATATCCCATTTTTTTTTTAAAAATAAAATCAAAGCCTAGATAATGAAGATCACATAAACTTCCAAACACACATTCAAGTCCTTCAATTATTATCATTCTAATTATAGAAAATATGCTGCTCAAAAAAATTATAGAAAATATGAATTCCATTTGATCAGAATTTTCAATTCAAGCCTTAGGCCTAGGTAGAAATTTATACTTATAATCACGAATCTAAAATCCAATTCACTCTAAAAAGAGCCTTAGACTGGGAAAATTAAGTTCCACCAATCCTAATTATTTCAACTCTCTCCTTGAAATTCTTAAAATAACTTCCAAAATAAATTCATAAAAAGAATGATAACAAAATGAAACCATCACAATGTAATTTTTTTTGAGCTGTTAACCATCACAATGTAGTATTTAAAAATTGGAAAACCATACATCTAAAAGCACAATTTGAATTTTATTATTGATGGGAAAAAAAATCAAGAATTACAATACAATGATATGAGTTGAAAATACAAGAATTGGAATGCCAAAACTAAAATCACCAACTAAAAATCCGTTTGCAAAAATCGAATTTTGCACAACCTCCTCTTATTTTCCTCCTCTCTTATTTCAATGCACAATTTATTCTTTGGCTCTAGTTGAATTTTCTTGTGGCTAGACACCTCTATTTGTAGTGTTCAAAAGAGACTGGATTAGAGAAGGGTTGGAGAGAATTTCTCCATAATCCTTTCTCCTAAACTTTCTCCAAAATTCTCTCTCTAATACTTTCTCCAAAATTCTCTTTTTTAACTATCTAAATTCGAAATTCACTGTCTATTCCAAGCCATTGACGAGTTTTTCAGATAAGACACGATGATTTTAGGAAGTTTGGAAAATATGGTGCAAATCCCATTTTTCTACACATGCACTAGCTTGTAGCTCAATTTTGACCTAATAACGTCCGAATCATGAAAATTTTGTGAAATAGAAGGTGATATCCCTTGAAGTCTTCTTTTTAATGCAAAAAGAATCAACGTAATCTGACATCGGAGTGAAAGGTTATGCCCAAAATACTAAGATGGTGTGAAAATATTCATTCTAATATGCCTTTCCAAATTTTCTCTCTAGCCAATCGAAATTCCATTTTTTCCCTCTTTTTTGCTTACATAATGCTTAATGCAAAATTTATTATGCCAACTTGGTCTTTTAGACTTGGATCCCATACTTGGACTTTTATCTGGCCTGGAATACTGGTGGACTTTGGCTCATTGGCTTCCAACTTGGACTTCAGGCTGGACCTTGGGCCCAGTGTTTGTGAGATTTACCTCATAATCCAAATTCTCATAACTAGACTTGAATTATAATATTTTTACAATAATTTCCAAATTGAGTGGTAAATTACACACTTTCCAAAAATAACAATTATGGCCCATTTTTCTGCATTTTTCTTCCAACTTTATTATGTTTTCTTGTATTTTCCAAAATAATATACAAAACTCAAAAAACAACATTCAACATATCTAATATACACAAATTAAATGCTAACTAATCCAGTATTCAAGGGTAAAATAGTCATTTTGTAGTGTTCATGATTTTGAAAATAATCTCAAATTTTATTTAGTGTTGTTATATTTTATGCATGATATTTATAGAGAAAAACTAGACAAAAGACTGAATTGCCTTTGCCTTGGTAGACAACACAAAGGAAAGGTAAGTTCTTTCTGTAGCAGCCAGACCCTTAAATTTTTGAATTAATGATGGAATAAATCGGTCTGTAAGTCTGAGAGGTGTTTGAGGATCCCATAGGGCATTCCACCTAAGCACATGTGTCCTCAAAAGACCACGCCTGACGAATCCAGTTGAAAATAAGTGAAATGATAAAATTTGTGGGTTTGTCGGTGCGACTGACCAACACCATCGGTCAAACCGATGGAATCGGTGGGACCGAGGATGGTGTCAAATCAAGGAGGACTGGATCCGAGGATTTGGAGGACTGGTATAATTGTGCCACCTTGGGGATAGGCTTGCATGATTGTGATGGCATAGAATTTAATGCAAATGCTAAGACTAATCTTGTATGAATTTTCTCAAGGCAAGAGTAAAACCAATCTCCAGTGTCAATTTGAATATGGGAAACAAATGAACTACAACTGATCTGATCCACTATGTGGTACATAAGAAACTGAGAGAATGATGCCTTACTCCGATCACAAAATTACTTATGTTCATCTTTATAGAGTGAAGTGAATATAATGTGTGTAAACCATGCTTGTTTTTAAGTTACTCATTATAATGCAATGGCTAATACATGTTAGACTTGTGATGTGCTAACAAGGCATTTAAGTGGACTTGTATTCATGAGTAGAAGTGTGGTAGGGTGGGTAGGGTGCACTAGTGTATAGGGTATGCATGTATGGCAAAGAGGGGAGTGGCAAGGTGTACCTCACCCGATATAGATCCCTAGTGCCAGACGTTGGATCCCATGAAAGTGGCCTGGAGTGGCTATGAGGCTTTGGGGAGTCCTAAGACGATAAGACTAGTATATAGATTCCATGAGTAAGGCCTAGAGTAGTCATGACACAGCGGGAACCTCGAGATGAACATACCAGGATTGTGGCATTGATATATGTGACTAGGTCACTTGGAAACTGTGGATGAGTATATCCCTCGAGTGATTATGCGGCGGATGGGTGAGTCTCTCACGACACACTAGGTGTACAAGATACGTAGGGCTAGGCACTCTCATGCACCATGGGTGTTGTGCTATCGGGTAAGTCGTTGTTCAACAACCTAAGAGCAAGGTTGTATCACCTTGATGTGGTGAAGGGCACATGTAATACCCTAGCCCTAAATTAGGCTTAATTGTGTGATTTTGTGTCGTTATGTGTGATATGTGATCCGTTAATCATGAAGACGGAGTGAGCTTTCCGAAGAGTCCATGTTTAGCCCAACCCAAGCTCGATAGCTCATTGATCCAACTCATTGAAGTTGAAAGGGCAAAATCGTAAATACCTGAACTTTATTTATTTATGATCCTTAAACTATTTTTATTTGGAAAACCCCTCATTTGGAGTACTTGAACTCCCAAATTCACACACACTCAATGGTTTTAAATTTCAAGTTTAACGGACCTTTTAGTTTGTTCTTTTGATTTTCAAACTATAACTATTTTAACCCTTTCATACGTCCAAATTCATGAATCCATAATTTAAAAATAACAATAGAAGTAAAAAACTTATAGGAAAATAGTTTGTGTTTAACATATGTTTTAACCGACCATTTCATGTTTTTACATTTTCAAAACAAGATGTAAGACCGCGAATCTACATCGCTTTGAAGAAAACACTCTAGGACACACTATCGCTCAGATCGAGTGGCTTTTGACCTCAAAACTTCTTCGGGCTTTAGAATTTTTTCATGAGGCAAATTTACTCGACATATCGTGGAGACATATTTCTCCAACGATATTCATTTTTTCAAAGAAATCAAATTATTATCTAAAACTCTATAAGTTATAAGGTTATAAAAATAATAAAATAATAAAAAACTTATCAGCTAATCTCCAAATATATCGTTATAGAGTAGGTGATGTGGGAGGTTGCATGTCGCTGCATGCCTACGCTATTTTATAAAAAAAAGTGAGGAGACTCAACTTTGTCTCTCTTTATGTTTTTGAAAACCTTTAACTCTAGGACAATAAATGGGACCCATGGACATATATAGATGGAAAAGACTAAGTGGAACCAAAATGTTAAACTTGACACCGCTTACATGTAAGGGATATGATTTTGTTCTATTGATAGAACGTAAAAGTGAAAAGGTATCAGGGAGTCGAGGCCTACTAGTCTATGAACGCAGTATGGAACCCATTTATGTGTCTAGAGGTTAATATGTTTATTTAATTGGATGAATACGCGAGGATGTCAATAGTCAATTGAAGCTGCTATATACATTGTACTATATTGATTGTTTGTGTAGGATTTGTAAAGTTTGAATATTCTCAAGCTTGAATCCGAAATTATAAAATCAGGTGAGAATTGGTATTCTCCAGTGTGAAACCCTATGCCAAAAGGGCACATGAAGTTGTGTAAGAACAAACGCGGGTTGTGAATTGTTCCCAGGCTATGGGGGGTTGTTTATAAATGGTACATGAAAGTTATGTTAATTGCCTTCATGCACATTATGAAGTAATTTGACTATTGGGTTGTAAGGGCTTTCTTGCAAGATGCAACATTTTGACCGTGTCGGGACTTAATACATTGAGGACTTAGTGGTGCCTCAGTTGAAATGTTGTGAAATTCTAAAGGCATATAGTGGTAAAAAAAAAAAGAGGATAGCTTGGTAGTGATACTGGTAAAGATGAACAATTGTTAAATGTATATGTAATGACCTGACCTGGAGTTCCAAGTCAGTAGAAGTGGGAAGAGCTAGTTTAGAAAATTAATATTAATTATGTTGGTTGTTATTTTAATTGTTAAAATTATTTTTGGGAAAACACACTTCAAACATGGAAATTGAACAAAGAACCCCGATTACACACATCTTCTCTTCAATTAGAAATTCACAAATTTACCCGCTTCGAGTTGAAATTAAGTGAATGGAAAATTAAAGTTCCCTTGAGTGCTTAGAACCGTATTAACTCTAGAGGAGAGGGGAGTGGTGGGTTCGGGGGGCGGGTGTCGGTGTGGGTGTGCTGAATAGGGTAATCACAAATTATGGACTTTTAAAATTTTCTTGTTTAATAAAGTGCGGAATTAAAACAATTTATCAAGAGTGTGTGTTACGCAATGTATAGAAGGCAAAGAATCAATCACACAAGAGACAATACACATAATTTATAGTGGTTCAGTTAGCCAACCTACATCCACTGTAGAGACTCGCTCAACCTTGAGCTATCTCCAAGTCACTAAGCGTGGAATTACGCCAACACAATAGAATAGGACTTCCATCTATCCAATTGATTGGAACTTTCACCCAATTCCTATCCTACTATTTTTTATAGTGGTTCAAGAGAAAACTATCTCTTTAATCCACTTCACAATAGAATGATTTTTAAAGAAAAATCTAAGCTAAGGAAGCACTTGCCTTTGAAGATCTTTGCAAATGTAGATGTGTGCTTCCAAACATCCACCTAATGTGTGCTCGTACAATCCCGACGTTGAAGACGACCCGCCGTGTAGAGCAACTATAATCCTTGGGTATCCTTTCTAGAAGATTTGTCTCTCAATCTTATCCTAGAAAATGTGGCTTAATCCTCCTCTCATAATCTCTATCACAAAGAATTGGATACTTGAATTGTCACGCCCTGACCCAAAACATAGGCACGTGACGTGGAATAATATTACTTTTTTGAATCTCACACGTGGGAAACACACGTGTACTCAAAACTCAATCATCAAGATTTTAAATGAACTCAAATGCCATTAATATCTCAAAGGGAATATAAATTCTTTACCTTAAATGTTATCAAACATTCTACAATTTATTACTACCAAATCCACAATGAATAAAATGGTATAAACAACATCACCAACTCAAATCAAATAAATAAATAAATAAAAAACTCAATATGTAGAGCGTATAAAGCAGCATGATAAACTAAACTCTTCCTTGGGGTCCCTCGGACCCAGCCAGTGCAGTATTCCCTGAAATTACAAGAACGTGAGTATAAACAATAGTCAGTGAGGAAATATGCATGCTACACACTCACGCACCCACATAATAATAATGTATGAAATGGAATATAAATAAGGTTATGTTATCATGTCATGCTATCAATCTCATCAATATAAACACAATGTCCACCCAAGGACACCAATCTCATCAACGTGAACACAATGTACACCCAATCTCATGTCATGCATAAAGAATTGTGCTTTCATAAGCCTCTGACATGTATTATGTGTGTAATAATAGTATATGTGGTTTTATGTATAACGTGTATGAAATTAGGAGAAATCGGAATACGTGGTGGATTTTGAGAGTTCAAAATTTGTCATTCTCGAGGGCCTCGAAATTGCCTTCTAGGGGCTCCTACTGGGATCAACACAAAATGACAGTTGGGTTTCAGCTCGAGGGGATCGACCTTTGTCGAAGGGTTTGAACAAACCATCTGTTGTGCAAAACTTTTTACATTTACAACTCGTGTTAGTGCCCTGGCTTACTATGTCCTTAAATTTGTCAATTCCATGAATCGGGAAGAAGCACTTGCTAGAAGCTTGATCAAGATTGAAGATCATTCTCAAGCAGATTAAAGTTCATCGTTATGGCAATCACAAAACAAGTATTTGACTATGGATGACTTTAGGTGGTGCCCACACCTTAAAGAGGACCATTCCTAGGTTTAGTTGAACAAATGGTAATATCATAAAAAGCCTAGAGAGGAAGCTTGACAGTTAATTGGAAGCGAACTTGGAAATATGAATTAAGTTCACTGTCAGTTTGACCAGTCGTTCTCACCGACCCCTTAGTGGAGACATGATCGACCCATCATGGTCAAAGACTAGTCAGCCAGATTGACAAAGGTTCTTTATCATAGAACTGTTATTCTGGGTATGCCTCTGATCGAGAGTCTCTTATGCACTGACCCCTCAGTGATGAACTGAACGGCCCCTTGTGGTCAAAGGACTCGTCGATGATAACCTATGAGTTCTGGACTTAGAACTCAAGTGGACTCTCGAGAAAACATACATTTCAGAAATTCAAGACCGATCGAGAGTACCAGGACCGACCCCTCGGTAAAGGGCGACAGGTCGTTCTTGGAAGGACAAGTTTCAGGACATGAAAATCTATTTGCATGGTGTTGCCCTAGATCGAGACCCTCGTATGGACCGAACTCTCGGTGCCATGACTGTCGACCCATCGGCGACACCGACCTGTCGACTGGAAATTAATTATACCATTGGGAGTGTATTTAATATGCAACGGTCGGGTGGTTGAACGGTAACAAATATGAACACCGACTAATTGGTGCCACCGACCTGTCGGTACTGGACAATTTAAAAAACTGTATTACCTCCTCTATAAATATGAGTGTTGTGTGATCATTTAATTATCTTTCTTGAACTGAGAATTTAGACACTCAAAGGAACGATCAACTCTCTTACGCCTACATCTGAGAATCATATACAACCAATTATTGATTGAGTTAGTAAAAGAGAAAAAAAGATGAGGAAAGAAAAGATACAACTAGGATAAATATTGGTAGAACCAATTTCCTAGTCACCCTGAAATTGTGATTGCTCAATGACAGCTACAAGGAGCGTCGGCACACATTGGGTGGATCTTTGAGGAGCACACATCTTCAAGAAAGAGCTACAAGGCAAGTGCTTTTTGGTTTTAATTTTGTTTTAAAACCTTTGTCCTAAATGTTGATTAAGGAGGCTTGGCTCCAGAACCACTATAAAAAATCTAGAGCGTCGTCTCTAGTACATGTGGTGGGTGGAATTCCCAACCAATTGAGTGAGGTGAAATTCCTACTCTAATTGTGAGGGTGTAAGCCTCCACTTAGTGAATTTTGGGATAGCTCAAGGTTGAGCTAGTCCTAATAGTGGATTTAGGTTGGCTAACCGAACCACTATATATCTTATGTCTTGTGCTTGTGGTGTTAGAGCTAATTACTTGTGTTGATTGCTTAATCACATTTGTTAACACACACACACTTGATTGTTATATCCGCTGCACTTAATTAATCAATCAAGTAAGTTTTAAAAAGGACCAATGATTTTAGATGGACCTATTCAACCCCCCCCCCCCCCCCTCCTTTTCCTCTCTCCTCTAGGGTCAATCTTGTTCTAGCAGCCAAGGGACTTTCAACTTGCAAGCGCATGAACCATTATTTAATAGAGGGAATGAGTGTCAGGTCGAACCCAAGGGAATTACAGAAAATATATATTAAGTATTCACATTTTTTTATCAATTATTAATTTAAATATTCTTATTGAAACAAGTGTTGGTGGATTAATTCAGAAAACACATAAATAATTCTAGATCTAACATAGGTTTAATTAAAATCAGTTTATTTAATTTCAATTCTAGTTCCATATTTTGAATCAGATTTATAAACAAGAATAAAGAATAAATTAAATCAAAATATTTTACATATTTACATTGGAAAATGGGCTGGAGTTTACGGAGGCATCGTTATCAATAACTTAAATATAAAATTGAAACCTACACCATAGAGTTCAAATTTATTATTGAACATTGATTCAAGCCCTTCATTCGTGATTAATTTAATCAAGAAAAACATAAATCTCATTAATCAAGAAAATGTCAAATTAAACCTTGGACTTAGAAAGAATACATCATAAAATTTTGATTCTAAAGTCTTCACCTACTCTTAAAAAGAGTCTCAGAATGGAAAATTAGGGTTCTAAACTTTCCCAAAAATTTATTGTTTAAGATGAAAATTCTACGATTAAATTAAAACATACATTCATAAAGGAATTAAAAATAAAATTAAACCATCATAATCAATGCACATTAAGTGGAAAACCATGAATCTAAAAGCAGTTTCTCAATCTTATTAATGAAAATTGAATTTGGAAATTACATAACATTGGAAGAAATTGGAATGAGAAAATATAAGAAGAATTCAAAACACTGACCCCAAAACCCATTGTGGAAGCCGACACTCCACATTGTCTTTCCTTCCTCTGCTCTTCATTTTCTTCCTTCCACACCCAACCGTCGAATCTCCAATGCCAAATTCGAATTTCAATGTAGGCTAACTTTCTTATTTATAGCTTGGAATGGAGTTGGGCGAATTTAGGAGATAGAATCTCTTTAGAATTCGAATTTTACATTGGAGAGGAAGATAGCATGCTGACTCATCTGCCTTTCTAATAAATTCTAGATCCAATTTTCTCTCTCTGGATTTCCATTTGCTCCATACGATTTTTCTTGTGTAGGAATACATCCACACGATTTTGACATGTGTCCCATTGGAGAAGATTTTTCCAAAAGTCTCCCTTGACATCTTATCACAAATTTTGAATTTTACTCAACGTAGATCTCCTGCTGATTCATCTTTCTTATTTTGCAAATCAAGATACAAAAACTTCTCACACTCTTTCCTCTTTGGTCCATGCGAATTTGACATGTGTCTAGGAAAGACTTTCTCCTTAATTCTCTCTGTCATCCAAATCTCCTGAGATAACACATAGTTGGCTCTCTATCTCCCATTCTATTTTGTCCTTCATTGTTCTTCATTCATTGAAATCTTTTCTCCAAAAATCACTCCTATCCACCTCACCATGATTTACACAAACTCCATACGAATTTTACTTGTTGACTTTTGGGCTTGTTCTTGGATTTCAGACTTGGGCTTTGATTGGGCTTATACTTCCATCAATTCTAGACTTTTGGACTTTGACTCATGAACTTCATATGCAAGCTTTGACTTTAGGCTAGTTTAGTGGGCCCATTTTCCCCAAGTGTTGTGAATTTACCATTTTACAATGTAGCTCAAAAATTAATTATCCTAATCCAAACTCTCATAGTTGGATTTGAATTAAGATAATTTTACAATAAATTTCAAAATGAATGGTAAATTACACACACTTTCCAAAAATAACAATTATGGCCCATTTTCAACAATTCTTTATCTTTTTAGCTCAGTTTCCTGTATTTCCTTATTTTTCCTACAAAACTCAAAAATAAAATTAAACATATCTAATATACATAAAATAAAGACTAACTAATCAATTATCAAGGGTAAAATAATCATTTGCAGTGCTCAACACCATCTATAAGTTTGAGGGCCTCGAAGGATCTCGAGGGGCTCGACCTGATAACAAAGAAAAAATACAGAATTGATTACAGATCGAGGGGCTCATATGACAGTTGGGAAATTTTCAGTTTTGAAATTTTTGAAGGCTTAGCCCATTTGACTAGGTGGGCTTTGGGGGAAAACTTACGGCACATGTTTGAGTACACGAGTGACAGGCATGTGTGACATTTTCTATTTTGGACTTTATATGAGCATGTGGTAGATACTCATAGATCATTGCTAAGCAAAGTTATATAAAAAAGATATTAGCCATGTTTTGGGCTCATATTGGGTTAGGGCGTGACAGCACGCAAAGCGAGGTGTGTTAGTGCACGCGAAACGTGATTCACTTGCTCAGTAAGACGTAGGTCCTAAGTCTTATCGGGGTCGTGACAAATTGGTTTGACTATCTTGCCACAGTCACATAGTGATTCATGCAGGTGTTGTTCCTATGGATGTTTATCTCATGGTGGATGATATACCCCTGGATGAGTTATCCCTATGGAGGGATTGTACCCATGGAGTGATTATGCTCATGGGGGATTATACCCGTTGAGGGATTATACTCATGGACATGTTATACCCATTGATAGATTGTGCCCATGGAAGGTTGTTCCCATGGCTGTTTAGACCCAGGTTTGGTTATTGGATTCATGCCCGGTCATTGGTCTCCGGGTAGACATATGGGTCCCATGGTAGACAGATTGGTCTCGTGGTGGACGCGTTCGTTCAATGGACAGATATTATTCCCGTGGATGGTTATTCCCATGGAGGGCTGTCTTGCCCCACCCCTTGTGGGTCCGGAAAACGTGATAATTTTTTTTTTTTATAATATAATCCCTCTAAAAGTCTATGGGTTGGATCCTCAAGTTACAAAAAGGCCATTATAGAAAATGTCACACTTGCTCTTCTCACGTGAACTCAAACATGTACCATATATCCCCAGCGACACATCATACAAACAAATATTTACATCCATACTATCAGAGTTATGTACGAAAACTAGTGGTTTATACATGCTCAGTTTTAAAGTACCACAGGCGGTACTAAAATCAACAAAACATCATTTGCATGAAAGTAAACACAATAAACATATTTTCCATCGTCGGGAAATACGAGCGACTGCATAGGCTCCCTCATCCTAAGACAACGGTAGAGGTTCCTCCTCCTCAGGTGTTAAACCTGCAATTGTAAGGGATGTGAGCTTCCTAGCCTCATGAAAATAGCTCACAAAATATCTTAACATAATAACAATGTTAGATTATAAACAATGCAGTAAAATTCCCATAATCATAATGGTCTACCTTTACCATCAATTTCATAAATCATTCTTACCACCATCATGTTTGGTCTACAATTACCAAATACCATATTTACCAATTACTGTCATTTCACTTTCACACATATTCAATTGAAGCAGTAAACAAGCTTCCGGGCACAATAAAGTCTCAAATGCATTAAGTTCCAACACGGTCAAAATGCAGCATCTTGCAAAAGCTGTTTGACACCAATCGTCATTAACAGCCCAACGGCGACATATGTGAATCAATAATAACAGATATTTTCCATACCAGGAAATATACCAAACATCTTACCATATCATACTTGCTCAGGTTCTCAAATCGGAGAATATCAATCTCACACTGAAAATATTAACCATGTACATCCTTCATAAATAGATATCACAATATAGATAATTCGAATCAACTTCTAACATCTAAGCGCTTTCGTCTAATTCCATTAACCCATTAACCTCGAGACATGTGAATGGGTCCATACTCCATTTAGAGACTATTAGACCTCAACTCCCGGACACCATTTTATGCTTCTATTCTAATAGTTAGAGCAATATACATCCATTACACGGAAGCAGTGCCAAGTCTTGTTTTCCAGTCCTTTTAGTCTTGTCCATCTATATATATTCTATGGGTCCCATTCATTGTCTTAACGTCTAGGTTTACAAACCATTTTACTACACAATATAGTTGAGTTCTCCTCATTGTAATCTGTCGGGTGTTTGCACAAATCTGTGAAACATAGAAATATATGTAAATATCTTATTCATAGATAATTCATGTAAAATACAAATATTCTTTTTGATCATTTTTTCCAGAAATACAATGGTGATGGTAGTAAGTCCACTTACAAATTACTACTTCATTTTAATTGATGTCAGAAAGGTTAGCCATCCAAAATACTCAATAAAAGAAAAATGAAAGTACTCAGTGTCCAGTCTCGTATTTTTCGGTACTAAGAAAGTATTGAGATTTTATCCAGAGGTTACATTATATAAATGTAAAGTGCTCAGGCCACTACTCGTATTGTCTTCTGGATAAGGACCATGGAAACATATTGAGTTAGGCATATAGAATGCAGTAAAATAAATCACTCAGTGCCCTATCCTTTTTACCACCGAGCAACAAATACTGTTGTGCCACAAATGTCTGCCGAGAGGCATTTTCGATGCACTAAGGTAATTTAGAATAAGGGCCTCTGGAAACTTTTCGTTAAAAATTAATTACAATTCTAAATTTACTAATCTTAAAAATAATTTCAAAAATCAGTTTTGGGTCCTTCAGAACATGTTACAGAACCTACATAATGGCTTCCGAGCTTCCGAGACACATCCCCTTTTTACTAGTATTTTAACTCATCTTCGGAACCTAGGTCGGTCCCCTCGAAACTTTTGAGTTCACTATCTCAGAACTTTCGAGTCAAGTTCCGAACTAGAGAGCAGCAGAGGCATGAAAAACAGTTGGCGTCTTTGTCCTTCAAAACCTCAAACAGGAGTTCGAAACTTTTAAAGGCTGGTCTTCGGAACTTCCGAGCAGTTCCGAGACTCGTCTTCCTTAGCGAGTCACTTGCAGGTTGCAGTGACGAGAAGAACATGGTGAATTACGATTCCAAAAATAGAGGGGTTTCTGGATTCGTTTTCTACATGTAACCAGTCAGATGTGTTCTAAAATCAGTCCTCTATATTTTCGACATTAATTGGACACAAAATGATGAACAGTAGAAAATGATAATTTTACCCCTAAATATTGGATTAATTAGTTCTTGAATTTTGTGTATTTTGTACTATTAATGGGATTTTGGAGTTTTGCAGGGAATTTGGAGGAATTCGAGAAAAGAAATGAAATTGATGAAAATGGGCCCAAATCCACGAAAATTTAAAGCCCAATTGGAACCCATGAAGACTCAAGCATGTGAACAATACACGTGTGAAGAAAGGGATCAAAAAGCGTGCTGATTTGGTGTACAGTTGAGGACCATGCATATGCCATTCAAATTCTCATCTTGTACTTATGTGATAAACAAGAAAAAAGGAAGCCCACATGTGTCTCGAGCAAAGCCCACACGTTCATGTGCAATCCAAACTGAAGCACACTACAGAGCATAAACGTGTTTTGAACAATAACTATTGGATGGCATGTGTTCTATGCTGTAAAATCAATGGAAGCAACCGTGGTAAGTGGTGATATGTAGACTGCACCGATTCAGAAGTTTCAATAAAGCAAGCATACAAGACAACAGTTTCATTGAAAAATAATACAACAGTGTTAGCTGTATGAAACATCGTTTAAGCAACAAATTGCAACCAGCTATAAGAAAGGAAAGCACCGATTGAAAATACAACAGCAGTATTGAAGAAGATCGACAGAGAAAGAGCAGGAGGGCCCACCTAGTGATTGTATATTCAAAATCAACGCACATCTGGACTAGAACCTGCTGTTAACATCTAGAGAGGTTTGAGACAATGTGAAAGACATAGAATAAGAAAAGAAAAGATTACAATGGAGATATGGAGTGGAGATTTGATAGATATTCAAGAGTTTGCCGATGGTGGAGAGGATCTTCATATGTGACTTGCAGAGTTTCAACTAGAAATATGAAGCACACTCATTATAGCATCTTTGGTTTTTGGTGCAGTTATCATGGTCGGCTGTGTATACAGCAGCGTTGGATGCAACAAGAGGACAACCAAAGGAGGGTGTCCAACGTCAAGAATGGCAGTATACAAAGTGTGCAACAGTTCCATACAACAACGTTTTTACAAGACCTAGGCAGCAACATGTGGCAACGAATGGGAACCAGCAGCAACAGAATTTGTTTGTAGAAGTTGAGAGAGGTGGTGAACAGAAACTAAAATAAAAAAATATTGTTGTAATAAAGAACTGAGACAACAAGAGAAACCAATACATCTAGTATCGAAGATCAGCAAAAAGAAAATCATCCAAGCAAGAAAGCAGAGGCGTTAGCTGTACATAGTGTTCAAAGATTGTGTGAGATCTCAGCAAACCATCAATAAGAAAGAAAGAATTCAGTGCTTCCACCTTTAATCCAATGTCAGCCAGGACGATTTTTCATAACCCATCTGGAAGATCTGCTGGCTATGGTTTGTTTCCTTTGTTGCAAATGAGACTGCTATATCTGAAGTAGAAGAACAAAAGAGAAGGCATGCAGTGCCAGATTACAGTAGAATAA
The DNA here is from genome assembly GCA_013350335.1 of Chimonanthus salicifolius. Lineage (NCBI taxonomy): Eukaryota > Viridiplantae > Streptophyta > Magnoliopsida > Laurales > Calycanthaceae > Chimonanthus > Chimonanthus salicifolius. The sequence continues at coordinate 57,163,062 of CM023532.1, forward strand.
TTAAGAAGAAGGAAGCAGTAAATCAACAAATTTCATATAGCAGTAACCCATTGTTGGAAACTCTGAGAAATCGACACATGGGAAGTAGACGTTAATCAAAACCAGTCACCGTTACTGTTGCCACAAGTGATGAGTATATGAAAATGACTATTTTACCTTTATATTTGGACTAGTTAGCCCTTGTTTTGTGTATTTTAGGATATGTTTAATGGGATTTTGAAAGTTTGCATGATTTACAAAGAAATACAAGATATGAGAATTCAAATGGTGAATTTTGCAATTTATGGGCATAAGTTGATATTTTTTTAAAGTTAGAATTTTTAATAATTATTTTACCACAATTTTAGGGTTTTGTATGTAAACTAATTAATTCAAATTCATTTATAAGAGTTTGGATTAATTTAGTCACTTTTAGAATTGAATGTAAGTAATGAAATTACTAGATTTTCCATACTTTAAAAAGCCAATTATTAAGCCCATTAAGAAATCCACATGGGTGAAGTCTATTTTCATCATCCCAAGATACATTTGAGGAAATTCGAAATTTACAAGATATTATGAGAAGATTTTTTAATTTGCCAAGTGGATTAAGGAAAAAGAAACAAAATAAGAAAGTGGAGAAAAAGAAGGAAGGTTTGATAAAGCTTCAGTATTTTGATCACAACATTCCACTCTGACATCCGATTTCTTTGATTCTTTTTGTGTTAGAAAGAATACTTCAAGGGATATAACTTTGTAGTTTACAACATTTTGTGATTCGGAAGTTAACTAGGACAAAATTGAGCTACAAGGTGGTATATGTGTAAAAAATTGGATTTTGCACCCACTTTTCTTGCACGAATTTTACTATTTTTTTCCACCTCCTTGCCTCCTTTAAGCCATTCCATGATTAGCACAAACCATATCATCCCTCCAAGTGTCTCTTGCTTTATTTAAATCTCTAAATCCAAACCATTCATTCCACCTCCTTCATCTATAAATAGTCCCTCTCCATTGAGAAAATTGAACTTGGCTAGAGAATTGAAGGGTTGTGAAAAGGAGAGGAATTTTCCATTGGGTTCTTGAGATTGGTGATTTAAATTTCCATTGTATTTTCTTGTCCTTTTTAATTTCAAAATTCCATTGAGTTGTAATTTCAATTTCATGTTTTAAATAAAGTAAAGGTGTGCTAAAATATTAGTCTATGGTTTTTCAATTATTTAATTCATGTATTATGATGGGTTTATTAATTTTTTTTTAATAAAATACATGTTGGATTTAATTCTAGATTTTTCAAATTAGATCCACTGAAATATTTGGATTAAATAGACTTCCTTCTTCGATCTAAGGCTCTTGTTTTTAAGAGTGCAATAAAATATTTAGGTTTGGAGAAAAGTTTAAATTCTATATAATCTAAGGTTTAATTTGAGAAATTTTTAATTATTGAATTAATGGGTTTTATAATTGGAATTTTAATTGATGAAAATTTGAACGCATGGTTAGTAATTTACATGAACTTCGTAGTCTAGCCTCTGTTTTATTTTCAAAATATGAAAAACAATGCCTCATTGATTCTTTGAGCCAATTCCATTGTAAATATGTACATAGGTAATTTAGGTGCTTTAAATTTTATTTTTGTTTATAAAAATTCAAAATTCTTGAAATTGGTGAACTAGGTTGGTAAATTAATTAATTGCAACTTAATTTATGTTTTCTAAATTAAATTTAGATTATTTACATTTTTAGATTAAGTCCACCATCTCAATTTAGTTTATGTAAAAATTAATTTTCCATTTTATTTTATATATCTAGTATGTTTATAAATTAAAATTAAAATTCATTGATTAGAAAAATAATTCTATATTCATAATTTATCTCCATATTTTCTAAATTTCTTAAACTACGTAATTTAATGGTGTATTTTCACGGATATATTTTCCTAAGTTTCGATGGGTGTGACCTCGCACTCAATTGCTATACTATTTAATGATTCGTGCGCTTACGAGTTATAAATTTAAAATTTGCATAACAACAAACCAGCGATGGCTTGGCCGACCATGCCTTGCCTTCCTTCCTCTTTCATATCTCTCCAATTTGAAAGACTTCAATCTCCACTTTCCATGTGTCCCTTCCTCATATGGATCATGCAATCTTGGCCTTTCATTGAGCCTCATTTCCACAATTATCATTCAAATCTAGAGTTACACATGTTGTAATACCCTGACTCAAATTAGGATAAATCAATATGATAAATCATATTTTAACCTGTTAATCATAAAAATTACGGCTAGAGCTTTATTAAAAGTCTAGGTTTCCCAATCGGAGCCTAAAAGCTCGATGATCCAACTCATTTAGTTGGACGGGCAAAATAGTAATTTACCATTTGACAACGTTATTTTACTAATTATCTAATTGTTTGATTATTGTTTGAGTAATATTGATTTCCTTAATTAAGGATTTTAAATTCTAAAATTTATAAGTATATTATTATATTATTTTCAGAAAATGTTATTAAAAACTACCCGAAAATATCTAGAAAATAAAGAAATAATTATTCATAAACAATTTTGGAAATGATAAAAATTTAGAAAATTATGTGTTTTAGATTTTATTATAACTCATTGTTTTACGTTTTCAAATTTTGAAAATAAAAGTTTTAAACCCTTTTAATAAATACAAATTGAATTAAGTAAATAGTGACAAAATGTGAGCTTTGTTTAAATCAATAGATTTTGATAAAATATAAATCTCCAAAAATTTATGATGAGTAGAGTTTATAAAACCCAACATTTTTATTGAGTTGGATTAAATTAATTAAGTTAAATAAATCATATAATTAATTAAAATTTAAAATAAGATAAAAATGGACTTATTTGCAAATACTACAGAAGGACTAATTTGCAGAATGTTCAAAATGATTAGGCCACCTACGTGGCCGTTGAAGCTGCTGCTTCAGGGTCGATTTATGCAAGCCATGGACGTAGATTGCAGATGAGGTGTCCTTCCCTTGGCCTTGCTGGAGGGTCTGCTACCCTACGAAGCCATGGCTATAAATCCAGTCATCTCCCACCTGGAATCACCAACCGATAGAAAAGAAACCACTCCTCCTCTGTTTCAATTTTTTTTTTTTACCGTAGCTTTGAACTGGAATTTTTTCCAGTTCCTGAAACTCTGCTCAAATTAAAAAGTAAAGGTAATATTTAGATTCAGTTTTAAATTCTAACCTGTTTAGGATCAAACAAAACTAAATTTGATTAAGATATGAGTGTCAAAACTGATTTTGTAGTTTAATGAAAACTTGAATTTTCATGTGTTACACTGATTTTCTTGTTAAAATCAGACGTTTCTAATCAGTATAAATGTTTTAATTGTTTTTCATTGTAGAGTGGACTCATTGAAGAATCCATCTAACCTGTATAGTGTGAAAAACGAATCCAGAAAACCCAGTGTTTCTGTATTCGTAAGTTACACTGTCGTTCTAGCCACTGCTCTGTTGCTGGTTATAAAGGAAGAAGACGACTCTCGGAAGATCCTAGAATCGGCCTTCGGAAGTTCCGAAGGTAAGACTTCGGAAGTTTCGAACTGAACTTCTGCTCGAGGTTTCGAAGCACTCAGAGGCCAAATATTTCCTACTGCTTCTACTGTTCTGACCTTGACGTTCCGAGAACTCTCTGATGTTCCGAACTGTTCGGAAGTTTCAAGCGGATCTCGGCTTGTTCCGAGGCACACTGAGACCAACTGTTTTTCTGTGTTCTTTGCTCCTGTTCGGAAGCAAGGTCGGAAGTTTCGAGACCTAAAACTTCGGAAGTTCCGAATAACAGAACCAAGTCCCGAAGTCGCTGTAAAGATTTAGGCAGTAGCTCCAAAGGTCCGAAGCCACAGTACCTGGTTCCAAGGCATGTTCCGAGGAACCCAGTTTTGATTTTGAAGCTTAGTCTAATTTGGTATTCTATGTTAAAAGCTTATACCTTAGGTTTTGATGTGTTTATACCATTCTTGTAATGACCCAACCCGATTTTTCGGAGTTTTAGGGTCTTGGTAGCGGTGCGGTGAGTGTGGGCCCCGTGGTGGGTCCTGGTTTGCCCAGTTTTGAGTATGGAGACTCAAAGGGACTTTAGTAATTTTGAATGATTGAACATTTTGTCATACTAAAAGTTTAAAAATCACACGTTTTCCCCCGACGTTTGTTATTTGATTTCTTCGGGTTTTTTTAAAAATATTTTGGAAATTAGAGATTTTTATTTTATAATAAAAAAAAGAAAAATCTAAAACATCCCTAAACCCTAACCCTTTAAACCCCCTCCCCCTTCTTTAGCACAGCACTGTAGCACGTGGCTACAGTGCTGCCGTTGCTTCTCTCTCTCTCTCTCTCTCTCTCTCTCTCTCTCTCTCTCCTGTCCCTCCTTTCCTTCCCCTCCCTCAAGCCATCGCCGCCGCCGCTGCCGTCCTCATCTCTCTCCCTCTCGATTCCCTCTTTCCCCTCTTCTCTCTTTTCTCTCTCGATCTTTCTTCTCCTTCGTCTGGATCTACTGTCGACCTCCCTCACCTCCTCCTCCGGCGTTGGTTTGAGCTTCTCCGGCCTCAGACGAGTTAGATCCCTTCCCTCCTCAGCCGAAACCAGGTATGTAACACCCGGATTTTCAAGTTATAAATATTTACGGAAATTACCCATTTAATTAATGAATTTTAGATATAGACCTTAGATGGGTAAAATGTTGGGTCATTGCCCAATAAAGACCCAACGGATTTTGGTAAATGGTTTCAAATGAATTAGGCAATGGCATCCGATTGTCTAAACCAAATGAGGAAGTTATCTAATCTAAAGAGATATGCGCATGAAATACTAGAATATCTTAAATAAAGGATTGAGATGTCTATAAATAAATATAGATAGCTTGGTCGCATGAAGAGATATGAATATCTAGGATCATTTTAAAAAGGGGGTCTTTCCCTTGATGAGAACTACATTTAGACAATTGTCAAATTGGAAGGTCGGCAACTTCTAAATAAGACACAACAAAGGGGCGCATGGCACTTGCTACCTTAGAGAGATAAAGGGGCACACGGCATTATCAAGTGAAAGGGGAATTATTTATCATGGTACATTCTAAATTTAGGATTAAGATTGGCCGATTGAGATTATTAATCAAGAGGGGCGCATGGCACCTTCTAAGATAGGACTATGGGACTTATAAAAGAGAGCCAATGTAAGTGCACACGGCATAGGGAAATTATTTATCTTAGCACATTCTAAGATAGGATTAATTGGAAGGTTTTATAGAAAGGTAACAAGGAGGGGCACATGGCACCTTCTAAGTTGGGATTAAGGGAAGGTTTTAATAAAAGAAAGGCATCAAGGGCGCATGACACTTTCTATTTTGGATTAAGAGGAGGTTCTATAAGACAAGGATAGTGCACACGACAATGGCTATTTCAACAAGGGAGAGAGGCGTACAAGATAAAGGGCTCATGGCATTGTAATCTTAGCACTTCTAAGATTGGCCGATTGGAGATCAATAAAAGAGAAGCAAGCACAAGGGGCTCACGGCATTGTCTAAGTTTAAACCTTGTGGAGTTTTAAAAGAGAAGAAAGAGGGGCACATGGCATTCATGTTCAAAGAGAGGTAGCAGCAAAACAAAGTGGCACACGGCATACACAAAAGAGGCTTAAGGAAAGAAGAAGATTGGAAGAGCAAGAATCAATCGGAGCGAAGGAAAACCGAAGGAGTCGCGGATCCGGTAAGTGGTTGTTATTTTGTTTAAAAATAAGGAACCATAGGGTTCAGCCATGGTACTTGGCCGAATCCCATGATTGAAGAATAGATATAATTTATGGAAAACCATGGGAGTTGGTTAATATATTTATATGATTTATGGGTTTTTGGAGGTTGAACTCCATGGAAGTTATTGGTTATTTTATGGGATGAAAATCATAGAGTAATTATATGGTTTTAGATCCATGGAAAGACAAATTAATGGAAAGAAAGAACCATAGGGTTCGGCCATAGTGCATGGTCAAACCCCATGGAAGGGTTTTGGTGATTTTAATGGAGGAACATGTGTCATATTTTTTATGGATGATGATTGATAAATTTAATTTGATCTATGGGTTGGAAAACCATGGAAGGACATTGTTTAGGTTTAATGGATTTCAAAAGATTTTAATGGAATTATGTTAATGTAATTAGATCATTAAATTAATGGAAGCATGAACCATAGGGTTCGGCCACAATGCATGGCCGAACCCCTTGTAAGAATATTGGTTAAATGTATGGATTTAAAATGGCAGTTAAATGGTTCAAGAGAAAATTAAAGGACCATAGGGTTCGTCCATAGTGTATGGCCGAACCCCATGGAGTTGGATTGATATTTTTAATGTATTTTAATTGATTTAATGGAAGGTTGGATCCTAGGTTTGGAAACTTTCTAATTATGGAGTTGGATATTTAATTTAGAAAGTTTCTATTTAATGACTTTCTAATTATGGAGTTGGATATTAATTTGGAAAGGATCCAAGAATTGAAGGAATTAAATGTTTTTGGAAGGTAGAGATTTAAATTGGAAAGTCTCTAATTTTGGAAGGAAGAGATTAAATTGGAAAGTCTCTAATTTTGGAAGGTAGAGATTAAATTGGAAAACCTTCTAATTATGGAATGATGGATGCAAAGTTTGGAAACTTTCTAATTATGGAATTTATATATTAAATTTAGGAAATTTCTATTTATAAACCAATTACGGGATCATATGGGTTTTATGGATCGGTTTTGGACATAAACCTAAGGATGGCAAAGATGTAAATGTATGCTAAAAATTGGAACTTAGACATCATGGATTCGGCCATGTGTATGGCCGAACCCCATGAACCAATTTTTATAGGTCATGTATGGACTTAATATTTGAATGAATGGTGGACCAATTAGAGAATGCAAATAAATGAATTATGGACTATGTTATGGGATTAGGGTTTTATTTTACGAACCCCATGAATCAAGTTGAATGGATTTTATGGACTTAATATGGTGATTGGATTAATGGAGAGACCTAAACCTAAGGTGATGGCAAAATTGTTAATAGGTGAAATTAATGGACATAGGGTTCGGCCAGGGTGTTTGGCCGAACCCCATGAACCAAATTTATGGATCATGTATGGACTAAGTGTTATGCATGATTAAATAAATGAAAGGACCTATGTTTGGAATATAAACATGAGGTGATTGAAGGCAATGACAAAGTTGTAAATACATGAGAAAATGGAGGATCATAAGTTCGGCCATGGTGTATGGCCGAACCCCACGAGGTTTCTTGTATGGACTTATTTGGATTAATGGGTTAATTATTAGCCTAAGTATATTGTAAATTAGAATAATAGGTTATATTAACCATGGATGTCAATCTTGTAAATATATGAAAATAAGGAAGGTAAATGGCTATGGATATGTATAATGGCATTTTGGTAATTAAGTGAAAATAAGGGACCATGGGTTTGGACATGGTGTGTGGCCAAATCCCATGGGAATTATTTGATGAACATAGGGTTACGTATGTTGGGTTAAATGAATGAATTGTTAATTAAAGATTAGACCAATGGCAATTTGGTAATATCGGTTGAAAATGGTAAACCATGGGGATTGGTATATAGACTTAAAATATTGTAAATCAAGTGGAACTTATTTTTAATTGATTGTTATATTATAAGGTAACGGGACCTCACAAGGTATCTACGATCGTGAGCGGTTACCGGACGAAAGACGCAAGGACACATTAGCGGTCTTTGGTAGGATTCCACCTCTTTGAAACTATGGATTTATGTACATTGTCTTTATCTTATTTTTGATGAAATTATGTTGCAAAGGATATGTTTCAAAGTATGATAAGATAACATGTGTTGGTTATGTTTAAAAATGTGATTTTAAATGCTATATTTTGTATTTCTATATAGCATGTTGGCATTTGCATCTCATGCATGGCATGGGAGGGATGAACAGTAGCCAGAGATCCACCACTCCGTCGAGACGTCCGTAAAAGAATCGTGGGGGATACCTTGATGAGGAGAATTCCATCAAGAGGATACTATATGTGAAATGTAGCCGGAGATCCACCACTCTGTCGAGGCGTCTGTATAACAATCGTGGGGGATACCTTGATGAGGAGTTTTCTATCAAGAGGATATTTTGTGATGGGTGGGACTCATTGCATATGATAGCATGGCATGGCATTGAATCGGCATGATTATGACCTTTATTATCATGCAAGGTTTCTGGTTTTTATCGGTATGATTGGATCTCTATTATCATACATTGTTTTGGATACGATGCTTTATAAGTATGGTATGATTTATTATAACTGGATTTTATATATATTATATCTGGATTTTTGGTACTAACTCATGTGTTAACCCTACTTGGAATACTTACTGGACGCGTTGTACTAACTCCCTACTTCTACCTTAGTGGATGATACAGGAAACAAGGAGAACGATGAACGCAAAAACAGGCCAGGCATAGGAGCTTGGAGGATTATAACTTATATTTTGTTGAAGATACTCATGGGCTTGTATTTTGAGTATCTAGAATTCGAATTGTAATAACTTAGATGAATTTGCAATGGTTAGATATTTTACTGAATAATTATGACATGATAATGATGATTAAAGACTTGATGTACTTTGCTATCCGAATGGAATAGAACTGTGTTCTATTATGTTTCCGCATGTTATGATTTTTATTCCGCATGTTTATATTTCTATGTGTGAACCGTTTTCTTGGACTAAGTCCATACACACATAGGATTGGCCAGTTAAGGGTCGGACTATAGAAGTTCAGACTTAACTCTCGTCGTGACGTCCCGCTCTCTATCGCTCTTTGTTTATAAAAAAAAAAAAATATATATATATATATACTTTGATTTTACGGAAAGAAGCGAGTGAAAAAGGGCGGGGCGTTACAGTTGGTATCAGAGCGAACCCGAAACATTGAATCTTTCGGAGTAAATTAATCTGGCCCTCGTGTATTAATTTACTTCGTTAGACTCAGACGGATGACAACAAAGAAGTACAGTCAAAATAATCGGAATTATCCAACATAGCAAAATAGGATATATTCCCCAAAAACAAAGAAAAATCAAAGACTACTGATTTGGCAATTTCCCCAAGGACAAGAAACACAAGTTTTTTATTTGGCAATTTTTCCCCAAACTATGAAGAACACAAAACTTTACATAGAAGCTAAGTCAACGGATGTTTCCATGACTTAGGAAAATGCCTCCAAAGGGAAGACAAAAGCAACAGAACCAACAAAAGGAAGAAGAACATAACAGAGAGGGTCAGGACAGTACAAACATTCCTGAAGTACCTCCTGAATTACGGAACCTAGTACAAGCGGTAGTCACTTCCATTCTACAGCAACTTTTGAGCGGAAATGGGGACACAAACCCCAATGAAACACAGGGCCGAAAAGGTCGGGGTGGGGGAAATACTTTTTGCCCTCACAAAAGATTCAAACCCTACTTTTGGAGATCTTCAGCCTTTATTGGTTCCACTGGAAGTTCCTGTTTCTGGTGTGGTTAACAGGACCATTTCAAAAGAGTGTCCACAGAATGGTAGATCTTCTCATTCCTGTTTTCGGTGTGGTCAGCAGGGCCATTTCAAGAGAGAGTGTCCATAGAGCAAAAGATTTCCTCACTTCAGGGGTTCTCTTCCGTCGTTCGGCTCAACTAGCTAAGTCACAAGGATCTGGACGACTGAATATTTCGACTTCTTCTCCAGAGACAGTGGACCATTTGGGAATAATACCCTGTCTAACTTGTGGAGTGTTAGGGGCACACGTCAACTACATGCCCTGACAATTTCTTTGATTTTGGTAATAATGCAAGGTCTTCTACAGACGATAAGGACGGGTAAGGAAATGTCGAGGAAAAGGGAAAATATTTTGTAAGGGTTGTGGGAAAGTTTTAAAGGGTTTGTTTTAACCCTACCAACTCTTGTATTGTGATTTCTCGGATGACCGAGTAAGCTGAGGAGGTGCTCGCCACTCATCGGTCGAGAAACGATGCGGTGAGGAACAGCTCCCACTAGTATGGTTTGTGATTCCCCGAGTGACCGATTAGACTGAGGATGTGCTCGCCGCTCATTGGTCGAGGGATGAGGTGATGAGATATTCCAAGTTAGAACACCTGTAGGGTGGGGACAGCTTGCGATGTGATGTGATAATATATTCCAAGCTAGGACACCTGTAGGGTGGGGACAACCTGTGATGTAATGTGATAGTGTGTTTACCTGTAGTTATGACTTTGGGGTTCATTGTTGAGACTGTGTTGTGGGTGTTGACTCACCAGGAATTTATGGGTGCCTAACGAGTGAGTTCAGCTGGCTCACTCGGTAGAAGACCTATAGAATTCTATGAGGGGTGGATACGCTAGTCGTGTGGAGACCAACAGATGGGGTCCAAGTTTATAAGTTTGACTATCGAGACTGGTGCTTGGTTGAAGAGACCATGGATGAGTCTGGTTGGCAGTCCTTTGAGGACTGGTGAGGTGGTTACTCCCGTGTGGTAGTCGGTTTGGGACTCTAGTGAGTCCGACTCTTGGGTTGATCGTGATATGTGTACGGGTTGTCATGAGATAGTCATAGGTCTGGTCGAGGAGTATGGATCCTGACCCGGTTGGAGATCATTCTGTATACTCGAGGGTGGGTGGACCGCAACGGATGGGCACATGAGGGAGTTGCCATAAAGTTGTATTGAGTTGGTTAGAGGATGTACTAGAGGCCTGACAGATGTGGGCCCGTGTGTTAGGAGTTGGGCACCTGCTTGTATAGTCATGCATGCAGACATCATAGACATTAATGTGTTCATATGATCATATACAGTGTATGCTTGGTGATATATGATGTGTGTATTACCCTCACTAGACATGTATAGCTCACCCCTTTCCTCACAGGTACTTTATAGAGGAAGGGTCGGCGAGATCCTCAATTGGACATTGGGCGTAGAGTTGGATCTTTGTACTTGTCATGGTTTCATTTTTTATTTGAGAATCTGTTAATATATTTGAGATATGTGTACATTTCATTAAGTTTGATGAATGTAATAATGGAATGATGTGTTTGTTTCGAATTATGATTAATACTTCATTGGTACTATCGATTATTGACTTGAGTGGGTTGTGGGAGTGGTACTTCCCTTTATTTTTAAAAAAAAATATATATACCCCTGAATTAGTATCGGATCGGTTTTAGAACCTTCTATCAGTTGGACGTACACGTAGCGGGATGGGTCGTTACAATTCTTATAAATTAAAAGTGATACTAACCCTCTTATTTGATATATATATATATATATAGTCACTTACAGCCGATACTCTCTATCTGTGACTGACACAACCCGATAGCTATTAGTAGCTAAGCGATTAACTTAGCCGATCAATAGAAAAGAAGGGTTCGGGCACTGAGTGACCTCTAGTCCTAACTCGGTATAAGAGTAGTGGCCTGAGCATCTTATATCTCTAGGCCTAACTCAATACGTCTATATGGTCATTTTCAGAAGACAATATGAGAAGTGGCCTGAGCACCTTATTATATTTCTGATTTTTGTAATTTAAAATGGATAGTAACCCATATAGGAGACTCAAATCCATTTCCCCTAGAGTTTTTCCTGAAAATAGGATAGAAATATTTGAAATACTATGAGTATGTATTGTATTGTATCTATGCATATTGATTGATTTTCGTATTGTATATCTGTTTGCATGTTTGAAAGATACTTCAATACTCACATTTTCGGTGAGGAGACTTAACAATTGTAGTATGAGTAAATCAGGTTAAGTGGATATAGTACAATGAGTGGTTTCAAGGATCAGACTTAATGATCCCACTTATATGCCTAGACATGATGCATTATTGTGAAAAATGATTATTGATACTAACGATGTTTATCGTATATTGTGATTATAATAATGAAATGCTTTTGAGTTATGATGATATTGATATTGCTTCCACGTACCCTTAACTACTAATCTATTATTGGCCTAGGTGTGTTGATTACCGGCACAAGTGTATCGGTTTGCGTCTACTGGCCCATGTGTGTCAGTTGCCGGCCCAAGTGTGTCAGATATGTACTTGCAAGATTTGTATTTTGACCGTGTCAGGACTTAATACTTATAGTCATCGTAGTATGTAGGTGTTACGGTGGATGTCAGCAGTTATGAAATTATTTTGAAACTTTGGTAGGATAAACCTTTTATGGTATTATTTTGATTTTGCCTAATCTGATATTCATTACACTACATTGTTATGTTCTTTTCACTTAACTAGTTAGCTAACACAACTCACATTTCAGGAAATGTACCCGAGGAAGAGGAACCTTCATATCAAGCTTAGGATGGATAAGCTGTTGCGGTTTCTTATAATTTCTACGGACGGAAATTTCATTCTTGTTTGACTTTTGTTTCCATTGGACCATGTTTTGTGTAAAGTACCTCATGTGGTACTTATTATGATAAAACATGTATGAACTACTATGTGACCGTTAGTAACTACTATGTGTAAAGTACCTGATGAGAATGAAAGATATTTTATTTATGAAAATATTTGTTTGTATTATATGTGCTTGTAAGTGGGTAGATATATGTTACATGTTTAAATGCAGATGTAAAGAGCATGTGTAATATTTATTTCTAGGCTTCACTTTTGATCCAGCCCAGTTAGGAGTTATTAAGGATAAAAAAAAAATTAGCAGTCATCCGGGCCCACCTCTAGGTCAGGGCGTTACACATGTACCTTCCCTACAATGCAATAAGTGATCTTATCCCTTGGTTTCAACCCCTTTTTCTTATAAATAGGACCCTCTCCCATAATACAATTCGAACTTGGCTAGAGAATTGAAAGGTGTGGCGTGGAAAGGAAATGAAGAAGTGTGGGATTCTCGATCCAAATTGGGTTGTAAGGTTGGTGGATTTTGATTTCCATTGTATTTTTCTTATTTCTTTAATTCCACTGTGTTGTATTTTTAATTTCATATTTTATAAATAAATGAAGGGTGGATTTATTTAGAATTATGGTCAGTCCAATTATTTAATTTATGTGTGATGAGAATTTGATTTTATTTTGATTTTTTTATGATGTTATGAATAAAATTATTCTAATATATTCGAGGAGAGTGGATAAAATATTTACGATAGATAGAACTTAATTTTTTCCGATCAAAGGCTCTTTTTAAGAGTGGATGAAATATTTGGATTTGGAATTATAAGTAGAAATTTTATCTAGACTAAGGCTTGATTTGGATTTTCTTAATATAATGGATTTCATAATTATTATAATGAGAATTTTAATGAATGAAAAATTGGAATGCATGATTGATAATTTAAGTGAGCTCCATATTCTAGGCCTTGATTATGTTTTTAAAATATGAAAAACAATACTTCATTGATTCTTTGATCCAGTTCCACTGTAAATATGTACAAAGGTAATTTAGGTAATTTTATTTTATTTTTGTTTATAAATTCAAAATTCTTGAAAATTAGGAACTAGGTTGGTAATTAATTTGATTGCATATAAATTTTGTGTTCTAAGTTAGATTAATATTTATTCATATTTTTAAATTAATTCCACCATCATAATTGAAATTAGATAAACTTTGCACTTTCCATAAAAATTAAATCTCTTGAATGGTTAATTTCTAATTTTAGATGTTGTTCCTATTTTTGGGCTTGTTTTATATTTTTAGAATATTTCTAAATTAATTTTAAATTTCCTAGATTAGAGAAAGAATTCCATGTTTGAGATTTATTTTCATAATTTTTTAAATTTCTTAAAATATATAATTCAATGGTGTGCTTTTCATGGATATATTTTCCTATATTCTGATGGGTTTGACCTTTCACTCCTAAGCTATATTATAAATGGTTTGTGCGATTGCGAGTATAAATTTAAAACACAATACAAAATAGTTGAGAAAAACCTTTGATTTTGAAGGTATAATCACCAAAACACATGAAAAACATTGTTTCTACTAAATTTTGAAACTTTGTTTAAGGCTCCATTTCAAACCATTTTCACTTTTAATCTCTTCTAAAGTTAATAAAACATTGAAAGGAGTAAATTGTATACCTTCGCTTTGGACATTGAGTAGAATTTTATCTTTTTGAAAAATTTCCACTAAAAAGCTATGTTGCAGAATGGAGGAAGAACAAAAAGCTTTGAGGAAGAAAAAGAAGCAAGAAAGAGCTACAACAATGGACTTGGGATTTCAAACTAATGAAACCCATTGTGTCATGCCCCGACCTAAAAAGTGGGCCCAGAGCGCGACTGATTTTTTTGTTGTGAAAGCTAAGACAACACTCAAGAGTTCTAACTAAGTCGGTCATACATGATCTTATCATGTGAACTCAAAGATATATCATAAGTCCCTTCCAAGAGACACAAACACAAACATCACTACACATAATTCAAACATCGAATTATCATTAAAACATCATCAGAGTAACTACGGATACATGGTAGTCTTAGTACATCACATTGAGGCAAACTAAGTACCACACACGGTACTTTGCAAAAACTAATTGTTCCAAGAACCAGAAAGCAAAGACAAGGGTATTCCCTATGGTGGTAATCCCAAAGCAACGCCGCAGCTTATCCACTCTAAGCTTCAAATAGAGGGTTCTCCTCCTCGGGTTCATCTCCTGAAAGGTGAATAGGGTGAGCTAACTAGCCCAGTGAAGGAAATATAACAGTGCAGTTTTAAGTAAACAACAGGTTAGCAAATAATCAACAGTTGCAATAATATCTCATGCTTGATAACAAATTCTCAGCATCAAGTATAATATCATCATCATTCCCATAATCCATCATCTCTTCTAATACTGTTGTCATCCAACGTAACGCCTACATACTACACTGAGACCATCGTATGAAGTCCCGACACGGTCAAAATACATCCTTGCAAGTACATCTGCGGCTCTCACATAGCCGATACTGATACTCCTCAAGTCAGCAACTGTCGATACCCATGATCCAGTAGACGTAAACCATCTCACACACGTGGTCGATATTGGTTCAATAGTCAAGGGCACGTGGAAGCAGTATTACACATTTCATATGATCAACATCATAAGCATTTCACAATTAACATAGCACTCCTTACAACAGTGCATCATGTCTAGGTATATGGGTGGGTTCATCAACATGAAACCACTCATTGCTCAAGATCCATTTCAATAAACCTATTTACACCTATTCCAAAGTTAATTTCCCTCACCGTAAATGTGTGGTATCGCGGTTTCTGTTCAACAAGCAAAGAAGTGCACAATCAATCATAAGTCAACATACATAGCATCAAATGTATACATACAAGTAGTTTTTCAAAACCATACTTGTTTTCCCAAAAATCTCCAAGGTAAATGGAATTGAGTCTCCTACTTGGTTTCTAACCATTTTAAGTTACAATAATCCACAGTATATAAATAATAATAAGGTGCTCAGTCCAAGACTCATATTGTCTTCTGGGCATGACCAGATTGACTTATAGAGTTAGGGCTAAATACTCAGGTCACTTCTCGGTTGTCTTCTGGACAGGACCAGATCTGACATGTTGAGTAAGGCTTCGAGGTCACTCAGTGCTCGACAAATATAGCGTCGGCCCGGAAGTGAAGTCACTCAGTACTCGACCAATAGAGTCGGCCTGGAGTGAATACAATAGTATATACAATATAGTAATAAGAGAAGAGGGTTAATACACATTTTTTAATTTATCAAGGGGGTGTAACCATTACATGCATCATCATATAATCAAACAAGATTTCATGTTTAAAAATTGGGTCCCTCGGAACCAGGTACTATGGCTTCGGACCATCCGAACCACTGTCTAAACTAGTCATTGACTTCGGACCTTGGGTCTGACTTTGGATCGTCTGAAGGTCCTTCCGAACCGATAAAATCCGAAAAACAAGTTTCGGTGGGTTTGTGTGTCTCGGAACATGCCGATTGAGGCTCGAATCGTTCGAGTGGGGTTCGGTCCTTTTGAACTAGGCTCGGAACATCCGAGTGGGTTAAACTTGCCTTGGACGCTTCGGGCTTCGGGTGAAGATCGGAACGTCCGAAGGGTTCCTTTCGGACCGTCCGAAAGGTGTGGCCCTCGGACAGTCCGAAGATAGACTCTCGGACCGTCCGAGAGTCGTCTTCCTCCTCTGTCTACAACAACAGATAGTGACGGGCAGACACTATGTGAAATACGAATCAGGAAACAATGGGTTTCCCGGATTCAGTTTTCACAACTAGCTGGTCAGATGGACTCCTAGTGAGTCCTCTTTCCATAGGGAATGATTTGTAGTTTTAAAACTTAACAGGCCATCTGATTTTAACACTGAAGACACACTTATACAAAGAAACCCAAGTTTTTCCTTAAACTTTAAAACGATTTTACACACTCAAATCCTGGCCAAAATCAGTTTTTCTTTATTCTAAACCGCCTGAAATTGAAAGAGGAACACAGTGGTTACCTTTACTTGAGCTCATGGGCTAAAAAATCCAGTCTTTTGAAACTTTCCTTTAAAGCTACGGTAACTGAAAACTGGGAAACAGAGAGGGTGATCGGCTGGTTTTTCAATCAGCTGGAACTGAGAGGCTAAGAGAGAAGATGAGTTTGGGTGTTTGAAAGCTTAGCTGAGGGTTGGGATTTATAGGAATTCATCTGGAAGAAGTGGCCATCGAGCCACTGCATGCCGCTGCATGCAGTTGCTGCCGACGTCCCAAACAGTATAACCACTGTTCGGTTCGTTTGGTTGTAATTTAGTCCCTCCAACTTTCTGGTTTTGCAAATAAGTCCCCATTTTGATAAAAAGACCGATTTTTAACTAAACATAAGATTTTAAGAGCTCAAGAATTGAATCCAGCCTTACAGATAAGGTGGGTTTTAAAAACTCTAGTTACCATTAAAATTTGGAGATTTAAAACTCACTAAAAACCATTGATTTAAATAAAAATCATAATTTAACACCATTTACATGATTTTACTTGTGTTTAATAAAACGATTAAAAATCCTCATTTTTTGAGATTTGAAAGAATAAACTAGACCATACTAAAATGGTCTAACATACTATAATTGTTTCAAAATTTATCTCATTTCCAAAACCATTTAAAATATTTATTACTCCCTTTCGGGGTTTTGACGGGCGGTTTTAAATTATATTTTCTGAAAATAAAATTATTTTAAAATCAGAAATAGGGATCCTTGATTAAGGAGAAAAATATCATCCAACAATAATCACATAATAACACAATTAATAAAATAATAACAATAAACGGTAAATTACCATTTTGCCCCTCCAGCTGGACGAGCTGGATCACTGAGCTTTCGAGCTCAGATTGGGCCACACTTGGGCTTCTCACTAAGCCTCAACCGAAATCTTCGAGATTAACCGATCTAAGCAAGATTATTAAGTTAAACTACGCCTAATTTGGGTCAGGCTATTACACATTGCATCTGCTGAGTTTAAATAGCAGTGAGGGATATAGCCTGTTAGACTTGCCACTGGCATGAAATTTAACCACGTTACGTGCAAGCTACGGAGGTAACTCATGCGAATCACCTCCTTCGCAGGTGCTATGTTACAAGGGTTGGGTGATAAAAAATTTACATTTTATTTTATTTATTTTTAAGCCCCTTAAGATTGTTTCTATTAATTATTTACAAAAAGGGATTAATTAAATTAATCCAACTGGTCCAAAACGCCGGGGTTTAAAAATCATAAACACTATAAAAATTTGAAGAACAATATCTTTCAAAAATTCGTCGATTTTTTAAAAAACAACTTTTTGTCTAATTTTCACAAAATGAACTCTATTTATTTAAATGATTTCAAAATTTTATTTTGAAAATCTAAAAGCACAAAATGAAAGCTTAAAACACAGAATTAAACACTAGATGTTTTCTTTAAAATTTTCTTTAAACACCCCGCCCTTTTTTACTCGCTTCTTCCTGTAAATCAGAGTCTATTTTTTTTTTTTTTTATAAAAGAGTAGAGTGATAAGAGCGGGACGTCACGACGCGAGGTAAGTCCGAACTTCTAAAGTCCGATCCTTAACTGGCCAACCCTATGTGTGTATGGATTCAGTCCATGAAAACAGTTCACACATAGCAATATAAATGTGCGGAATAAAAATCATAACATGCGGAAACATAATAGAACACAGTTCTATTCCATTCAGATAGCAAAGTATGTCAAGTCCTTAATCCTCATTATCATAACACAATTATCCAGTAAAACATCCAATCATAGCAAGTCCATCTAAGTTATTATAGTTCGAATACTAGATACTCAAAATACAAGCCCATGAGTATCTTAAACAAATATAAATTACCAGCAACCAAGCTCCTATGCCTGGTCCGTTTCGCGTTCATCGCTCCCCTCGTTTCCTGTAACATCAACTAGGGTAGAAGTAGGGCGTTAGAACCACGCGCCCAGTAGGTATTCCAATTAGGGTTAACACATGGGTTAATACAAAAAATCCAGATATAATATATATCAAAACCTAGTTATAATAAATCATGCCATACTTATAAAGCATTGTATCCAAAACAGTGTATGATAATAGAGATCCAATCATACAGATAAAAACTAGAAACCTTGCATGATAATAAAGATCATAATCATGCCGAATCAATGACATGTCATGCTATCATATGCAATGAATCTCACCCATCACAAAACATCATCTTGATGGAAAGCTCCTCATCAAGGTATCCCCCACGATTCTATTACGGACGCCCCTGACGGAGTGTGGATCTCCGGTTACATTTCATACATAGTATCCTCTTGATGGAATTCTCATCATCAAGGTATCCCCCATGAGTGTTTTACGGACTCCCCGACGGAGTGTGGGTCCCCGGTTACCTGTTCATCCCTCCCATGTCATGCATGAGATGCAAATGTCCACATACTATGTAAATATACAAATCATAGCATTTAAGAGCTCATATTTGAAACATATACAACACATGCTATTTTATCATATAAACATAGCATTTAAAACTCACATTTTGAAACATATCCTTTGCAATGTAAATTTATCAAATCAAGATAAAACACTGTATATAAAACCCATGGTTTCAAAGAGGTGGAATCCTACCAAAGACCGCTAACGTGTCTTTGCGTCTTTCATTTGGTAACCGCTCACGATCGTAAACACCTTGTGAGGTCCCGTTACCTTATAATATAACAATCAATCAAAACCAAGTTCCACTTCATTACAATAATGTTTAAGTCCATAAACACAATCCTCATGGGGTTCGGCCATACACCATGGCCAAACCCATGGTTTATCATTTTTCAGCCGATATTACCAAATTGCCATTGGTCTAATCTTTAGTTAATATTTCATTTTAATCAACCAAAAATAGTTCCCTATGTCCACCAAACAATTCTCATGGGGTTCGGCCCTACATCATGGCCGAACCCATGGTCCATTAATTCAATTAATTACCATAATGCCATTATTCCTTCCATGGTTAGTCACCTTTATTTATTCACCCATTTTTAGATTCAAAATATAAATCCATAAACATCTAAGTCCAGCAAACCTTCCCCATGGGGTTCATCCATACACCATGGCCAAACCCATGGTCCCTTATTTTCACTTAATTACCAAAATGCCATCCATGGCTAACCTTCCATTTTTAGCAAGTATTTACAACTTTGCCATTGCCTTCAATCATCTCATGTTTATATTCCAAACATAGGTCATTTCATTCATTTAATCATACATAACACTCAGTCCATACATGATCCATAAATTTGGTTCATGGGGTTCGGCCAAACACCATGGCCGAACCCTATGTCCATAAATTTCACCTATTAACAATTTTGCCATCACCTTCATCACCTTAGGTTTAGGTCTCTCCATTAATCCAATCACCGTATTAAGTCCATAAAATCCATTCAACTTGATTCATGGGGTTCGGCCAAGCACCATGGCCGAACCCTATGATGTCCAAGTCCCAATTATTTTCATTGCAACCATTATTAGAAAATCCATAAATCAAGGTTTCCAAATTTATCATCCACCCTTCCATAATTAGAAACTTTCCTATTTAATCTCCACCTTCCATAATTAAATCATAATTCAAGGTTCCTTCCATATTTAGATAGTTTCCCAATTTAGCATGCATCCTTACATAATTAGCAACTTACTAAATTTAATAACCATCTTTCCATTCTAATCAATTAATCATACATCAAAATACCAAAACAACTCCATGGGGTTCGGCCATACACCATAGCCGAACCCTATGGTTCATAATCTTCTTTCTAATAAATATTCATCCAATGAAATTCCTTAATAAATTAAAACCATACAAAACCTCATGGGGTTCGGCCATGGTGGCCAAACCTATGATCTTTCAATTTGGCCCATATTTACAAAATTGCCATTATCTCCATGATTTTCATCCCATAAAAATAACCAACAACCTTTCATGGGGTTTGGCCCTTCACCATGGCCGAACCCTATGGTTTATCAACCTCTTCTTAAACCATTTTAAATCCCTTTTAAAACATGCATAACTAGTCCATGGTTTTCAACCCAAAAACCCATAATTTACACCGTGTCTTTCCATGGTTTTCATCCCTTAAAACACATAATTTAAACCATGTCTTTCCATTAAAACCTCATCATTCATCCCTCAATCTTCTTCTATGGGGTTCGGCCATACACCATGGCCAAACCCTATGGTTCTTTTCCTTCAAGCAAAAATTATAAAATTACTTACCGGTTCCGTGACTCCTCGGGTTTTCCGTCGGTTGATCTTACTCTTCCAATCTTCTTCTTTCCTTAGCCTCCTTGATCTTCCACTCGGCTGGCTGCTCTTGTGCTTGTTGCTGCCTCTCTTTGAATGCAATTTAAATGCCTTGAGTGATCTTGAAAGGAAGAGAGAATTCAACCTTGGGGTGTATGTGTATTGCCGTGAGCCCCTCTCCTTGTTTATAAAACCTCCACACGGCTAACCTTATTTGAAATAGCCATTGCCGTGTGCACTACTTTCTTTGTGTTGCCTTTCTTTTATTAAACATTCCCTTTAATCCTATCTTAGATTAGAAGGTGCTATGCGCCCCTTTGTTCTCTTGATTTAGAAGGTGCCAAGACTCTTTGAATTAGCCATTGCCTAAACCCAATTCCATCTACACGTTTTTAATCAGGAAAGCCCTTCTTAAAGAGATCTCTTGCGTATAAATAAGGATTTGCATGTCTCCCACACGGCTAAGACAATCTCTATTTTTAATCTTAGTTATCTTCTATATTTAGCAATATGACATGCGCCCCTTTGTCTCTCTAAAATAGCAATTCCCTTAATTTCATTCTTAACTAAGGAAAATACTCCTTTTTAAGATATTCTAATACATCATGCGCATATCCCATACATGTGCAAATCCTTCATATTCAACCATAGTAATCTATCTTTATTTAGATTAGATATCTTCTCAAGATACTCTAACATATCAATGTGGATATGAAAATCCCACATACACAGCCAAGCCATTAATCCAAATTCCCTCATGCGCATATTCTTTTTTCAAATGATCTTCTAGCACATATTCATGGATATGAATATCTAAAATTCGGCCAAGTCACCTATTTTATTTAGTAATCCCCTTATGCGCATATTTATAATTCATATCCCTTATATATAATTATGTTTCATTACCACTTAAATTCAACCTCATTTAATTGATTTAAAATCATTTACCAAAAACCGTTGAGTCTTAATTGGGCAAAGACCCAACATTTTACCTATCTAAGATCCATATCTAAAATTTATAAATTAAATGGGTAATTTCCGCAAATATTTATAACTTGAAAATTCGGGGTGTTACATTTCTAACTTTCAGAATTATTTAAAAATAATTATTTTCATAAATAGGGACCTTTTCAGGTCAAATTATAAGTATTTCTAAAAATAAAAAATTCAATTTAAAGAATCATATAAACTTAGAATTTTAAAATATTAAAAGTTTATTAATTAAAATATCTATTTAACTTAAATGGATTATTTTCCAAATAAACAATGATTAATATAGATGATTAACAATAATTGTATAAAATTATAATTTTACCCTTCCAACTTAAATGAGTTGGATCGAGAGCTACCGAGCTCCGATTGGGGCCATCCTAGATTTTTCAAAAAGTGCAATTTGTAATCTTCATGATTAACGGATAACAAAACATGATTATTAACATAGATCATACAATTTAGCATTGGGTCAAGGTATTACAAGGGCATTGTTTCCATAGACAATTAGACCTATGTCAGAGTATTGTTCCCATGGAGGGAAGTAGTTTATCTCATGTGTGACATTGATTCTATGGTTGACGTTGGTTACATAGTTAATGTTAGACCCATGATTAGCTAGACTCGTGATTGATTTGACCTATAATTGGGTACATATACCCTTGGTCTATTGAGAGATCCACATTTGGGTGGTAGAATGTCTTGGCATGACATTATAAATAGCACGAGGTTGGTATAATGAAATAAGTGAAAGTAGAACTACATGTGATTTGATATTTAATGAAGTACGTAGGCATGTGATGATTCAATTGGATAAAAAAAAAATCTCCATAATCCTATGCTCATTGAATCAGAGCGTGACAGTTTCTCTAAATCTTTAAGAAAAGAAGAACTACTTAAGTCTAATTTTAACCACTCAATCTCAACCCTTGAAAATGCCATAGCAAACTAAATCCTAATCTAATGAGAGAATTCTCCTTGTTTTGGGTGCCACCTCCTTTTTGTTCTTGATTTTGATCTCTTTTCCTTCCTTGCTTCACACTCCATTTGCTTTTGGAGAATGTTTTCTCGTGTTGACACTTGATACACGGAGAGAGGAACAAGGTGTTGGATCGAATTTGGATTTAGTAGTCTTTCAGCTTAGTTTGGGACTGTTTATGATTGGGCCTTGGGTTAACGGGCTTAATTGGGTCACTTGGAGTAATTGGGCCCTTACTAATAAAATGGGCTTATTAGATGAAGTTCAATTGTTATTGCCTTGATTAAAATGGTCAATGAAAGCCAAAGCAATTTCTCCACTTCATCCAAATCTACTGAAAGAGAATTCGAATGTGAACCAATGGACCATTAGCAGGAGTACTGGATCTTGAAGACATAATTTTGAGCGAGTTCACCAACGTGTAGTAGGAAAGTTGCTGTCACAAATACAATGCCTTTTTCGTTTCTTAAATTATATTTATTTTATTATAATTTTCACATATATAATTGAAGTATTTAAGAATTCACGTGGAAATGTAAATTTTAAAAGATGCGTGCAGTGAAATATAATACCAGTATTAGGGATAAAAAATTTAGTATCAGTCTCTCTTATTTTTTTTTTTAAATAAAAAGATCGTTACCGTCCTATATATACACAAAATTGTTATAAAAGAATAGGGAGTAATTATTTATTTTCCCGTATTTCCGATCTGCATACACGGAATAACCTGAATATAATCTCTCTTTTCTCTTCGACGGCGGCTGCAGCTGCAGCAGAGGACATTCTACGCCAAACAGAGAGAAGAAATGGCGGAATCTAGGATTTCTAGTGTTTTACGTGGAGAAGAAATGGTTGAGGCTAGGTTTTTATAACCCTTTTATTCCTTTAATTCTATTTTCCATGGAAATGCCCGGCCGTCGATCTAATTACTCTCTCCTCACCCAATTTTCCGAGGATCACGAGCCACACCTTTCCAATTTCTACCATCCTCTTTCCTCCGAAAAGAACAAGCCCAAGATTGAAAAGCCTCCCTTCGATTCCCCTATTGACTCTGCCACTGATCACCGCCGCATCGGATCCCTCTTCTCGTCCTCAATTGGTCTCCAGCGGCAGTCCAGTGGCAGCAGCTTCGGTGAGAGTTCTCTCTCGGGTGAGTACTATGCCCCGACTCTCTCGGCCTCTGCTGCCACCACCAATGATCCTGACCTTTTCTTCAATTTGCCGCTACCACCTGGAGATGAACTCAAGGCTGCTGATGTATGGGCAAAGGTGGTAGATGGTACCGCAGCTGGGTCATCATCATCCAAGAGCTGGGCGCAGCAGACAGAGGAGAGCTACCAGTTGCAGCTCGCACTTGCCCTGCGGCTCTCATCGGAGGCTACATGTGCGGATGATCCCAATTTCTTGTGCCCAGCACCTACAGAATCCTTGATCGGGTCTCCACCTGCCTATGCTGAGTCTGTTTCGCACCGATTCTGGGTACAGCTTTAACACTCATTTTCTTTAACTGAGAATTCATTTCTTTACTCTGAGTTTAGTTGCTGACTTGGGTTTTGTTTAATTGTTTTCGAATTGATTGGAATGCATTCTTTACTATCTTTTGTTAATCATTTAATCCTGTATGAAGTTCAGAATTCATGTCACTTGTAGGGAATGGGATTTGCGTCTTGCCAAAGACATAGTATCAAACTGTAGAGCCAATTGGTCCATTTCTATGTTCTTCTAATTGGCATGTGACATGTCCTCATTCTGTGATTGTTTTGGTTGAATCATTTCATAACACAAGGTGGTGCAATTCCTATGAAATTCTTCTCATGCGGACTTGCACTACTGTCATCTTAGTAGGATCATGAGTTTTAGGTTTGAGGATGGTTTGCCGTTGCTATCCTCCTCAATATTTGATGCAAATCATGAGACTGCATGCAGAGAACAAAACGACCCACTGAGTAGCTGTCTGATCCGAGTGAAGAGGAACCAAACTCGATCAAATTCAAGTCCAATTAAATACTGTAAATCAGCTGGTTCTACATGATTTTGCTGGGTTTAAATCCAACATACACACTTCCTCTAATTCAGTCAAACAGTAAACCCAATTGAGTTTACGACAGTGCAATCAGTCTTTAAACAGTTGAATGCTTGGGAGTTGGCAACGAGCTGCAACCCAGTTAATGCAGAGCAACTCGGACCGAGGCGACCTGCTTCAACAGTAAATAAACCCGGCTGGTTTTGACACTGTGTCAGGCCAATACTGCAGTCAGTCCAATGTTCTTTTGCACAGCAAATTCAACTCAGTTTTAACCCAACAATAATCTGTTTTATAGACCGGCCTGATTACAGTTCATGTTCAGAACTCACAGTGAACAGTGACTAAATCCTGGACTGTTTGGCGAGTTCAAATAGTCCTGGAACCCGAGTTAACTCACAGATAATTCAGAACACCCATATGAGCACAAACTCATTTATTAAACAACCCATAATGCGAACACACACACACACAGCCAAATAACTCAGAAACGTACCTGGGATGAAAGTGAGTCCTCTTGACTCTGTTAGTTTCTTAAAGAAATTACAAGGAATTCTGCTCAACTCAGCTCCCCTCTGGGCCAGTACTCATCACTGTCTTCCCTCTGGCCTGACCTCCACTCTGCACTGCCTATAGGATCTGAACTCTCACTCAGATCTTGCCCTCAACTCAGTACTCTCTCAGATACTGCTTAACTTGGCACTATGACTCTTCCTTGGCTCGTGTTAACTCAGCACTAGGACCCTTCCTAGCCTGCCTCCTAGACTCGTCCTAGGATGCTTTCAAAGCTCGGTCATCAAGGGGTTTTAAAGAGTTAAACAAGCCATGACCGAACTCCACTAACACTCGTTCCACACAACTCTCGTTTAAACTCAGCTAATCATGGAATTAGCTGAGGTGGCTGGGACTAATTCAAAAGAAGTCCCACACGTCCTTTCATTTAGACTTCAAGTGTGACTTTAAGTCACACGATTTTGGCCCACTTTTGAATTTTGAATTTTGAATTGTCCGGCCTAATCACCTTGAGTTGTTGATTTTGTGATGCAGGACAAAGGATAGGGTAACCCTAAATGCCTAAATGTAATCTCTAAAGATTAAAAAGGGATGAAATCTCTAAATGTAATCTCTAAAATGGACTGAAATTAATCAATCAATTAATACATGTAATTAATTAATATAAAATTTATCACACATAATCACTCAAATACAAGGAATACAGAGGAATAAATGGGTTAATGATGGTCCAATAGCAGTTTGGTAATTTAAGAAAAGAAAGGCTAATAGCCACGTGAGTTATAAGGGAGATGGGTGACTCTTGGGACTTAAGGCATAGGATATAACTTAGGCTTTTATTAAAATAAAAGGGTAAACGAATGGAAAGACTAGGATGGAGAGGAAGACATGAGAAGGAAGGGGTTTGCGGCGGTGAAATGGAGGACTTGGGAAAGGGGCAGCAAGGGCTGTTTGGGTTACGACAGCAAAAATCTGGGGACATTGAAGGGAAACAGAAGCAATAGGGAAGAGATATGGGACTGGCGACAAGGCAAGAGGGGTTTAGGACAAGGGGCGAAGGTCTGGCATGGGTTTTGGAGATGGTGGCGACAATCTGGGAAGAACTTAGTGTTCACAGCAGCAACGTGTGGGTGTTTGGGGGCAAGGAAAAGAAAAAAGAAAGAGATAGGAAGAGGAGAAGAAGAAGAGAGAAGAGTACCTGGCTTCACGCCCTCTTGGATTCCACTAAGCGTTGGATTCCACCAACAATCACCGTCGCACCATGAGAGATATTTGCGAAAATCTCAAAATCTTATTCATTCGTTGGAATAAGCTTACAAGAGAGAGGGGTTTATGTAATACTATCTTATCCCCAAATAAGAAAATCAGAAATTACATTAATATCCTCTTCTAAAAATAAACTAAAATACCTACTAAATAAATAACATGGAAATAACAATAGCAAGGAACAAAAATAACATGGATGGAGATGTGCTGGGGATGTGCTGGGATGCGCCGCATCATTTTGCAATTCCAAAAATGTCCCAAACATGTTGTAGCTCAATGTTGGACTTGGCCACCTCCTCCTTGAGTGGGCCCACTTGAATTTCAAAAGGTTCCTTGCCCGAGTGGAGTTGATGTGTCCACTCAGGTCTTGGGTTGTTGGAGAGCTTGGCGCATTTAGTTGATTCAGATTTTTCATGGGTCTTCATGTGACACGCCACAACCCTGTCCTCGCTTCTGATGTCCACATCATTCTCTTTGTCTCGAAAAGAACTTGTCCTCGAGTTCAATTCGTCCTTACTGTGCTCTCAATGTCTGCATCAATATTTGTGGCCTAGAATTATGTCAATCTGCACTTTTTGAAGTTAAGGCTGCTGTGTTACTTGAAACTTAAATTGATTGGACCGTCATTACCCCATTGTTGGCCATGTTTAATGTTCAATGGATTTAACTGATGGAACTAGATGCTGATGATTATTTGACTAGAGTGACTTTTTGAGTCCTTGACATTGTGACCACAGTTTGGATCATCTGTATTAATCAATGTTGTCAAACTCGACTCGGATCGTGAATCGATCTAGGGGTGTGACTCGTAAATCTTAAATCGTAGAATCGTAAGAGTTTTAACATTTTTGACCTTTTTTTTTACTATAATTATTATTTATACTACAATTACATAGAATAATAAAATGATTTGTTCAATTCCTCCTAATATATAAATAAATATGCAAAGATATAAGTATATGACAAAATGTACCAATGCAAACTTAAATCAAAATGTATTAGAAGTTAAGTTTTTACATTCTAACATTCAAATCATCATAATTCATAAAATTGTATTATCCAAAATTACAAAACATCTGAACTCTAAAGAATATCATTTTCATCAATGTCATCTAAAGCATCCAAGTAAGATGAAGGTAAAGTGTCTCCTCCATCTGCTATATCCCCATCGCTAATTTCTTCAACACTTTCTTCCTCTCTTTCAACACCTTCCTCTCCTTCAACGTTCTTTTGCTTTCTCGAATAAATGCCTTCTAATTACAAAATTCAAATATTTTATAAATTGTGCCTTCTAAATTTTAAATATAATATATTGGTCTTCTAGATTTTAAAATGCTTACTCGTTCCTTTTCTAAGATTAGTCTCTTTCTCATTAAACATCTCGTCCACATCCAACCAAGAATTGTCTTGTGGAAGAGCTGGATCTTCTTTTTCCGTGATCCATTCATCATCAGATTCCACATCCGATAAGCAAATAGGATCATAATCTTGCTTTGAACTCCTTAATGTCTGTCTCACTTGTAGTTGTAAATTGTATTTTACATATACAAGGGCATTCATCCTCGTTGCCTCTACCCTATTTCTCCTCTTCGTATGAATTTATAAAAGAAAACATAAAACATTTATAAATTCACTTCTTATATGTTAAGAAATTGCATGAATCTATTTAAAGTTAAAAATAAAATATACTTGTTCAAACACACTCCAATTCCGCTCACACCCTGTTGCGCTGCAAGTTAAACTCAAAATCCTTATTGTAACACGTTGCAATTCTTTAGTATCCTCTCCATAATATTCCCACCAAATGGCTATAAAACATGAGATAATAAATTAAAAAAATTAAATTGAAAGTTTAGATACTAAATAAGTAAATATTAAATTAAATACTAAATACCTGGCTGTTTTCTTTTCCTTGTTAATTTGGCTATGTTATCACCAAAGAATCCTCTTTCAGTTCTGAATGCAAGCAATTGTTCATTGATTTTAATCCTGTCATCTATGCCTATGACCAACTTATCAAGACATGTATACAACCCTCTTTTAATTTCAGCATCGGGACAAAATGATTCTTCGTAGTGGAAAGAAGGATTCAGATAATATGCAGCGGCATGCAATGGATGGTGAAGTTGATCATTCCAACGAGCATCTATCAACTTCCAATATGGCATGTATTTCTTTTCATCTTTGTTCAATCTTTTTGCAATTTTCTCCTTGACTTGATCCATGCCCTCATATATGTATCCCATTGCCGGCTTGTCCTCTCCATCAACTAACTGAAGCAATTTTACAATTGGCATTCCAACCTTCGTACAAAATTGAACACGTTTCCAAAACTTACTATAAAAAATTAGATCATTCACTTTTTTCCCCTCTTCAGTCTTGGACAGCGGCATTCTATCCCATTCGTCCGAACTAAACATTTTTCGTAGACCAACTTTGCATCTCAGTATGCTTTTCAATGTAAGGTAGCATGTTGCAAATCTCGTTATTACTAATGATTGTTCATGAATTTTCTCAGTAAGTTTAGCAAAACACCATGGTTATAAATGAATTTTGCAATTGCTTTTGCATCAACAATAGTAGATAACTCCAATTTCCTTTTCCCTATATCTTCAAGCATGAGATCAAGGCAATGTGCTACACATGGAGTCCAAAATAAACTTTTCCTTCTCGCCATCAAGATTTTTCCAACCTTTACATATGGTGCTGCGTTATCAGTAACAATTTGCACCGCATTCTCCACTCCTACGTCTTCTACGACTGAATCTATAAGGTCGGCCAAGTTCTCTCCATTTTTGCAGATCGAAGATGTGTCAACACTTTTCAGAAATACACTCTCCATTGGACTATTTATAAGAAAATTAGTAATGGACCGATTCTTTCCATCAGTCCAACCATCTGTCATTATTGTGCACCATTTTTTGGTCTATTCTTTCCTATGCTTTTCCAACATTTTCTCCACATCTTCAACTTCATTTTTGAGTAAAGTATTTCTCATCCATGATATGATGGAGTTTTCAACCCAATTCCATATCTTGCAATTAATTCACACATGGGTTGGAAAAATGGACCCTTCACCAAATTGAAGGGGAGTGCATTTGCATAGAAAAAATAAGTAATACCTTTGCAAACTGTGATTCTGTCTTCTTTTTTCCAAACTCTATTAAGAGTTGCTTGTTTCTTATCATCATCCACATTAATAAATTTTTCCATTGGTCCCTTCCCTTTTGGGTCTTGATCATGAAAAAAATAATCAGGTCTCCCAGCTTGCATTTGTGAATCATTTTTTCTTCTTTTTGTGTCCAAATTGTTCCTCATCAATTCAAGGCATTTTTGAGTCACTGACTCGGGACATTTAGGACATGCCGCTACGTCTTTTTTTGTTTTTCCTAGATGGTGTTTCATTCGATAGATACCACCACACATTTTTTTTTTTTTACAATAGTTGCATTGTACATGCACATGGTCGCCCGGTTCCAATCTAGTGCAAAACTGCCATGCTTCATCTTGTCCCTCATTTCCATTGTCTCGAACCATTTTAACAATCTTTACAAATTAAAAAGAAACATCCATTTATCATCCACAGTAAATAATCATCCACAAAAAAAAAAAAGACAAAAAATATTAATATCAGAATTTTCATTCTCTCTATCTTAGAAATAATATGCATTGCAAAAATACTATCAGTTCTATATTCAATAATCTATGCGAAGTCGAGCCTGAAGAAGAAGATTAGGACGTCCCACAGAAATATCATGATTTAAGTATTGCTGGAACCTGTAGGCTAAGAAGATGCTAGCACTTTCTTTCTCCCAAGACACTGTTGTTTTGGGTGCAGTTTGATTGTAAGGAAGTTTTTAGGGGATTTTCCCACGTGGGAGATCCTTCCTTATGGAGGGTTCTATTAATGAGGTCTAAGTCTTTAAAAAATTCAAACAGTTCTAGTTATTCATTTAATGATTTAAAATAACTGATTTAGTTTAATAAAATATGTTTTTATAATATAGTAAAAAATACTATATTCAATAAAATATTTTTATAGTCAATATAATCAAATAATACTTAAGCACTATCAGTTCTATTTATTTAAAATTTTAAATAAAATATAAATATTTTTCAATTAAAACTTATTTTTATAGTCAATATTGTAAAAAAACTTAATATAGTAAAAAAATAATATGAGGTCTAAGTCTTAAAAAAAATTCAAACAGTTTTAGTTATTCATTTAATGATTTAAAATAACTAATTTAGTTTAATAAAATATATTTTTATAATACTTTATTCACTAAAATATTTTTATAGTCAATATAATCAATTAATACTTAAGCACTATCAGTTCTATTTATTTAAAATTTTAAATATAATTTAAATATTTTTCAATTAAAACTTATTTTTATAGTCAATATAGTAAAAAAACTTAATATTCTACAAAAATAATATGAAATAATATGAGGTCTAAGTCTTAAAAAGAATCAAACAGTTTTAGTTATTCATATAATCAATTAATAACTGATTTAGTTTAATAAAATATATTTTTATAATATAGTAAAAAATACTATATTCAATAAAATATATTTATAGTCAATATAATCAATCAATACTTAAGCACTATCGGTTCTATTTATTTAAAATTTTAAATAAAATATAAATATTTTTCAATTAAAACTATTTTTATAGTTATATTTTTACAGACCTCACATGATAAAAAAATACACACACAAGCACTTCCATGTCCTCGTACGAGGACATGAACACCTAACACCCTATCAAATAAATATCTAATACGGTATAGTATCTAAGTTTGAAAAAAAAACAGAGAGCTAATGCGAAACCGACAGAAAACCAGAGGCGAAACCAGAGACGAAGGCAGAGGAAAAAACCAGAGGCGAAACCAGAGAGGAGAAATGGAGAGGAGAAGAGGAAAAGAAGAAAAGAGGGAAGCGTACCTCGAACTCGAGCTGTCGATTTATTGAAGGGTTGAACGACTTCCGCAGACACCACAGTTTGAAGGACTTCCGCAGACATGGCTTGAAAGAGAAACGATGGATGAAGAAGGGTTTTTCTTTGTTTGCTTGAAAGAAACACAACTAAGAGGGCTAGGTATTTATCAACCCTTTTTAGACTTTCGATCTTCCCAGCCGACTTTTGATTTCCCACGCACGTCTTTGCCTATTCTACTGATTTTCCCTCTTTTGCTCATTTTCCCTCTTCTTCTTTTTTCTTCAAAATTGCACCATCGCACGATCTCGCACGATCTGCGATTTTAGAAAAACTCAGACGATTGAGGGCATTTTTCGAGTTGACTCGATTGACCATCCGAGTCGAGGCAACTCGTACGAGTTTACTTGCAACTCGGATGATTTTAACAACACTACTATTGATATGTGTAATTGTCATGTGTATGTTAGTGTTATGGATTGATGCGGACATCTATGGGCGTACGAAAATTTTATTTTCGATCTAGGTCTAGGCCCAAGCCCAACTTGTCAGGCCCAAAAAGCTTCCAAGATCCAAAATGCATATGGTTCAACCACCAAAGTTGATGTATGTGCAAGTTAAATGTGAATTTCATGCATGGGAATTAGCATTAATTAATTCCATGCATGATATCATGTGGAAAAAGTTGGTGTGGGAATCCTAACTCAATTGTGATTAGGATTCCATGGTCAGTCATTGTGATAGTATCTTAGCTTATTTAGATTTGAAACTATATGTTATTTAG
Organism: Chimonanthus salicifolius; assembly: GCA_013350335.1. NCBI lineage: Eukaryota > Viridiplantae > Streptophyta > Magnoliopsida > Laurales > Calycanthaceae > Chimonanthus > Chimonanthus salicifolius. The sequence goes on from CM023532.1 coordinate 57,195,321, forward strand.
AATTAGGATTTGGTTTTTGAATTTCAAGCAAAGAGGGTTAGCTCTTATTAGGTCCGAGAGGAGACAACGAACCGTCCGTTTCGCCGATGAAGAAGACACGGTTGCACAAGCCGAAACAGTTGATTCAGATTCCTTCACTGAGGAAGAAATCAACGAGTTCGTGGGAACAAATTCCATGAGTGTGCAACTCTTGCACATAGTGCAGGAACATCTAGATCATTGTTGTGAGCCCCAAGTGGACGACATGCAACATAGTGGCATAGAGGTTGAGGCCACCGTTGAGTTTGTTTTGAGTGATGCTCATTCCACGAGATCATTGGGCGAGCATAGATCTTATGTTGATCCAATGTGGGAAGAACACTTGAACCAGTTGGTTATACCCAGTATCTCATCAGTTCTAGCAGTTCATGACGCTACATCAGATACAAGTGCAACACTGGGATATATCAAACAGTTTGAAGAAAGTTCCATCCTGAAGTAGGAACTTAAGACACCCAGATACGATCCTGAGCCACAGTCCATTGAAAAGCAACCGGAAGATGCTACAGACAGCGGCGACAGAGATTGGTTGGTACGGGTTCATAAACTGGGCGTGGGAGATGACTAGTATCTTGTGGACTCAGATCACACCATCCGACCATATGTTGACCCAATTTGGGAGGGTTATGTGACACAGGCTCCAGCACCTACTATTCATTCTCTTTTGGTAGGCATTGAGGTGACAACTCCTAATGTGGCAACTCCACAAAGATTGATTGTACAACACGATGTAATTTCGTGGGGACGCGTGAAACATATGGTGATACGACTGTACCCGTCAACTAGGGCTGAAACTCGGGCGGGTCGGGTCGGGTCAGGTTTTGATATACCCAACCCTAACCCATGTCAAAAATAATTGAACCCGACCGACCCGGCCCGACTTGGTAACTCGGATTACAGAACCCAACTCGACGCGACCTCAAACCTGAGAGTCAGCCCTAGCCCTATCCGACCCGACCCGAGTTGGTTACTCGGATTACAGAACCCAACCCAACTAGACCCTGACCTCAAACCCAAGAATCAGCCTAATTTAAAAAAAAAATAACTTAAAAAAATTAAACAAATACATGCCCGTCTCTCTCTCGGGACCTGTAGCTATCAAAATACATTTGCAAGAACTAAACAATAGTCACAAGAACAATAATTTCAGGAAAAATACAATCCACAAATTCCCAAATGCAAAAGCTTGAAGTTCTTGAATATCAGACAAAGAAAATCTACATTACACAAATTCCTTACCACAAAATTTCTTGTTGAAATAGTTAGAATATAATTAGATAAATGGATGGATGATGAACAAAGAGATAAGAGTACTAGGTTGAGAGGGAGGAGGTGCAAATCATTTGGCTTGAAGAAGAAAAAGAAGAGGAAGAGGAAGAGGAAGAAGGAACGGCTGACGACTTTAATCCCCCGACGCAGAATGCCTAAAGGTCTCTCTCTATCTCTCTCCCTCTCGGCTGTCACCCTTGGGGCTAATTCTCGGCCAACGGCGCAGGGACTCTCTCTTTATCTCTCTCCGTCTTGGCTCTCACCCTTGGGGTTGATTCTCGCCCAACAACGCAAGGATTCTCGAGAGCAAAGGCTTAGGCACTTTCCATCGCATCGTAGATTTAAAAATTAAATCATACCGAACCCTGTTCTAGGCATTCTAGATTTCAAAATTAGTCATCCAATTGATGAAATAGGGCTATGGGATCACCTAAGATTCGCCAAAGGAATTATGGTTTGCTATTTTTTTTTAAGCGAAACAAGGTCTTGAATGGGTTTACAAGTAGGTTAGGTTTAGATTTTTAGGTCTAAGATAGAGATCTAGAAGTTGGGGTGCCAAATAGGGCAAAATGGGGCCAAAAGGGGTTTGTTCATATGGTTGTACGAACATGTCAAACATCCATATGGATTGCCGGGGCCCGGCGAGGTTTTGTTGGGGGATGGTGGGGTTGAGTCCTATTTTGGTTAGGATTAGGGTTTGGATGTGAAAATGGGCAAAAATAAGGTGTGGAAAGAGGGAAAAAGTGGGAAAAAGAAGAGGAGAAAAGGGAATGGAAGAAAAAGGGATAGAAGAAGAATAAGGAGGAGGAGGAGGATTTGTCCCTTGAGTCACATAAGGTTCCTTGATCTCACACCAAGTAGGCAGAAGGAGTCCCACCATATCTGCAGATGGAAAAACTTGAATTCCTTCATTTATTTATTCGTTATTATCATAAACGTGTCTCTACAAGGCTATTTATAAAAAAAAAATAGAGGAGACTCTCTTAAAACCCTAGACACATGTGACTTGAGGCAAAAATGTGAACAATCTAAAACTATTAATAAAAAAAATGTCTCCAACAATCTTAAACCACATATAAACTGCACAATGACACTAAAAATATATGAGGGAGGCAATTTCCCGGATGGTGCTGGATCAACAGTTGGATCGGTCAAATCCACCAATGAACGATTGAGATGATGTAAATTGATAGATCGAGCCAGATCTTTACATCCACTGCTAGATTAATGCACAATTTGGGCTATCCATGGCTGGATTTGCCTCTATCCATGGTCAGATATAGTAAAGATTGTTCAAAAATTCACCATTAAACCATGATGAGATGAAATCTAGATTCCAATGCATCATTCTGTGTTGGCATCCCATGATGTTCTCATTACTAATGAATTTTTGGACACTTCAAAACTACACCTACAGCAATCCAATCCAAGCAAGTCAATTAAAATTTTGTTAGATGATGAATATGTGGAGGGATGTTGTTTTAGAGACATATCCTATAAAGGCTGTAGTGCCTTCTTGTATGTGGGTGTTGCACATTATGGATGGTAACAGTAACAAACTGCAGTACATATGCCCTGCACTGTTCGAGTTAACTTTATTAGTGCGAAGTTTTGATCTAATGTGGTTTGATTCAGGTTGATTTATGAGTCACTTGTTATGGCATTGTAACAGTTACTGTAAATCACACTTTGAAGGAATTTTAACATTGTCATCACTTTATATAGGAAATGAGGGTTTTTAATTTTCAAGAGATTTGGTTTATTGCGCAAGGCTGTGATTGGATCAGGGCCGGCCCTGGCTATAGGTGAAGTAGGCCGCCGCCTAGGGCCTCCAAATAGATTGTGCCCCCAAGTACATAAACTCCTTAGTTGTATGTTAAGTAATTGATTATGCGTACAAAAGCACAAACCCATTGTTGTTTAGTCCGGGTGGGCTGCTTTTTTTCCACTTATCATCTACTCAATTTAAAATGTGGGTTTCTTAAAAAATTAAAATAATGATACTAACAATCACAATAATAATGTACACTACTTGACAAACCCAGGAGGAGGAAGCATGTACACTTCTTCCTGAAGATCACCATAGAGAAAAACATTCTTCACATCTAATTGGTGAAGGGGCCAGACATAAGTTGTGGTAAGGGAGAGCAAGATGTACAAAGAGGTAATTTTGGCGACAGGTGAAAAAGTGTTGTGGGACCTACTTCTACTCAATTTAAAACGTGGGTTTCTTAAAAAATTAAAATAATGATAGTAACAATCATAATAATAATTATTATAATCCTCATTTTTATTGAGTTTAATAATAATAATGAAAATAACAATAATTTTAATTAATAAAGAATTTTTTAAAATAAATGTATCATCTAAATAGAGTGAAAGAGAAACTTATTTGAGTTGGTAATTTTGAATTAAAAATAAGTTAAAGCTTTTAAAATTTGAAGAGATGAAAAAACATAGCTTTATTTATTTGATCAATGTAGATTTTGTTAGACGTAATATACAAGTATAAATCATTATAATTAAGATAAGTATTAAATTTTAACTTTTTTAAAAATTCAGAAAATTTGAAAAATTAAAATAATAATAATATCTTCGTTTCAAATGAGAATTGGCATTTGTGTCGCACTCGAATATGATAAAAGATGTAGTACCAAAAGAAGTAAAAGAAACAATTGAAGTGTTAAATTATATAAAAAGAATAAATTGTTGCTTTCCAAATGCAAGGATTGCTTATAGAATAATGTTGACTATACCAGTTACAGTTGCTTCTGCAGAAAGAAGTTTTTCAAAGTTAAAACCGATAAAATCTATTCTTCGGTCTACAATGTCAAAAGAAATATTGAATGGATTAGCTATCTTATCTATTGAAAAAGAAATGTTAAAAAAAATTGAATATAGTAATTTAATTAGTAATTTTGCATCTCAAAATTATAGAAGAATAAATTTTAAATAATACTTTGTTATAAATTTTATTATGATATTTTATTTGGATGTTTCACACTTTGTAAAAAAAAAAATGTGATTTTATTTTTTTGTGAGTGTATAAAAGGCCCATCTTAAGAGTTCACCTAAGGCTCCCGAAATCTCAGGGCCGGCCCTGGATTGGATTTGTGCAAAATTCTATACTGAACTTCAGGAGAAACCATTTTATGCTCTGAAAATGAAAAGCGAGCGAACACATCTAAAGGAAATGTACATAAATAGTTAAGTTTTTTTCTCCAATTTTTACTTCCATTCTGTCAATATTTACATAAATAGTTAAGACTTGTTCTCCAATTTTTACTTCTATCCTGTCAATCTGGTCTTGAATAAATTATTATTCTTACCAGGTAAATGGGTGCTTTTCGTACTATGATAAGGTTCCCGATGGGTTTTACATGATTCAAGGAATGGATCCATACTTATGGTCTGTATGCACTGACCTGCAAGAAAATGGCCGTGTTCCATCCATGGAATCGCTTAGGGCTGTGGATCCCAATGATTCAACCGTTGTTGTGGTTTTGATTGATAAAAGGGGTGATCCCAGTTTGAAGGAACTTGAAAATAATGTAGTCAGCATTTCCCAGAGTTGTGTTACTGCAAAAGATGTGGTTGATCGGCTTGCCAAGCTTGTCTGTACTCGCATGGGGTGAGTTATCTACCTCTTTCTTCTTTCAATGACTGGAATATATCTGTCCCTCTGATGCATCTGGTAATGAACATTCTATTACTGTCTCAAGGGGTGCAGCTCCTGCTGGAGAAGATGGTTTGGTACCTCGCTGGAAGGACTGCATTAACATTCTTAAGGATTGTTTGGGCTCTGTTGTGCTGCCTATGGGTAGTCTACCTGTTGGTCTTTGCAGGCATCGTGCTTTACTTTTCAAAGTAAGTTTCATATCATAGTGTCATCTTCTTCTTTTTAAATTATGCACCATCATCACAATGTAGAGATTTTTGAACTGAGTTGCTATATATTTGAAATTTATTTTTCACGTAACTGGTTTTAGAGTTCATGTTGAATAGATTGGTGCAACGTTCAAAGCTACGGTTCATGGTGCCTTTTATCATTGAAACTGACACATGAGCCGTGTTCTTTAAGCCCCCCAAAGTTTCAACTTTATTTGATGGTGGAAATTCATCGGGTTAGATCAATGAGCTTTATAAGTTGGATTGATGTCGAATTGGACACTCATGCAATTTGCGGAAGGTAGGTGGGTGTGGGGAGAAATGGATCCATTGGCTTGAAAGTTGTCCTAAAACCAAAGTTTGCATGAAAGTCTTACTAGAACTGTACTTAGGAGGATGAAGAACTACAATAAATGGAGTGTATTCAACACCGTATTGCAAATCACACAAAAAGGCAAAACACTTGAAAAGTAACCTTGAAAAAGGTGATTATCCTTAAAAAAAAGGTGATAGCACTCATTTGATGTAAATGACATGGACAACCATCATTGGTGCAAAAAAACTACCGTTGGTCCAAAAAATGGAGTGTAGTTTTTTTTTTTTTATCCCGGGTGTACCAAATACTAGCCCTATATAAGTTTGTAGCACAATAATTTAACTGATAAATCTGATGTATTAAGCAAAGGTACTTTAATTTTTATACTCTATCCATATGCAGCCGGCCTCAAAATATTTTAATTTTTACAGTCTATCAACACACATCTAGTGGCGCCTCAAGATAGATATGGAGAGGTGAAAATAAATCTAATCAGCAACTCATAATAAAGAAACGCATTAACTGAAGTATAATTATATTGCAAAACTCCAATAATGTTTTATTTTCCTTGTCCTAATTTAAACCTATACACATTTTCTAATATTTGAATCGGGCTTTTAGTCATTGGTGATATAGGTCATTGAGTATAATAGACCCCACCATTGTTCCTTTCCTTTTTTTCCTCTTCTTACTCATTCTGTAGAAAATAATAATAGGAAAAAGAGAAGGAGAAAGAGAAAATATGGAAAAGAAATCTCTCTCTATTGTATTGTGTATCTAAATTGTCAGATGTTACATGCATAAATAAGAAAAAAGAGCCAATTACAGTGGCTAAAAAGGAAAAGAATAAAGGAATGATTCTTTATAATAAATTATAGAACTAATAGGTTGACTTTCCAAAATAAGGTCATTTTGGTTAACTCTTTCAAAAAATGGGTCCCACAACACTTAACGTGGGTTCCACAACACTCCCCCTCAAGCTGGTGAGAAGATGTTAAGTAAGCCCAACTTTCTCAAAGCATGATCAAGTTGAGTCCTAGTTACGACCTTAGTAAGCATACTGCAAGTTGGTCCTTGGACTGAAGATAAGGGGTGAAAATATGTTCATATGTGTTGTCGAAGGAAGTGACAATCCACTTCAATGTGCTTAGTGCGTTCATGAAACATAGGGTTTGAAGCGATGTTCATGGCAGCCTGATTGTCACAAAACATGATAAGCAGATCACCAGGAGTAAGACCTAACTCAGATAGAAATTGTCATAGCCAAAGCAACTCTGATGCAGTATTGGCCATCGTGCGATATCCGGCTTCGCCACTAGAGCAAGCAACAACAATCTGTTTCTTATTGCGCTAGGAGACTAAATGAGAGCCCAAGAAGACACAATAACCAGAGGTGGAGCAACGGTCATCAAAAGAGCCAACCCAATCAACATCTGAGTACCCATGCACAGGTAAGAACATTGGCGTGCATAGAACAACCCCCGCTAGGATGAGCCTTAGGATACCGAAGAATGCGAAGGACAAAATGAACTGACTGACCACACCAACAACATAGGATAAATCTGGCCGGGTGATAGTAAGGTAAATCAGTTTGCCCCCTAATTTCTTATAAAAGGCAGAAGTATCAAGGTGAGTCATGTCAGGAGCTGATAACTTTGTATTGGCATCTAATGGAGTATCAACAGGTTTGCATCCAGAATACCCGACATCCTGCAGGAGATCTAGGCCATACTTTCGCTAAGAGACAGAGAGAGAGAGACCGCAAGAAGAACCGGCTACCGCTATACCAAAAAAGTAACGGAGTGGCCCCAGATCTTTGATGTCAAATGTGCATCGTAGATATTCTTTGAATGTAGAAATGACAACTTCATTATTACCTGTAAGTACAATATGATGCAGGCCTAGGATCGAATTTGTGCAATTCACCTGTAGGCTCGCTGATTTCAGAGTATGGTCTCTGAAAGACTCAGCGCAGCCGATTACGGTTTGTAAAAGGATTCTGATTTGGTAAGGAATTGCTTAAACAATATCTCCACTGATTCCACAAGTTTCCTAGGAATTCGAATTAGTCTAAAGATTTCATGAGATTAAGCCTCTTTCAATTGAATATGATATAGAATAGCGGAAGCAAAATCAAAAGAGAATATGGTGAATTCGAATAAAGCATGCACCTAATCTATGAAAGCCAAGGAACTAATTGAATTCAAATAAACATTGGTACTTAATTGCAAGATAGAATTGGTCCCAGTCCAAGTACCTGGCTTTCACTAAGGGCCGAAGCCTGATGTGAATCCACATGACAACTCCAAGGGTCTTTTCTCAAAATAATTTTATTCAATTGTGTAGAATTCTAATGGGGTACATGCCTATTTATAATAAAAAATTGTAAAAAGACCAAATTGACCTTGTCTCTCCAAGAAACTCCTAAAATAAGCAACATACTTAAGATAGAATGTAGTTTAATTTTGACCATTATATTTCAACCCTAGAAAAATGCCACATGGCTTATTGAATGAATAAGATTAAATTCTAAAAAGCAAAACAAATAAAGTAAGGAGGCCAATTGCACCTACTTTTTCCATCTCCTTTCTTCACCTACTCCTTCCACCTCCTTTTTCCACCTACTCATCCCACCTACTTGTCCAATCCTCTCCTTTCCAAGTATGTGGACTACAGTCCCGTATGGAAAGGTTTTGGGTAGGTTTAGGGTAGCAAAACAAGCCAATTGGGGTTGATTTAGGTGAATCTGACCCATAGGACCCATATATAATGATCTTAGGGCAATTTTGGCTCAATTGGGGTTGACTTCTGGGCTTGCGGATGCGAGTCTTAGGCACCAATTGATTTATTATGTTCAGTTAGGGCTGATTGAGCTTCATGAGGTTATTGGAATTTGGGTCAGGCCTGGTAATATTTGGGCTTGGGCTTACAAGCTTACCTGGGTCATTTGGGCCTATTAAGTAATTGGGCTCAGGCTAACAAAGTGTTCAGGTTTATTAGACGGAGTTCACTAACGAATACCTTTGGCAATTTGGGTCATGAAAGCCAAGTCAGTTTTATTCATTCTCCCCCTCCCGTAGAAAACTCGTCCTCGAGTTTAAGCATAGAAGTACAACACCAAATATCTTCTATTGTGATGTGGAATTGAGGCCCACCACCAAGGATCACCAAAGGTAATGGCAAGCGGAAGGAGTCCACCTACGGCTTGGGCAATAAGCATCCGCAACATTCTCTCATAACAAGAGCTGGAGGTATTGCAACTGCAATTTGCTGAAAAAACCAAGGAAGCGAATGATATCCAACTGATATACTGCAAGACGTGGATGATGGCTGCTGTCATAGGTGGGGTCGCGTGTCTGAAATCCATAGAACTTGGTATGCTGCTCCTACGACATTAGCTCACTGCTGCTCAAATGTCTGCATGTGTGCAAGGTATCACAATCCATAACAAATTGCGTGGAGAAACCTACACTGTAGAAAGATCCACCTAAGTACCATCTCTTCATCAAGATTGCATAAGGATGGTGCAAATGCTCCAACAGAGTCTCCCTCTCCTGGAGTTAACTGCTGCTACCGCTTGTCATCACCATCATTCTTGCCCATATTTAATATGGTACTCTGCCCATATGTCATAAAAGTTTAAAACGGGCAAAAGAGCTTGAAACTTGGAAACTTGTTTGTGGCAAACACAAGTAATATCCAATATGAATCACACAAGAACCAACAACTAAGAAAATCAGGTGGTTGTAAGAAAATTTGCAAGAATACAGTTACCCGATGCTTCAATAGTCGAAAAAACACTTTGCTATATGAAATTTCTGCGTACCCATAAAAAAAAATTCAGAACTGGAGTTTCTGATATGATATACCCACGAATTTGGAGGAAGTCAACTGATATATAAGACTTCTGTAAAAATTTCAGACCCAATGGAGTTCGATTGAGACCCCAAAGAATTTCAAGTAATTGAAATAACAGAGATAGAGAATCCTGTTTCTGTGCGCTGTGACCAAAAAAATCTTCCTGGAGCTACAAAAATCTTCCTGGAGAGATCTTTATATTTCTAGAAAGTAGAGAAGGAGATCTAACAACCCTCCAAATATGAGATCGCAAAAATATGAATTGATCACCCAAAAATATGCAGCTACAGAGACCAAATAAAATCGTGGAGTCTGATTCGCAGTTTTGATAGCAGTATCTTGTAGCGGTGATAACTTGATGTAGAACAATCAGAACAGTGCAAAATTCAAAATGATCCTCACAAAGATCTATCCAATGTAAAAATTTGAGAATTTTAGCACCTGGTTTGGTCGATCAAAATCTGTCTGCAAACCGAAATAAAAGCCCAGTCTGCTCTTAAAAACCAATCTACAACAGTCCTTGTAAAACGGTGATATCTCGGGCTAGAAGATTTTGCTCGTGACGAACAAAATATTTCCATAATCCTCACAAAGAGACCTATCTACTGGAATTTTTTGAGATTTTTCCTTTGAACCGTCTATTATCAAAAAATTCTACAAGATAACGAAATTTGTAGGGTTGTGCTAGAATTTTAGTTTAGAACACTGGGTCATAGAAGTACTGTCCGGGTTTAAATTCAACAACCAAAAAAATTATTTAAAGCACAAGTACAACACGACTTGAATCAACAATGTGTGAAAAAGATTCAATTTCCGCAAACAAAGTCGATTTCCCAAGAATCTCGTTTCGATTGCAACGAGAGGCAATCTGAAGCTTTGATAACCAATTGATGCAATCGATGGTCTTCACGATAAAAAAATTGAAATCTCAAGAACTCAGGCTCTGATATCCACCTGATGCAGGCCTAGGGGCGAATTTGTGCAATTCACCTGTAGGCTCGTTGATTTCATAGTATGGTCTCTGAAAGACCCAGCTCAACTGATTACGGTTTGTAAAAGGATTTTGCCTTGGTAAGGGATTGCTCAAACAATATCTCCACCGATTCCACAAGTTTCCTAGGAATTCGAATTTGTCTAAGGATTTCATGAGATTAAGCCTCTTTCAATTGAACATGACATAGAATAGCGGAAGCAAAATCAAAAGAGAATATAGTGCACCTAAACTATGAAAACCAAGGAACTAATTGAATTCAAATAAACACTGGTATTTAATTGCAAGATAGAATTGGTCCCAGTCCAAGGACCCGGCTTTCGCCAAGGGCCAAAGCCCGATGTGAATCCACACGACAACTCGAAGAGTCTTTTATCAAAATAATTGTATTCAATTGTGTAGAATTCTAATGGCGTACAAGCCTATTTATAAAAAAAAAAATTGTAAAAAGACCAAATTGGCCTTACCTCTCTAAGAAACTCCTAAAATAAGCAACCTACTTAAGATAGAATGTAGTCTAATTTTGACCATTCTATTTCAACCCTAGAAAATGTCACATGGCTTATTGAATGAAAAAGATTTAATCCTAAAAAACAAAACAAATAAAGTAAGGAGGCCAATCGCACCTACTTTTTCCACATCCTTTCTTCACCTACTCTTTCCATCTCCTCTTTCCACCTCCTTTTTCCACCTACTCTTTCCACCTCCTTTCTCCACCTACTTTTTCCACCTCCTTTCTCCACCTACTCATCCCACCTATTTTACTTGTCAAATCCTCTCATTTCCAAGTATGTGGACTACAGTCCCGTATGGAAAGGTTTTGGGTAGGTTTAGGGTAGCAAAACAAGCCAATTTGGGTTGATTTAGGTGAATTTGACCCATAGGACCCATATACAATGATCTTAGGGCAATTTTGGCTCCATTGGGCTGAGTTTTGGACTTGCGGATGCGAGTCTTGGGCACCAAATTTATTATGTTCAATTAGGGCTAATTGGGTTTCATGGAGCTTATTGGAATTTGTGCCAGACCTGGTTGTCACGCCCCGCCTTCCAACACCTGAACAGGCGTGATCTGACCGTACAAAAATAAATCACCTGCTGTCCTAAACGGGTCTTACACAAAATCTGTGGCTAAATTCAAAATAAACATAATTACATTCACAAGCCACCAAGATTCCTCAAGTCCACAACCTGCTAGAAGACTTAACATCTCATTTGAGTTTCCAAAAAACTTAAAGGGATAAATATCACTCACATAAAGATTTCTAAACTCACATTCCCATAACAATCAAATTAAAACGTTCTCAAAATTAATCCATACTTGAATTTATTATCCAAGTTTAAAAATAAACGAATAACAACTTTCTCAAAGTCTCAAATCAAATGAACAACCAACTTATAATCTAAATAATAAATTCTGCACTAACTAAGCGTTTCTACGAATTCTTCATCAACTCTTCGCCTTCTAAGTTCAATTGTGATTATCATTCAGACCCAAGTCCAAGGGATTGCCTGCAATGTAAGGGATGAGCTCCATGCCCAGTGAAGAAAACGATAACACAAACATAGTACATGATATCCCTACTTCCTCAATGATATTTCAAATAAGCAAGAATAACAATTTATTTCATGCTCATGTCTTTGCAAAATGTAATGCTTAATGCCAAATGCCATATTCCAACCCATTATTACATCTACTGATATTTGGTGGTCTTCCCGACGAATCGAGGATAACACAATATCGTCTTAATGGCCTTCCCACATAAAGTGAGAATAACACAACCTACCACCAAATAACAGCCCTCATGACTTGTCACGGATATCACATCTCATCTACCATAATGGTCTTCCCACTTAAAGCGAGGCTAAGAATACTACCACCGTCGTGGTCTTCGTGACAATCATGGATCGCACCCTCATACGCAATGCTATGAATATGAGAATGCTATGCTCAATGCCAACAAACATGCTTACTTATTCATGCCATACTTATAGAATTATAACTTCCATTCTAAGCAGATTATCACATCATAATCGATGTTTCACTTGCTATAGCATGCATATACCTTGAAATAAACATAGTAATAATCCAAGCATCATAATAATTTGAATCATATATCCCAACATTCAAACATGTAAAATCAAGATTGCATTTCAACAATACCATACAATTATTCACTAATCTACGAATATAAAATCATTGGATCTTTCAATACATTAATGGTTAGATTTCACAATTTGGGCGGACTGGATCTCCTCACGGCCAATAGAACATTTAGCCAAAATCTCCCTTACATTACTGTGAGTGAGCACCGGATTATAACCATCATTAACATGCATCCAGTCTTTTCTACATCCAACAATTATATTCATAACATACAAACAATGCATTATTTTTCATTACACAACAACAAATAGAAGATTATATGAATACATGGTATGTAGTGAATTGTTTCCCTCACCTAGAAGTTTGTGAAGTGCCAACAATGAACCCAAATGCTTTCCAAGAGATAACTAGCCTTGAGAACCTAAGTTTGCTGCGAATACAATTTAAAGGTTCCAAGTATTAATAATATGTGGATTATTAACCATGGGAGCTGGGTGCTGCGCTCACCTATGTATGTTGAAAATACAAGGTTAAGAGGCTATGTATGAAATGGTTTCCCATCTCCGATTTGAGTTGGACAATAACAAGGCTGGTTTGAACATCCAGTTTTAGGTGGGAAGAGGATAAGTTTCACTAACCAGTTCTGAGCAAAATTCTGAGTCCAAACAGTCCTTAATATCAATGTTTTTGGGGCTGATCTGGGGTTAGAAATCAGGCCCCAACTTAGGATTTTTTATTAGAGAAAGACTGAGTGATTTACTGTTCACGGATAAGAAATTGGGGACAGATCCTAGTCACCAATTTATTTGATCCTACAGCTGAATGAAGAAGGGAAAAATCATCACCATCCAACAAGGATTGGCTGGCTGGCTCGAAATTTATAAACGGGAGAAGAGGAAGAAGAAACCCATGGGAGAAGAAGAACATAGAGGAAATTAGAGGGACATACCTGTTACTTGCTGTAATTTGGGAACAAAGACGACAAAAGTTGGTCACACGGTGGTCCCGAACTCTGCTGCTTGAACCGAAACTTGGTCTTCAAAGAGGAGAGGAGGAATAAGAACTCAAGAGAGATTTGGGGTTTTTCTTTCCCTTCTTCCGCTGAGGTTTCCGCTGCGATTCTGTTGAGATTTGGTTGCTGTTTCGAAAAGGGTAAAAGAAGAGAAGGGTTCGCAGGTCTCTTAAAGGGAGGAGAGTCCTATTCGTAAAGGAATCCCGTCGGTGAAAGGATTTTGGACAGTTTCCATTTAGGTAGGGATTTGAGTCCCAAACGAACGAGGAAGAAGAAGAATCCAATCTGAACAAGGAATTCCATCGGTGAAAGGATTTTGGACAGTTTCCATTTAAGTAGGGATTTGAGTCCCAAACGAACAAAGAAGAAGAAGAGTCCAATCTGAGTAAGGAATCTCATCGGTGAAAGGATTTTGAACAATTAAATTCGACCAGGGAAGGTGGGTCCCTTTAAATTATTGATTTTAATAAATTGTCCTTTATTTCTCTTTTATTAATTTTGTTAATCATCGATTAAATTCTAGACACTTAAAATTGGAACTTATTTATTGATTTCACATTCTTAATTGAATATTTCCAATTGAGATTCTAACTTAGGGGAATTAAAATCTAAGTTGATAATTTATTTCCCATTCCCTTAATTTAATTCGAAGGGGATAAATTTGTAAATTCTTATTGGGGAGAGTGTGAAATCAGGGTCTAATATTAAATCCCTAAATTCAATTGTGTTTTTCCCAAATAAAATTATCAAATTAAAATAAAAATCAATTTAGACTACAATCATTTTCTAAATTAATTTTACCCGTCACAACTGACCCGTTACCCCTGGTCGGGTCATTACACTGGTAATATTTGGGCTTCTCACAAGCTTACCTGGGTCATTCAGGCCTATTAGGTAATTGGACTCAGGCTAACAAAGTGTTCAGGTTTATTAGACGGAGTCCACTAACGAATACCTTAGCAATTTGGGTTATGAAAGCCAAGTCAATTTTATTAATGGTCCATTAGGCCTGTTGCCTCCATCCCAATATCATCAACATACACCACCAGAATCATCACAGTAGAGTGAAGATAATAGATAAATACTGAATGATCCGCCCGACATCGAGAAAAGCCATACGACAACAAAAAATTGCTGAACTTGTTAAACTATGCTCGTGGAGATTGCTTGAGGCCATACATAGCCTTCTTGAGTTTGTAGACAGAGTTGGGCTTCCCCTGCTTGACAAACTAGCGGGGGGGAGCATATACACTTCGTCTGAATAACCATGAATGGACATGTAGGCTGATGTGCATAGAATAAGTCACGACCAAGATGAGCCTTAAGATACCAAAGAATACGGAACACAAGGGGGCATGCATGAACTGACTGACGACACCAACGACATAAGATGAATCTGCTCTTGTGATGGTGAAATAAATGAGTTTGTCCACTAATTTCTGATAAAAGGCCTGATTATCAAGAAGAGTTCCGTCTGAGGTTGATAGCTTGGTGTTAACATTCAGTGGAGTATCAACATGTTTGCATCCAGAATAACCAACATCCTGTAGGAGATCAAGGGCATACTTTCCTTGAGTGAGGGAGAGTCCCCGAGAAGACCGAGCAACCTCAATGCCAAGAAAGTAATAGAGAGGTCCTAGATCTTCAATATCAAATGTTCGGCGAAGATAGGTATCGTTGTTACCTGTAAGGACAATATCATCAACATAGACCACGAAAATCATCAGAACATAGTGGAGCTTATATATGAAGACTGCGAGTAAAACCATATGGTAACAATGCACTGCTAAATTTTTCAAACTAGACCTGTGGAGATTGCTTGAGACCATTGAAAGCCGTTTTGAGTTTATAGATAGATTGAGGCACAGCCTACTTGACAAACCCATGAGGAGGAAGCATGTACACTTCTTCCTGAAGATCACCATGGGGAAAAGCATTCTTCACATCTAACTGGTGAAAGGGCTAGGCATAAGTTGTGGCAAGGGAGAGCAAGATGTACAAAGAGGTAATTTTGGCGACAGGTGAAAAAGTGTTGTGGGACCTACTTCTACTCTTATGGGACTCACCTCTGCACCATAATTGACTAGAATATTCTCACCATGGAATGTCAACTTTATTGTGTATGATTGATTGTAGTTAGTTGTAATTAGCCATTATTTTATTTAATTTTTTCCAAATTCGGCCTCCTTGATTGGCTCTATGTATATTATTTATTCTTGTAAACTCCTTTGGTTTCATTCATTCAATACAATAGAAAAAAGAGAAATTCCTCTCCTCCAATATTTTCCATCTCTTTTCTTTTTCCCATTGTTATTTTCTACATAGTATCAGAGCGGGTTCTGCATGTAGCCACAAGGTCCAGCTGCACGTGAGGGCGGGTTTGGAGTTTCCACGTGCAACCACATGCTCAAGCTGCACGTGATGGCGGCTGTGAAAGTGACAAAAGTCTCACATTAGTTAATTTGAGAAACCAATAATTCTATACAATACTTGAGGCACCCTCCTCTCAAATGCTAGCTTTTGAGAGTGAGTTCTACCTCAATAATGTATCATGTCATGGTTTTCTAAAGTTTGGACATTTTGATGGTGATTAACAACTTTTTTATCCAAACTTGGATTTGGGTTTGTAAGTTGCATGGGAAGCTTAGGATAAGGGGCTTTAAGATGGTGCCTGAGTTGCAATTGTATGATCATCATAGGTGGGCCGCACTACATCTTTTGATCCATATATTGATTGGTGACTGTATGTTCTATTGGTAAGGTATAAGGATCTTTCTAGTGGTTCCTAAATTTTTATTATATGATCATCATGGGTGGGCCCCACATCATATGTTTAGATCCTTATATTGGATTGGAGATCGACTTCTTTCATAGCATATGTCCCAATGTTCAGATATGTTATCAGTCGCATTT
Source organism: Chimonanthus salicifolius (assembly GCA_013350335.1). Taxonomy (NCBI): domain Eukaryota; kingdom Viridiplantae; phylum Streptophyta; class Magnoliopsida; order Laurales; family Calycanthaceae; genus Chimonanthus; species Chimonanthus salicifolius. The sequence goes on from CM023532.1 coordinate 57,211,713, forward strand.
GTCTCCTCAGGATTGAGTGAATTGTGTTAGGTCGAGATTGGCATGATCTTTCATGTACTTCATTGAATCTTCATTCGATTAAATTGTACAAAATCCAAATTGATGTGATCAGACTACATAGAGTCCTGATCATTTGGAATTTTCGTTGATCTCATTAGATCCTCATCAGGTTTCATTAGGTAAGGCGTGCTCAATACTTGTAGAGCCCTAGATCATGTAGATCATGCTACATTTTTAGGTGTCAACACCCTTACACTATCATATCATCATCAAATACAAGTGGTTCTTTAGTTTTGACCCTTAATGTGTCTCCCTCTTAGTCCTGCCTACGAGTGATAAATATGCTTATTATTTATTATTATTTTTTTCTCATGTAATGCTGCTTTTATTAAGGGTGGGTTTCTCATGGTTCATGCAGGTGTTAGCTGATGCAATTGATTTACCATGCCGAATCGCTAAGGGTTGCAAGTATTGCAAGAGAGAAGATGCTTCCTCTTGTCTTGTCCGGTTTGATTATGACAGGTGTTCAATGGCAGCCAATATTTTTTATTGATGGTCTACTGGTTTCCTTAACTAACCTATGAAGATTTATAGCAATTTGCTAAATGAATATCTTGCGACATTTATTTGTTATATTTCTCATTTTATAATTCCTTTTTCACTAACGAACCATCAGTTAAAATACCAAATCTGTAAATAGGTTCTTTACTTGCATAAAGAATGAAGAAATCGTATTGTAACTTGCCCAAATAAAGTGGAATTCATATGCTCTAAGACTTTGTGCTATAGAATTGTGGAGCTTGACAGTCCATCTGTACTGCACAGGGCTCGAAGGCTGAAGGGTGATGCTTTGGATTCTCCTTAATTTAGCTGCATGAGGATGCCTATGTCCATAGGAGTCCGATACTGCTGCCAAGTGTTTGATAACAGCCCCCCACAGCTCATGGATTCAGCACTCTAACCATCATTGCTTATCCCATCCATGTAGGATTAGAATGTGAATTCTACTTTTCCACTGTTTACTTTTTAGGGCAGTGTTTTCCGTCACTCCATGATCAAATATGTCAAGTTGAAAGCTTCATTCATGGTTCTTATTGGTCTTACCCTGATCCCATTTCCTTGTACTTGCTACCCTCCATTTTGTTGTATATGGTAAGGTCCCAATCTTTTTCATAAATCCCAAGCCACCTCATTGTTTATTGGTCTCCTCTACTATTGAATTTGCACTAAAATACCCAAGGTTGTCAAAATAGCACGAATCGCGCTTTGAATCGTATGAGTCAACTCGAATCGAGGGGTCTTACGAGTCAAGTTGTATCAATTATCGAAATCCCTCAAAAACTCGCGAATTGTGTGATTCGACTCGGTAGAATCGTAGTCGCGTACGATACATACAGGAGAAAGAGAGGAAGAGGAAAAGACGCAGGTTTTTGGAAAAAATAAAGAAGAAAAGGTGTGAAAGAAAAGAAATAAGTGAAGAACATACATTTTTTGTCGCCACAGCCCTCCTTTCTCGTCTTTTTCTTCATGTTTCTCATCTTTAGCTGCTGCAGCTGTGGGATGGTTAGGTTTTCATTGCTTTCCTCTTCTCCTATTCTTTTTAAGTGCCGCATGTGTAGCTACTAGTTAGGGTTTCGTCGCTTTTTTATTCTCATTTCATGTGCGGCAGCAACTTATTCACTGAATAAGTTCACGTGCCTTTTATCTGGTTTTAAGCATTAAAGTTTTGTATGTATTTTTTTTCATACAAGTGTTGTATGTATTTTTATTTTATTTTTTGAGTGATGTTTTCCCATCTTTATTTATTATTTCTCTTTTTAATGAAATATTTTTCTCTTGTTTTTCATATCTATATTTTTCTCTCAAAATAACGCTTTATTTAATACAAATTTATCAAATTATCTGTACTTAATAGTATAAATAATAATTTTTGTATGGATAATAATTATAGTAATTATAGAATCAAATTATAGGAATTTTATCTTATTATTATATGTCATTTTTTATGTAATTATAGTATAAATAATAAATGTAGTATGAATAATAATTATAGTATCAAATTATAGTAATTCTATCTTATTATTCTATGTAAGTATAGTATAAATAATGAATTTAGTATGAAAAATAATTATAGTATTAAATTATAGTAATTATATCTTATTATTATGTCATTTTATATGTAGTTATAGTATAAATAATAAATTTAGTATGAATAATAATTATAGTATCAAATTATAGTAATTATATCTTATTATTATATGTCATTATATATGTAATTATAGTATAAATATATCTTATTATTCTATGTCATTTTATATATAATTATAGTATCAAATTGTAGTAATTATATCTTATTATTCTATATCATTTTATATGTAATTATACTATAAATAATAATTACAATAATTATAGTCTCAAATTATAGTAATTATATCTTATTCTTCTATCTCATTTTATATGTAATTATAGTATAAATAATAATTTTAGAAAAAAATGTTATGAATCTTACGATTTTACGATTTACGATACGATTTGAGTTTGACAACCTTGAAAATACTTAATTCTACCATTTGTTCTTGCTCCACCACTTTAATGTGTACATGTCAGCAATCTTTACATTGCTATCTTGTATCTATTGTTGTTACACAACATGGAGGTCGATATAATGGTACAAGTGTAACAGCCATATTGTATGTCATTATAAAATGTCCCTTACAATCAAAATAACACATTAAAATTGAAAAATACCACATTTGTTTGTCTACTTCACTCAGTCAGCCACCCTGCACAAGCCCTTTGTTGTATTAGTAGACTTTTGTTCCTTTCAATTCTGAAATACAGCAGTGTATTGATTAAAATGGTAAGTATCTCTGTAGTGTCATTGCTGTCCCCATGAATGAAACCAACCAGATAAGGATCACAAAATGAATTAAGTTTTTCAAAGAACAACCAGACAGGTAACATCCCTGTAAAAGTAGACAATCTGAGCCTATTCAAAACCCGAGATCAAAGCCGGACACAACAAATACCTTACAATGTTATGCAACATTCTTGGTTGTTAGTGTATCAGGCCAAAATGTCTTCATCACAGATTTTTTAGGTTATATTTTAAATTTTTTAATGTAATTTTCATATTAATTCCATTAAAAAATAAGCATTCATTAGTCTATTCAGTCTAATAGATTTGGATTTCTAAGTTCAATTATGATTTTGTGTTGTTCCATCTAGTTCTTTTAATAAAATGGTAGGTATATCAAATGAAAAAAAAGAGAAGAAAAGAGAGAAGCATATTATGTTATTCTAATCATGTAAGTATTCATTGGTTTCCAAGCACTATTTTCTAGTTGTTTGTATACAAATTGTTCTCTTCTTGTTACATGTTTCTAATTTTATATTCTTGTTTTGCACAAAATATTTCATGTTTAGGTGGTTTCCATAATGAATTTCTTTTTGTAATTCCACGTCTAAGTTTTAATATTTTGATATTAACTCTTGATTTTCAGCCTTTTCAAAAATGGAAAAAAGAAAAAGAATACCAGATACTGAGGACAATTTTTTTTTTGGTCAGGGAATATTTAGTTGATGTGATTGGGAATCCAGGAATGTTGTGTGAGCCCGATTCCTTACTCAATGGTCCATCATCAATCTCGATCTCTTCACCTTTGCGCTTGCCAAGATTCAAGTCGGTTGAAATTACGAATAATCTCAGATCACCAGCCAAGCTATACTTCTTGGATTCTCAGTCCTTAAATCTCATATTTGATGATATACCTGAAGGTGATTCCCTTTATTTTCTTGCATTTAAAAGAGAAATGGTGTGTGCGTGTTTGCATAGCACATGCCTCTTATATGGGACATGGCTATGATTAACCACTTTGCTGCTCCTAATCAATCTAATATTCTTCTCATTTGCAATTCCCATGATTGATATGCATCCAAGTGGGCCCTGTAATTGTGTTTCTTTTGCAAAATAGAGATGTGGGCTCTCTTGATAATTTTATTATATATTAGGACTTATATCAAATGTGCACTTGATCATAGGGGCCAGTGAGGTCTGCTTTGGCTCTGTCCTCACTCCCACTACCCTCTACTAATCGTCTCCATGCCCAATTAGACCCCAATCAGATCTTCAATAGCTGTTCGATTGAAACCCACAAAAGGCATTAATGTTTTACCTTTAACCTTGTGGGCATATGAACCAATCCAGCAGTAGTCTATGGGACTGATATTTTACTGAATCCTAATCCATGATTAGACATTTCCAATAGTACCATGCATCTGTTGGGCCCACAAGGGGATCATTCCCTCGTGTATGTTGCTCAAAAAAATAGGCATTGTCATGTTGATGTTAACTTGAGTTCACCATACCCCAAACATTGATATCAACTTGAGGTATTCTATTTGAAATTTTCTGCTCTCCATGTGGGCCAGTCTGGGATGCAATGCTGAGGGAAGGTGGGATGTGTAGAGAACCTTGAGGATGTACAAATTCTTTTGAAATGGGCATGTACCTTTTTTGGACATGTATCTGTTAGATTCTTTAGAGATTCTTCATGAATTCTTCTAGTACATGTTTGATTCCTCATGGACTATACTAATAATAGAGTAACATTGTTTTTATTGGTGACAAAATATTATCACATCTTTTCTTCTTGAAATCTAATTAAAATATTGATATGTTTATTATTTGGTTATTTTCATTGAAGATTTTGTGTCAATTTTTCTTTGTTCTATTTTAAATATTATTATCATTTAAATTTATCCAACTACTATGTGACATCTACAAATCCTATGTTCTGTATTTGCTAACACTCTATACGTGTGTTTTTTTTTTTTTTGGAGCGGTAACAAAGGTGAATTATATTAATAGAGTTAGAGTGTACAAGAGGAGCTCTAAAAGGCTTAAACCCTTGAGAGAAAATACATGTGGCAAAAACAAGAAAGAAAGCATAATAAGTCAAAAACAAAAAAAAAATACAACTAGAACCCTTGCTCCATAAATACATATTGAAATTTCGAAAGATGCCTTGACGCCTAAGATCCCAAGATAGGGCTTCGCCATCATATCTGTCTGCTCTCCATTTGCATGCCTCTCTTCAATCCTTTTGCAAAAGTGAAGGTTTGATCCTTCTCTTCTAGCCCTCTCTTCCAGGTATGATTTTTTTTTTTCCTTACTTCTGCTTCTACTTTGTTTTTGTTACTTCATTTTTCTTCGTTTGCTCCTTCTTCACTTCTTCCATCCCTTCTTCCTCTTTTCTTCCTTTTCTTTTTCTTCCCTTCATTGCTCTCTGCTGCTCTTTTCCATCGTTTCTCCTTCGTCTCTTCATTGCATCACTGGTTTTTCACTGGTTTTCCTTTTTCTCCGCCTTTTATGTTTCATTTCGGCTTTATGCAACATTTAAGACTTGGCAGTTTTAAAAGAAAAGCTTGAGTTATCTTCGCAGGTCCTCGTAGAAGGACCTGGAAGATTTTTTCTTTCGTCAAGAGTCCTGAGACTAGGACTGTTATGGCTTCTTTTGCCGTTAACAATCCTCTTCTGAGGACTGTAAGGCCTGTTTTTCAAAGCTTCCCCTATCATTTTTGCAGGTAATTGTTGGAAGATTATTTCTTCCATTAGGAGTCCTCAGACAAGGACTGTAAAATCTGTAAGGACTATAAAATCTTTTCCAGTTTACAGTGTTTGAGTTTATTTTTTATTTTTTATTAGACTTTCCTTATTTCAAACTGTCAGTAAAATTTTTGGCCCTCTCAAAATAGTTTTTTTTGTTTATTTTTCAATGCATGATTGCATTTTACTTCTAAGATGAAAATAATATTATACAAGTACTGGAAAATCTCATATTAATATTTTTATTTGCATCTTTTTTTGTGGATGATTATTTTTGATGGATAATAAATGGATGTGGCTTTAGAAATTTGTAAAGTGTGTTAAAATGGTTGAGGTCAACGAAGTGGTAGTGGAAATGAGGGGCAAGATGAAGCATGACAGTTTTGTACTAGAGTGCATCGGCTAATCATTTGAATGTGCAATGCAACTATTGTAAAAAAAATGAGTGGTGGTATTTATCGCATGAAACACCTTTTAGGAAAAACAAAAAAAGACATAGCGGCGTGTGATAAATGTCTGGAGTTGGTGATTAAAAAATGTCTTGAGTTGATGGGGCACAATTTGGGCACAAGATGGAGAAAAAAAGAGGCTCAAATGCAGGTTGTGTGACCTGATTATTACTTTGATGATCAGGACCCAATGGGCGATAAGGAAAAGGGAAGGACCGATAGAAAAAATTATTAATGTGGATGATGACAAGAAACAAGCAACTCTTAATAGAGTTTGGAAAAAGAAGTCTGAACCAGAGTTTGCAAAGATATTTGTCGCTTTCTCTATGCAAATGCCCTCCTTCTCAATTGGTGAAGAGACGGTTTTTCCAACCCATGTGTGAATCAATTGCAAGATATGGAATGGGGTTGAAAACTCCATCATATCATGAGATAAGAAGTACTTTTCTCAAAAGTGAAGCTGAAGATGTGGAGAAAATGATGGAAAAACATAGGAAAGAATGTGCCAAAAAAGGGTGCAGAATAATGACAGATGGTTGGACCGATGGAAATAATTGGTCCATTACTAATTTTCTTGTAAATAGTCTAATGGGGAGTGTATTTCTGAGAAGTGTTGACACATCTTCGATATCCAAAAATGTGGAGAACTTGGCCAACCTTATAGATTCGGTCATAGAAGAGGTAGGTGTAGAGAATGTGGTGCAAATTGTTACCGATAATGCAACACCATATGTAAAGGCCGGAAAAATCTTGACGGAAAGAGGGAAAAATTTATTTTGGGCTCCATGTGCAGCACATTGCCTTGATCTTATGCTTGAAGATATAGGGAAAAGAAAATTGGAGTCATCTACTATTTCTTATGCAAAACAATTGCAAAATTCATTTATGGCCATGGTGTGTTGCTAAACTTAATGAGAACATTCACGAAGAATCGTGAGTTAGTTAGGCCACCAATAACGAGATTTGCAATACATTGAAAAGCATACTAAGATGCAGAGTTGGTCTACGAAGAATGTTTGCCTCGGAAGAATGGGATATAACGCCGCTGTCCAAGACTGAAGAGGGGAAAAAAGTGCATGATCTGATTTTTGATATTAAGTTTTAGAAACGTGTTTAATTTTGTGCGAAGGTTGGAATGGCAATTGTAAATTGCTTTGGTTGGTTGATGGAGATGACAAACCGACAATGATTACATATATGAGGGCATGGATTGAGCCAAGGAGATTGCTATGAGATTGAACAATGATGAAAAGAAATACATGCCATACTGGAAGTTGATAGATGCTCGTTTGAATGAACAACTTCACCATCCATTGCATGCCTCTGCATATTATTTGAATCTTTTTTTGCACTATGAAAAATCATTTTGTCCCAATGCTGAAATTAAAAGAGGGTTGTATACATGTCTCGATAAGTTGGCTATATACATAGATGACAAAATTAAAATCGATGAACAATTGCTTACATTCAGAACTGAAAAAGGGTTCTTTGGGGATAGGATGGCCAAATCAACAAGAAAACAACCAGATATTTAGTATTTAGTTATTTAGTATCTAAGCTTTGAATTTGATTTTTTATTTATTTATGATCTTATGTTTTATACCCATTTGGTAGGAAGATTATGGAGAGGATACTAAAGCATTGCAACGTGTTGCAAGAAGGATTTTGAGTTTAACTTGCAGTGCAACTGGGTGTGAGCGAAATTGGAGTGTGTTTGGACAAGTATGTTGTATTTTTAACTTTAAATAAATTAATGCTATTTCTTAATATTTGTTTAAGAAGTGAAGATATTAATGTTGTATGTTTCCTCTTAATTTTTTTTTTAGATTCATATGAAGAGGAGGAATAGGCTAGATGCAAAGTAAATGAATTTCCTTGTATATATGTAAAATACAATTTACAATTACAAGTGAGACAGTTTAAGGGAATCAAAGCAAGATTATGATCCTATTTGCTTATTAGATGTGGAATCTGATGATGAATAGGTCACTAAAAAAGAAGATCCAGCTCTTCCACAAGACAATTTTTGGTTGGAAGCAGACGAGATGTTTAATGAGGAAGAGACTAATCCCAGAGAAGAAACGAGTAAGCGTTTTAAAATCTGGAAGATCATTATTATATTTACAATTTAGAAGGCACAATTTATAAAATATTTGAACTTTGTAATTAACAGGGGTTTTGTAACACCCGGATTTTTCGATGCATGAATATATTGGATTTTGTCTATTTAAATTGTTAAATTGGTTGAATTTAAGATTTATAGATGAAATGGACCTTAGATGGGTAAAGGAGTTGGGTCAATAACCCACTTAAGATCCAATAGATCATGGATAGGGTTTGATTTGGAAGTATTTGGGTAAATGAAATTAAACGGGTCAATTGCTCAATTGGGACCCAATGGGTCATAAAGGAGCTGATTTTAAGGTAAGTGGGTAAGGTGAATTTAATTGGGTTAGCTGCCCAATTAAGACCCAAGGTGCCACATCATCAAGTGACATGGCCAAGTGGGACCTCAAGTGCCATGTGTTATGGTCGACCATGTCATTGTTGACTTGGTCAACCACAAAGGAGTTCAATCGAATTAGGATGTGGTTGAGTTGGAAAGTGAGTTCAAGTTTTGAGTTAAGATTAAAATACTAGAAGTGAGTTGGTAAATGAGTCAAATAATTTAAGTGAGTTGAGCTGAGTTGAGTGGAAGTTGAGGGGACTTCTTAATGAGTCAAGTGGGAGATGGAGGGTTTCTATCTCAATGGAAGAGACCCCAAGGAACTCGATGGGAGTGAGGTGTTTCCTTGGTTAAGCCAAGGGACACCTTGAACAAACCAAGAAGTAAAGAGGGGAAGAGGAAAAGCCTTGGGCTGTTACAAAGGGGTTCAACCAAGGGGCACTTCACACCCCTTGGCCGAATTCTCAAGGTTGAACAAAGAGATTTCATCTCCTCTTCTCATCTCTCCCTCTCTCATTTTGATCTCTGTACTTGGTAAACAAATTGAAGAACCAGGATTAAGGAAGGAGAAGGACTGAGGAAAAAGAAGGAGACGGGAAAGAAGGTAAGGCTCTATGTTTCATAGTATTAGATTTAAGATTAAGGGAAACTGTAGTTTTGGTCTCGGTATGGCCGAACCTATGGGTTCTCTATTTTGTTAGAATCATTGTGACAAATACCGTTCTCGGGATATTAACGGCAATTGGTAATAACGGGATATTTTTAAATTCTCGGTTTTTTACTGGAAATTTAACGGGAAAATCTCACGGAAATTATAATATTTAAAAAATAAAAAAAATAGAATAAATAAAAAAATTAATGAAATAAAAATGATATAGGGAATTTATCGGGAATTTACCGGGATATTATCGCGTTATTAACGTTTATCATGTTTTTAACTGCGATTTTATCGGGAATTTACCGAATATTTATCGGCGTGGCGATAAAAACGCGTTTTTAACACGGTAATGGTATTTTCCCGATAAAAATGCGGTAAATTTGAAAATACCGCCGATATTTGTGACAAGGGTTAGAATGGGTGGCCAAGCTTTGTTAAGGCCATGGAATTGGAAAACCATCCAGAGGATGGTGATGGAATGAAACGAACAACCAGAGGGTTGAATTTAAAACCATACCTTGATGGTACAATGAATTGAATGGATTAAGGGCAAAACCCATACCTTGGCTAGTGGATAGAATAAAATTCACTAAGAGATGTAGGAATGATTAATCCATGTTTAGAAATGATAAGGAATGACTTCCATGAGGAAGAGTCAAGTCAAATATACAAACAAAAGAGACTGGCAAACAATCAGTTGACTGAATCTGGGATGCAGTCGACTAAAGTGGAATTGGACGAATCAGAAATGAGTTTCTGGGAGTTTCAGCCGACTGAATATGGGATTCAGTCGACTGAACTAATGGTGGCTGAAGCAGAAAACTGTTTCTGGGAGTTTCAGCCGAATGAATCTAGTGATTCAGTCGACTGAACACAGATGTAACGGATAAGAAAAGGATTCTGGTGTGTTTTAGCCGACTGAATCTATGATTCATGTCTACTGAAAGATTGCTTATCAAACACGAAAGTTGTTGGTTGAGGATTCAGCTGACTGAATCTCTGATTCAGTCGATTTAAAGGGGATTGACCAGGGATACGAAGAGTTTGACTCAGAGTCAGCCGACTGAATCTGTGATTCAGTCGATTGAAAGGTAGCGAGTCAAGGAAAGAACAGTACTGAGTTGGGTTTCAGCCGACTGAAAGTATAGTTCAGTTGACTGAAAGTCTGCGGGTAAGGCATAGAACAATAATCGGGCAGGTTTCAGTCGACTGAATCCTTGATTCAGTCGATTGAAATATAATGTTATAAATTTGGTTAAATTTCCAGAAATCTCTGATTATCTGGTGTGATGTAATATTGATGGAAATAAAAATAAACAATCAAATTAATATATATAGTTGGATTTGATAAGGTAACGAGGTTCGATTTGCGCAACCGTTAGCATTATTCCTACGAAACAAGGAAAGGACAGAAAATCAGACGTTGGTAGGATTCCTACCTTCTTGAGATGCATATGGATCTTATATGTTATTGGTTTCTATTTCAGTGCAATATTTATTTTGGTAAAATCAAATGGTATAAGTTTTATGAACTGAATTTCAATATGATTTGTTATGCAATGGCATTTCTGCATTCATGATCTCATGCATGGCATGGGAGGGAGTATATGGGATAGCAAGCCGAGTTATGAGCTGTCCGGACATGACTTGGGGCTTGAGACTAGCTTATGTAAAGCTATGTGAACCATTGATTATTGGCCTTGTCCGGGATTGCTAGATAGGGGTACGGCGTAATATGGGCCAAAGGGCTCCGGGGTAACCAGTCCAAAAACCCTGTGCAGAGGGAGGAGTCCACGCTCCATCGGTAATTCTGATTAACACACGTGGGGAGGTATAACAGTGACCTGGTGGTGCCGTCACAAAACACTGCGGACGTAAATGGCCAAAGGAACACCTTGATATGGTTTCATTATATCAAGGAAAATGTTGTTATGATTTGTATGGTGTTTGATGTGGAGATTGGGTGGGGGATCATTGGCATATGACACCCATGGCATTGACATATACATGAGCATGATTTGAATATGATTATCATGCGCTAATTTTGATACTATGATATGTTTATAGTTTCCAATACGATACTCTTATTTTGATTTTTATATTGATCTTACATGTGTATAACCCTATTTGGAATTCCTACTGGGCGCGTTGACTAACGCCATACTTCTACCCTTTAGATGATGGAACAGGAAATGGAAAGGACAATGGACGTGAAGAGACCCAAGCTTAGTAGCTTGGGCAGATGATGTTTACTTTATTTAACATTGATTTTGGAACAATATATTTGAGATAATTAGCATTTTGGGATTGTAATAACTTAGTATATTTTGCTATGGTTGATTGATGAGTTTGGATATTTAAACTTAAGTTAATTTAATAGCGATTGACTTCCTTGCTTTTAAGATCATGATTATGGATAGTTTCTATTCATATAATATTTCCGCAGTTATTCGTTAACGTGTGAACTGTTTAGTGGATTTGGTCCACGCACACGTATTGTTGGCTTGTTAAGGGTCGAGTTTGGAAACTCGGACTTAGCTCCCGTCGTGACGTTCCCACTCTTTCACACTCTTCCATATTTAAGAAAAACATACTCTGATTTTCGGCGAGTGAAAAAGGACGGGGTGTTTACAGGTTTATTCAAGAAAGGAAAGAGCATTGAAGGAGAGGAAGAAAGTGTTGAAGAAATTAATGATGGGGATGTGGCAGAAGGCGGGGACGCTTTATTTTGATCTTACTTGGATGTTTTAGATGATATTGATAACAACGATGACATTGATATTCTTTAGATGTTTTGGAATTTTGGATAATAAAATTTTATGAATTATGGTGATTTGAATTTTATAATGTAAAAACTCAACTTCTAGTACATTTTGATTTGATTTTGCATTTACATTTTGTTATATACTCATGTCTTTGCATATTTACTTATATATTATGAAGAATTGAACAAAACATCTTAGTATTCTATCATTTTATATGTGATTGTAGTAGAAATAATAATTATAGGAAACAAGTAAAAAATGTTATGAATGTTATGATTCTATTATTTACGATTCACGATTCACGATTCACACCCCTAAACTGATTCACGATACGATTCAAGATTGACAACATTGGTTGTGAGGATATGTGGAAAACCCAAGACACTCCTGTTAAGGAGGCGAATCTATCACAATGGTTTCTTGCTATTAAACAACTTCCTTGCAAATGGTCTGCATCTTTCTCTTCTTCTCCGCAGAGGGGGCAAGAAAGATCTTCGATAGACCTATTGATTCCCCTCCGGTAAGTTCTGCTTTGGACAGTATGCGCTTTTTGAGGGCACACCGCGTTAAAATTTGAACTCTTATCAGAGCCACTCCAGTCCATGCTGAAAGGCTCGGACAAATCCTATTGATAGGTTCTTTTTGAGCCAATTCTACCCTACTCTTTACTGAATAAAGCCCGATGAATCACTTGTCCAAATTTGTTAATCCTCTATCCTCCAGAAAATAGGAACGTCTCCTAGCCGGGCTTTCAGTTCCTCAAAACTCTTGCTCTAGGACCTTAAGTTCTCTTTTAAAATCTATTTCCCACCTAGTGATACCCTCTACATTCCTATAACATTCCATTACCTTGGCTTCCTTCTTTCTGGCGACACAGTAAGTCTAGGATAAATTTCTCGTAAGGGTCTATCTCCTAAACAGAGGTCGTTCCAAAAGAAAGTCCCATTGCCTTTTCCTAGCAAAATTCTCAATTTTCCTTAGAAAGGCCCCATACCTTGCCTTTATCCAAACCTATCATTCTCCACGCCTTCAAAACTTGTGATCCTTTTCTTTCCACTTCCTCTGAATGATTTCATTCATTTTCATTCTCCTCCCCGTATCTGGCTACCAGAATCTTCCTCCACTGAGCTTCCTTTTCTCTTCCAAACCACTAGTTCCATTTGCATAACAAAGCATGCTTCCTTATCCCTGGAGGCTCTATTCCCGAGCCTTTTTCCTCTTTCGGTTTAGAGACCTCCAACCATCTAACCAGAAAGTACCTTTTTGCTTTCCTCCTTGTCCCCCATAAAAATTTCCTTACTACTTACTATTCCTTTGGGCATCCCAAAATTGACATGTAATTCAAGGGGAGGTTGATTAAGACCGACTTTATTAGTGTAAGTCGACCTCCTATGGACAGGTAGTTCTTGCCCCATCATGCTAGTTTCCTTTGCACCTTTTCCACCACTGGTACCCAAAACCTTTTAGATCTAGCATTTCCTCCTATTGGCAACCCTAGGTATTTAAAGGGAAGTCCCCCCCACTCCAAAACCCACCCCTGCGGCTAAGCTATTTAGGGTGTCTTGATCCATATCCATTCCTATTAGTGTACTTTTTCCGAGGTTAATTCTAAGCCTTGACACTAATTCAAAACATCTCAAGATGGCTTTATAGCCCATTACTTCATCTCTTGATACTTCACAAAAGAACAAGGTGTCATTGACAAATTGAAGATGGGTTATTGTTGGTCCCTCCTTTATCACCTTAAAGCATCAAATAATGCCTAAATCCTCGGCCCTTTCCACCAATCTATTCAGGCATTCTCCCACCAGGGTGAAAATGAAAGGTGATACAGGATCACCTTGCCAAGTCCTCAATTAGCCACTATAGGATCAATGGAGGAGCCATTCACAAAGACTGCATAAGAAGTCTTTTCTACACAAGCTTTCATCCAGGTTTTTCATTTGCTACTAAAACCCATTTTATCAAATAAAAATTCAACAAAACTCCAATCTGCAAATCGTAAGCCTTTTCCATGTCTATCTTAAAGAGCATGCCAGGTTTCCTATTATTTTTCCTAATATGGATAAGTTAGTTAGCCACCATAACCCCATCTAGAATTTGCCTGTTTTCCACAAAGGCCCTCTGTGATTCGCTTATGATCTCCCCTAGTACCTCTTTTAATCTATCCACTAGGACCTTAGCCAAAAGCTTATAGATGCCATCTAGAATAAAGCTTGTGATCATTTTTTATACTTTGTGGCTTTTGTACTTATGTTTTTTTAAAGAGTGAATACTTGTTGCTGATAAAAAACACCATTATCTACAAAAAGTGCTTTATTCTAGATGTTAATTTTTAAAATATGATAAAATGTTTCTTTGGTTATATTGGCTTCTTAATGTGTGTAAAAATGATCAAGCATATGTTTTCTTTCAAACTTGAGTTCACCATTTGTTAGTTCTGATAACTAATGTGCATATCTATTATTTTTAATACAAAAATGGATTCACTCCAACAGGTAATGCTTTTGGTCAAGATGCTACAGAGCCATCATTCTCCAAAGATTTTGATGGGAAGGATGCAGATGTTAATCACTTGCTGCCTGATAGAAGTGATGATGTGGAGAGTTCTGAACTATTGAAGCGCAACGACAAAAGAGTGGATCAACCAATTGGTTACATTGAAGAAAGCCAGCCGCGGGAACAGCACAATCCTTCACAGAATTGTGTAATTCCACAGCATGCCCAAGACACCACAGCTCCAAAACACATCCAATGGCTTGAGCATAGAGATCCACTGATTTTGGGGTTGTCTAATCCAAGACCTGATAAGAATAAAGATCTCAGAGTGATTGATGGCGGTCAAGTAGTACAAAAAAAATTGGGCAGTGAATTGGCTCTTGAAGTAGATGATCTTGACATCCCCTGGAGCGATCTTGTTTTAAAGGAGCGAATAGGATCAGGTAACTCACTTATTTTACTACTCAGGATCTGTTGTTCCTCTCTCTCTCTCTCTCTCTCTCTCTCCCCCCCCCCCCCTCTTCTCTCTCTCTCTCTCTCTCTATCTATCTATCTATCTAAGAAAAGAGGACACTTATCATTTACTTTCTGCTTATGTATGTCATCTAGTTCTATCTTAAAGTCCTTTTTCATGCACTAGCATTGGCTTTGTTTTCAGGTTCTTTTGGGACTGTTCATCGTGCTGATTGGCATGGATCTGTAAGTCTCTGATACTTATGCTTACATTTCATTTTTGAAATATCATCAGTTCTATCTCTGCATCCTGCTATTTATATCTTTTTCTTAGAAAAGTAGCTCAGTACATTAGCTTTTTTTTTTTTCCTCAAATGCACTGTGACATGTGTGAATAAGCTAGACAAATTTTCACTACATGATACAAGATTTTTCTAAAAATAAATAATGCATAAGGACTTTGAGTGAGGCTCTGGACTCTAGAAACATCACTTGGGAAGATTGCATCAAAGAGACTGTGATTACATCAAACAGGCTACCAACTAACCATCAACCTGAGACAACTGACTAATAATCTTGAAAAAGCCTGTCAGGAATTACAGAACTCAGCTAATTGCCCGTCCATCATTGCTCTTCTTCACTAATGTGTCTACCAAAGATATAGAGAATCTTGGAGCATGACAAACAGAGAAATCTCCCTCAGCTGTTATGTCCACAATTTCCTGAAAAAAGTCTGGCATCAATTACTAGGACCAAGTAATTAATGATCTAAAGCACCTTCTAATCCTCGATTCATCTGTTTTGTTCCACTTGCCGTGTAAGGTGCAGGGTTATGTTTCCTGCATCCAAAATAGTTGAAATCAGGCAGCTATGCTTTTGTCTCTTCATCCATGAATTCAGGCAGCTATGCTTTTGTCTCTTCATCCATGGATCCTTGTAGTCATTCAATTGGAGGGGTTGATCCAACTACCAGGAAAAAAAGTCGCGCAATTCCATTATCCAATTTTGTTCAATTTCTAATTTATTTCACTTTTGGATACAAACCATGGGAATGTACTTCCTCAAACTGGCATTGAGAGGTAAGGATTAATCCCTTTTAAGAAGTGAAATTTTTGTTTGGAATAGTAATTAAAACTCAAAAAACCAGGTTTTTGTTTCTTTTGATATTAGAACGAATCACACTTTTACGGTTTACCACTAAACTATACCCACTACAATATGATTTTTGTCACGCCCCGCCTTCCAACACCTGGACGGGCGTGATCTGACTGTACAAATTTAAATCACCTGCTGCCCTAAACGGGTCTTACTTTCAAAATCTGTGGCTAAATTCAAAACAAACATAATTACATTTACAAGCCACCAAAATTCCTCAAGTCCACAACCTGCTTGAAGACACAACTCTCATTTGAGCTTCTAAATAACTTAAAGAAATAAATATCACTCACATAAGGATCTCTAAACGCATCACTTACTCACATTCTCATAAAAATCAAATTGAAGCGTTCTCAAAATTAATCCATACTTGAATTTATTATCCAAGTTTTCACAAATAAAAATAAAACAAATAAATAACTTTCTCAAAGTCTCAAATCAAATGAACAACCAACTTATAATCTAAATAATAAATTCTGCACTAACTAAGCGTTTCTACGAATTCTTCATCAACTCTTCGCCTTCTAAGTTCAATTGTGATTATCATTCAGACCCAAGTCCAAGGGATTGCCTGCAATGTAAGGGATGAGCTCCATGCCCAGTGAAGAAAACAATAACACAAACATAGTACATGATATCCCTACTTTCTCAATGATATTTCAAATAAGCAAGAATAACAATTTATTTCATGCTCATGTCTTTGCAAAATGTAATGCTTAATGCCAAATGCCATATTCCAACCCATTATTACATCTACTGATATTTGGTGGTCTTCCCGACGAATCGAGGATAACACAACATCGTCTTAATGGCCTTCCCACATAAAGTGAGAATAACACAACCTACCACCAAATAACAGCCCTCATGACTTGTCACGGATATCACATCTCATCTACCATAACGGTCTTCCCACTTAAAGGGAGGCTAAGAATACTACCACCGTCGTGGTCTTCGTGACAATCATGGATCGCACCCTCATACCCAATGCTATGAATATGAGAATGCTATGCTCAATGCCAACAAACATGCTTACTTATTCATGACATACTTATAGAATTATAACTTCCATTCTAAGCAGATTCATACAACATAATCGATGTTTCACTTGCTATAGCATGCATATACCTTGAAATAAACATAGTAATAATCCAAGCATCATAATAATTTGAATCATATATCCCAACATTCAAACATGTAAAATCAAGATTGCATTTCAACAATACCATACAATTATTCACTAATCTACGAATATAAAATCATTGGATCTTTCAATACATTAATGGTTAGATTTCACAATTCGGGCGGACTGGATCTCCTCACGGCCAATAGAACATTTAGCCAAAATCTCCCTTACATTACTGTGAGTGAGCACCGGATTATAACCATCATTAACATGCATCCAGTCTTTTCTACATCCAACAATTATATTCATAACATACAAACAATGCATTATTTTTCATTACACAACAACAAATAGAAGATTATATGAATACATGGTATGTAGTGAATTGTTTCCCTCACCTAAAAGTTTGTGAAGTTTCAACAATGAACCCAAACGCTTTTCAAGAGATAGCTAGCCTTGAGAACCCACGTTTGCTGCGAATACGATTTAAAGGTTCCAAGTATTAATAATATGTGGATTATTAAGCGTGGGAGCCGGGTGCTACCCTCACCTATGTATACTGAAAATACAAGGTTAAGAGGCTATGTATGAAATGGTTTCCTATCTCCGATTTGAGTTGGACAATAACAAGGCTGGTTTGAACATCCAGTTTTAGGTGGGAAGAGAATAAGTTTTACTAACCAGTTCTGAGCAAAATTCTGGGTCCAAACAGTCCTTAATATCAATGTTTTTGCGGCTGAAAATCAGTCCCATTAATTGGCCGATCTGGGGTTAGAAATCAGTCCCCAGCTTAGGATGTTTTTATTAGAGAAAGACTGAGTGATTGCTGTTCACAGATAAGAAATTGGGGACAGATCTGAGTCACCAATTTATTTGATCCTACATCTGAATGAAGAAGGGAAAAATCATTACCATCCAACAAGGATTGGTTGGTTGGCTGGCTCGAAATTTACAAAGGGGAGAAGAGGAAGAAGAAACCCATGGGAGAAGAAGAACATAGAGGAAATTAGAGGGACATACCTGTTACTTGCTGTAATTTGGGAACAAAGACGGCAAAAGCTGGTCACACGGTGGTCCCGAACTCTGCTGCTTGAACGGAAACTTGGTCTTCAAAGAGGAGAGTAGGAATAAGAACTCAAGAGAGATTTGGGTTTTTTCTTTCCCTTCTTCCGCTGAGGTTTCCGCTGCGATTCTGTTGAGATTTGGTTGCTGTTTCGAAAAGGGTAAAAGAAGGGAAGGGTTCGTAGGTCTCTTAAAGGGAGGAGAGTCCTATGTCCTATTCGTAAAGGAATCCTATCGGTGAAAGGATTTTGGACAGTTTTCATTTAGGTAGGGATTTGAGTCCCAAACGAACAAGGAAGAAGAAGAATCCAATCTGAACAAGGAATCCCATCGGTGAAAGGATTTTGGACAGTTTCCATTTAAGTAGGGATTTGAGTCCCAAACGAACAAGGAAGAAGAAGAGTCCAATCTGAACAAGAATCTCATCGGTGAAAGGATTTTGGACAATTAAATTCGACCAGGGAAGGTGGGTCCCTTTAAATTATTGATTTTAATAAATTGTCCTTTATTTCTCTTTTATTAATTTTGTCAATCATCGATTAAATTCTAGACACTTAAAATTGGAACTTATTTATTGATTTCACATTCTTAATTGAATATTTCAAATTGAGATCCTAACTTAGGGAAATTAAAATCTAAGTTGATAATTTATTTCCCATTCCCTTAATTTAATTCGAAGGGGATGAATTTGTAAATTCTTATTGGGGAGAAAGTGTGAAATCAGGGTCTAATATTAAATCCCTAAATCAATTGTGTTTTTCCCAAATAAAATTATCAAATTAAACTAAAAATCAATTTAAACTACAATCATTTTCTAAATTAATTTTACCCGTCACAACTGACCTGTTACCCCGGATCGGGTCATTACAATTTTTGTATTACGAACGAACTATTTGTCAAACATAGGAGTGAAATATAATCAAAATAGGATCAATATCATGAAAGTTGGAATGCTAATTATGGTGCAAACTGGTAAGATTGTACTTGGTTTTGTATTTTCATTTCCACAAAAAAAAATGGAATGCTAATGTGTTACAGTGGGGAGACATTGAAATAAGAAAGAAAGTTCATTTAAATAACAAGTTATATTTTTTACCAGGGGAGTTGTTACTGTTGGTCCCGATAGTTTTTTGAGGTTTTTGTTTCTTCTAATAGGGCTGATGAAGAATGATTTTCAGAGGATGAGATTTGGGCTGTGATGTTGGACTTGGGTGTTACAAGTATCTTCATACACAGAGGTTTCTCGTCTGTTACTAAATTTTGGGCTTGCTAACAGCGGATGCCATTGCATTTTCTCTAGGAGTCATATGGAAAGAGTAGACTAGCTAAAGATATGGGTGCTTTTGGGATTCTGACTTTGAAGAATGGTTGTATCTATTTGCAGTTATAGGTATACGAGTCTTATTCGAAAAGGTATATGTCTTATTGGCTGCATCAATTTTGGTCAAAGTTCTATTAGAACCAGGTTGTGGAATAAGTTTCAAGTCATAGATACTCCTTTGTTGGTGGATGGGGCAATTGATTCAAGTCATAGAACTAAAGATCTATCCTAGTCTGTATGGTTGATTTTCACAAGGCTTACAAGAATCTGGATGTTTTTTCTGTGCCAGGCAAGGTTCGGTCTCATGTGTAGTTGTTGGATTAGAAAGTGCTTCCTTAGCTAGATTGCAATAAGATGAATGAGTCCCAAAGGGCTATTTTAATCAACCAAGATGTCTTGAATGGGTACTATAATCTCCTTTTTCTCTTTATTATTCTAGCAAATTCTGGGTTTGTTGTTGCTTTTGGCTACTGAATGAAATCCAATGATAGTTACAACATTGGGCATTTAGAGATGGAGATTTCTCATCTTCAATTTGCTAATGATATCATTATATTTTATGATGCAAATAGGGAAGTGTAGAAAATTATTGTTGTTAAAATCTTATAATACACAATTTGTATCTTACGATTCATACGATATGATAAGAGGAACGATTCGTATAAATAATAGAATTATAGGGTTATTAAGAGTGTGAAAGTATGAAATATTTTGTTTTAATGGTTTTTAAGGCTAGAGTTGATGGACAGTGAAGATCTTTCGATTTGTTAAGGGCTTTTTAGTTCATTATTGACTTTTCACAGTATAGTTTGATTATATAAGGGGCTTATACTTTTGGAGTTGGACTATTGAAATTGATCTCCAATGAACTAATTATATAATATTCACTTAATATTGAAAGAAAGTTGGAAAATTGCTCACCCCACACGGGTAGCTTAGCTGGTAACATTCCGCCTCAAGAAGTGGGATGGTGCGAATTCGAGTCCCTGTGGTGTAACCCGATGGCTATCCTATTGGGGTGTGGGACGTCACCCAAAGGGTGGGTTAGTAGGGCTGTGCTCGGGGTTCCACCTCCCCCCCCCTCGGTCATTAAAAAAAAAGTTGGAGAATTGCTCATATTATTACATTTTATATATATTTTACGTTATTTCATATATTAAATATTTTTAAGGGAAATCATTGTTGGTCAAGCTAGCCAAATGTCAAGAACAGTCCTAGAGGAGGAGGAGGAGAGAAAAGAGGGGGGGAAGGGGGGGTGAATAGGACTGGGAATTTTGATTTCTTTCTAAAATATTGGCCAATAAATATTAGTTTCAAATTAATTAGCTAATATTAATGATCAATTATTAAGATTAATAAGGTATAGTGAGAATAAAATTGAATCTTAATAATCACAAGTTCACCAAAGTATATGTTCAGGAAATATAAGAGATGAATGTAAATGCACAAGGGAAGGTGAGGAGGTGAGAGGATATGGAAAATCTTGACACAGAGATTTTTACGTGGTTCGACACTTGCCTACTCTACGCCTCAAGTGCACCACTTGAGGATTCCACTAATCTTCTCCTTCACGGGTGGAGAAGAAACCTATTACAACCCTTTGATCTCTTTCACAGGTAGAGATTGAACCTTTATAACCTTTAATCTACTTCAAGGGTGTAGATCTTATCGTGACATACAAGCACAAAGAAAACACCTTTCTTGGATTTCACTACGGTTACACCAACCCTTTACAATTATCTCAAAGATTGAAAGAAGTAGATTTGAAGTTACCAAGAATGCTTGCCTCTTGATGTCAAAGTGACCGTGACGTGTTCTTGAAGTTCCTCTCCTTACTTGGCTCTTTGGTGAAGTGTAGTGCTCCAATGATGCCCAACTAAGATGTAGGAGAAGGTAATCTAGGGAAAAGAGAGTATTTCTCTGAAGGTAAGCTATCCCTAGAGTTTTCTCTCAAATCACATTCACTTGTGAGCTTTGAATGCTCTAATGATTTGCCTATCAATGCTTGGAATGAGAGGGAGAGAGATTTTCAATATCTTAGATTGATTTTCCTATGAGGACAATCTATCCCTAAAAGTTCTCTCAAATATGCACTCAAGAGTGAGCCTAAGATGCTTAAGATTTGCCTATGAAAGCTTTGAGTGTGAGTTAGAGATAGTTTAAGAGCTAATGGGTTTAACTTGGATGAATTGGGCTCTTAAGATTGTTTAGAATGCTTATGATGATTAGAGAAGGTTCTGCTCAAGGGGAATCAACCATTGGAAGGCTCTAAGGTCATGTATTTAAAGCCCTCTTGAAAATATGGCCATTGGAAATCGAATTCGCAACAAAAGAGCCGTTGAAAAATTACCGTTACGTTTTTAGTCGACTGAACTGTAAGATTCAGTCGACTGAAAACTCCTGAGAAGTCAGCTGCAACAAGTGGGACGAATTCAGTCGACTGAATTCCAAGATTCAGCCGACTGAATCTCATCGAAGGTTGAAAAAACCATTCAACAGACTTTTCAGTCGACTAAAAACTTGGCAGTTTTGCACACCTTTACTAAAACGGCCATAACTTGGGTTTCCGAACTCGGTTTTGAGAGTTCTTAGGCTCGTTGGAAAGCTCATTGAGAGATCTTTCTACTCACCAAATTTGGTTCAATTTGAGGACGATTTGATACCTCAAATAATCTCTCAAAGGGAGGGTATATGACAAAACTGTTTTGATCTGTTTTGCACCCTTTCATTGAAATGCTCATAACTTGAGCTATACATTTCCAAACTGGGTGTTCTTGGACTTTTTAGAAAACTCTTTGAGTGCTCTATCAAATCATAAATATTTTACTAATACTTGAGCACATTTGATAGGAGAAAAATCTTGTCCAAAACAGAGCAAAATATAACTATCCTAAGAAATCCAATTTTGTTCTTACAAATTCTAAGTTGTGGATTCAAAGGTTTGTCCCAATGGTAATTCTAGGTTTTCTAAGTCATTCCTAAGTCGAAATACCTATGTTGGTTGGCATTCATGAAGTTCTTCCGATTTCGGTGCGATACCTTCCAAATGACGTGTCTTCTGGAGCTTCAAACTTGATTTGACTATGTAGGTCTTCTAGAGGCACGGCCTTGGACACTTTGACGGTCACGACTCAGTCAAAGGAATTGAAAGCTCAGTACTCAGTCGGACACATTCACGGAATTGGCAACACAGTATGACTTAGGGAGACAGATTTAACTTTTAGGCCAACAATCACATATGAATCTTACGATTCTACGATTTACGATTCACGATTTGTAGGAGGTTTGTCATGTAGGGGGAGCCCAACTCTGTGGTTTGTCAAGCAGGGGGAGCCCAACTCTGTCTGCAGACTCAGGAAGGCTCTCTATGGTCTTAAGCGGCCTCCTCGTGCTTGGTTTGAGAAGGTTAGCAGTGCCTTGTTACCTTATGGTTTTACTTGCTGTTAGGTGGATCACTCAGTCTCATCTACCGTCTCCACTCAGTTCTGATGATTTTGGTGGTGTATGTTGATGATATCGTCTTTACAGGTAATAATGATTCGACTATCTCGTCCTTTAAACATTATCTTCAACGGACTTTTGATATTTAAGGATTTGTGGTTCCTCCGGTACTTACTTGGCATTCAAGTTGCTCAGTCGTCTTGTGGACTTTTATCTCTCAGAGCGGAAATATGTCTTGGATCTCCTCCAGGAAGATGGCTATTCTGTCTGTAAACTCTCTGATACTCCGCTGGATATGAACACCAAGTTATCTGCATCTGATAGGACTCTTCTTGACACACCGAGTTTTTATTAGAAACTCATCGGCAAGCTCATTTATCTCACCATCACGAGGCCCGACTTATCTCACGTTGTTGGTGTCGTCAGCTAGTTCGTGCATGAACCACGAGACACTCACATCCATGTTGTGTTCTGTATTCTTCGTTATCTAAAGTCTCTTCTGGCCGCGGCTTAATCTATGCACACCAACCTATTTGTGTGGTTCGCGGTTATTCTGATGCTGATTGGGCTGGGTGTCTGGATGATCATCGCTTTATTACCGGCTATTGTGATTTCTTAGGCTTACATTTAGTTACCTGGCGAAGAAAGAAGTAGTCTGTTGTTGCTCGGTGTAGTGCTGAGGCCGAATATTGTGTCATGGCTAATACTGCTTCTGAATTGTTGTGGTTCTGTCAGTTTGTTACTGAATTGGGCTTTTGACGCAGAAAAAGGGGATAGGGTAACCCTAAATGCCTAATGTAGTTCCCTAAAAATTAAAGGGGATGAAAATAATGCACCCTAAATCTAAAATGGACTAAAATTAAAATCTAAATTAATACTTGCAATTAATTAATGTAAAATTTATTTACAAATAATCACGCAGATACTGTGAAGCTAATGTGAGAATGAAAATATAGGAAAATTAAGCCATTAATCATCCCGATGAAAATTGAGTCAAACGATCAAAAAATCTAGTCAACTTGTCAAAGTTGGTTAGGAAAGGTGGGTAAAACCGTAAAAGATTAAAAAGGAAGGGTATTTATGGGATGGGAAAAGTTAAGGGGACATGAGGGAGACAAGGTTATTAATGGGTTTGAATGAAGGCTTAGGATACGGTGGTGGGAGGATGGGTTTTGTGTTTTGCTTTAAATAAAATAAGGAAAAGTGGACATGGGTTGGCTTAATGGGACCGTCTGTATTTGAAGAATAAAGGGAATGAGTGGCTTTAGGTAATGGAAGATTTCATGGGGATTATAGGTGCTGGGCGACACATGGTATCAGTCTGGGAAGGTCTGGCTGCAACAAGTAGATGCAGCAGAGGGTGGAGGAAGCAAGGGAAAAACATTGGATGGTGGCGGCAACAGTTTTAGGGGATGATGTGAGGGGTGACAACAAGAAATCGTTGGATGGGATTAAAAGTAAAGAAAAGGAAGAGAAAGAGAGGAAAAGAGAGTAATGGAAGAGATAGAGTTACCTGATCTTGGAGGGTTTCTCACCTTCCAAGGTGGATTTGGAGGGCTTCTCACCGTCCGGGGCTTCTCGCCATGAATCCTTTCGTAAGAGACCGAAGCTTTGCAGAACTCCAAAGCTTTTCATTCTGCATTCATTCATAACTGATTGCCCTAATGAGGCTTACAATGTATTTATAATAAACACACCAACAAAAATGACAAAAATACCCCCCAATGTAAAATAAAACAAAATACCCTCAAATAAAAATATAGAAAATTACATCAAAATAAAACTAAATAAAATAAAATCAAAATAAATCAATGTCGATCCAATGCTCCGCATCAGCTTTGCTCCTGCCGTTTCGCTCATCATGTTTTGTGACAGTCAAACGGCCATCAACATTGCCTCGAATCTAGTCTTTCATTAGCGGACTAAGCACATTGAAGTTGATTATCACTTCCTTCGTCAGCATATTTCTGAAGGCCGACTTTTCACTCCTCATCTGTAGTATAAAGATCGGCTTACAGACTTTTTTACATAGTCAATTCTCCGAACTCAGTTTGCTTCGATTGTTAACAAGCTGGGTTTACTCGATATCTTCGAACCAACTTGAGGGAGAGTATTGTGGGACCCATTTTAGAACACATAAGGCGTTGTGGGATCCACTTCAGAACAAAGTTGACCCAAATCATCTAATTTTGGAAAGACATGTTATTAGTTGTATGATTGATTGTAGATAGTTATGCTTTTATTCTTTTCCCTTTTAAGCCACCTAGATTGGCTTTATTTTTCCTATTTATATATGTAATCCTTTCAGTTTATAATCAATCAATATACAAGAGACAAAGAATTCTTCATTATATGCCATATTTTCTTCTTTTCATTCTATTATTCTACAAAGCAGGCTCATGAACCCTAAGTCCTCACAAGGGGGTTCTTCATCCAGGCCCTCTAGAAGACAACTCCTCAGGTTCCAACTGCGGAACGACTGCAGAAACCAGTAGTTAAGTGTTACAAATGCAGTGGACTAGGTCACATGGCTTCCAAGTGCCCTAATCGGCGTGTGACTCTAGTGCAACAAGATGGCGCAAAGGATACTGTGATGAAGATGTGGAAGAAGAAAGGTCTTCTGGTGGAGATGAAGTCATCTATGGTGACAATGAGGGCGAGGACTTCATCATTCAGCGGGTTCTCATATCTCCAAAGGAACGACTTTTAGAACTAAATGTACTATCATGAGAAAATTGTGTAATCTTATTATTAATAGTGGATCTAGTTGCAATGTTGTAGACCAAGAAGTGGTTTAGCGCCTAATACTCAAACCACAGAGGCATAGGAAACCATACCGGATTTATTGGTTTAAAAACGGTAATGTTGTTACTGTTGAAGAAGAATGCCTCGTTCATTTTTCTGTTAGTAGGTACAAGGGGCGACATGGTCTTAATCGATGCTTGTCATTTGCTACCTCTAGTAGTGCAACCAGTGCTGACTGCGTTCGCGGACGTGTTTCCAGAGGAGCTACCATCAGGGATCCCTCCTATGCGCGACATTCAACATTGTATTGATCTCATGCCAAGGACGGCCTTGCCCAGCAAGCCCCCCTACAGGATGTCACCGAGAAAGAGTGCAGAGTTGAACTGGCAGGTGCAAGAGTTAGTGGACCATGGTTTCATTAGAGAAAACCTCAGTACATGTCCAGTACCGGCATTGCTCACACCAAAGGACAGCAGTTGGCGAATGTGCATTGATAGTAGGGTAATCAACAAGATCACAGTTCACTACAACTTTCCTATTACGTGACTGGACGACATGCTGGATGAGTTGGCAGGATCTAAAGTCTTCTCTAAAGTAGACCTTCGCAACGGGTATCATCAAATCCGTATCCGCCTAGGTGATGAGTGGATGGCGACATTCAAGATTCGGGAAGGCTTGTTTGAGTGGTTGGTCATGCCTTTTGGCCTTTCCAATGCTCCTAGTACCTTCATGCGGGTCATGAACCTGACGTTGTGTCTGTTCATCGAAAAATTTGTGGTCGTCTACTTTGACGACATCCACATCTTCAGCAAGACCGGTGAAACACCTTAGAGCAGTTTTTGATGTTTTACGCTGGGAAAATTATATGCTAGTCCTAAGAAATGTATTTGTTCTACTGACAATATCAATTTCTTGGGATATATTGTTTCTGCAGATGGCATCTAGGTGGATCCTTCCAAGATTCAGGCAGTTCGGGATTGGCCTTTGCTGAAGACTATGACTAGAGGTGAAACTTGGGTTGGGTTTTAGCCCTACCCGCATGACTCGACCAGAAAAATCAATGGGTTGGGTTCTGTATTGAAAATTTTATAGTTAACCCGACCCGACCCAATTTCATAAGTATATAAATGTTTGTCTTCCCCCTTCTCTCCCTCTCTCTTCTTTCGCCTCTTTCTCTCTTCTCTCCTCTCTCCTCTCCTCTGTCTCTCTCTCTCTCGTCTCTTAGTCTCACCCCCTCTCATTCTCTCGTCTCTCTTGTCCCTCTCTAGTAGGGGTGAAACTTGGGTTGGGTTTTAGCCCGATCCACATGACCCGACTCGAAAAATTGATTGGTTGGGTTCTGTATTTTCACATTTCGGGTCAGGTCGAGTTGGAGAAAACAAAACCCATTCAAAATTTGGGTCGGGTTGGGTTGAAAATTTTATAGTTAACCCGACCCGACCCGACCTAATTTCGTTAGTATATAAATGTTTGTCTTGCACAATCCCTAACCCTAGCAACGTCTCCTTTAGCCGTTCTTGCTGATTCCCTCTTCTCTCCCTCTCTCTTCTCCCCTCTCTCATCTCTCTGTCTCTCTCCCTCTCTCATCTCTCTGTCTCTCTCCCTCTCATTCTCTCGTCACTCTTGTCCCTCTCTAGAAAGAGGCTTCTGACGATGGCTGCGGCACTAGTGGCCCCGCAGTCTGTGCCCACAAGTATGTTCTTAAGCAAGTCTCATTTTTTAAAACAATGTTAGAAAATGAGATGGAAGAGAGCAGGGATGGTAGTTCACTACATGTACACTGGAGACCTCCTTTCAAAAATGGGGAAGTCAATCACAAATGGTGCAGCACTGGAGATGGGATACGAGAGAAGGACAACGGGCAGAAGAGAGAGGACTCAAAGAGGTGCATCTCTCATTTATTTATTTTATTTGAAATTTTAATTTTGTTTACTTTTGAATTTTGAAAAAATTGCATAATCTATTTGATTAATTTATTTTATTTAAATTTTTACTTTTATTTGCTTTTGAGTTTTAAAAATTCAATGAACAAGTTGTATCGGGTCGGGTTGCACTCGGGTTGAGCAGGTCAGAAATCCGGGCCAGGTTGGGTTAAGCAATGGGGGTTAGAAATTTGGGTTCGGTCGGTTTGGGTTCAACTATTTTTGACATGGGTTAGGGTTGGGTTCATCAAAACCCAGCCTGACCAGCTTGAATTTCAGCCCTAACTATGACTGAGGCCAACAACTTTCTTGGGCTAACCTCATTCTATCGGCGATTCATATGGGACTTCAACACCATCATGGCCCTGTATACCAACTACCTCAAGCAGAAGGTGTTCAAGTTAACTCCAACGGTAGAAGAAAGTTTCAAATCCATCAAAGAGAAACTCTCCACTGCTTTAGTGCTTGCCCTTCTAGACTTCTCCACGTAGTTCGTGGTCGACTGTGATGCCTTGCATGTAGGCACTGGAGGTGTCTTGAGCCAGGATCGTAGGCCTGTAGCATTTTCTTCAGCAGGAAGCTAGATGGCCCACAAACTCGCTACAATACATACGACATAGAGTTCTTGGCCATCATCTAGGCCTTGCAGATTTGGCGGCATTATTTGATCAACAAGCCCTTTGTGATGAATTTAGATCATTAGGCTCTTTCCTACATCAACGGACAATATAAGTTGAGTACACGGCATTCCAAGTGGGTCTCTTACATGTAGGTATTCACTTTTGTAGTGCAGCACAAGTCTGGGGTGTTGAACAAGGTGGCTGATGCTCTCAGCCATCGGTCCAGCTTACTAGCCAGCCTGAAAGCCCAAGTGGTTGGGTTTGATTCTCTAGCAGACTTGTATGATTGAGATGCAGACTTTGGCCAGATGTGGACTAGCGTGCAGATCGGGCCCAAGAATGGATACCACATCTCAGATGGTTTTCTGTTCAAAGGTTCTAGATTGTGTGTGCCAGTTAGTTCTCTCTGAGAGAAATTGGTTCACGAAGTGCATGGCGGCGGATTAGTAGGTCACTTTGGACGTGACAAGACTCTAGCAGCATTGGAAGAGAAATTTTATTGGCCAAAGTTGAAGAAAAAAGGTGATTCGGTGCGTCAAGAGATGTCACATATGCTAGACGTCTAAAGGTTCGATCCAGAATTTGGGCCTTTAGGCCTTTACATGCCTTTGCTAGTTCCTGCATGCCCGTGGTAGGATATATCCATGGACTTTGTATTGGGCCTCCCACGGACTCAAGTAGGCTAGGACTCCATATTTGTCGTAGTGGACGGTTTCTCCAAGATGGCTCACTTCATTCCATGCAGGAAATCCGCAGATGCGTCTCATGTTGCTACTTTGTTTTTCCGTGAAGTAGTTCGCTTGCTCGGGATACCTAAGTCCATTGTTTCGGACCGGGACACCAAATTTATGAGCCACTTTTGGTTGTCTTTGGCACAGATTGGAAACAGAGCTAAAGTTTAGCAGTGCATTCCACTCCAGGCGGACGGCCAAACTGAAGTGGTCAACAAGTCTCTTGGTAGTCTACTTAGTAGCCTTATTGGTGGCAAACTGAGGCAGTAGGACGCAATCTTGCCTCAAGCAGAGTTCGCCTACAATAGTTTGCGGAGTCACACCACTAAGCGCAACCCTTTTGAGTTTGTGTACGGCTCTAATTCGTGTTCAGTGTTGGATTTGACACCTTTTCCTCTCAAAGGTACCACTAGTCAGTTGACAGATGATTGAGTTGCTGAGATCGGAAGATACACAGAGATGTTTCGGCCAAGATCAATGAAAGCAACAACAGGTACCAGGTAGATGCAAATCATGGTAGGCGACTAATGAGATTTGATGAAGGTGACTTGGTTTGAGTTCATATCAGGAAATAAAGATTTCCTACTGGCAAGTATGGCAAGTTGAAACAGCGCAACATTGGGCCTTGTGAGATTCTGCGTCGCATCAACGACAATGCTTACAAGGTAAAACAGCCAGATGATCTCAACATATCCAATACCTTCAACGTTTGTGATTTGAAGCCTTATCATGGTGATGAGCCTCTTCAGACTGACGACTAGCCCAACGAGGTCGAGTTCTCCTCTCTTGGGGGGAGTTGATGGGGGCATCTTGCCCAATGATCCACATTCAGACTCATATTCAGTGGACCTTGATCCAGGAGAGCATATTGCCATAACCTACATGGATCATTTTGATTGTGGCAACCATCATTGGATTCCGTCTATTAAATCCATCAATTTTATTAGTCAGGGCCCAATAAGCCCATGTGATCTAGTTAAGCCTGTTAGCCCAAAGCCCAAGCTTAAACAGGCCAAACTCAAGCTCAAAACATCCACAAAGCCCAAATTCGTCCAAGCCTCATCCATTCCTCTCCATGTGACAAGTGTCAACACCACAAGGCATTCTCCAAAGAGTAGGTGGCGTGTGAAGCATAGAGAGGAAGGAGTTGGAGAGAATTAAGGAAGGAAAGGAGGTGGAGTTCCAAGAAAGAGTAGGTGACGCCCAAGCAAGTGGGTATCTCTCCCATGGGCGAATTTTGCAAGCGGGAGAGAAGCTTGCCTACTTTCTTTGTTTGTTATTTTTAAGATATAATCTTGTTCATTCAATAAGCTTCATGGCATGTTCTAGGGTGGAGATGGATTGGTCAAAGTTAGACTACAATCCATCTTTACATTTTACATTTTTTTTTGGTAATTTAGAGAAGGAAACTATCCTTTCTTGGTGTGGTCGACCAAGGCAAGGGCAGTTTGGTCCTTGTATACTTTTTTTTTTTTTTTTTATAAATACTCCCATGTAGAATTCGAATGACCCACATTGAACAAAGAATAGAGATTATTTTGAAGAGAGGAATTCTCTTGGACTCCATTGGAGTTGTGTTTAGCAAGGCTTCTCAAGTCAAGGTCACAAGTAAGTACCAATTTATTTTAATTCAATTAGTCTTATGGATTTTTAGATTAAGTGTGCAATTTTCGATTTCTCTTTTAGTTTCTTTTAATTTCCGCTTACGCAATGTTTAATCAGATTAATTAGAAGAGAGCTTAATCTAGACATTCCATAGACTTAAATTGGATTTCTGGGAAACTTGTTCTTTCAGTTCGGGTATTGTTTAACAAAACCTTAGCCAAGACAGAATCCTTTCACAAACCATGATCGGCTGCGCAGGTCCTTCAAGGACCATACTCTAAAACTGCTCGCCTACTGGCGGATTGTTACAGATCCGACCCTAGGCCTGCATCAGATTCCTAATGAAATCTTGATCAGCTTCATAGAGAATGATTATGTTGTCCAGAAACCATAAATAATGGAACTCCACACTAGTGTTTATAATGCGGAATCCTCTTACAATATTCAGATTAGTAGCTTTAGAAATGAAAATGTTAAGCAATTTGGCTAGAAATTACAACGTAAAGCAATTTGGCCACAATGATGAAAAAGGAGAGAATCATCACCTTGCCGAGTGCCCCTAGACTTTAGAAACAACCTTTATGCAATCAATTGATTGTGATGGAGAAATGAGCAGAGGACACTCATACATCCACCTACACCTGTGACTAAATCCTATGATCTGACGTGCAAAATGAGGGAAACCCTACTCAACCATGTCATAAGCATTCCCAAATCAAGTTTTCACAAGATCCCTTTCCTTCTGGACTTTTTTGAGTGGAGGCATTCTTAAGGTTATTGGTTGTAAGTTCAGAGAGAATCTTGTAGACATTGCCTAACAAACTAATTGGGCAGAAGTCTTTAAGGAAGCACCACTGTTCTTAGGAAAGAGAACCATAGGTGTTGCACCAAGCTCTTTGGAGAGTCTCTTTTGGTTATGGAATGATTTGGACATTTTTGGCCTATCCTAGTGAAAACGACTAAAACTCTAAAAATCTTGTTATACCTAGTCGCCTCTATGCATATACCTATTCTTTTTGCAGGTCATAATATGATTGCATGATCTAAACTCAAAAAATGATTGCATCACCCAATGAAATTGGCCACGTGACTTGCTTGAATGATGGCCTCAAACCATGTGACTTGTGTAGAGTAATAGAATAAGGTGAAGAGAAGAAAAAAGAAATGGAGAAAGGAGAATATGGAGAAGAATTCTCTGTATTCTGTTGTCTTGAATGCCTAGAGGTTACACTTCATATATAGTACAAAGGGTGCCATTCATGGTGGCAAAAAAAGAAAAAAATAATGAATAAACAATTATAACAACTTGCACATCTAACGACATATTCTGAGTCAGCTTTCCTAAACTAGAAATGTTTTGGTCAACTATGTCCAGAAGGTGGGTCCCACAGTCTAATGTATTCTCAAGTGGGTCCCTCAACACTCCCTTTCAAGTTGGTTTGAAGATGTTTAGTAAATCCAGCTTGCTAACAACTGAAGTGAGCTGAGTCTGAGGAATTGTCTTTGTCAACATATCTGCTAGCTGACCTTTCGAGTGTAGATAGGGAATGAACAATCCACCTTTAGAAATGTGCTGACGAAGGAAGTGATAGTCGATTTCAATATGCTTGGTTTTCTCATGAAAAAATGATTGTAACAAAACATAATAAGTTGATCGGCAATAGCAATGCCAAACTCAGTGAGAAATTGTTAGATCCAAAGTAACTTAGCCGCTGTATTGGCCATCGCATGATACTCTGCGTCAACATTAGAACGAGCAACAACAAATTGTTTCTTACTGCGCCAGGAGACTAAATGAGAAACCAAGAAGCCACAATAACCGGATGTGGAGCGACATTAGTCAAGAGAGCCGGCCCAATCGACGTTTTAGTGTCCACAGACTGAGAAAGACGACTGCGTTCAAAAAACAACCCCGGGCCAGGATGAACCTTGAGATATTGAAGGATTCGAAAGATCGCATGAAGATGGGTGTCTCGTGGAGCATATATGAACTGGCTGACCACACCAACAATATATGATAAATGAGGCCAGCTGATACTGAGGTAAATCAGTTTCCCTATCAATTTCTAATAGATCGCAGGAGTATCAAGGAGAGTCCCGTCTGAAGCAGATAACTTGGTGGTGACATCTAGTGAAGTATCAGCGGGTTTGCATCCAGAATACCCGACATCCTGTAGGAGATGAAGGACATACTTGCGCTAAGATAGAGAGAGGTCTCGAGAAGAATGAGCAACCTCAATTCCAACAAACTAACGTAGTAGCCCTAAATCTTTAATATCAAATGTGCGCTGTAGATACTCTTTGAATGTAGAAATGGCTGCATCATTATTACTTGTGAGGACAATATCAACATACACCATTAGAATCATTTCCACAGAGTGAAGAAGGTAGAAAGACTGAGTGATTCATCTGATATCTGGAGAAACTATAAGGCAACAAAGCACTGTTGAACTTCTCAAACTAGGCCTGTGGAGACTGCTTGAGGCCATAGAGGGCCTTCTTGAGTCTGCAGACAGAGTGGGGCTCTTCCTGCTTGACAAACATTAGGAGAGGGAGGGGGGATATGTACTTCATCCTGTAGAGCACCATGTTGGAAGGAATTCTTCACACCTAACTGATGAAGATGCAAACTATGAGTGGTGGCAATGGAAATCAAGACTCGAATAGATGTATTCTTGGCTACAGGGGAGAAGGTTTCCAGACGGTCCATCCTATAAGGGCAGTGTCAATCCTTTTAGGAATCTTAATGCTTTTCAGAGCTGTAAGAAAACTGTGGTAGGAAGGAGAAACAACATGATAAGACACAAAACAATCAAGGGGATGATTGGTACAAGCACACTTACCTTTTCGAAGCACAATGGGAAGATCAGACTCATCAGTGGTGGATGGATCTGGACTAGGGGCAGAAGAGAGGGTGGCGCCTGCTGGAAGTGGAGGCCTGGGCTGCCTGCGTCGATACACTAGAATGGGATTTGTAGTGCTAGAGGGACTCATTTCTGCAGGGAGGAGAGGGGGAAGAAACAGATGGTGCAGAGAAGTAGAGGACCGTTTAAAAAAAGGTGACATCCAGGACACATGTTTTGCTCGTGAGGGGATCAAGACACTTGTAGCCTTTATGGAAAGGGGAATAGCCCCAAAAGACACATCGCACAACCCTGGGAGAGAGTTTATCACTAGAAAATAGGTGAACAAAGCACACACCCAAAAACATATGAGGGAAGACTTTGGATGGTTTTATGCAGGGAAATAAGATCAATAGATGACTTGTATAGCAACACTTGAGATTGCATGTGTTGATGAGATAACATGAGATTAAGACTGCTTCAGGCCAGTACGACTGTGGGATATGCATGGTAAAGAGAAGAGAGAGAGCTACCTCAAGTAGGTGTCGATTTTTCCGTTCAGCTGCACCATTTTGTTGAGGTGTAGATGGAAAACTTGTGCGAGAGACAGAGGGAAATTGCCAAACTTCAGAGTATATAATGGAAAATAATGTAGATGCATGTTTATTTGTTGATGGAGGAAAACAAGTTCTACTATGTTTGCCATAGTGGCAATGTTCATACTCAAAATGATGAAAAGATAAAGAAGGAACAAGCGTTTTCAACACAGAATCAGAGGGTTGTCCTAGCGGGCAATGCCAACGCCACACATCGGGCGAAAAGGAGGTCGAGTAAGCTTTAGGGGCACCAATCTTTTGATCAAGAAGATATAAGTCTCCAATTTCACGACCACTACCAATCACCTGCCTCGTGGTCATATCCTGAAAGACACAATGAGAAGGAAAGAAGCTAACTGAGCAATTAAATTCTTAGTGAGTGCACTAACAGAAAACAAATTACGAGATAAATGGGGAACATACAACGCAGGAGAGAGATGCAAGGTTGGAGAGACATGGATTGTCCCATTACTAGCAATAGTAGTAGAGGAGCCATCGGTTAATTTTACTTGACCACAAGAAACAGGAGTAAAAGGAAGAGAAAAGGGTAGACATACCAGCCATATAATCAGTGACTCTGGAATCGATTATCCTAGAATGAGATGAAGCAGGATTTGCAAAGGACTCAGTACCTGAAGTAGAGGAGACAACATTAGAAATGTCGAAGGATTGAAGATGCTCTAATTAAAGTCCTGTCAGGTCACTGGGGCACTATCACTAGCCACATCAGAGGAAGAAGAAACATGTGGTATAGCGGAGAGATTAACTTGCTTTCGCTGGCTATGAAGCTTGTAACATGAATCAACATAATGATTGTTCATTTTGCAATATACAAAAACAGGTACCCTTCTTCCGTGGGCCTCTAATGTCCCGACGAGTGTCAGAAGATGACTCCTTGCTACGGGAAGAGGGAGCCTCATGAGTGGGAGGAGGCACGGAAGAGTGAGTTGTGACCAATGCAGAGCGTTTAACTAGCTTAGGAGTCATAAAAAGACAACGCATGTCATCCCGAAGTAATATAGAGTAGACCTCATCTAGAGAGGGGAGAGGTCATTTTCCAAGCAGTTGGGCTGTGCGGGCTCAAAATAAGAGTTGAGCCCAGCTAATAATGCAAATATCTGTTGTTGTTCAACATACTACCGATGGAGAATAATATCTTCAGGATTCTTAAAAGTAATGGATTGAAGCTGATCCAACTCCAACCAATAAGACCATAGCTTCGAATAGTACCGGATAAGTGATGACTCCCCCTATCGAAGATAAGAAGTCGTATGAGATATCTCATAAATACGGGCATAATTGTCTCTATTAGAATAGAGTCTGAATGGTGTCCCAAACATCTTTAGTTGTGGGAAGAGTGTAGACCAAACACCGGACATGATCCTTCATAGAGTGGAGAAGCTATGATTGGACAAGGGAATTATTTGCGGCCCAGATGGAATAAGTAGAGTCAATTAGTCGGTTCTGTGGCAGTACCATCGATATCAGGAGGACAATTGTTTTGCAGTCAAGAACATCTTGGCAGAATGAGACCATTGAAAGTAGTTGGTCTTATTGAGCAATACCGTCGTGATCCGGCCAATCTGTGGAGAGCCAGAAGGGGCCACATTTGGAATAGAAGAGCAATAAAAGAGGCAGTAGATGATACAGTGGAAGAGGCCATAATCAGAATACGCTAATGAAAAATGAATCAGGTGTGATTGAAGCAGAAAATCTGAAGATTGATCAAGCAGGAGTCTGCAGATCAAAGCAGAAAGAGGCCCAAAAAACACTAGACCACGGTAGAACAGTCACAACGAAAGTGATGCAGGACATGGAAAATGTGGTTACCTAAAGATTAAAAGGGATGAAAATAATACACCCTAAAGCTAAAATGGACTGAAATTAAGCAATTAATTAATAATGGCAATAATTAATATAAAGTAATCACAAATAATCACAGAAATTCTTGAGGTTCAATGTAAGCAAGTATATCACAATCCAGATCAATTTACTACTCAGACTATAAGGCCTTCCAGAACGAAGGGCTTATTAGATTTCACAAACAATTAGATCTATCATCAAATAGGACTAAATTGAACTATGTAGTATCAAAAGAAAATCAGGACAGCCGTAGTTTAGGGACTGTATGGAGGTTTAGGACAGGTGGTAATGACTGTATGAGGCTTGAGAAGGGTCCAAAGGTTTGAGGACAGCTGTATGGTGGGAAGTTTGCTGTATCCGGAGATAAGAAGGCCAAAAAGGCCTTAGGACAGCAGAAAGGGACAGTTTGGGGAGGGCCGAAGGTAGTAGAAGGGGGTTTGGGGCTGTACGAAAACCTAGATTGGGTTAGGAGAGGCAAACAACAACAGTGAAGGGATTTGGGAAGGTTTCAGTCGCAGATAAAGGGGATTTGGAGAGGATGCAAAGCTCAGCAAGGTGTAGAGAAGAGGGCGGAAGTTCTGAGATGGGATTTTGGAACAATGGCAAAAGGGGATGGGGTTTTGGGTGTTCACGGCAGGTAGGGAAAGAATGAAAAGGAAAAAGAAAGAGAAGGGGAAGAAGAAAGAGAGGGAAGAGGAAGAATCGTATTCGTACCTAGAAGAAGATGTGGCCTCACGCGAAGGCCTCTCACCTCAAAGGAATCGCTCCAATCAATCGCAGATTTGCGGAAACTCAAAGGTTTTATTTATTTATTTCATCAATCATATTGTTTACAAAAGAGAGAGAGGGTTTATATAGACTACACCTTCTCTAAAAAGAAACTAAAAGAAATTACATAAATACCCTTATCTAAAATAAACCAAGCAACTTAATAAATGAAAAATAAAAACAGACGGAAGCAAAAGGAAAGGGGATGCTGCACCGCATCAGAACGTGGGTCCCACAAATCACAAGTGGAGCAAAAGCCACGTAGATCCGAGGCACTGGTAGGGGCAACACTACTGCTCGAAGTTCTGAAGAACAAATCTTCAGAGACCAGTGGATGGACGCATAAAGCCCAAAAATCTGGCTTTTGACCAGTAATATCGCTGGAGAAGGAGCCCAAAAGCTGCAGGCAAAAGACCTTAGAGGGCAGATCGGAGGCCGTGGAAGGGTA
Organism: Chimonanthus salicifolius; assembly: GCA_013350335.1. Lineage (NCBI taxonomy): Eukaryota > Viridiplantae > Streptophyta > Magnoliopsida > Laurales > Calycanthaceae > Chimonanthus > Chimonanthus salicifolius. The sequence continues at coordinate 57,248,834 of CM023532.1, forward strand.
GCCGTGCCAAAAACGGCAGGGGAAGTAGAGGTCCCACCGGTGATAGCCCCGTGGGAGACACAAACGACGGCTGGAGATGGTTTTGTCTCCGAACAAGCAGCAACAGTTTTGTTCCTCAAACCTGAGGAAAAAGTCTTCTAAACGGAAGAGAAGCAGAGGGAAGAAAGTCCGTTATAGATCTCCAAAGATGATGCTGGATTCCAGCGATGAACAGTAACTCCGACAACAGTAAAATGGAAAGAAAAATCATCCCTAATCATTTCTGACTGATATATCATGTAGAATAGTAGAATAAGACAAAGAGAAGAAAAGAGAATATGGAGAAGAATTCTCTGTATTGTGTTGTTTTGAATGTCTAGAGGTTACATGTATATTTAGTACAAAGGGAGCCATTCATAGTGGCAAAAAAGGAAAAATAATCAATGAATAAGCAATTACAATAATTTGCACATCTAACGATATGCTCTGAGTCAGCTTTCCTAAACTAGAAACATTCTGGTGAACTATGTCCTAAAGGTGGGTCCCACACGGTCTAATGTATTCTGAAGTGGGTCCCACAATAACTTGTTCTAGACATTAATTTGAAATAAAGAATGTGATAACCCTTGTAGGGTCTGGAAAAGGAAGATTAGATAAAGAAGGCAAAGAAGTTGAAGATATAGGGGTTTTAATAAATTGATTTATCTAATATGTTTAGTAGAAACTATCATGCCGCTCAATTGTGATAGGATCTTAGTGAATAAAATATTAGTGGGATAATTTGGTGTATTTAATTTCAAATGTTGTTATTTTCATTTGAAGGTAGCCCTGAGCCTATTTATAGGCTAAGTGAATAATGAAATGAGAAGAAGAGCTTTCCCACAAACATCCTTGGCCAGGAGGCTGGTTTCTCCTTGAATTGAAACTAAAGAGGTCGATTTCCCCTCGAATTGAAATCCCTATCCCCTATGAAGCACGGATACATATCCGACACGGATACGGTTGGATACGGCTCGGATACGCGTCGGATACTCACCCAATTAATTAAATATTTTTTAAAATACAGATACACCACCTATATGTCACCGATATGCGTAGGTGTGCGAGGATACGGCACGCGACACAGCGGGACACGCGACACACGGTTTTTTTTTTTCCTTATTTTCGAGATCGTATGATTCAAACTCTTAAAATCATTCAATCGTGCGATCAGAAGAAAGGGGAAAAAAAGGGAATAGGAAAGAAAGAGGGAAGACTTGGAAAAGGAAGAGGGAAAGATGTGTGTGGTTTTGGAGAAAGTGTTTTTCCATACCTCTTTTTCTTTATCTTTCCTCTTTCTTCTTCTACTCTTCGATTTCTTCCTCTTTCTTCTTCTTCTTCTGCTTTTCGTTTTTTTTTTTTTTTTTCTTCCTTTTTTCTCTGGTTTCCACCACAGCTGGAGCCGTTCTAGGGCTTTCTTTCGTTCGATAGTCCTCGCGTGTACACACAAGGTATTTTAACTTGTGTCTTTCCTCGTGTAAAACGCAAGCTTTAGTCAAGTTTTTTATATTTCTTTTTTAGTAATATTCTTCAGTCTTTTTTATATAGTTTATTTCTCTTTCTAATTAAATATTTTTTCTTGTTTTTCACATGTTTATTTTTCTTATTTTTATTTTTTGCATCTTTTTCTAATGTTATTAAAAACCTCTTTTTTATTTTTCTAATTAAAACATCTTTTTTATTTTTAATATTTTCTATCTATTTTAAAAAATTATTTGGTAAATGTTATTAAGGATTTATTTAAAATTTTAAATGCTATTGATTTGTGTCAATTCAACAGTTATTATTTTAAAATATTAAACTAACTATTTTAACATAATTATTATTTAAAATAGTACACATCTCAATTAAATAGTTAATGACAATTTCATTCAATTGAAATTAAATTTTATAATTACATTTAACAAATATTATTCTAAATTATCTTTCTAAAATACATACTATTCAATTATAGTATAAATAATTATATATTATAAAGAATTGAACAAAGCATCTTATTATTCTATGTCATTTTATATTTGTTGACTCTTTTTATCTCATAGTAGAATTTATGATTTTTTTTTTTTTGTAAATGTTTGAATTTATGTCATTTTATATTATATATATATATATATATATATATATAAATTTTTTTTTTTTAATTCGGCGTATCCCGCCGCACCCATATCCTAATTTTTCAAAATTTACCGTTTCCCCGTATCACGTATCCGATACGCGCACCCGTATGGTACTTCTTAGCCTATCCCAATTTTTTTTTTCAGTGTCTCTCATTTTATTCTTTTTTTCCATTTTTTTCTAATTTGGGTTCCTATCAAATTGACACTGAAATTTATTACCAAACCAACTGGTTCAAAGTTATTCAATCATCAATGTCTTCCAGCCCAACATAAAGTTTTGAAGTTAATTGTGTACCTCAATTTACATGGTTTTGGAGGTGGTGCAAGTCATAAATTATGTTGATGATGATAATGATAAAGACAATGAATACTCCTTGGTTCTGGCTCAACCATGCCTCTTTACTGATTCTGTATATCTTGGATGGGCTAATGCTGTATAACCTATAAGGTATTTTTCACAACATTGAGCAATTTCTCTAGATTTTACTCCTTGACCTCTATGGAATCTTCCATTCAACGTCTAAGTTTCATGTGCCAACATTTGTCTTTAACTCAGTTAATCTGATGAATTTTAATATTGTCATCTTTCTTATATTTAGTAGATACCTTTATTTCAGCATCACATTCTTTGTTAATGGTTCAATTTGTATTTTTCTAAAGTACTTCCTTCTTCACAGTTGACTTTTTTCCAGATGAAAATTTCATTCTCATATTTCCTTGTACTTGTGCCACAATTTGACAAACAGGAAGTTGCCGTGAAGATTCTCATGGAACAAGATTTTAATGCAGAGCGTTTTAAGGAATTTTTGAGAGAGGTATTTTGATGATAAATTCTCTATTTTGTGTTATTATGGTTAGATGCTGGTGCCATGTTTTATCTATATTTGAAGAGATCTTGACAGCTAATGTAATGTGTGCCAGTTTGCCCTAGTAGTCCATTTTGGGCCAGGTAATTATTCAGAGAAAAAGGGTGCCAGTTTGCTCCCAATGTGCTCGTGCGCTGACAAATATTAATAATAAAGAACATATTTTGTATTTACAATGTGACCTCTTTTTTTTTACCTGTCCATGATACTTGTGTGATACCTGGGAAATAACAACACTTCGCCTAAATCAATTCATTTTTTCTTTCTCAGAAAGGGTAGGGATCCACTGTTTGTGTTGTGCAATCCAGAGAGGGGGTGGGGCTTTTCTTTTTATGGTTCACCTCATTCTGCTATGGTAACTATGAATAACCATAACCAACTACATAAAAAGTACACAAGTTACACGATTGACCTTGTTCAATATCATATTTTACCATTAGTATTCTTGGTCGGGCCATTAAATTAATGATTGGATTGCTAAAAATGAGCATGTACAGGATACTTCGTCTTAATTACAACAAACTCACGCTTTCTTTTTCACTGAAAATCTTTCTCAGGCATTTATTTATGATTTTTATTGCCCATGCATTTGTAGGTGAAAATCTCGATACAGTAGGAAGGTGCTATTTCTCAATAAAATTGTTCAGTTATAAATTTACTTCTTTTCGTGTCAGGTTGCAATTATGAAGCGACTACGGCATCCAAACATTGTTCTTTTTATGGGTGCAGTTACTCGCCCCCCAAATCTGTCGATTGTTACAGAATATTTATCAAGGTTTTCTCTTTTGCTTCTTGTTTGATGATGAAATGTTCTTGTTAGTTTATTATCCTTATTGTTGAAATAAGAATTCAACGAAATCTTAACTATTGACTTTGCATTGCAGAGGTAGCTTATATAGGCTTTTACATAGACCTGGTGCGAGAGAAATGTTGGATGAGAGGCGTCGGTTAAATATGGCTTATGACGTGGTAAAGTTTCATATATTTCATTAATTTATCATAAAAGCTTCTACTTGAATTTATACTATCGTTTTGCAAATAATTCCAAATATGCAAGACCAAAGGCAGATCATTGTGTCCCACCCATAGATTGATAAAAAATTCGGTCAGTCCTTACTTTTTCTTTTAGAACTTTCCAAAGATAAACATAGGCCAACGTTTTCCTTGAGTTGGCCACGTCTACAGAAAGACACGGGTCTGTAAGAGAACATAGCTAATGATCCAGATTCAAATTTAACTTGTGACCCATTTGTTTAGTGCATTGGTCTGTTTATTGAGCAACAAAATCTGCAAAACTGGACATAATATAGTTTATTACATATTCTTTTTTGCAGATATGCACATTTTAGAACCTATACCTAAAAATAGGTGAGCCAGTAGGATCATCAGATCATGAGTGTTGGCTTAGAAAACCTATAAAATGGAAGGCTTTTTCTTCCACCATGATTCTTGGTTATTTGAAATAGGTAACTGTAATACCCTGCTCCAAAAAGTCCCACATTGCTAGTGGCATTGGAAGTTCCCTGGTATATAAGTAGTGGCCTTCCTCCTTCTAGCACAAGACCTTTTGAGAGCAACAGTGGGTTGGCTTGCCAAAGCAAAGCCGTGTGGGTCCTTGTGTAGGCTCAAAGCGGACAATATTGTGCTAGCGGGACGGGTCGTTACAAATGGTATCAGAGAATGGTTCAACTCTCTGTCTGAGGGTGTGGGCTTGGTTGTTGTGTGTGCAGAGCCGGGGACGGCTTTGGCTTTAAGGGGGGTAGATTGTAATACCCTGCTCCAAAAAGTCCCACATTGCTAGTGGCATTGGAAGTTCCCTGGTATATAAGTAGTGGCCTTCCTTTTGGGAGCAACAGTGGGTTGGCTTGCTAAAGCAAAGCCGTGCGGGTCCGTGTGTAGGCCCAAAGCGGACAATATTGTGCTAGCGGGACGGGTCGTTGCAGAAACACTTCTATACCATACCATGTTCATCACTTCATTTTGATGCATAAAATCCATGACCTTGATGTATCCATGGTGTGTTGTTGACATATCATGCCATATCAGAATAACTTCTGTTTTTCTTTTAGATTAATTCAGTTTATAACTCGTGCTTCATCTTGTAGGCAAAGGGAATGAATTATCTTCATAAGCGCAATCCTCCCATTGTTCATCGAGATTTGAAGTCTGCCAATCTTTTGGTGGACAGGAAGTACACAGTGAAGGTGAGAGTTAAAAAGGTGTCCATCTTTGTAGGGCCATTTAATTTTTACCGGTCAATACAGGTAAAATTGTACCATCACTATTATTCACGTCCTTACAATTAACATCTTCAAATCTTGACTGCCCGTTTCTTCAGTATTTGCTTTTCTACTTATATGCTCATCCCTAACTTAGACCATGTTGGTTCTTTCAGTGGTCTGTACCATTTCAGTTCTGGCTACGTCTTTTGGAGCCTTTATTAGTCCTTTTTCTTCTTTATTCTAAAAGAACAGTATACTTTCATTCATGAGAAATATACAGAAGTACGAGTGTGACATCTGAGGTGCATGCCACGCCTGATATACACACAGAAAGCGTGACTGTACAACTGTGGAGGGTGTCAGAGCTTTACATTAATCCAAAGAATAGTCTAAAAAATACTGCTACTTTTTTTTTTCTTTTTGAAGATTAAAAGAGCTACTCCTTGAGATCCCCATTTTTTCCAAAAAATTGCTATGCCATTCATTGCCCTCACATGTGAAAATTAGACTTTGAGGTTCCTCTCAAGTTTCATCGTCTCCCTAAAAATGCATTAAGGCCTCCAAGGGGTCTTCCTACCCTCACCCCAACGAATACCATTGATATAATTACCCTCTTCGATAAGCTTGCCTCGAAAAAAGCTACTGAATATCTTCAATGCTTCTTTGATTTCTGGGAACTCTGCCACATTAGATTCTTTCAGGGCCTGAAAACAATGCATGGATCCTTCCATTTGAGTCGTGTAGAATCCCTCTCCTCCTCCACCCAAGTGCCTGCTGCCCAGGCTTTCCTCTTGCCACATCATCTGATGCAGAGCATTGGATTTACATTGATTTTTTTTTTTTTCTATTTATTTAGTTTGTCTCTTAATGTAATTTTTAGTCATTTTTGTCATTAGGGTATTTTGGTCATTCTCATTATGTGTTTAGTATAAATAAGATGTAGCCTCATTGAGGCAATGATACATAATCAAATGAAGAAAATTTACCTTTGCTCGTGCGATGGTGATGTTGGTGTGAATCCACGGACCCGGGTGAGAATCCAAGGATGGCGAAAAGCCACGGGAAAGGTGAGAACCCTCTTCCTCCAAATCCAGGTACTTCTATCTTCTTCTATCATTCTTCTTCTCTCTCTTTTCCTTTTCTTTTCCTTTCCTACTACTGCCGTGACCTTTTTGGGAACCCCTTACTTTCGCCATCTCCAACACAACCTAGATCCATCCTTCCCTTGCTGCCATCACCCAGATCCAAACTCTATTGCTTTCGTGACACACTAGTTTCCCTCCCAATCTTGTTGCCAACACCCCATCGCTGCCGCCCCCTTCTTAGGCCCAGATTTGCGGCGCAACCCTTTTTTGGGCTTCTTTGATTTTCGTCACCACCTGCTACAGTCTCTCAAGCCTTCGCCTCCTTTCCCTAGCCTCTGCTAGAACCCTCCCAAACCCTTTCGCCCCATCCATGGTACGCTCTGCCACTTCTACCACCCTCCTTCCGGGTCTGATGCAGCACGTGTGACACACACACGTGAGGCCTAAAAAGAAAAAAAGTAAAAGGAGTTTTACTTTATCATCTCTCCCGTTTTCTACAATCCCTTTTCCTAACCCATCACTGCCGTTTCCTACTGTCCCTTTTCTCCCTCTTTTCTTCACCGACATCATGAACCAGCCGATGGCGACGGAGCGGCGAAGGTGCCGACAATCCCGACGAATCATGCACCTCTTTCTATTCTCCTTTCCATGTTTACTTCTTTTTTTTTCTTCTTCTTTCTTTGTTTATTTTCGTTCCTATTTTAGTGTTTAGGGTATGTATATAAATACCCCTTTTGTAGATTGTAATAGATACAATTGATTGAATGAATGAAATAGATTGAGTTTTCGTTTCAAGATCTTTGTTCTTGGATGGTTGTTTGTTCCTCTTGGATTTTGATCTTCACCGGCTTTTGAAGATAGTCCTGGAGTCTTCAATTTCTCTTCCATCTTCTGCCTGCAAGCAAAAGATAGAACCCTTTTCCAGACCAGCCAGCGACGACAACCCATAGGCCGTCTTCTACTGCTGTTCTGTGTTTACACAGCAGCAGGATCTGTTCCACAGATCGTGTATTGCTGCTGCTTCAGTCCCTGTACCCTGGTTCGTTCGCCCCTGTCCCAATACTATCCTTGCCCACCTTCAACCAGCCAGTCCCTTCTATTTTCCCCATGCACCTGCTGCCATCCAGCCAGCCCACTCGATCCAAGCTTCCATCTTCTATTCCCAGTTACTGTTCACAGTAAACCCATCTAACCTTACCTTTGTTCCTTTATTTAAATTATATCCCTTATTCCCTTCAACTCCATTTAGCCACATCTAAATTCCTTTAATCCGATCCTCGTTGCGTCAATTGGTATCAGAGAGCCTAGATTCCAAAAAAAAAAAAAAAATCCATGGCTGCCACTCCCAATCTTGAAGACAATCAACCTGTCACCAGGGCTGAGATGAATGTAGTTCAAGATTCCATCGAAGATTTGCGAGTGATGATGCAACAACTCCTTAACCGTGACAATCGACGTGATCGCAACAATCGGGGTAGGAGACCCCCAGTGCGACCCGAGTATGAATCTAGCGATGAGGAGTCAGAAGGCAACCGTGAGCCCCCGGACAATAAAAATCGAAAATACCGTCCAAAAATGGACTTACCATCTTTCAACAGTCAACTACATGTCAAAGGCTTCCTTGACTGGCTCTCTGAGGTCGAACTCTTCTTCGATTGAATGGAAATCGATGAGGCGCTGAAAGTAAAACTGGTAGCTAGCCAACTCAAGGCCGGAGCAACCGCATGGTGGCAACAGCTAGAAGCTGCCCGAGGGCGACAGGGGAAGCATCCTATCAATTCATGGACGTGAATCAGAGAGCTACTGCGGACTCGCTTCATTCCTGCTAATTATGAACAAGTTCTTTTCGAGCAGTATCAGAATTGCCGTCAGGGTAATCATGCAGTTTGTGACTACGCAAAAAAGTTCTATCGCCTTTCTGCCAGAGCCGACTTGCCTGAGAATGAGACCCAACAAGTCTCACGATTCTTGTGTGGTTTTCGCGTTTCACTTCTCGACTGCTTCAGGTAATCAGCCAGTTCACACTTTGAGCGAGGCAGTTCAGTTAGCCACAACAGCTGAAAGTCAGAATGATCGCTCGGGAGGAAGGAATACACAGATGGTTAGGCACACCTTTCCATCAACTTCTTCGACTTCCCCACCAGCCTCAGGACGCACTTCTCAGTAGATAGTGCCTCCTCGACAAGTTCCACCATGGAACCAACTAGTTGCCCCTCCGATGTCTGCCGCTGGCAAAGACACAGGACGAAACAACCCGTACGCCTGACCTATGGTAGGCAATTGCTTTCGTTGCGGTGAATCACTCGTCATCCAGTTGCAATTACCATTAATGAAGCCCAGGATAAAGAAGATGAGTACATTGAAGGACAAGAAGAAGATGTTGTTGACGATGAAGAAGACTATGCTGACTATGGAGACGAAGGATCCTCTTTGGTGGTTCGCAGATTGCTTCTGCACACCGAGGAAGGACCTCCCATCGCAACGTCAAAAGATCTTTAGGACTCAATGCACCGTCAACGATAAAGTCTATGATGTTATCATTGATGGCGGTAGTTGCGAGAATATAATCTCCCAGTTGATGGTAGACAAGTTGGGCTTGCTGACCCAACCACATCCCTCTCCCTACTTAGGTCGGATGGATAAAAAATGTGGAAGATACCCGAGTAACGAAACAATGCCTCATTTCTTCTCCCTTGGTAAGAGATACAAAGATGAAGCCCTCTGCGACGTTGTTGATATGGACGTCAACCACATGATTTTGGGCCGCCCGTAGCAGTATGACGTTGATTCCCACCATTGGGGACGTGCAAATATCTTTACCTTTTGCAAAGATGGAGTAACAGGTCACCCTCGGCACTAAGTCAGGAAAAGGCCACCATCCACCACCACCACCTGAGAAAAAATAGTCTTTTCTCCTAGTCAACTGACATTGAGCGTGAGTCACGTGAAAGGACTTTATGAATGGATGGTGATGCCGTTTGGACTCTCCAACGCACCAAGCACATTCATGCGACGGATGAACCAAGTATTGAAGCCTTTCATTGGGAAGTTTGTCGTTATCTACTTCGACGACATTCTCATCTATAGCCGTTCAAAGCAGGATCACCTACAGCATCTACGTGAAGTATTCCAAGTACTCAAGGACAATAGTTTATAAGTTCATAACAAGAAGTGTACTTTTCTTGCAAATAAACTTGTCTTCCTTGTACTTTGTCAGATCCTCTGGAATATAAGTCGATGAAGAAGGTCCATGCCATCCGTAAGTGGCCCACTCCACGAACGGTTAGTGATCTTAGGAGTTTCCATGGCCTTGCAACCTTCTATTGACGGTTTGTGAAGAATTTCAGCAGTGTTGCCACTCCTCTCACTGAATGCCTAAAGAAGAAACAATTCACATGGACCGAAGCTGCTGAAAAGAGTTTCAACTTGATTAAGGAGAAACTCACCACTGCTCCTGTCTTAGCCTTGCCAAGCTTTGACAATTTGTTCGAAGTCGATTGTGATGCCTGTGGAGTTGGCATTGGAGCAGTTTTATCTCAAGAAGGCAGACCTGTGGCTTATTTCAGTGAAAAGCTAAGCGATGCACAGAAGAAATAGTCTACCTATGAGCAAGAGATGTATGCGGTAGTTCAAGCTTTGAAGCATTGGAGACACTATTTGATACAACGAGAGTTCATCCTTTACACAGATCATCAGGCTCTCAAGTATCTAAATGGTTCAATCACTCCAAACCGCAACCATGCCAGATGGATCGCTCTCATTCAAGGGTTCACCTTTGCGCTTAAACATAAAGCCGGTCAACAAAATAAAGTTGCCGATGCTTTAAGTCGGAAAACAAATCTACTCAATATCGCACGAGGTGAGATAGTTGGTTTTGATTTTCTTAAAGACTTATATGCAGATGATGAAGATTTTGCAAATGAGTGGAAGCGTCTCCATGAAAAAAAGCCTTATAAAGGGGAATTTCAACTCCATGACGGGTTCCTCTTTAATGGTACTCAGCTATGTATCCCACTGCAGTTCACTTCGAGAGCACCTCATACGGGAATTGTATGGAGGTGGCCTTGGTGGTCACTTTGGAAAAGATAAAAGCATTGTTCAGGTTGAAGAACGCTACTTTTGACCCCAGCTAAAACACGATGTTACAAAATTCGTCCAAAGATGCTACACCTGTCAAGCATCAAAGGGGCAAGCGCAGAACATGGGTCTATGCACTCCACTGCCAGTTCCTAATGCTCTATGGGAGGATCTATCGATGGATTTCATCTTAGGCCTTCCGCGCACACAACGTGGATTTGACTCAGTTTCTGTGATTGTGGATAGATTTTCTAAGATGGCTCACTTCGTAGTGTGTTAGAAGACATCAGATGTCTCTAGTGTTGTTCACCTATTCTTCAAAGAGGTCGTTCATTTGCATGGAGTTCCAAGGACCACCACATCAGATCGTGACACCAAGTTTCTCAGTCACTTTTGGCGCATCCTATGGTCACAGTATGATACTTCTCTTCAGTTTAGTAGTACATGCGATCCACAAACCGATGGGCAAACCAAGGTTGTCAATAGAACACTTGGAAATCTTATTCGCAGCCTCTCCAGTGATCGTCCAAAACAATGGGACTTCGCTCTTACTCAAGCCGAGTTTGCATACAACAGTGTAAAGAACAGATCTACTGGCAAATCACCTTTTGAATTTGTCATGGGAAGGTCCCCAACTCATCCAGTGGACCTTGTAAAGCTGCCCAAAGTGCCTGGTGCTAGTCAAGCAGTAGATAATATGGTTACTCGCATGGCGCAGATTCATGAAGAGGTAAAACAACATTTAGAGAATGCCAATGTGAAATACAAGAAAGCTGTAGATAAGAGTCGACGATTGAAAGTTTACGAAGAAGGTGACATGGTCATGGTGCATCTACGCAAAGAAAGGGTCCCTACAGGTACTTATAGCAAGTTGAATCCAAAGAAGATTGGACCCTTCAAAGTTCTTCGCAAGATCAATGATAATGCCAATGTGATCGATCTTCTAGACAGTTATGGCATATCGAAGACCTTCAACGTTCAAGACTTGTTTGAATATCATCCTCCGATGTCTATTTCATTGGTCATAGACTCGAGGACGAGTCCTTTTCAACCTGGGAAAGACTGATGCAGCACGTGTGACACACACGTGAGGCCTTAAAAAGAAAAAAAAGTAAAAGGAGTTTTACTTTATCATCTCTCCCGTTTCCTACTTTCCCTTTTCCTAACCCATCACTGCCATTTCCTACTATCCCTTTTCTCCCTCTTTTCTTCACCGACATCATGAACAAGCTGATGGCGACGGAAGCGGCGAAGGTGCCGACAATCCCGACGAATCAGGCACCTCTTTCTATTCTCCTTTCCTTGTTTACTTCTTTCTTTTTCTTCTTCTTTCTTTGTTTATTTTCGTTCCTATTTTAGTGTTTAGGGTATGTATATAAATACCCCTTTTGTAAATTGTAATAGATACGATTGATTGAATGAATGAAATAGATTGAGTTTTCGTTTCAAGATCTTTGTTCTTAGATGGTTGTTTGTTCCTCTTGGATTTTGATCTTCACCGGCTTTTGAAGATAGTCCTGGAGTCTTCAATTTCTCTTCCATCTTCTGCCTAGAAGCAGAAGATAGAACCCCTTTTCCAGACCAGCCAGCGACGACAACCCATAGGCCGTCTTCTACTGTTGTTCTGTGTTTACACGGCAAGCCAGATCTGTTCCACAGATCGTGTATTGCTGCTGCTTCAGTCCCTGAACCCAGGTTCATTCACCCGTCCCAATACCATCCTTGCCCACCTTCAACCAGCCAGTCCCTTCTATTTTCCCCATTCACCTGCTGCCATCCAGCCAGCCCGTCCAATCCAAGCTTCCATCTTCTATTCCTAGTTACTGTTCACAGTAAACCCATCTAACCTTACCTTTGTTCCTTTATTTAAATTAGGTACCTTATTCCCTTCAAGTCCATTTAGTCACATCTAAATTCCTTTAATCCGATCCCCGCTACGTCAGGGTCCTTAAGTCATCTCAAGTTCTCCCTTGGTCCAATACAGACGCAGGACAAGACAAAAAGGAAGCTTAAATGCCTAAATGCAGTTATGATATAACAAGAAATCAATATGAAGCTGAAATTAAAATTAAAATTCATAATCACAATAAAATCACATAAATAAGCCACAGACAATCAAAACAAATCTTTAGAATCAAAACGTAGATTATTATGTAACTCATCAAGTCCTACTAGATGCTCAAAATGGAGATCTCTCAAAGTCACTGCTTGTCGGGACCCACGAAAGTGTAGAACTAGCACCAAATTAGGACTGAAATGGGATTTAAATGGGTTTAAAGGGACTAATGGCAGTTTGGTAATTAAAGAAGATGGGATAAGTTAACAACGAGGTTTACAGGTGGGAAAAGATGTTGGGGGGTTACAGAAGTCACAAGGGTGGAATATGGGTTGCGGCAATACTGTTTGGAATTGGGGAGGCTTACGGAAGCGAGGGAGGGTTTTGGGAGTGGATGGTGATGGCTGGAGAGGAAGATAAAGGGCAAAGGCTAAGGAAGGGGTCCAAAAGGTATGGGAAGGGTTCAGCAGGGATTATGGGTACTGTTTGGGACTGGTGAAGGCAAGGGGTTGAGATTTGGAGATGGCGACAAGTCCAGAAAGGCTTATGGCAGCAGTTAGCGACTGTATCAAAACTGTAGCAGCAGTAGGAGAGGTAAAAAGGGATGGATCTAGTCTATAGGTGGGCTGGCAGCAAGAATAAAGGGTCGAAGATGGTAGTAGGGAGAGAGTACGGTAACATGTAATGGGTTTTGTGGGTCACAGGTTTAAGGTGTGACGGCAATCAAGGATGGCTTTAGGTTTGGGATCGAGTAACCAAAAAATAAAATAAAAAGAGAGAGAAGAGAAAGTGAGGAGAAGAAGAACATAGTACCTGGAAGAAGAAGAGGGCTTCTCACCTTTGGCTTCCGGATTCGCTCCTAGAAGATCATTGTCACATAGGTTTACGGAAACTCCAATTTTTTTATTCCAATCGTATGTCATGCCCCAAGGGCTACAAGGCTTTATATAAGACTATCCCTTACTTAAAAAAAAATAAAGCAGAAATTACAAGATTGCACTTAAAAAAAAAAAATGGAAATAGCAAGTATAACTTGCACAAGAGAGGAGGGATGCGCCTATCAATCCCCCCATCTGAGAAAAACTCGACCTCAAGTTCAAACAGATGAGAAGATACAAATCTTCTCACGCACGCGTCTTTCAAGTGTAGGGTCTTCATAGTGCAAAACACTTGCACGTGAGGTCTTCAATGTCATCCAGTCAGATTGTTGTTAAGCCATAATGATGGAGCTGGAGCGGTTTTCTTCCGTCGTCACTGATAAACTCGGAAACCTGTTTTGTTATTGCTGTCATCTTTTACTGTAGAAGAAGAAGGGACCTCGGACGAAACAAAACTCCGATATCTTTCTAGAAGATCTTGATCAAGTCGCTTTAGCTCACTCTCTGTCAACCATGTGGCATTTGTAATCGGTTTGTTTTTGTACTTCACAAGATACTTCTGATAGCCTCTGGCATTCTACATTTCCTCATCTAGAATAGACTATCTCATCTCTCTTAGGTGGCAAGGAAGGTAAAGTAGGTAAAGATTGTGAAGGCTGGGTAGATATATGCCGTGGGTCATGAAGTGGGTCAGGTAGGCTAGTAGAATGGTTAAGGGAGTGATGTGATGATGGGCTTACAAATGTAGCTGTTGGACCTTGGAAATGGGATAAATCTTTCACATTGAGGTAGGACTAATACCCATATCATATGGTAGGTCTACAATGTATGCATTGGATCCAACTTGCCTCAAAATTTTGAAAGGCCCTGCATTGCGAGCATGTAACTTTTTCAAAGTTCCTTGTGGGAATCGTTCAGGTCTTATACGGATCATCATATAATCACTCTCATTGAACTCTTCGAATCTACAATGAGTATCTGTAGCAGACTTATACACTTCATTGCTCATATTAATTATTCTTTTAATTTCAGCATGCAATTCATGTATGCCATGTGTAAATGATGATGCAGACTCAGATGACCTATGTGACATAGACATGGGAATGAGATCTATAGGCTTCCTAGCTTATAACCATGCATGACTTCGAAGGGACTCATACCTATAGATCTATTGACCGAACTATTGTACGCGAACTCAACAATCGGTTAAACAACATCCCACATTCGCGTATGCTCTCCAATCAGACAACGCAACAGATTTCCTAGGCTACGATTAACTACCTCAGTCTGACCATCAGTCTGAGGATGATACGCAGACGAAAACTGTAACCTAATACCCATCATGTGCCATAGGGTTTTCCAAAAATAACTCATTAACCTGACATCCCTATCTGACACAATCTTCTTTGGTAACCAATGAAGTCTCACCACTTCTCCAACAAAAATCTTGGCAATGTTAGAAGCATCGGAGGTTCTAAAACACAGAAGGAAATGGGCCATTTTAGAAAAACGGTCCACAACCGCCAAATGGAATCGTACTTATTAATAGTCTTCGTAAGTCCTAATACAAAGTCCATACTGATATCCTGCCAAGGAGCATGGGGAACTGGCAAAGGTGTATACAACCCTGTGTTATGTTTCCTTTGCTTTGCCAATTGACAAGTTCGACATTGCCTAATGATTTTAGCCACATCTCTCTTGAGACTTAGCCAATAAAACCTGTCTTCAACCAAGACAATCGTCTTGTCTCTCTCAAAATGTCCGGCCATACCTCCGGCATGTAACTCCCAAACAAGAAAATCACGCAAGGAAGTTCTGGGAATGCAGAGTTTACTTCCTTTAAACAAGTAGTTATCCACCATGAGAAACTCTTTATTACTCCTCTCTTGGTCACTCAAGACTGAAGAATACAACTCTCCAAAACCCGGGCATGCAGAATATTCGTCCTTTAACTGCTCAAACCGGGTCACCTCTACACTCATGGAGTGTATTAGTGCAACCCTACGACTCAATGCATCAGCTGACTTGTTCTCAACCTCGGCCTTGTGCTTCAATACAAAAGTATATTCCTGAAGAAGTTGAACCCACTTGGCATGTCTTGAGTTTAACTTCTTCTGGGAATTGAGGTATCTCAAGGCCTCATGGTCCGAGAACAAAACGAATTCATGCGGCAAAAGGTAATGTCTCAAATGACAGAGTGCTTGCACAATCACATAGAACTCTTTGTCATAGGTGGAATATCATTGTTTGGCTTCATTCAACTTCTCACTAAAGTAAGTGATAAGATGTCCTTCCTGACTTAGGACTCCACCTATTCCAATGTCAGACGCATCAAATGCAACTTCAAAGACTTTGGAGAAGGCTGGTAGTCGCATGACAGGAGCTTCGACCATACGAGTCTTGATCTCCTGGAAAGCTCTTGAAGTTGCTTTAGTCCATTGGAACTCCCCTTTCTTAATGCAATCCGTAATGATAGGCATGATGGAACTAAACTCTCGGATAAACCGCCTATAGAAAGTAGCTAAGCCGTGAAAGCTTCGCACCTCATGTATATTCCGCGGTTCGGGCCAACTTACTATGGCCTTGATCTTTTCGGGATCCGCTGACATACCTTCAGATAAAACTACAAACCCTAAGAATATAACCCTATCAGACATGAATGTGCACTTCTTTAGGTTTGCATATAACTTTTCAGTCCGAAGGACCTCACAGACTAACCTCAGGTGCTGCAAGTGTTGTTCCTGGATGTACTATAGATAAGAATGTCATCAAAATATACTAACAAGAATTTACCCATCAAGGGTCTCAACACTTGAGTCATCACCCGCATAAACGTACTGGGAGCGTTTGTTAAACCAAAAGGCATAACCAGCCACTTGTACAGACCATCCTTCGTCTTGAAGGTTGCCTTCCATTCATCTCCTGGTCTAATGCGGATTTGATGATATCCACTCTTGAGGTCAATTTTCGAAAAGATAGTAGCACGGGCCATCATTTCAAACATGTCATCGAGAAGTAGGATTGGAAACCTATACTTGACAGTGATCTTACTAATAACGCTGCTATCCACACACATGCGCCAGGTGCCGCCTTTCTTGGGTGTCAAGAGGGCTGGCACAACGCACGGACTCAAACTCTCCCTGATGAATCCCTTTTGTAGGAGCTTATCAACTTGACGCTTCAACTCTTCATGCTCCTTAGGGTTCATCCTATAATGAGGCAGGTTTGGCAAAGTCGCCCCACGGACAAAATCAATGGCATGTTGTGTGTCCCTCATGGAGGTAGTTCATTCAGTAAATCAGATGGGAATACATCCTGAAATTCCTTAAAAACCAAAACTACAACCTCTAGCAACTCATTACCAACCTCAGGAGAGGTCTCTCTCGACACTAGGGCAAACACAATCGAAGTTTCACTAGTCTCTTTTTCAAATTCTTTAATTGCAATGATATGTAGAGACTTGGACTAGGCCTTTGATGGGGCCTTCGGTTCGTCTCTCTTTGTGTCATCCTGTTTTGAGTGAGGGGGACCTGGGTTGCATAGGGAGGAATTTGATCTTCCTACCATTATGCTCAAAGTTACATGTGTTCGCTTGACCGAACAGTGTCACATCATGATCAAACAACCAAGGACGACCCAAAATAATGTGTCCTACGCCCATAGCAATCGCATCACACCACACAGTGTCCTGATAGGTGAGGATCTGAAAGGGCACATGGCACCGTTGAGTGACGGCAATTGAAGTGTCATTGACCCACGCAACTTTATGTGGATTAGGATGAGGCTCAAGTTACAAACCCAATCGAGCAACCACGCTGGTGGATACGACATTTGCACAACTTCCACTATCCACAATCAGTTTGCAGGATTTCTCAGCGCACTTGATGTAAGTGTAGAAAATGGTTGTACGCTTCCAATCTTCTGAGGGTTAGGATCGAGCAAAGACACATCTGACCACTGCAAGAAAGTCTTCTTTGATCTCCTCATCAAGTCCCTCATCACTCAAAGGATATTCCCCCTGATATTGAACTTCTATGCCATCTTCATGGGCAATCTCTTCAATGGGTGGTTCTCCCAACAAAAGGGCTCTTTTCTGGTTCCTGGTCTTAGTAGGACATTCACGAGAGAAATGTCTGTATTCCTGACAGTAGTAATACTGAGGACCATTCCTAGAAGAGCTTGCACAAGAAGCTCCCTTAAAACTTACATCCTTATTCTTGGATGGAGCACTGGTGGCTTGTTTGGGTTGACTCACTGTATTCTGCTGAGATCCATGCGAATTAGGCTTAGAATTGGCACCCCGAGAGTCAAATTGCTTTGGAGGATTTGACTTGAAATAGCCCTCTAAACCTTGTACCACTTGGTAATTTCGTCTAAAGTTTCCACCACATGTAAGATAAGCTCACGTTGGAATTCAGGACGAAGACCTAGTCTAAACCTAGAAAGGGTTTGGCTAGGGTCCTCATCCAACTCGCATGTCATAAGGAACTCATCAAACTTCTCAATGTACTCATCAATGGTCTGGTTGCCTTGACGTAGAGAGTTCCATTAGTCAATGAGTTTTTGCTTGTATCTGAGAGGGATATACTTTTCCTTCAAATATTCTTTCATCTCATCCAAATTCGATTGAGAGTTTCAACTCCTTGCCTCCGTAGTTTCTATTCCACTGTGGTCCAGAAAAGCCAAGCTTGTCCCACCAACTTTATTTTGACAAAACGGACCATACGAGCTTCCAACATATCATGCCATTCAAAGTAGCGATCCATGTCCGACAACCAATCTGAGATAACATTAGGATCTATTCGTCCATTAAAATTAGGGGCTTCTACTTGAACGTTCTTCGAGACACGTTCCACTTGGTCGATGGGTTCATGATGCCTATGTGGCTGTTGGAATCTACCGTGACCAAATTCACGGCCTCTATGGTCTCTATCCCTAAAATTCCCATTATCTTCATGACTAAACCATTCTCATCATTCCTAGGGGTTTCAAGGGCTTCAATCTGGGTTCTCAAGTTAGGTCATATCAGTACCTAAGGTATCTTGGCCTCTCTGAAGATCAGTGAGCCCGGCATCTAATTGGGCAAAGGTCGGAGTAAACCAAGCTGGGGGTTGTTCTCCTGACATTTCGCCGGATGGTTCGGACTCTTTCTAATAGATATGCTCAATGCCAACAAACATGCTTAAATATTCATAACATGCCTATGAAATTATGAATCTCAATCTAAGCAGATTATAACATCATACTAAATATCTCATTTGCCATAGCATGCATAAACCTTGAAATGAACGTAACAATAGTCCATGAATCATAATATTTGGATTATATACACCAACATTCAAACATGTCCAATCAAGGTTAATAATTAGACAATAACATACAAATAACCATCAATCTACGAATATAAATCCTTGGATCTTTCAACAATATTAATGGTTAAGACTCCACAATGCCTAAACACATAATAATATAAGGAATCATGTTTAAAAGTATGTAGTGAATTGTTTCCCTCACCTAGAATCGCATGAAATGTATGTTGCTAGCAAGAAATCCAAAGCTATATACACAAGTCTTTACTCCAAAGTTGCTGCAAATTAATTTGAATGTTCTAAGCCATTAAAAACTGATGTTTGTTAATCTCTTTAAGTTTTTTTTCTTTACAAAGTGGAGGATCATATCCTACTACCCCTTCTAAGGTAAATCTAAGGTCACATGCTTAAAGTGAAGGTCTTGAGTTTATACCATGCCTAATCTCACTCAATGCTAATAAGACGATAAAACCTTATTCGTAAAAAGGATGGGTTCTCCTTTAAATTACTAATACTTTTAATCAAATCCTATAAGTAAATAGACCGTTGGAGTCATAACTTTTTAAAAATATACTAAATACTTTAACTAAACAAAACCATATCGATTACAAGGGTAGTAATGCCGTTGAAGTGAAAACCATATATGTTTTGAAACAAAGGTCATTATTAAAGTCTAAAAATCATATCGTTAACCCTTATAAAAATATAGAATGATAATTATATCGCTGAGAAAGACATACAGCTAATAAATTCAGGTTGTAGTTTAGTAGATTTATTATACATATTTGACTGCACATACTGTCGGTTTTATACATATGACTCAAAACAAAAAAATAGGGTTTAGACATATTAGAGATAATCACCAATCTGGCCCATTTAACAGTCACAAAACTGAACCGGGTTTGCTGGCCCAGTTCAGAAGAGTTACGAACTTTATGCAGGCTTAGGCTACAAGCAATTTCTGGGTCACTGCAGGCAAAAGGTTTCCAACGGCTTAAGAGCTTAGCCAGATCTAGTTACAGGACTATTCTGCTGTTTCCAGGTTCAAAATCTGCTGGTTTTAAACTGAAAACAGAGACTTGCGAGCAGCCACTAAGTTGGCTCAACCCAGAAATATAAATCCATACATATCTATATATATTTAATAATAACTGTAACCATATACTGCAGATATTATATAAAAGAATTTGTAAAATTGATTGAAGATGGGAGAAATCTGGGTATTTATTTAATTCACAGTTTTCCAACTTGCCTACTTAATTTAAACAAATAAGAGAAAACTTTGGGAGGAGAAGGCACGGCCAACATACATAAATCGAACAAGGTGGCTGGCTGGTTTTGGGAGAAAACCAGAGAGGGTAGGGGCAGATTTACGGAGATTGAAATCAGTCCACACTCATCGTTATTTAGGGCAAAACTGGGTAGGTACTGTTCACGGATAAGGGATTGGGAACTGAGCTGAGTCACTCCTTAAATCAGTCCTATAACCGAGCACTTGTCAAGGCCGAAATAAATATAGTTTAGCAAGGTGGCTGGCAGCAAGGGGACTAAGATCAGTCCCGATTGCTGACAGTTTCCGGCTGGTTGACTGGCTCGATATTTACAAAGGGAGAAGAGGAAGAAGAAACCCAAGGGAAAGAAGAACATAGAGGAAATTAGAGGGACATACCTGTTGGGCCAGTCACACGGTGGTCCTTAGCTCTACTATTCGAACCAGATCTTGGTCTTCAAAGAGGTAGGGAGGAACACGAACTCAAGAAAGAGAGAGATACCGATGAAGATCAAAAGTAGGAGGAGAATCTGGCAGCCATCGCGTATATATGTCGTGAACCGAGTCGGCTTGATTCTTCGGAGTAGGATTCAGATTCGAGGAGTTAAAAGTGGATGGTACTCCATGGAGAGATAGGATTCCTTTCCGTATTGGAGAGGTATACTGGGAAAGGGATCGAAATTTAGGGATTTTGGGGTAAGGAAGGAAGGGAAAGAATCCCATTTGGGGAAGAACTGGTAGATGCGGTGGAAACACAACCGTGGGTTTAAGGGATTTGGGTATTCTCTTCCATCGAGCCTTTAAGGAAAATAAAGATAAACATAGAGAGGGTGGGTCCAAAGGGCCCACACGATTTAATTAATTTCTAGTTTTGGTACAAATCCAAATTTATTTGTTTTCATAAGTAAGATAAAAAACAAATCCCAATATACAACTCTCAAGGTGAAGGAAATTTTGGATAATTAATTTTGACTAGGGAAGGTGAGTCCCTTTAAATTATTGATTTTCATAAATTATCCTTTATTTCTCTTTTATTAATTTGTCAGCCATCGATTGACTTCTAAACACTTAAAATTGGGACTTATTTATTGATTTAAATTTTAAATAAAATACTTCCAGTTTAAATTCTAACTAAGGGGAAATAAAAATCTAAGTTGACAATTAATTTTCCATTTACTTAATTTTAATTCGAAGGGGGTAAATTTGTAAATTCTCATTGAGGGAAAGTGTGTGAAATCAGGGTCTAATATTCAATCCCTAATTTCAATTGTATTTACCCCAAATAAATTTATCAAATTAACTCACAAATCAATTTAAACTACGATTATTTTCTAAATTAATTTTACCCATCACTACTGACCCGTTACCCCGGGTCGGGTCATTACATCCTACCCCCCTTAAAGAAATTTCGTCCTCGAAATTTAGCTAACGTACGCACCTTGCTCATCGAATAATTCTGGATACGCCTGTTGCATTGCTACCTTCCGTTTCCACGTTAAGCCTTCTACTCCATGATGTTGCCAAAACACTTGGACCAAGGAAATGGTCTTTGTGCGGAGTACTTGATCTCTTGAATCTAAAATTTTGATAGGCTTCTCTTCATATACGACATCCTCGTTGACGTCCAACTTGCCAATTCAGCACATGGGAAGGGTCTGCATGATACTTCCTAAGCATTGATACATGGAAGACATTGTGAACTCGAGCAAGCTTGGGTGGAAGGGCAAGTGTGTATGCCACCTCCTCCACACGACTCAAGATCTCAAATGGTCCGATGAACCAAGGAGCTAATTTCCCTTTGCTCCCAAACAGTTGAATGCATCTGCGAGGTGATACACGAAGAAACACATGGTCTCCCACTGCAAACTCCAAAGGTCTACGCCTACGGTCTGCATAACTTTTCTGACGGCTTTGCGCTGTTTGCAACCTTTGGCGGACTATATTGATCTTTTCCGTCGTTTCTCGCACCCAATCGGGTCCTATGGTTGCCTTATCACTAGCCTCTTCCCAACATAGGGGTGATCTGCACGGTCTGCCATAAAGTGCCTCAAATGGTGTCATCTTGATGCTTGACTGATAACTGTTGTTATATACAAACTCCACAGTGGGTAAATGATCTTCCCAACTACCGTTTAAATCTAGTACACAAGCACGCAACATGTCCTCCAAAATCTGGATAGTTCGCTCAGACTGGCCATCAGTCTGAGGGTGGAATGCCGTACTAAAACAAAGCTGAGTACCCAACTGTTTCTGAAGACTCTGCCAGAACTAAGACAAGAACCTTGAATCACGGTCAGATACAATGGTAGCTGGTATTCCATGTAACGTGATTATCTTGTCCATGTATAATTTAGTCAATCTTTCCATAGGATCTGTCATTTTCATAGCAATGAAGTGAGCTGATTTCGTCAGTCTATCAACCACTACCCAAACTGCATCGTTACCCTTTTGTGATCTTGGCAACCCAGTAACGAAATCCATGGTAATGTTATCCCATTTCCACTCGGGTATACTTAGGGGCTGTAATTTCCCTGCAGGTTTTTGGTGTTCAGCCTTCACCTGTTGACAAGTCAGGCAACTAGCGACAAATTTTGCAACATCTCTCTTCATACTTCTCCACCAAAACTGTCTACGTAAATTTTGGTACATCTTCGTACCTCTTGGATGTATTGCAAAACGAGTATTGTGAAAATGTTCAAGTACCTCTTTTCTGCAATTCTCCTATAGTGGGACATAGAGTCTATTTTGGTATGTTAGTCCCTCATCCGTTCTTACTATCCATCCCTTTGGTACATTACCGCTGCAGAAGGAATTCCGAATCTTCACTGCTACCTCATCCGTCTTCTGAGCTGTCAATACCTTATCAATAATCGCTGGACATGATACCATAATACCTATCTCTTCTGTATTTCGGTCCTCCATCAAGTTGGCGATCACTCCTCGAACCTTACGACTCAGTCCATCAACTACCACATTAGCTTTACCTGGGTGGTGTGAGATTTCAAATTTAAAATCACTCAAATATTCAACCATCTGCGTTGCCTCAAGTTCAAATCTTTTTGTGTAAATAAGTATGTGAGACTGCGGTGGTCCAAGAATACTTCGAAGTGCTCCCCAAAAAGGTAATGCCTCCATATCTTTAGTGCAAAGTATACTGCCGCTAATTCCAGATCATGGGTTGGGTAGTTCTGTTCATGTGTTTTCAACTGTCGAGACCCATAAGCCATCACCTGGTTCTTTTGCATCAGTACGCACCCCAATCCATCTCGGGAAGCATCACAATAGACGACATAACCCAAACCTCTTTCTGGAACGATCAACACGGGTGAAGTTGTCAACCTCTCTTTTAATTCTGAAAATACTTTATCACACTGTTCAGTCCACACAAACTTCACACCTTTTCTCGTCAACTTGGTTATTGGAGCCGCAAGTGTAGAAATATCTTTAATAAACCTTCTATAATATCCTGCCAAACCTAAGAAGCTGCGGATCTCAAAAACACTGCGAGGTCTCTCCCTTTTCAATACTGCTTCTACCTTAACTGGATCCACTGATATGCCACTGGCAAAACTACATGGCCTAAGAATTGCACCTCTGTTAGCCAGAATTCACACTTACTGAACTTAGCATATAGCTGATGATTCCTTAGCAACTGTAAGACCACGCTTAAATGATGTTCATGCGCTTCTTCCGATCTTGAATAGATTAAGATGTCATCAATGAACACTATCACAAAATGATCTAAGTATGCCCCAAAGGTTCTATTCATTAAGTTCATGAATGCCGCGGGTGCATTTGTCACACCAAACGGCATAACTACGAACTCAAAGTGACCAAACTTCGTGCAGAAAGCTGTCTTTGCTATGTCACACTCTCTGACTCTTACCTGATGGTATCCAGATCGAAGGTCTATCTTAGAGAAGTGTGTTGCTCCCCTCAACTGATCAAATAAGTCGTCAATCCGACGAATGAGGTATTTATTCTTAATCGTGACCTTGTTCAACCGTCTGTAGTCAATACAGAGTCTCATGGATCCATCTTTCTTTTTTCACAAATAAGGTCGGTGCGCCCCAAGGAGATGTACTTGGTCGGACAAAACCGACTTCCCTCAACTCGTTCGATTGTTTCTTTAACTCTTCTGTCTCAGCTGGCACCATTCTATATGGAGGGAGTGTGTAGTAATAATAATATAAGGAATCATGTTTAAAAGTATGTAGTGAATTGTTTCCCTCACCTAGAATCGCGTGAAATGTATGTTGCTAGCAAGAAATCCAAAGCTATATACACAAGTCTTTACTCCAAAGTTGCTGCAAATTAATTTGAATGTTCTAAGCCATTAAAAACTGATGTTTGTTAATCTCTTTAAGTTTTTTTTATTTACAAAGTGGAGGATCATATCCTACTACCCCTTCTAAGGTAAATCTAAGGTCACATGCTTAAAGTGAAGGTCTTGAGTTTATACCATGCCTAATCTCACTCAATGCTAATAAGACGATAAAACCTTATTCGTAAAAAGGATGGGTTCTCCTTTAAATTACTAATACTTTTAATCAATTCCTATAAGTAAATAGACCGTTGGAGTCATAACTTTTTAAAAATATACTAAATACTTTAACTAAATAAAACCATAACGATTACAAGGGTAGTAATGCCGTTGAAGTGAAAACCATATATGTTTTGAAACAAAGGTCATTATTAAAGTCTAAAAATCATATCGTTAACCCTTATAAAAATATAGAATGATAATTATATCGCTGAGAAAGACATACAGCTAATAAATTCAGGTTGTAGTTTAGTAGATTTATTATACATATTTGACTGCACATACTGTCGGTTTTATACATATGACTCAAAACAAAAAAATAGGGTTTAGACATATTAGAGATAATCACCAATCTGGTCCATTTAACAGTCACAAAACTGAACTGGGTTTGCTGGCCCAGTTCAGAAGAGTTATGAACTTTATGCAGGCTTAGGCTACAAGCAATTTCTGGGTCACTGCAGGCAAAAGGTTTCCAACGGCTTAAGAGCTTAACCAGATCTAGTTACAGGACTATTCTGCTGTTTCCAGGTTCAAAATCTGCTGGTTTTAAAATGAAAACAGAGACTTGCGAGCAGCCACTAAGTTGGCTCAACCCAGAAATATAAATCCATACATATCTATATATATTTAATAATAACTGTAACCATATACTGCAGATATTATATAAAAGAATTTGTAAAATTGATTGAAGATGGGAGAAATCTGGGTATTTATTTAATTCACAGTTTTCCAACTTGCCTACTTAATTTAAACAAATAAGAGAAAACTTTGGGAGGAGAAGGCACGGCCAACATACATAAATCGAACAAGGTGGCTGGCTGGTTTTGGGCGAAAACCAGAGAGGGTAGGGGCAGATTTACGGAGATTGAAATCAGTCCACACTCATCGTTATTTAGGGCAAAACTGGGTAGGTACTGTTCACGGATAAGGGATTGGGAACTGAGCTGAGTCACTTCTTAAATCAGTCCTATAACCGAGCACTTGTCAAGGCTGAAATAAATATAGTTTAGCAAGGTGGCTGGCAGCAGGGGGACTAAGATCAGTCCCGATTGCTGACAGTTTCCGGCTGGTTGACTGGCTCGATATTTACAAAGGGAGAAGAGGAAGAAGAAACCCAAGGGAAAGAAGAACATAGAGGAAATTAGAGGGACATACCTGTTGGGCCAGTCACACGGTGGTCCTTAGCTCTGCTATTCGAACTAGATCTTGGTCTTCAAAGTGGTAGGGAGGAACACAAACTCAAGAAAGAGAGAGATACCAATGAAGATCAAAAGTAGGAGGAGAATCTGGCAGCCATCGCGTATATTTGTCGTGAACCGAGTCGGCTTGATTCTTCGGAGTAGGATTCGGATTCGGATTCGGATTCGAGGAGTTAAAAGTGGATGGTACTCCATGGAGAGATAGGATTCCTTTCCGTTTTGGAGAGGTATACTGGGAAAGGGATCGAAATTTAGGGATTTTGGGGTAAGGAAGGGAAAGAATCCCATTTGGGGAAGAACTGGTAGATGCGGTGGAAACACAACCGTGGGTTTAAGGGATTTGGGTATTCTCTTCCATCGAGCCTTTAAGGAAAATAAAGATAAACATAGAGAGGGTGGGTCCAAAGGACCCACACGATTTAATTAATTTCTAGTTTTGGTACAAATCCAAATTTATTTGTTTTCATAAGTAAGATAAAAAAAAATCCCAATATACAACTCTCAAGGTGAAGAAAATTTTGGATAATTAATTTTGACTAGGGAAGGCGAGTCCCTTTAAATTATTGATTTTTATTTATTATCCTTTATTTCTCTTTTATTAATTTGTCAACCATCGATTGACTTCTAAACACTTAAAATTGGGACTTATTTATTGATTTTAAATTTTAAATAAAATACTTCCAATTTAAATTCTAACTAAGGGGAAATAAAAATCTAAGTTGACAATTAATTTTCCATTTACTTAATTTTAATTCGAAGGGGGTAAATTTGTAAATTCTCATTGAGGGAAAGTGTGTGAAATCAAGGTCTAATATTCAATCCCTAATTTCAATTGTATTTACCCCAAATAAATTTATCAAATTAACTCACAAATCAATTTAAACTACGATTATTTTCTAAATTAATTTTACCCATCACTACTGACCCGTTACCCCGGGTCGGGTCATTACATACATACATAAATACATATGTATGTATGTGTGTTACAATATTGGTGGATGTATCTTTATCATTCCACAAAAAATAAAATAAAAAGTAGCATGTAGCTTTGTGGTTGTAATTTCTCTCAAGTTGCATTATTGGTCCAGGCTGTCTTCAATTAAGATCACCAATTATCTCTGAACTTTGTTTTTCACTACATGGTAGAGACAAGAAGAGATGAAGAAGCCTTCACTTGTTAGACAATCCTCTTTTGTCCTCTTTATAGTGGATTGCCAAAGGACAATATCCTACCTCCCTTTTAAGGTTATTTAAAGGGTAAAATTGGAAATGTATATATGTATATATTTTTATTTATATACACATACATTTGTAGTTAGATATATAGAGGGAGGGAGGGAGAGAGACAGATTAAATGCTTCAAACCTGTTTTGAGCTAAACAGTTTGCATGAAGTGGTGGATGGTGGGATCTACCTGGAGTGGACTGAAATTTGGGCCCAATATATTTGAGCATTTGGTCTGTTTCCAATTTTTAGGAACAGCATGAAATTGATGACTCTGGTATCACTCATGTCACAAGAAAATATACATAAAGAAGTAAATAATGGTGGCATGTGTTTTTGTCATTCCAAAAGGGAAAAAAAGGTATCATGTTTTTTCTAGCTGTAATTTCTTTCACTCTGCATTCTCAATCCAGGTTGTCTTCTCTTCGTGTTCGGTATCTGGTTAAGATGAGAAATTATCTTTTAAACTTGCCCATTAATTGCAAAATGTCCATATCCATTATTTGTTTATATGTGGATGCTACCATCGTGGTAGAATTTCTCTTCATGTATGTGTTATTCTAATGCTGATTGCTGCCTACTATTATTTTATTGGAATTCTATTTGTGGTCATCTAGGTTTGTGATTTTGGCCTCTCCCGTTTAAAGGAAAATACATTCTTGTCCTCAAAGTCAACGGCTGGGACTGTAAGTTTCTATAAATTAAACTTTATTACTTTCTGAGGTTTTATTTTTCAGAGTAGTAGGATATAGTGCTAAAAGCCATGTCTACGGTTGAAGTTATCTATTTCATACAAGTCACCACATTCATTTGCTGGATTGCACTATTGGTTGGTCGTACACCAAATACCAGTGGTTGAAGTGTTGTACATACTAGCTGCTGGTTGAATTCATGTTTTGACCTGAAAAGAAAGCTACAATAGATGGCTGGAAGAAAAATAGAACCAAATCATACATGGTAACATTTGAAGTATGATTCATACATGGTCAGTCTTAGCCCATGATATTGAGCGCCTCACACAGGCGTGCTATTTGTGTGGTTTTAGAGAGAGTGATTAGCGAGTGAGATGTGTCACTTTGAGTTCCTTTTTCTATGACAAACTATTTGTATTTGTGACTATGACCTTCAGTGTTTTTTTTTTTCTCTTAGCCTGAGTGGATGGCACCTGAAGTTCTTCGAGATGAGCCATCAAATGAGAAGTCTGATGTTTACAGCTTTGGTGTGATAATGTGGGAGATCGTGACATTGCAACAACCATGGAGTAATTTAAATCCGGCACAGGTCTGTGTTTTGGACTTATGTAGAATGAATATAGTTATCTACACAAAATGATTCCTCAAAAAAAAAAAATTCTACACATCTATATCCCATTCAGTAACAAGTCATGTTCCAGACAATGGAAAAAAATTGTCAAAGAGACAATCAACACTTGACCGAGCAACAAAATTCTATTTCTTGCTTTGCCAAAAAACTAGATGGGATCCCAAGAAAGCATAGTAGTTGGAGGTCGAGCATCGGTCGTTAGGAGATTCAGCCTAATTAGCGTCTTTCATGAACATGCAAATGAGATTGTCGTGGATAGAATAATTCTTGTCTAGGATGAGCCTTAAGAATATGAAGGATTCAAAAGACAACATGAAGAATGCATAAATTGACTTACGACGCCAACAAGTAGGATAAATCTGGCCGAGTGATGGTGAGATAAATCAATTTCCCAACTAATCGCTTATAAAAGGCAGGATCATCAAGTAGAGTCCCATTTGAAGCAGATAACTTAGTGTTGACATTCAACAGAAGTAGGCTTGCATCTAGAATACTTGGCATCTTGCATTAGATCTAGAGCATACTTTCGTTGAGAAAGAGAAAGCCCTTTAGAAAAATGGGCTACTTCAATCCTTAGAACATAGTGGAGTGGCCCCAGATCTTTAATACCAAAGAAGCACCGTAAATTAACTTTGAAATCAGAAATAGTTGTATCATCATTGCCAGTGAGAACAATATCATCAACATAAATCACAAGAATCATCACAACTGAGTTGGCACGGTAGATAAATACACAGTGATTCGCCAGGCACCGAGAAAAACCATATGGCAATAGAGTGGTGCTTAATTTATCAAACCATTCCTAAAGAGATTGCTTGAGGCCATATATCGCTTTCTTGAGTTGGCAAACAGAATGTTGCTCTCCCTGTTTCACAAACCCGGGAGGTGGAGGCATGATGCAGGACAGATGATAGGGTAATCCTAAATGCCTAATGTGTTTATGAAAAGGTTAAAAATGATGAAAATAATGCACCGTAAATATAAAATGGGCTGAAATTAATCAATCAATTAATACTTGTAATTAATTAATATAAAGTTTACCATACATAATCATGTGAATACTAAGAATATAATGTGCTTAATGAAATAATGGGGGTCCAAAAGATAATGTAATAAATGGATTAAATGAGACAAAGGTGGTGGGATGTAATGAGATTTAATGAGCATATGGTTTGAAATAATAAAAAAAAGGTAAGTAATGGTTGGCTAAAAAAACAAAAGGGCAACGGGTGTGGGCTTAAGTAAAAGGGTTATATGGGTTACGAATGGCAATAGGAAGGCTTTTAGGTGTTGCGGCAGTGAAGGGAGAGGCTTTGGAAGGGAGCGGCAGAAGTAAAGGTGTGGATTTGGTGGATGCGACGGCAGTAGAGGGATCTAAGATAGGTAACGGCAGCTAGGGGTGGACATTGGGGGATCACAACAGTCAAAAGATGGGAATCTGAAGGGCAACGACAACAACGGGGGAGGGTTGTGGCTGGCGGCAATCAAGGGAGGGACTGTTATGGCTCACAACAACAAAGGGAGATGGATCTAGGTTGTTTTGGGGATGGCGAAAGGTAAAGGGAAAGAATGGGGTGGTGGCGATGGCTAAAGGGTCCAATAGAGGGAGGCGAAAATAGGGAAAAACAAAGGAGGGGTGTTGCAATGGGTTCGACAACCGTAAAAGAAAAGAAAAGGAAAAGAGAGAGAAGAAAAAAGATAGATAAAAGATAGAAGAGAGGTAACTAGATTTGGAAGAGGCTTCTCACCTTTTCTATGGCTTCTCTCCTTCCTTAGCTTCTCACCAAGGTTCGTTGATTTCTCACCAACATGCCATTCCCATGGAGCAGATTTTGCACAACAAAATTTGATTCTTCTTATTCATTGATTCATTGAAAACGAAAATGTACAAGATGGGCTTATATAAGATTACCTTACCCTTAAATAAAGAAACTCAAAATTTACATTAATTCCCTCATCTAAATATAGCTTTAACTAAAACTTAGGCAACGAAAAATTGTGGATGTGGAATATGGAAAAACGTGGATGTGGAATTTGGAGTGCTCTGCATCAAGGCATGTATACATCTTCTTGTAAATCATCATGTAGAAAGGCATTTGTGACACCCAACTGATGAAGAGGCCAGTGACGAGTGGTAGCAGCAGAAATTAAGACACGAACATATGTAATTTTTGGCCATAGGGAAGAAGGTTTTCTGATAATGAATCCTATATGCGAAGCCTTTAGCAACCAAACAGGCTTTACATCTGGCAATGGAACCATCTGGATTGTACTTCAGAGTAAAGAACCTATTTGCAACCAACTGGAGTCTTCCCTGGAGGGAGATGAACCATCTCTCAGGTATAATTTTTCTCAAGTGCTGCCAATTCATTCTACCATTACTGCTTTTAAGGAGGGATCACGAAGAGCTGCATCAATCCTCTTTGGAATCTTAGTGTTGTCAAAAGCAATGAGAAAACTGTAATAAGATGGAAAACAGTGTGATAGGACACAAACCGATCAATAGGATGATCAGTACAAGCACACTTACCTTTGCAACGAACAATGGGAGGATCAAGTTCTGCTGGAGACAGATCTTATTCACTACTAGATGATTGTGTGGTGTCATGGGAAGTTGTAGGCTTATATTTCCTGAGTTGATACACAAGAGTGGGCTTGGAAATGACACAAGTATCAGTATCAGGTGTGAGAAGAGGAAGCATAGATGAAGGGACTGGAGTAGCATGATTGAAATAAGAAACACGTTCAAAAAAGGTGACGTCCATTGATACATATGTCTTACCGGTAATGGGATCAAGACACTTGTTCTTTTAATGGACTCGGAAATATCTAAAAAATAAACATTTCGCAGACCTGGGGGAGAGTTTATCACCAAAAAACAGATGAACAAAACAAACACGCCAAAGACATGCAATTGAAGGATGGGGACTTGTTTGTGCAAGGACACAATATCAATAGGTGATTTGTTATGTTACACTCGTGATGGCATGCAGTTAACAAGATAACATGAAGTTAAAACCATTTCCAGCCAATGGGACTTGGGCACATGCATGGTAAAAAGAAGTGAATGGGCTACCTCAAGAAGGTGACAATTTTTTCATTCGGCCACACCATTTTGTTGAGGTCTATAAGGGTAAGAAAACTGGTAGTCGATGGTCCTGCAAAAAGGAGAAGTACAAATACCTCCTCCCCCCAATTATCATTATGCAAAATTCTAATATGACAATCAAATTGGGTTTTGACCCAGTGATAAAAGGTGCAGAAGTGATCAAATACCTCAGATTTATGTTTCATCATGTACATCCAGGTCATTTGAGAATAGTCATTAATAAAGGTAACAAAATATTGAAAACCGGTATGCGACACACAATGAGATATCCAAACATCAGAATGTATAAGAGAACAAAAAGTCGAAGTATGTTTAGTAATGGATGAAGGAAATGTAGGTCTATGATGTTTTCCATATTGGTAGCTTTCACACTCAAATTTATTAAAAGAAAGAAAAAAGGACCAGTTTTTTCAAATCAAAATTGGATAGATGCCCTAAACGAAAATGTCGAAGCCACACATCTGGAGAGGAAGAAGTCGAACAAGTTTCAAAGTGATTGTTGACGTGGGTGTCGAAGAAGTATAAGCCATTTACTTCACGAGCACCACCAATCGTCTGGTTCGTGGTCAGATCATGGGAAACACAATGAGAAGGAAAAAAAAAGGTGACTGAAAAATTCAAGGATTTAGTAAGGGAGCTAACCAATGTTATCAGAACTGGACCAGGGCCGCGGTCGAATTGGAGGTTCGACCGTGACCGTCTTATCCACGCCTAGGTTTGATGAAAAAACCTCATGAGAAATCAAATCGCAAAAAACCTTTGTGGGTCGCGGTTTATCCCGATTTTACTAAATAAGCCGTGAACCGTGAGTCGCGGTTCAGTGCGTTTGGCAATTGAAAAAAAATTACCAATGGAGAAAAATCGAGATAAAAGAGAAGAAAAAAATAAAAGAAAGAAAACAAGAGAAGATCGAAGAAGAAGAATATAAAGAGAGAAAATTTTGTACTACTTTTCTTCATCTTCTTCTCATCTCATATTCCTGCATTTTTCTGCTCCTCCAAAAGAGAGAATACGGTGGTTTTGGTCTTTTGGAAGAGATAAAGGTTTTAGGGCACCAAAGAGAGGAGATGGAGAGTCACGTCACTTAACCAACTTTTTTTTCCCCTTTACTCTAGGCAAATATGGTGCTCCTAGGGAGCACTTTCTTTTTGCCTCCAACCATCTTTTTTGTAGCTGTTTTGTTTTTTTGTTTTGGTCTAAACCTCTTAGGCCATTATCATTTGATGTATTGACTCTTATTGTACTTGAATTTTTCAATTAATTAAAATTTATTTGTTACTGCTCAAAAAAAAAAAAAATGGAAAAAAGGTAAAGAAAAGACAACAAAGTCGTCAGTTTCCCTTCCCCACAATCATCATACATTGGCAATTTGTAGATCCAATTGTTCCTCTTCTACTAGAAGTTCAATTCTTTCCAAGTACCCCACATTCTTTGATGCTTTTTCTGACTGTATTGGTCCCAGTGTGACAAACAGAATGTACAATTGTTTGTTCAATTGTTTGTACAATTCTTCTACTAGAATTCCTTTTGCCATCATGCATTGTGTCCCTGTCATATTGCCACGGTCCTCCCAATAGCAACTAACAAGCATCCACTGGAATTACATCGCACCAGATATCATAGAAGTACATGTTACCAATGGAGAAAGAAACTACGCATCTTTTATCAACAATAATTTCATTACCCTTCTTGGAATTTCCTTTTAAGGGGTGCACCGTGAGAGAAAATGATGATGCAAAACTCACTACCCTATAGTTATATATATATATATATATATATATATATATATATATATATATATATATATATATGTATTTGGATAACATGGGTATCCCCATCCCACGTTGGAGGTAAGACTAATCCCACGGATACAAAAACCACCCGCAAGACTCATGTATCTGGTAAGCTGGGAGGAGTTGAACCCAAGGCCTCTAGTCTAATCCTAAAATCTTAGACCAACTGAGCTACCTGTGGTCTATATTTAACATATTAATTTTTTAGTCTTATTTGACATACCAAATGATATTAGAATTGCAGAAGTTTGAATTCATTGAAAAGCTTAATGAATTACCTTTCCAGCAAACCCAAATTTGTGCAATTCCAATATATGTAGAAGAATTTATGACCAATTTTGTGATCAAATGTCTGTGAGTGATGGGAAGCTTATTTTTGTAAATAGCTAGAAAAACTCTATATAACGAGGGCATGGTCGACCATTGTACAACAGATTTTAGGCAATTAAGTTTGGTTTAATTCCAAAGAAGGGAAGTGTCCCGGAACAAGAGAAATGTGTCCCTCCTCCCTTAGCCCCCATTCCCTTCCTATCAGCCCTCACTCATCTCCTCAGCTGAACTTCCTCCCATCATCCCCACCAGCATCCCCTCTTCTTTTCTCCCTCATTGGAAGGCAAAAAGGAAGAACTTTGTCTCCCTTTTCATTTCCAATCTCCCAACTGTTTTCACCAAACTAGACATTTTTGCCCTTTTCAGTAAAGTGGGAAGATAGTAGATAGTTTCATACCTTTCAAAGACCCCCAATCTCACTGTGACTTTGCCTTTGTCCGATTCAGCTCCGACGTAGAAGCTTTGAGGGGCAGGCTTTTCCAGGGCAAGAAGTTGGAGGTCCAACGAGCACGACCCCAAAGAGCCCCAGTTGTCCCTCTTCTCCCCCATGCTCCTTCCAAACAGCCCTCTACTGACCCTCATAGTGCATCCGGTGGTCCTATTCAGCCATCATCAGCTCAAGTTGTGGCCTCGTCGGTGTGGTCAGTGACTACTAACAGAGAGACGTCGATCATTCTAAGCCTTGGGGCAGTTCAAAAGAAGATTGACTCATTAAAAAGATGCCTAGTAGCCTCCTTTGCATCTTCGTCGGTATCAGATGATTCTATCTTGGCTTGGTTTATTGAGTGGGGAGTTCTTGGGCCGGTGGATGTTTTGTCAATGGATCATTGGCATGCTCTCCTGTCTTTTGGTGTGTGAGGAAGCAGGCAGGCTACTCTTATAGTTCCCTGTCCTCCATGAAACTCCTTTCTCTGATCTCTGTTTCTGGACAGAAGAGTGGGCTTTGCAGAGTTGCTGGATCAAAGTCAGTGGGATTCCTCTTCGTGCCTGGTTTCCTGAGTCCATCCGTGCGATTGGAGCTTTCCTGGGCAAGGTGGTCGAAACACATTCTAGGACCATTTCCGGCGGCAATCTTCGATTTGCTCGATTTCTTGTCATTTTATCTCCTAATCTTGCTGAGATTAAAAGGATACCACTGAAAGTGGGGGATTCCTGGATTAAGTTGGCCGTAGAGCTTGAAGACATCAGATCTGTATCCTTTCCTCTAGAGTCGCAATCGACCATTCCGAGCACCAAGACACGTAGCCAGCATCTTTCCAAGCCTCCAGCGAAGCCTCCAAAATCAGCTTCAGGTCAAATCACTTTGCCTCTCTCCTCCACTAGGCTCGTTGTGCCTCCCTTGGGTTCTGAACAGTTGCAGAGTCCTCAGAGTTTCCAGCTTGAATACGCCACCTCCCTTTCCTTACCCACGCCTTCTCCTGTGAATCTTCCTTCGATCGATTCGTATTCTGCTCCGACGTTTTTCCCTAATCGCAGCCTCTCCCTCTCTAGAAACTGTCGCCCACTTGCAGCTTGTGTGTCCAACCCCTCTTTCCCTCTTTTAAACCATCCTAACCCCTCCCACGTGAGATTTCACACATGGCAAAACTCTTCCCTTTTTGGATTGGGTCTGACCCTAAGTCAGTCTCAAGCTTCAGGTCCTTCTCCTGTGTTGGGCCAATCCTCTTCTGGGCCATGTCATCCCAGCCCTTCTGTTCTTTCTCAGAACCCAGGCCTTGTTCTCCACCATCCTCTCAGCTCTGGTCCTGTTTCCTTCGAACCTATCCCTGTCCATTCCAAGCCAAATTCTCCCCCGACCCAGAAGCTACCCCTCTCTCCTCCCACCTTCCATTCTTTGCCTTCACTCTTCTGTCATTCTCCTACAAACCAGGGCCTCTTATCTCCCTCGGTAGCCTCTCCTTCTCCGTTGAGCTTCTCTTCTCCTATTGTCAAAACTGAAGCTATCTCCCCTAGTCTATTATCCCTGGCCTCGCAGCAGCCTTTTGCCTCCAGCTCTTTGAATTCTTCCAGGCAACTTTCGTCTGGTCTATGGCTGCCTTCTAAGCCTCCAGAGGATCGTCATTCTCTGTTGATCAGAGCCACGTTATTACCAGAAACTGCCGTGCCAGCCTCACCCTTTGGGCTTCAACCTTTAGCATTTTGCCCTGGCTCTATTTCCGCTACAGTTGTAGATTCCTCTCCTTCTTTGGCCCAGCTGACCCATGTTGGTGCCCACCAAGATCTCCAAAAGCTAGCCACCCTGATATATTGGAACCTGATATAATGATGGCCAGTATGATCATTGTCCCAGGCAATCAGAGTGTTGGTGAAGATGGCCAAAATGACAGTTCTTCTTCCAGCTGGATTGATAACAGGGTGATAGAAGTCGGCCGTAAACTTGGTCTTATTTTGAAAGGGCAGGAAGACTTGCTTTGATCTTTTCTTGCAGCAATCAAGCATATTGATCCAGCAAATTCTAAGTGGAAAGATAGAACTTCTCGTGAACTTACCAGACTTAGCTCGCCTGTCAATTACGGACAT
The DNA here is from genome assembly GCA_013350335.1 of Chimonanthus salicifolius. Classification (NCBI taxonomy): domain Eukaryota; kingdom Viridiplantae; phylum Streptophyta; class Magnoliopsida; order Laurales; family Calycanthaceae; genus Chimonanthus; species Chimonanthus salicifolius. Next base: position 57,284,773 of record CM023532.1, read on the forward strand.
TGTAGAAAGATGGAAACCAACTGGGTAAACTAATCAGTTTCTCCATGAAGATCATCTCATGGAATATTAGGGGTCTTGGGGACCTGGGAAAGAGAGCTACCATAAAGAATTTTATCAAATCAATCAATCCTACCATCCTTTGCTTTCAAGAGTCGAAGTTAGAAGATCCACTTGATATGGTTATCCGGTCTTGTGGAGTTGGTCGTCGTTTCCAGTGGGTTGCAAAACTGTCGATTGGTAGATCTGGTGGCATCATTGTTTGTTGGGATTCAAGCAAGCTCTCCTTGTTAGATTCTTTCATCGGAGACTTTTCACTCTCTATTCTCTTTGAGGATCAATCTTCGGGTTCTGCATGGACTCTTAACTTCTGTCTACGGTCCGTGTGATGAATCTAGGAAGATTGATTTTCTAGCTGAGGTGGAATCTCTTAGAGGGAAATGGTCTGATCACTGGTGCATTTGTGGAGGTTTTAACCTCATCAAATTCCCTCACGAGAGAACCGGGGTAACTAGGGTCACTCCTTCCATGCGGTGCTTCTCGGATGTTATTTTGTCTCTTGGGCTGGTGGATCTACCGCTTTCCGATGGGGAATTCACTTGGTCCAATGGCCAAGAGAGACCGTCTCTTTCCTGCATTGACAGATTTTAGTATCGACTAGGCGGCTCGACCTATTTCCAGATTCTCATCTATCTGTTTTCCCTTGGCCTGTAACTAACCATTGGCCTCTGGTATTGGATTCGTTTGAGTCTTGGGGCCATTGCCGTTCAAGTTTGAGTTGTGTTGGATAAAAGAGAGAGAGGTTTTAGGGATCTCATTGCCGGTTGGTGGGCAGAAGATATTTTGCCTGACAGTAAAAGCTTTCGTCCTTCACCTCAAAGTGAAACGGTTAAAAGCTAAGTTAAACCATTTTCAGCAGCTTTATTCAGCTAATACCTTTGCCAGATTACTGATATCGGGTCTACCATTCCGATCGATCTCTGTTTATGAGGCTACTTCCATAGAGCGTCCTTTTTCTGAGGATGAAATCAGATTCGTTGTTTGGGACCTTAGCGAGACAATGCTCCTGGGCCGGATGGATTCCCTATCGTCTTCTTTAAATTGTTTTGGGACATTGTCAAATTTGATCTCATTGCTGTCATCAAGGAGTTCCACCAAAGAGTTGTTATTCCCAAGGAGCTAGGTTCTACGTTCATAGTTTTGGTGCCTATGAAGGACGGGGCTTCATCTCCTTCTGACTTCAAGCCCATTAGTTTTCTCGGCAGCCCTTATAAGGTCCTTTCCAAGGTACTAGCAAATAGGCTCAAGGGTCTCCTTCCCAAGTCAATCTCTCCTTCTCAATTAGCTGCAGTAGAGGGGTGATAAGTGATGGATGCAGTGATTTCAGCTCACAAGTGTATAGACTCCCACTACTCAGCTCATCGGAAAGGTATTATCTGCAAGCTGGATCTGGAGAAAGCCTACGATATGGTTGATTGGCACTTTCTGGTCTTCGCGCTTTCTAGTATGGGCTTCAACAAGAGGTGGTGTTCTTGGATGTTGGAATGTCTATCTTCAGCTCATTTTTGGGTTCTCATCAATGGGTCGTCCAAAGGTTTTTTCAAGAGTTCTAGAGGTTTGGGGCAAGGGGATCCTCTATCTCCTGCTCTGTTCATCATGGTTGCGGAATCTCTAAGTCTTATTGTTTCTAAAGCAGTAGATTTCAACCTTATTACCGGCTTCTGCATTGGTGCATCTTCGTTGCAAATCCATCATTTACAGTTTGTGGATGACACTATCATTTTTTGTGATGCCAACGAGGAGTCTATTATGAATCTTCGGGCATTACTTAGATGGTTTGAGCTGTCTTCATCTCTTTGGATCAATTACCTCAAGAGCGAAGTCTTTGGCATCAATTTGGACAACACTGAGCTTTCTTCTCTTTCAGAGTTATTAGGATGTGCTGCTTTTGTTCTTCCATCTACTTATTTGGGTTTGCCACTATGCATTGGGTCTACAAGGTACTTTCAGTGGGAACTTATCATACATAAGTTCAACAAACGTCTAGCCTCTTGGAGAGGAAAGTACCTATCTTTCAGTGGACGCATCACCCTTCTTAAGTATGTCCTCAATGCTATGTCAGTCTACTTTCTGTCAGCTTTTCGGTGCCCCAACAAAGTCATCTAGTCAATGGAGAAGATCATGAGGAACTTTCTTTGGGGTGACCACGAGGACAAGAGGAAGTATCATCTAGTAAGTTGGGACCAAGTGTGTCTACCTATTGTTGCTGGGGGTCTGGGGGTGCGCCCAATTAAGGCCGTCAATATTGCTCTTCTTTCTAAGTGGCTTTGGAGATTGTCGACTGATGGTGATTCGCCATGGAAGGCTATTATTTGCTGCAAGTATAGGTTGAGTAATCGTGGTTGGGATCTCAATCCAGTCCGGCGCAGAACCTCTGGCATGTGGCGTGCTATCGCAGCTTGTGTCGACATAATCAAATAAGGTATCAAGTACAAGGTAGGTTGTGGCGACAAAATTAAGTTTTGGACTGATTCTTGGTGTGTTAGCTAGCCCTTGGCCTCTCCCTTAGCCCCCTTGGGACCATATCAGATTTCTATTGTATTTTAGGTGAGCAAGTTGTATGAGACATCCTTCTCCGTCGCAACCTATTAGATCCAGAAACAGATGCCTTCTTCAATCTCCTCCTCACCCTATCATCCTTTAGAATTTGCACCAGTGCGGAGGACAATCTTGTTTGGTGGCCTGACAAATCTGGAGTCTTCTCGGTAAAGTCCTTCTACAACTGGAGGGCTTCAACTTCTAGTACTACGACTATCATCCTCCGAGGGCATTTGGTATTACTTGGACAGCCAGGTTGGGGAAAATATTAACCCAAGACAATTTGCGGAAAAGAGGAAGAACTTTGGTTAGTGCACTCCTTTTCTGCCTCCGAGCGTCCAAAGAGTCGAATCACCTATTGATTCACTGCTCCTTCTCTTCTGCTGTTTGGAATGTCGTTAGATCAGTTCGGCATTGCGTGGGTTATGCCTTCATCAGTGGCAGAGCTTTCCTTCGCTTGGGACATTATTTTGGTCTCGCCTAAATGCTCTTTCTTATGGCAACTATAATTTTTTTGCAACTTTAAGGAGCCTTTGGTGGGAACGCAATAACATGATTTTTAAAGATATTGCTAAGTCCAGTTTGTCGGTTGCAAAACGTAGCCTCGCCATGTGTGCTCGTGGGTTGTCTCCCTTCGGGAATGCCGGAATATCTCTATCTCTGACATCTTGCGTGCTTTGAAAGAATGTGTAAATCTAACCTGAGCTCTTAGTGGTCGTTTTTTGCCATCTTCTAGGTGTCTTCCTGGATGTGTCCTTTCTTTGTTCCTTCTTCCTTGTAGCTCTTTCGTTTTATTTGTTTCCTTTTGTATTTGCACCTCTGGAACCCTTTATCAATTAATATATACATATGAACCATTCAAAAAAAGAAAAGAAAAGAAGGGAAGTGTCTCTTTGCCTTAGTGTAAGTGTAGTTTTTTTTCATTGAAAATTATGATTTTGTATTGAGTTGAATTAATTGTCTATGCAAATTTGATTGAATTTTCAACAAGTTCTTTTATTTTTAGATCTAAATATCATTCATTTAACTTTCAGTGATTGAATTTTACTTCGTTAAATTTCAGTTAGAAATTTATTATCAACCTTCGATTTTAATTCTGGGGTTTTAGCAAGTTTCGAGATGCATAAGATATAATTCGGAATTCCTTAAATATCAAATTTATAGTTTTGATTATTGTGTTTTTAATTCAGTTTGCAGAGAAATTAGTCCAACAAAAACCAGATTCTGGTTTTCATTGGTAGATTTCGCAAGATGCCGATTTTCCCAGTGAAATTTGATCATTTTCTTGTTTTTCTAGAGAGAGATCGAGATTAGGTGATTATTTTCCAGTTGAACTTTCCGTTTGCCCAGAATTGGGGTGAAATTTCAATTGGTGTTGGAAAGGGAAAAAGATCTAAGGAACTTTTTGAATTTCTAGGTGACTACGTCATTTGGGTTCTCTCATACTAAGGCAACAAAGAGAATCTTCTCTTCCTTGGAATTAAACTAAATTGAATTAAATTGAAATCTAGTTTGATTTGTGCTGAATTAATTTATTTATGCAAGCATATGTTCAATTTTTCATTTAAAATTCAGATATGAAATTTTGTTTCAGCTTTGTATGTTTTGAACTTAATTCATGTAAATTAATTTTTAGTTTTCACTAGAATTTCATTCTCTTGGAGGATCTCGCATGGTGGCAATTTTCTCAGTGAGATTTAAGCCTTGCCTTGTTTTTCGGCATAGAAATCAAAATTAGGTGATTATTTTTCGGGTTGAGTTTTCATTTACCCAGATTTGGGGTGAAACTTCAATTGTCGTTGGAAAGGGAAAAAGACTTGAAGAACTTCTTGAATTTCTATGTCACTACGTGTTTTGGGTTTTCTCAAGTGTGCCGTAACTTAAGGCAGATGCTAGTTTATTGTTTTTATGTTGGAGACCTAGGTAGGCATTAAAATTGACCCTAGCCTTCGTCAGGTGCCAATGTCGAAGTCTAACATGAGTGTGTGGTATTGGACTTGGCAAACAAAAAAAGACATGGGCACTCCGCACCAAGTTTAAATAAACTTAAATTCGAACATGTTATAAATGAAAATAAGGTGCAAAAATAACACTTGTACAAGGTACTTTAATAGATTTTCTTTAACCAAGTGACAAACGTATCGATATTTTAATTCGGCTTCAAGAAGTGAAATGAGATAATATTTTAGTTGTTTTAGAAAACATTTTCAAAAGTACTAAAAATATCCATGAAGAACAAATGCAAATTTCCAACAGGTTGTGTTACATATCTTGAACTTGAAGAGTCAATTCAACATAGGACATGAAAGTACTGAAGAGAACCCACTTTCATTCTCCTCATTTTTCTTCTATTTTTTTTTTCTATCCTGTCATGTAAGGTATTCATAGCAGCCCCTATTGGAACTATGGTTTCCAGTTCAAGATAACATGAGGGAAGCGCCAATAAGGTCTTGGAACAACACATTGAAGAGGCATGTTATTCTGCAAGGTTGTGATGTAGGACACGGAAGATCCAACGCAAAGATCCACTACTACTATTATTTTATTTATTTTAGTAGATTCTATTTTGTTAATTTCGTTTTTCTAAGTTGGAGTCCTAGAGTTCTTAGGAAACTTAGTTGTTATTTTCATTGGAGTCCTAGTTTAGTAAGGAGGTCAGGTCGGTGGCTTTCTCGTTTTAGATTCTTATGCTATTTTCGAATTAGTGTTTCCTATAAATACCAATGGATGTAATAGAGATGATACACTATGGATTATTAATGAAGTTGATTAAGGCTTAGCCTTTTCTTTTCTCTCTTCTCCTTTCTTCTTCCCTGCCGCCGAAGGTGCAGGCATATCTCTTCTTCTACCTACCTAGTTGCAGGCGGTGCTCCCGCATCCATTGGTTGAGAGCCAAGGGTTCTTTGTATCCCTGTTATACAGAGACGATCCTTTCCTATTCGAAAACAAGCACCTGCATTATCAAGGACGATTGCTGGTTTCTCCCTCCCTTCACACAAGAAAAACAATAGAGAAAAAAAAAAACAAAACAGATCTCGTTGCTGACCTTTTCACCATCGCCAACCTTTGCTACAGTCGTGCAGTGTTGCGGACATTCTCCCAGTTTCGTCACCATTCGCTGCTACCCAGTTTCGTTTACATCTTGCTTGCCTTCTTCCATCGTCCCAGGTACTATTTTCACAACGTCGACCCTTTCCTCTACCCTTCACGTGCCATTCGCCTCTTCCACAGTTTCCAGCATTGCTTCTCGACGCTTCCTCCGCTGCGAAACATGTACAGATCCCCCATTTCTTGCTCTGCTTTCGCCATGCCCTCTTCTTTTCCATTTTTTTGCTTCACTTGACCTCTGACAACCCTTCCTCTTCGATTCCATTTTCCCCTTTCTCCCACCTTCATTGCTTCCACTGCAATTCCTTTTTCACTACCCTATTTTGCAGCCTTTCCTTTTTATTTTCTTTCTTCTCGCAGCCCTAACTTCTCCCTTTCCTCCCACATGCCTTCCATCCTCCTTCAGTTCAAGTCTCACATGTGCGTGACTTAAGTCTCCCACATGTGTTCCTCACTTACACCCCATTCGTTTTACCCTAAACTATCCCACGTGTGTCAGTTCCTTAGCCCCTTCCTTGTACCTTCAGCCCCACTGAACCCTTCCACCCATGGACCACACCTTTCTCCCCTTTGACCAGCTATGTGTCCACTTTGACCGACCCTATTTCCATGTCTTATTGTTCAGTCCCACCTCAACCATCCATTAAACCTTTTCCCCACTCCAACCGTCTTGTCTTGGCTTCTGCTGCACCCCACCCCCCCCCCCCCCCCCCCCCCCCGATCTGATTACCTGCATCACACAGGCCCGATAACATCCAACAACAATGGTGATCAATTACTCTGCCAAACTGAGTTCAAAGAACTTAAATTTGAGTTCAGTGAATTTTTCTCTAAATTGCGATCTGAATGTCAAGAATTTTTACAAGAATATAGAGAACTTTTGCTCAACAGAAAATGCAGCGCCCCGACGAAGGTGAACAAAAACTGGAAATACGTGCCCGCTTCCTCGAGATGTGTGCCGACCACTCCAAAGTCATCCTCAGCGTTCTTGGATGATACTCCAACGTCAGACTCCTTGTTAATGCCTACTTCTCCAGAAGTAGTGACCACACCCACATTACATGTGTTAGAGACAAAGCCATTTGTGTTGCTGACACCACAGTCGATGCTACTGACGAGTGTCGATCCACGTCTACCTACACCTCCACCACCTCCCCACCACCACTGCAAATTTCCCACCCATCTCCGTTACCCAAACATGATCCCATTACGGATACCAGGACTTCATCTATAGTTATTCGTCCATTATCCTGTCTGTCTCCTGTCCTCCATCCAACAGACCATCAGGACCGTGTGTTCACTCTAGTGCCATATGATGACCCCTTTGCCATGAGCTTGGTTCGTCCATGCTTGTGCCCATTTGCGGTCCTTCACTTTTTCGCCCCACAGAAAGAACGTTCTCATCGTACCTGCCTTGAAGATTGTGCAATTCAAAGCTTCATCATTCACATCTTCGGACTTGGTCTTTATCTTTGTTTGGTGCTTTGTGATTTTGCTGATTTCAACTCGAGGACGAGTTCTTTTCAAGATCAGGGGACTGATGTAGGACACGGAAGATCCAATGCAAAGATCCACTACTATTTTTATTTTATTTATTTTCAGTAGATTCTATTTTGTTAATTTCGTTTTTCTAATTTGGTGTCCTAGAGTTCTTAGGAAATTTAGTTGTTACTTTCATTGGAGTCCTAGTTTAGTAAGGAGGCCAGGTCGGTGGCTTTCTCGTTTTAGATTCTTATGCTATTTTCGAATTAGTGTTTCCTATAAATACCAATGGATGTAATAGAGATGATACACTATGGATTATTAATGAAGTTGATTAAGGCTTAGCCTTTTCTTTTATCTCTTCTCCTTTCTTCTTCCCTGCCGAAGGTGTAGGCATATCTCTTCTTCTACCTGCCTAGTTGCAGGCGGTGCTCCCGCATCAGGTTGAGTGAATTAGAAATAACAAAGTAGAATATTGAGATGGGATATGGATGGATGATGAAAATGATAAGTCTATGAGGATTTATATAAAATAAAAGCATTAGACATAATTTTACATAGCAAAGGGAATATATGAAAGAACAAGAAGTCCATGGAAATTTATTTTAGGAGAATGTGTGGGGAAATGACCTTAAGAAGCAATGGTTGATTTGGCCACCCAATATCAGATTAGCTCAACTCAGCTCTCTAGTTTAGCCTGGAAGGGTCTAGCTCCGCCAAGGGTTCAAACCTTCATTTAGTGTGTGATGAAGGGGAGGATCCTTAGTAGAATGGACCTTAGCAGGAGAGGTATGTTGAGGTTTGAAGAGGATCTTGATTGCCCTCTTTGTGGGTCATCGGAGGTATTTATGGTCCAACTTTGTCAACCTCATGTACGTTTCATGGGTCCTTGCAAACTCTTGTCATGGATTATTGGGATTGTGGACCGTTTCTGGCCTCAATAGTAGGAGGACCGCTTAGAATACAATCCCAACTGCCCTTTTTTGGACTATTTGGAAGGAGAGAAACTCAAGAATCTTTGACGGTAAGTTCACTGAGGTTAGCGAGCTTTTTCAAAAAGCCAAATGGAGTCTTTGTATTTGACTCCTTTCTAACAAAGAGTTAAAGGACCTTAACGATCTTTTCTCATCGTGGGAAGGTTGCATGAGAAGTCTCCCTAGGAATCCTAAGATCTGGGTCAAATGGTCACCTCCTCAAAGAGGTATTTTGAAATTCAATGTAGATGGGGCATCTAAGGGAAAATCGGGACCAGCAGGAATAGGTGGCGCTCTCAGGGATTATAACGGCTGAAATTTATTGGTTTTCACACAGTCAGTGGGGATTAGGGATTCAAATGAGGCAGAATTACGCAGTATTAGGATTGCTCTAACCATTTGGGCAGACCACTGAGATAGAAAACTATTAATTGAAGGGGATTCGGCAAATGCTATCAAATGGACAAGGGGTTTGAAGCGACCCCTTTGGAGACTGATTTTCATGGTTAGGGAGATTTGGGCCTCAGTTCCAAGACTCGATGTATCTTTTGCCTAAGTCAGTCATAAAACCAATGGGTTGCAGATTTTTTTTCCTAAGAACGGAGTCGAAAGTTTTGTTTCCATCGTATTTCAACTTTAAGGAGGAACGATTTGGAGATTGCTTGAAGCTTTTGGCAGTTCTTTTGTTTTTACAGTGATATATCTTCTTCGTTTTTTTTTTTTTCCATGTATTTACTGGGTGTCTATTCCTTTTAGACCCCCTCATTTGTTGTTTTGTAATTAAATTTTTCTATCAATAAAATTCACCAATGGTACCCTATAAAAAAGCAAATAGGTCCCACTTTTTTGGATGAGATATGTAGAGAAACACAAGAATAGTGGATGGGTGAAGTTTCACCCCATCAATTACCCGAGTCTTGCCATTTTGGCTTTAAAAATTGACTGTTTTTTGTGTGATCATGAAAAATTGATCTGTGTAAGCCATTGATTTTTCTATGTTGCACTTGTTTATCTAGAACGACAAATGCTGATGAAATGTTACATACCCGCCATCCTTGTAGTCCTTGCACATCCTACCCAGTCATGTGGCCCCCATGTGGCTCCCCATCCACTGTTTCAACCAATGTTGTCAAACTCAAATTCTATCATGAATCGATCTATGAGTGTGAATCGTGAATTGGAAATCATAGAATCGTAGGATTCATAATATTTTTTCTAAAATTGTTCTATAAACTATAAATATATTAAACATCCATTATGAAATTATTTTAAAATTATTCTATAAACTATAAAAAATCGGTCAAGCAATTGCTGTCCCCAATTTGACGCTTATCACCCATTGTAAATAACTATAAAAAAAGACACAAATATATATTAATATGAGATTTTAATATAAATATTAAGTATTGATAAATTTAAGAAATCAACAAATAAATTAAAGTTATTTAAATAAATCTAAATAGTGTTTCATCAAATAAAAAATTTCGAAAACTAAAAAATCATTTTTTAGATATTTTATTTTTTGAAATAGGTACAAAAGATTGAAAAAAATAAGAAAGAGGTTTTCTTTAATAAGAATAGAAAAATATGGCAAAATAGTAAAATAAGAAAAATAAACATGTGAAAAACAAGAGAAAAAAATATTAATTAAAAAGAGAAATAATAAAGAAAGATAGGAGATCATCACTGAAAAAAAAGAAATTGAAAGAAAATTACAAAAAAGAAGTCATCAAAGCCACATTTGAAAGCTCACATGAAATAAGTCAAGGTGCCGCACATCCTACATAATATAAGAAGAAATGAAAGCCCTAAGCATCCTAGTGGCACTTCAAAGAAGAAGAAAAATAGGAAAGCGAGGAAAACCTAATACACGAGTAGCAGCGGCACCTAAACAGGAAGAAAAAGAGGAGAATGCACGAAAAAAGGTCTACCGCGACGAATAGGGTATATCATCTTCACTTCTTTCTTCTCTTTCTCTCCTTTTCTTTTATATTTTTTCCTCTTCTTTCACCTCTTTCTCCCTTAAGATGAATCGCACGAGTTTTCGATTCATGGGGATGACTCGTACGATTTTCTTCCTCTTCTGATTTCCATTGTGATTTGACTCGTTAGTGCACCCGATTCAAACCGTGAATCATGCGATTTTAACAACATTGGCTTCAACAGTCACTATTTAAATATTTCATTCACGGTTTGTCTTGGGAAAATTTTCATCTGCATTCATTTCCCACTTTCAGGTTGTAAAAATTATTCTGATTTTTATTTGCCACCTTTTAGAAGTTGTTTGACAGTGTGCCCCACTTACGTTTCCTGGTTTGAGAACTACAACCTGATGGCTTGACATATGCAAAATGTGACATTTACTTTGTAAATTTTTTTTTTTTTGGGATAACATTGGTATCCTCACCCTGCAGTGGAGGTTAGACTAATCCCATAGAAAACCACCCGCAAGCCTCGTGTATCAAGTAAGTCCGAGAGGAGTCAAACCCATGGCCTCTTGTCTAATCTAGCTTAGATCAATTGAGCTATCTGATTACACCTTTTTTTTCTGACAATCTTTGGTTCATATCCTGCTATCTGCTTGATTGAACATTTCCAATATGAACATGATAATGGAACATTGCCTCACAATTCAGACATTCACATCTTGTGTTGCAGGTTGTCGCTGCTGTTGGGTTCAAGAGCAGAAGGCTTGAGATTCCAAGTGCTGTGAATCCACAAGTGGCTGCTATAGTTGAATCTTGCTGGGCAAAGTATGAAGATGCACTTAATTCTTAAATCTGCTCTTTATCTACCTATCTTATCGTCACAATGAAAAATTGTCTTTCTACTGCAGTGAACCCTGGAAAAGACCTTCTTTCTCTAGTATCATGGAATCTCTGAAGCCATTGATCAAACCACTGACACCTCGACCTGGTCGTGCAGACATGTCTCGGCTGACCTGAAGCTTTTGATGGAAAACTGTCAGAGCTACTTAACTTTTTTGGTTGTTAAATGGATGACAGGAGTTCGCCTTGTTCAATCAGTTGAGGTGCTGCCTTTTTATTCACTGTCACATTTCGTAGTCTACTAGATGCTTTGTGTCCAACACCTTTATGGCTCAAGTCCATTATGCACTGCTCCATGTTGTATACGGTACCTGTGTACACATGAAATCCATGCCAACCGTTAGGTGGATTCCTGAAATGTGCTCCTGTACATGTCCCTACTGCCATCTGAAATTCCTTGGATTGCCAGGCCATTTAACTCATCACATGGGCATTACTATTACAAAATAGATGGATCACTAAAATTGAAAAATTCTCCACGATAGTTTTCATTTGATCTGCATCTGCAATCGCCTGCCATTCATTTGTTTGAGTAGGGCACCTACATGTTGGACCTCTTATGCAGTGTACATGTTGTTTGCCAGATTCTCATATGTGATGAGTAATGTTTAACATGGCCTTTGCAAACCACTTACCGACTGCAAAGTATCCTAAATTTTAAAATTGAAAGGTAGCCCTCTTTGACTTCAGAAGTGAACCAGAAATGAATCTTTCAGTTTCTGAACCTTCCATTTTCTGCATTCCACCTTTTGTAATGTTTTGGTAAGTTTGAGTTGGGAGAATCACAACCATAGTAACCAGTTCAAGCTAACATTGGGTCAGGGAAGAAGAAGAGGGAGATTGTTTGGAGGAAGATTAGGGTCCTAAACTATATAGAAAAATGGGGTATATGGTCGTAAGACCCATTTTGTATAGCATATAAAAACAAGATGATGGATCAAACCACTTGATTGAAAAAGGAACAAATTTCTCGTTGAAGATGGTATGTGGATCCTTTTTTCCCCCAAGGGATAGGCGCGTTGGATAAATTGACTTACTACTACAATAACATACAATAAATCGGGTCTAGTGATGGTCAAATAAATAAACCACCTGTTTCACAAACCCGGGAGGTGGAAGCATGTACACCTTTTGCTGTAAATGACCATGTAGAAAGGCATTTTATACATCCAATTGATGTAGCAATAGTAATCAATACTCAAAAAAATGTAGTTTTGGCCACAGGAGTGAAGCTTTCTTGATAATCAACCCTGTAAGTCTGTGTGAAACCTTTGGCGACCAAACGGGCTTTATATCTAGCAATGAAACTGTCAAGATTGTGCTTCAGAGTAAAAACTCATTTGCGACCAACTAAGGTCTTTCCAGGAGAGAGAGGAACCATCTTCTAGGTATGATTTCTCTCAAGTGTTGCCAACTCGTCTTCCATTGTTGTTTTTCCAGGAGGGTTTACAAAGAGTTGCATCATTCCTCTTTAGAATCTTGGTGTTGTCAAAAGCAGTGAGGAAACTGTGATTAGTGTTAGAGCCCCGGTTTATCCGTATCTCGGTGTTGTCAATTTCGTAACAAATTGTCAGAACCTTGCCTATGGAAGATGAAGATATTGCATGAAGATTATTGAAAGTCAAACTAGCTTTTGGTAAGTCAAACTAGCCGTTGGAAGTCAAATTAGCTGTTGGCAAGTCAAATTAGCCGTTGAGACATTTTTTTATAAATACAGAGCTCATTTCAGAGGCTAGTTAATTGAGAGATTTATTCTAAGCATCTCAGACCCTCTGACAAGGTTCTAAACCTTTAGAAATCAAGAAGAACATTTGATTATCTTCTTTAATCACCATCAAACGTCAATAGGATATTAAAAGATATTTTAGCTTTTCATTAGTGTGATTAAAAGATTATCCTTTAGGGAAATACTATAGCATCTTAACCTTATCCTAGATCCAGCATCTCCTACGATTGCAAATCAATGGAGCATTTCAAGCATCAAGGATCAAAGCAAGGAGGCAACTTCCAGAGAACACCAAATTAAGATCTGTGCTCAAGACTAAGGCAAGTTTTTTTTTATTTCTTTCTTTCAATTCGTGTACAGTGGATTAGACTCTTGTGATCAAACCAGTATAAAAAATAGGTGTCAAAGAGTAGATCTCGGTGGTTGAACCTTTGAAAACTAGGTGTGTATTGTTTGGGTAGGTTACCCATTTAGAGTGAGTTCCAGATGGCCCAAGGTTGGTTGAGTCCAAGAGTGGATGTAGGTTGATTAACCGAACCACTATACATCTTTGGCTATGTGTGGTTTGCTTTTATTGCTTGGTAATTTGCTATTTTCATTTGTCCACGACACATAATAATTTGATTAATTAAAGAGGGTAATAAAAATTGGAAAGGTCCTATTCAATCCCCCCCTCTAGGACAGTGCATTGGTCTAGCCTGGACTTTCAAGTGGCATCAAGAGCAAGGTTACTCCGTATTTGACTTAACCGTCTGAAGTTGATCCTTTGCTAGAACATTGTATTCGGGTGAAGGATTAGATGTAAATAGACCTTCTTACTTTGATGGCTCCAATTATGCTCATTGGAAAATATAAATAAAATATTTCTAATATCCTTAGACAACATTGCTTGGGAAGCCATCATGAGAGGTTGGTCACATCCTATAGAAAAAATGATCATAGGTTCAACAATAATGATAAGGCCTAAGATCCTGCACCTTTGGGATGACATTGAGAGAAGCTTGTATCATTGAAATTTCAAAGCTTGCAATAGCATCATCTGTGTTGTTTCCCCCAATGATTTGAAAGTTATCATGACTTTTGGAATAGCTAAGGAAGCGTGGGATTATCTGGAAAGATTTATGAAGGTATAACTGTTGATGAAAATTCCAAAATCCACACAGCCTCAAACATCCTACTATGAGGAAGACGTTGACCAAGATCCTGCACGTGAAGCCCTTGCAGTTCTTACTGCACTAAAAAATGGTCTTGATGAAATAGGTGTAGAATCTGTTGCCTCTGAGAACATCACTCTAAATGTTGCCGAAGATTCTAGAGACAAGATTGGGCCTAGTAAAAAATTGGAGGATATTATTTTACCCATCTTGTCCGCTAAAAAACATTTAACTTGCTTCTATTGTAACAAAATAGGTCATTTTAGACATGAATGCAAGTTAAGGATGTTGCACTTTGAAAATAGAAATATTGAAATCATTCAAAAGGTGCAAAGAAAAATAATTTTAGAGGAAAATCACACCTTGAAAAGAGAAAGAAGGAAAATTATTTTGGTAGTGTGAATTTCTCTAAGAAACACAATGCTCCTCCACACCACACACATCATCCCTAATCCCATGTCAAACTATCCGTTGACATGTCTGTCACGCCCCGCCTTCCAACACCTGGACGGGCGTGATCTAACTGTACAAATTTAAATCACCTACTGCTCTAAACGGGTCTTACTTTCAAAATCTGTGGCCAAATTCAAAACAAACATAATTATATTCACAAGCCACCAAGATTTCTCAAGTCCACGACCTGCTTGAAGACATAACATCTCATTTGAGCTTCCAAATAACTTAAAGGGATAAATATCACTCACACAAGGATTTCTAACGCATCACTTACTCACATTCCCATAACCATCACATTAAAGCGTTCTCAAAATTAAACCATACTTGAATTCATTAACCAAGTTTCCACAAATTAAAAATAAAAGAATAAACAACTTTCTCAAAGTCTCAAATCAAATAAACAACCAACTTAAAATCTAAATAATAATTTCTGCACTAACTAAGCGTTTTTACGAATTCTTCATCAACTCCTCGCCTTCTAAGCTCAATTGTGATTATCGTTCAGACCCAAGTCCAAGGGATTGCTTGCAATATAAGGGATGAGCTCCATGCCCAGTAAAGAAAACAATAACACAAACATAGTATATGATATCCCTACTTCCTCAATGATATTTCAAATAAGCAAGAATAACAATTTGTTTCATGCTCATGCCTTTACAAAATGTAATGCTCACTGCCAAATGCCATATTCCAACCCATTATTACATCTACTGATATTTGGTGGCCTTCCCGACGAATCGAGGATAACACAATATCGCCTTAATGGCCTTCCCACATAAAGTGAGATAACACAACCTACCACTAAATAATAGCCCTCATGACTTGTCACAGATATCACATCTCATCTACCATAATGGTCTTCCCACTTAAAGTGAGGCTAACAATACTACCACTGTCGTGGTCTTCGTGACAATCATGGATCGCACCCTCATACCCAATGTTATGAATATGAGAATGCTATGCTCAATGCCAATCCATATGCTGAATTAATCATGACATATTTATAGAATTATAACTTTCATTCTAAGCAGATTATTGCATCATAATCGACGTCTTACTTGCTATAGCATGCATATACCTTGAACTAACCATAGCAATAATCCAAGCATCATAATGATTTGAATCATATAGACCAACATTCAAACATGTACAATCAAGATTGAAATTCAACAATACCATACAATCAATCATTAATCTACAAATATAAAATCATTGGATCTTTCAATACATTAATGGTTAGATTTCACAATCCGGGCGGACTGGATCTCCTCACGGCCAATAGAATATTTAGCCATAATCTCCCTTACATTACTGTGAGTGAGCACCGGATTATAACCATCATTAACATTCATCCAGTCTTTTTTCTAGATCCAACAATTATATTCATAACATACAAACAATGCATTATTTTTCATTACACAACAACAAATAGAAGATTATATGAATACATGGTATGTAGTGAATTGTTTCCCTCACCTAGAAGTTTGTGAAGTGCCAACAATGAACTCAAACGCTTTCCAAGAGATAACTAGCCTTGAGAACCCAACTTTACTGCGAATACAATTTAAAAGTTCCAAGTATTAATAATATGTGGATTATTAACCGTGGGAGCTGGGTGTTGCCCTCACCTATGTATGCTGAAAATACAAGGTTAAGAGGCTATGTATGAAATGGTTTCCTATCTCCGATTTGAGTTGGACAATAACAAGGCTGGTTTGAACATCCAGTTTTAGGTGGGAAGAGGATAAGTTTTACTAACCAGTTCTAAGCAAAATTCTGGGTCCAAATAGTCCTTAACATCAATGTTTTTGGGGCTGAAAATCATTCCCATTAATTGGCTGATCTGGGGTTAGAAATCAGTCCCTAACTTAGGATGTTTTTATTAGAGAAAGACTGAGTGATTACTATTCACGGATAAGAAATTGAGGACAGATCTGAGTCACCAATTTATTTGATCCTACAGCTGAATGAAGAAGGGAAAAACCATCACCATCCAACAGGATTGGTTGGTTGGCTGGCTCGAAATTTACGAAGGGGAGAAGAGGAAGAAGAAACCCATGGGAGAAGAAGAACATAGAGGAAATTAGAGGGACATACCTGTTACTTGCTGTAATTTGGGAACAAAGACGACAAAAGCTGGTCACACGGTGGTCCCGAACTCTGCTGCTTGAACCGAAACTTGGTCTTCAAAGAGGAGAGGAGGAATAAGAACTCAAGAGAGATTTGGGGTTTTTCTTTCCCTTCTTCCGTTGAGGTTTTCGCTGCGATTCCGTTGAGATTTGATTGCTGTTTCGAAAAGGGTAAAAGAAGGGAAGGGTTCGCAGGTCTCTTAAAGGGAGGAGAGTCTTATTGGTAAAGGAATCCCATCGGTGAAAGGATTTTGGACAGTTTCCATTTAGGTAGGGATTTGAGTCCCAAACGAAAAAGGAAGAAGAAGAATCCAATCTAAACAAGGAATCCCATCGGTGAAAAGATTTTGTACAGTTTCCATTTAAGTAGGGATTTGAGTCCCAAACGAACAAGGAAGAAGAAGAGTGCAATCTGAACAAGGAATCCCATCGGTGAAAGGATTTTGGACAATTAAATTCGACCAGGGAAGGTGGGTCCCTTTAAATTATTGATTTTAATAAATTGTCCTTTATTAATTTAGTCACTCTTCAATTAAATTATAGACACTTAAAAACTGGAATTTATTTATTGATTTTGAAATTTTAAATAAAATATTTCCAATTGAAATTCTAACTTAGGGGAATTTAAAAGTATAAGTTGATAATTTATTTTCCATTCCCTTAATTTAATTCGAAGGGGATAAATTTGTAATTCTTATTGGGGAGAAAGTGTGAAATCAGGGTCTAATATTAAATCCCTAAATTCAATTGTGTTTTTCCCAACTAAAATTATCAAATTAAACTAAAAAATCAATTTAAACTGCAATCATTTTCTAAATTAATTTTACCCGTCACAATTGACCCGTTACCCCAGGTCGGGTCATTGCAATGTCAAACTACTAGTTGTGACATTTTTCTATAAATACAGAGCTCATTTCAGAAGCTAATTAATTGAGAGATTTATTCTAAGCATCCTAAATCCACTGATAAGGTTCTAAACCTTTAGAAATCAAGAAGAACCTTTGCTTATCTTCTTTAATCACCATAAAACATCAATAGGATATTAAAAGATATTTTAGCTTTTCATTATTGTGATTAAGAAGATTATCCTTTAGGAAAATACTGTAGCATCTGAACTTTATCCTAGATCCCTCCTCTTCTACGGTTGCAAATCACTGGAGCATTTCAAGCATCAAGGATCAAAGCAAGGAGGCAACTTCCAAAGAACACCAAATTAAGATCTATGCTCAAGACAAAGGCAAGTGTTCTTTATTCTTTCTTTCAATTCGTGTACAGTGGATTAGACTCTTGTGATCGAACCACTATAAAAAATAGGTGTCAAGGAGTAGACCTCGGTGGTCGAACCTTTGAAAACTAGGTGTGTATTGTTTGGGTAGGTTCTCCATTCAGAGTGAGTTCCAGATAGCCTAAGGTTGGGTGAGTCCAAGAGTGGATGTAGGTTGATTAACCGAACCACTAAAAATCTCTTTCCATGTGTGGTTTGCTTTTATTACTTGATCATTTACTATTTTCATTATTTCGCTACTCATAATAATTTGATTAATTAAAGAGGGTAATAAAAATTGGAAGGGTCCTATTCAACCCCCCTCTAAGACAGTACATTGGTCTAGCCCGGACTTTCAATAAGGGGGAGAAACAACGTGATAGGACACAAACTGATCAATTAGGTGGTCAGTATAGAAACGCTTACCTTTGCGAATGGCAATGGGAGGATCAGTATCAGCAGGAGATGGATCGAAACCATTGCCAGACGATTGTGTGGTGTCCTGTGTAGTCATAGGCTTATGCTTTCGGCATTAATACACAGTAGTGTGCTTCAAAATGGCAGAAGTATCAATATCTGTTTTGAGAAGAGGAAGAACAAAAGAAGGGGGAGAAACGAATGCAACATTATCAAAATAGGGAACTCATTCAAAGAAGGTGATGTCCATGGATACATGTGTCTTACTAGTAACGGGATCAAGACACTTATATCCTTTATTGATCGGGGAATATCCCAAAAATAGACATCTCACAGACTGGAAAGAGAGTTTATTACCAAAAAAGAGGTGAACAAAAGAAACGCACCCACAGACATGCAATGGAAGAATGAGGACCTGTTTGTGCAAGGACACAATATCAATAGGTCATTTTTTGTGTAACACTCGTGATGGATGCGGTTAACAATATAACATGAAGTTATCACCCCCTCCGGCCAATAGGACTTAGGGATATGCATGGTAAAAAGAAGTGAACGGGCTACTTCAAGGAGGTGACGATTTTTTCGTTCGGCCACACCATTATGTTGAGGTGTATAAAGGCAAGAAAATTGAGAGCCAATACCATGATCCTGGAAAAATTGCAAAAATGATTGGGCCAAATACTCCCCCCCACCACCACACACACACTTTATCACTAGTATGCAAAATTCTAATTTGACAATCAAATTTTGTTTTAACCCAATGATACAAAAAAGTGCAAAAGTGATCAAATACTTTCAATTTTTGTTTCATCATGTATACCCATGTCATGTGAGAATAATCATCAATAAAAGTAACAAAATAACGAAAACTAGTGTGGGAAACACAAGGAGACATCCAAACATCAGAATGTATAAGAGAATAAAAGGATGAATTATGTTTAGTAATGGATGAAGGAAATGGAGGTCTATGATGTTCGGCATATTGGCAACTTTCACGGTCAAATTTATTAAAAGACAAAGAAGGAACTAGATGCTTTAAAATAGAATTAGATGGATGCCCTCAATAGCAATGCCATTGCCACACGTTCTTAGATGAGGAAGTCGAACGGGCTTCAAAGGGATTGTTGGCTCGGGGATCGAAGAAGTATAAACCATTAACTTCACGACCAACACCAATTGTTTGTTTCGTGGCTAAATCCTAGAAGACGCAATCAGAGGGAAAAAAGGTTACCGAACAATTTAATGATTTAGTAAGGGCACTAAAGGTTAATAAATTGTGTGATAGATGAGGGACATGCAAAACAGAAGATAAATCAAGAGTTGATGAAAAAGGGATTGTCCCTTTACCAACAATATTAGTAAAAGACCCATTAGCCAATTTGACTTTACCAAACGAAACTGGTGAAAGTGTAGAGAAGAGGTTAGACATACCAGCCAAATGATCAGTGGGCCCAAAATCGATAATCCAAGAATGAGTGGAGGCATGGTGTCTTAGGGGCTCAGTACCTGATTGCTCAGAGACAACATTAGAGACCTCAGAGGATTGAATATGTTGTAATTGTTGTTGTAATGAAGTGTACGCCTGTTTAGACAGAGGAACGGTGTCACCGGCCGTAGCAGATGAGATATTGATGTGATGAGCCTGCTTAGGTGAAGGTCGACCGTGAAGGTGATAGTAGAAATCCACGTAGTAATTAGTCATCTTGCAATAAGTGCAAAACCGGGTACCTTTCTTCCGTTGACCAGTATCGAAAAGAGGAGAAGCAGGAGAAGAGTTCATGATCCGATAAAGCTGAAAAATAACAGAACTTGGTACAACATCAGCAAAAAACAAAGAAAGACCAACCAACAAAGGAAAACAAAAAAACAATAGAGAGATCCCCCCAAAAGATAAAACAAAGTAAAATCCCAAAACAAGTCTCCACTAGCTTAAAGGAAGAAGACCCCAAAGCCTGAGTTGTAGAATCCAAATTTAGAGCAAAAATTCACAACCCCATTTGCTGAGCGATTCACTTGGGCAAAGGAAACGTCCAGTCTCGAAGTTAAACCCCTAATTTCCTGGCTATGGTAATCAGCTTCCAAGGGAGACGCTTGAGTCTCTTGGCCCATTTAATTGCATTTGCGGTGTCTCCCTTTTTTTTTTTTTTTTTTGAAGGCCAAGGTGTCCAAACATCTTAGAGCACCTAACTAATCCTTGGGGCACGTGCAAACCTCCCAATCCACACACACCAGGTAAAACTATGGGGAGTGGCCCTTTTGTGTTGAAAGTGACTTGAACCAAAGACCTCCCGCATCTCAAGCGGGTTCTTGTCGAGTCCCCTTCTAAATAAGTGGACTTTACCCAGAAGCTCTCCAGATAGTCAAAGCCCTCTTGATACTAAGCATTTTTGTCTCATTTGAATCTCCAATACGCACATCTTTAGTGAAAACAAGTACAGTTTCCCCCCTATAATCCCTAAGAGCTCTTCCTATGCCTGCCAGCCCCGGCTTACCTCTAGCAGCTCCATTAACATTGAATTTCATTACACCACGAGTAGGAGGGGTCAAATTTGACAAATGTTTTTAATTTTCTAGCACAACCACTCATGCACCCCTTCCAAGACGACATGAAATCCATTGGCTTGAGTCCCTTGAAATCTTTTCCAGAGAGTAGCCAAACACAAAGTCTCCACTTAGCCCTTTGGAACTGGTCATTGATCTCACTTAATTTTCCTTCAAAAATTCTCGCATTCTTTCTTTCCACAGGGTCCAAAATATTGTAGCTGGAACCAAGTACCAAGCTGCTATCTTGCTTGGGCTAACTTTTGACAACACCCATGACTCCACAACCCCCACAGTTCAAACCAAAAACCCAAGAAACCCCAAAAAGACTCACAAAATTTACCCACATACTCCTAGCAACAAGGCATCTAACAAAAAGGTAATCAACATCCTCCTCAGGGTGACCACATAATGGGCGACTAAAATCCTCCCCATCCCTCATCAGACCTCTTCTCTTGAGCTCCATTCTAGTAAGAATCTTACCCTTTAGTGTACACCATACAAAAGCTTGAACCCTTGGAGGGGCCTACCCAATCCAATCTAACCTAGATGTAGAATCTTCATTGTGATGTTGGCCCAGGCGTAATTCCACCAATTGTTTTTCAGAAAATGAGCCCGACAAGTCATGTGTCCACAGATGTTCATCTTCTTCACCTAGGGACATAGGAGATTCCTCCAATTGGGTTGAGAGGTTCACCCAACTCCTTAACTCAAAGGATCCATGTTCATATCTGAAATCTAGGTTCCACGTGATGTTACCACCCTAAACCTGGTAACAATCCTGAGCTAGGGCATTCCTGTCATTGCCATCGTCACTATCTCGCCACCTAAGTCGTTGCTCCTCCATCACTTGTTTCTGCCTTATTTCTAGTGTCTCCTTGCACAACTGCTGTTGTTGAAGTCCCAAAGATTTCGTCTTCCACACGTCGCCACCTCCCCTAGATTGCAACCCAATTTCTTGTTACTCCCAAGTCTATTGTCGCCCTCTTTTTTGCTACCTAGATTATTTAAAGAAGACCAAAGCAGAAAAAGAGGGATGAGGCATACTAGTGGCCTACCGTCCCATTGGCAACATTGTTGCCATCGAGCCCCCACATTAGGCGTGACCTCCACCGCTTCACACATTGCCCTAATACCATTTTATCCGTGACTCATTGTTGCTCACCTCATCGTCGCTAGCCTTGCTCGAGATACCGTATTTTTGCATCATCAGTGCCCTATGCCACCTCTTTCTCTTGCCCACTCCACGCATTCTTCCTATCCAACAGGCCCAAAACATCCCGCCGCCCACCACCCACCGCCTCTCCCTACTGAGCAAACCTAAAAAATACTTGCTACCTTTTCTAGAGAACTTTTGAAACCTCTTTTTCTTTCAGTACCCTCATCTGAACCATTTCATAGTGTAGACAAAAAAAACCCTACCAGATTGTAGCCCCCATTCCATCCCTTTACGTTTTAAACCCTTTTTAACCTTTTATTTTTTAACATTTTCCACCCTTAACGTAGTTTTGCACTCATTTCCTTACATTTTGTTCCCCAAACCCCACCCAGTCACTTTCAAAAAAATTGCAACCTACCTTTCCTTTTCTCTCCATTGTTTTGCACCTATTTCCTTGAGTGACTCCATGGCATCTAATAAAGAACGTATTGCAAGGCTTAAGGTGCAAGTTCATGAAATATCCAATGTCTTGAAGGCAAGGGTGAAAATCTCGGCCGATGCATATCGTTTCAGCTGTACTTTAATAAAATCAGCTGATATCGCCGATATATCGGTTGATATCAGCCAATTTTATTAAATATCGCTTATTTTTAAAAAAAAAAAAAAAAAAAATTGTTTTGATGGCGGGCCCGAGCAGATATCGGCCGAGATATCGGCCGATATTAATAATTTCAATTTTTTTTCAAAACTGAGCCTCCTTTCATTTTTTATTTCTTTTTAATTCAGAAAAATAAAAATAAAAATTTAACCGACGTTTTAATAAAATGAAAATGGAAGACAGAATGATATCAGCCGATATTTGATATCCGAGATATCGGGCCGAGATGGCCGATGTCATTCCTAACTGAATTTTTTACCCCTGCTTGAAGGACATATCAACATCTATGGAAGCTAAAATCAAACATTGCTCACATATTAGAAATGTTTTCTCAAATGAAGCTCCCTCATCTACAATTAGTAGTGATGGAAATATTGCTTGAGATGGTGCAGTTCCAACATTTATCTCCTCAAGTCAACTCCCTAGTTAGAAATTAAACGTGATGATTTTTGTGCTTGAGGTGGCAACATTCAGACAAGCTCCACTTTAAACTTACTATGCTGACACTATTCAGTTCATAGGCATTCCCGCATTCACAATTTTTTTATGCATCACACCCCTCTGCCAAATCACCAAGCTTATGGGCTTCATTTCTTTTGAAAGATGTCGCCATGGGTTTTTTTCATTACCAACAATGGTTCAATCCAAAAACTAATGGGGTGAGTGCAATGTCTTCATTAGCATTCGATGGAGAACACTACTTTTCCACTTTGATGTGCAACGAATGCCTTCAAAATTATATTGCCAAGCATGTTTGTGCTGATGCGCATGTGCACATTTCACTCTCTTTCCGCGTTCCCCTCTTTCTGCATTCCCTCATTGGTGTGCGTTTCGACTTCCACGTAGGCGCGTCCGTGCGCATGCTCATGCGCATATGCGCATTCCTTATTTCCCTTCTGCCCTTTGGTTGTTCGACTTCCGAAACCCTAACAAACCTTGCATTCCAAATTAACACCCTCGCTTCCGCAAAACCAAAAAATGCCCACTCGTTTGCGAACTGTGCTTTGCCGCATTCCCTCTTTCCCACAAACTCTAAAGCCTTTGCCGTTTTTGGAGAGCAACAACCCTAGCTAATCCTTCTCTTACCATCAATCACCCGAACCTCCATTTTCGGAGTGATTTCCTCTTCTCCTCATCTTCCGCTCGAGCTTTCGCCTCTAGGACCCATTGGAGATCCCTTTCTCGCCCAAGCTCACTGGAGACCTTTCTTTTCTGGCCAAACCTCTTTTGTTTCTAGGTATTTCCCCTTTCTCTCCTTTTCTCTTGTTTTGATTTTTATTTGCAATTTGATTGTCATTTACAGGGTTAATCTAAGATTTTTTTTCTAAAAACACCTTTGAGAAGTTTTAAATTGGGCAAAAACACCTTCTTGGACTTCTCTAAAAACAAAACCCTACTTGTTTTCCCCTTTGTCCTTCGGGTTTCTCCCCTTCCGATGTTCAACTGAGGCCCCTCCAGCCTTTTAATGTGCTTTATCTTTTTGAAACAAGTGGTTGAACACCCTCTGGCATTTAAGTGCGGAGAAGAAGTTTCACATTTTTTATTGCATTCTTTAGCTTGCTACTTTTATCTTCTCATGATAATATGTTGAATGCCTGAATAAATGCAATTTCAGATGGTATGTGACGTTGAATGGAAAGACCGGTGTATTGCCCACACATTGAAAGGGGATTGGTAATTTTTCACAGCTTAGATATAAAGATTTAATTAGTAAATTTACATCTTTAAAAACAATAAAAATAGTTTTTGAATAAATTACTTTTATTATATAATTAAATATTATTTATAATAATATGTTAAATACCAACAACTTGTGTCTAGCCGGCCTTGCCCCCAAGTCCATGAATTCCTTTGTTATATAGGTTAAAAAAATTAGAAACTAAACCCAGTAAAATAAGTCCAAAATAATAAACCTCAACCGGCCAACCGTTCACTTATTTGATAATGATATTTTATCTAGATGTTTCACATTTTGTAAAAAAAAAAATATGATTTCATTTTTTGTAAGTGTATAAAAGGTCCATCTTAAGAGTTTGCGTAGGCCCTGGTCATGTTACAAACCACAAAGTCAATAGTTCTTCATATCATGTTTAGTGTTTTGTTGTAGTGTCATGTTTTAGAAATTGTGAATTTCACTTGCAAGCTTGGTGTTGCATTCGGGTTACAAGATTCTGGCAAGAATCTGTAATTTTCCTTTTACAGGATATACAGGAGAATATTTCTTTGTTTCTGTAGAGTATGTTTCTGTTGAATAATTATCCTCTTCTGCCACCCACATCATTCCTCTTTCTGTCTGTCTATTAATTCTTCGGCCCACAGCCAATTTTTGTCTCCACCCAAATTGGGGTGTAAACTAGGTTTATTTTCTTTTATGCCTGTTTTCTTCTAATGACTTTTCTCTAAAAGTAAACACTAGCGGTGATCTTTCATCTGTTGCTTGATGGCAGGGCTGTCGCTGTATGTTCATTTTCTTTGTGTAATGTGCTTGAGAAAGCTTTTAGCAAAGCCGGGATGCTGGTTTTGGATCTTGCATTCGTCCAACTCGAGTGTTCAAAACACGCATTCCCCCGTCAAAGTAAATGTGTATCTCTGCCACTTCATTTTGTATGTATTCATTTGTAAATTAAATATACTTGTAGAAAATGAGTACAGCTGAATACTAGGTCATCCTGGATCGCCGGTTGGGTGATCGGTTGTGCAATGCTTATGATCAAAACATTCTGCCTCACAAAACCATTGTTTCATGCAATGATATTCTTTGTATAATCAAACCTTCATTTGTCTATAAGGTACATAGGGATGCTTATTCTACTAATGACCCCATGGATGGTTTTCGGCTAAATGTTACTTTGCAGTCCCTACCATGTCTTTCATTTCTCTCTTCTTCTTCTTCTTTCTGTTTGTTTATTTGCGTTGCAAATTATTTTTCTTTACTGCATGCCTAACCATCTGCATTTCCGGGGGTGGGGGTAATAGGTTTGGTTCTTTCAAAAATTGGAGATTTTTGTCACTATTTTAGAGGATGCTCTGTTATTCTCACGAAAATCTTCAGTGAACGTTTGGTCAAGTTTGTTCTACTCATTCCATTCTATTCACTTATTCTTGGAATCAATCATGTCAAACATGCCAGGTGTTTTTAGAATAATGAGATATTGAGTAGCAAGTGAAATGGTACGAGTAATGAACAATTCAATGAATATAATTAAAATAATTAGAAATAAAACCATTTAGAATGGTAAGGCCTTTTAATTTATGTCATAAATATGCAATAATTGTTTTCTCCAGACAGGTCTGCTCCTTTTAGCCTTGGTTCTCTAAGCAGGCTATGTTGGATGATGAGTTTTATTCTAGTTATAAAAAAAAAAAAATGGATAGGATAGATGGATAGATCATCATAGGGCTTAAAATGTCCACAATTTGGTCTATTAAATCACTATAGTCCTTGATTTTTAAAATGAAAAAGAATATTGGATATGTCCTTTTATCTACAATGTTCAATCTAAAGGTCAGGGTACATCAAATGGAGATCTAAAATTCATGAATAATTAACATTTCGAGTCGTTTCCAACATGGGTTCGTGCACCAGCTCACCTAGGTATATTGCAGATTGGCCTATTCTTCAATTTTAAAATTTGGAGATGTCTTTTTCACACATGTATATACGATTGTAATATTTGTATACACTGATAGATGCTAAGTGAGAAGAAAAAAAGAGTTAAGAATTAGTTTAAAAAAATAAAAATCTACGATTTGATCTTCAGTGAATTTGATAGAGTTTACTTGTTATTTTGATAGTATTAAAAGGAATTCATTGAAAGACTAATTGTTTTACACATGCCTTATTATCGGGCCGAACTTTCAGGCTTCAGGCTTGAGCATATATAAGCCTGAGCTTGGCATGTTTACCAATCGTACTATAATTTTAGCATAAGCCCGGTCGTTTCAGGGCAAATTACAATTCGTACATGTTAGTAATAAAAATATAGGAAATTCATGACGTAAAAAAAAAAGGAATCTAAGGGTCGAATTTGATGAACTAGAAAGAGTTGGCATGTTACTATATTCAAAAAAAGAAATTAAATTTAAAAGTATTAAAAATATTAAAGGGAATTATTTGATTTAATTTGACGAGTTTCAAGGATTCAGCCCACGTTCTTCCATATTAGTTAGTTGACGTGGGCAAGCTGCGAGTGATAACAATAAAAAAGATTAATTGACTAACAAAGGAATTAATCCCATCAACACTTACATAGGAACCAACTTCTGCATCATGGTTGGAGAAAAGACAACAATGCAGATAATAGGCTAGTACACATAACCTAGCAGTTGAGATAATCGCAGAAAACTATGAAATATGATAAAAGGGAACACAAAGGGCAAGTCAAGTAACGAATGTGGGATCTATCCTTGTGTTTCTTATAGAGGTAAAATTGGTTGCATCTACTTACAATAACAATCCCATGTTGGGTTATGGGCATGTAAGTTCGGGCTAGATCAATGCATTGTCTCAGAAAGGGGGTGAATGGGATCTTTTACCAATTTTATATACCTTTTAAAACAGAATAATTCTTGGACTACTGTGTAACAGAATACATTAATGTATGTACAAATAATAATGAACAAACCATGGCACAATTAATTAAAACATATGTATGAACTATTTTGCCAATATGAAACCAATTTTAATTCTTGATCTAATTAATACTAGTGTCCAAATAATATATCCAATTAATTAAATTAAGATTACGTGCATAAATAAGCCAATCACAAATATTAAAGCACCACAAGAATTCAACCATATAATGCTCAATAATTTATAGTGGTTCGGTTAATCAACCTACATTCATTCTTTGACTCACTCAACCTTGGGTTATCCAGAACTCACTATGAATGAGTAACCTACCCAAACAATACACACCTAGTTTTGAAAGGTTTGACCACCTTGGTCTAATCCTTGACACCTATTTTTTTTATAGTGATTCAATCACAAAGGTCTAATCCATTATACATGAATTGAAATAAAACAAATAAAGAACACTTGCCTTAGTCTTGAGCACATATCTTGATTTGGTGTTCTTTGAGAGTTGCATCTACACTCCAGTCTTCATGTTTGATGATCTCTAGTATTTTGCACAGCCGTAGGTAAGGCTGGATCTAGGATTGGATAAAGATGCTACAAGATTTTCCTAGTTAGTGATATCTTAATCACATCCAGGAGAAGCTTTGAGTATTCCATAGACATTTGTGGGTGTGAATAAGAAATGCTTAGAGAGGTTTAATGATGTTTAGCAGCAACGGCGGGAACTTCTGTTGAGAGTCTAGGAAGGTTTAGGATTGATTTCCAATTTAATGACTTCTGAAATGAGATTTGAATTTATAGAAAAATGTCCCAACGGTTAGTATGACTCCTAATAATCTTCATGTAATATCTTCATCTTCCATAGGCAAAGTTCTGACAATTTGTTATGAAATTGAAAACACTGAGACACAGATAAACTTGGGCTCTAACAAGGTCTAGCAATCCAGTGCTAGTGTGGGGGGACATCCACCACTGTTATCCTTAGGCCCAGTAGGTACTAACCGCCACAACTTCACAAAAAGAGCCAATTGTACCGCAATAGGGAGTGAGTGAGAAAGTCTCACATTGCCTAGCAGGTGCAAGGTTTGGGTATTTATATGAGGAGTCGCCTCCCTCATCTAGTGTGACATGTTCCAGACGTGGAGAGTGGACTCCCATTGGGACACATGCTAGGAACAAAGCCTTGAGGGTTACCACGGGTTGTCGGGTGGACTCTTGGGACTTGTGGGACGAAATAGGACAATATCCTGTGGGGCAGAGCCACATTCCGTTGTCAACTCTGATTTCACCTGATGCGATTTGAAAACCATAAGCCCACACTACAGTGTGCCCAAAAGACCTTGCAGGGGTGAGGGGACCTGAATTGGTTAACAAAGCAGACAATATCATACATGTAGGGCGTGAGAGGAGGGGGGTGGGGTGGTGTTACACTCTGAATTTTTAGAATTGATAAATATTAGATTATTAATAATTAATAGAGATTAATATGATTTAATCAATTAATTAAGAGAGATGTGGTGTATTTAATTGAGAACAAATACAACGTGCGTGTGGCAGTCCCTCCTTTCCATGCGCACGGCACTCCCTGTTCCACTTCATCATGCGCACGGCACTCTCCCACTGTGCGCACGGCAGTTTCCCTTTTTCCATTTTATATTCACGTGATACTCTCTATCTCACCCTTTCCACTCACACGGCAGTATCACTGAGAATCCTATCTCCCCATCGTGAAAGCTAGGAAGGAAAGGAGAAGAAGGAAATAGGAAAAGGTTTTTGGAAAGCTTCACTTAAGGTTGGTCTGACTTTCAAAGGTAATATTATGTTTAACGTAAAGTTTAGGGTGATTTAGAATCAACTCTAGACGAATTTGGATTAAAGAATTAAGGATATGTAAGATTCGGTAATTTTCGTGTACTTTCTCAATCCACGAATTTAGAATTAAATCTGCGAAAATAACTACCTAATTATGAATTTTAATCCCTAAGGATGTAAGTAATCACATAAGGAATAAATCTAAAGGGTTAGATTTGAATAACGGGATCAATGACCCACCCTACTGTAATTCCCGAGTTTATAGAACTCGAGTTCGCACTCTGTAGAAGTTGCAAGTGACTGTCCGTAGAAGACAGGCTTCGGAACCTGTCTCGGAACATCCGAGACAAGTTCCGAAGGCTCGGAACAATGATGTTCCGAGAACCCTCGGAAAGAATACTGTCTCGGGATCTGGCTCAGTCATTTCGAGGCCAAGTTTCGAGGAGACTGTAAAGTCAGAGAAAGAACAAGTAGAAGAAATTTGGTTAAGTCCATATGAGAACCGAAGTCTTGGAATCTGGTTCGGAAGTATCGAGGCCAAGTTCCGAGCACTGTAATACAAAATTGAAATTAGTAAGTCTCTCGGAAGTACCGAGAGAGGATTTGTAGTTCCGAACTCTCGGAACTTGACTTGGAAGTACCGAGGTCAAGTTCTGAGCACTGTATTGTATAAATCGAAACTAGTAAGTCTCTCGGAAGTACTAAGAGAGGATCTAAAGTTCTGAACCCTCGAAACTTGATTCGGAAGTATCGAAGTTAAGTTCCGAGCAGACAAGTGAACCAGTGTGCTTCGAAATGATCCGAAGGAGGCCCTGATGTTTAGAAGCTTCGAAACAGGCTTCGAAAGATCTAAGAAAGTGATGAATGAAGTTCCCAACCCACAATGTTATCCATAGTGTTGGATTGGACATGAATGTAATATTAAGGAGACACCATTAAATAAAAGACTAATGAGATTAAATTATTTTAGATTTGGAAAACAAGAACACGAACTAATCATACAGTTTATTTTAATTTATGGAGATAACCAGAGGATCAGAAGGCGATCTAGGAATTATACGTACCACGTAGTTCACTCCTTCACGGAATCTTGTTGATCAAGTAGATTTTACTACTTTCTTGAAGTATCAAGTGATTAATTATATTATTTGAACTGTTAGTCATTTTCAAATGCATGATGTTTTAATTTATCGATGCATATACATGAAAAACATGCATCTTATGTTGGATGGGAATAGATGAGTCAAAGGTTAAGAGATAATAAACTCTAACTTGAAATATATGAAATGAAATAAGTATTATGTATGGTCACGTCCATGGGTTACAAAATATGGCATATTAATTGGACAGAAAGTTCTAGGGTCAGAACAAGTCTCGAAACCTGCGCATGAGTATGGGTGTGTAGTACTCCCCCGATAATTCCAGTTAAATACTAGTATTGGGTAGTAACTCCCAACTGGTGTCCTAGGAAAGTTACGGACACAATGGCCAATGTTTATAACTGTTTGATAAGAATAAGATAGGGAGAAATGCATGGGCATGAGAAGGGTTTGCATCAATTCATATTACCATGACATTTGCATCGTATTGTTTTGATAAGTTATTGAAAGTATTATGATTATGATTTGATTTATGAAATGATATGAATTTGTTTTGAATGCTTTATGAGTATGAGATATGAACTGATTTTGAAATATGGAATGGGGATGATTTTCAATTGAATTATATGATATGAAGAACTTATACATGTTTTTTCCCGATTTTATATATAAATCACATGTTGGTACCCACATCAATGGGAATTCCTATTGGGCGTTGACTAAGCCCACAATTTTTTTCTCTTTTAGAAACTAATATAGGAAAGGAGAAAGGTGATGAGGCAGGACCAAGCAATAGTCAGGCGTAGACGAAGATGGAAACAAGAAGAAGGATTTCATCGAGTTTTGCACTTTAATCTTATTAGACAATAAGTAATTAAGTAGGAGTTAAGTGATTGAAACATTTTCAGATAATGTTATTAGACCTTTCATTTGAGAAATAATTTTATGGGATTATCGTTATATTTTGCTTTAGATAAAGAGGATTGAATATCAATATATCAAATGATTATACATATTTTCGCAGATTGTAAGTTAGTGTATTGCCAATTATACATAGACTTTATCCATGTGCACGGACTAGTTAGGTCAGTTGAGGGTCGAATCTTCGAATTCAGACTTAACTCGCGTCGTGGCGCTCTCCCCTCTCTTCCCATCAATAAATAAACACTCTAATAATTAGGGAGAGAGGGAGGGGCACTACAGGGGGTGGGGACATAATCCTCAAAATTGGTATCAAAGCAGGTCCGAGATTCGGGAACCCAACATGGTTCCTGAAAGAGGGAATGTTGGGTTATGGGGTCCAACAATCCAATGCTGGTGTGGAGGGGGCCCCAACCAGTATTACCCTTAGGCGCATAAGAACTAACCGCCCAAGTAGACTGACCACCACAACCTCACAAAAATGGCCAATTGTGCCGCAATATGGAGTAGGTGAAAACGTCTCACATTGTCTAGGAAGTGCAAGGCTTGGTGCTTAGATGAGGGGTTGCCTCCTTCATTTAATGTGACGTGTTCCAAACGTGGAGGGTGGACTCTTGTTGGCACACGTGCTGGGTGTTGACGGTGGCTCAATTCCTAAAATCAAGATGGACGATAAGTTGCTTAATAAGGTGGGAGTCTCAAGCTAGGGACAAGATCTTCTCTCATGTAATTAGTAATTGCCTAAGAGACAAAATGGTAATTACCACCTAGAGAGAAGACACGACAACTTCAAAAGAGATTTTAGGAGAAAAAGAAGGGGCAGCCAACGTGTATTTGATATGGATACACGGCTGTGACAGAGATGCTGGATATGAATATATCCTAGTAGGATATGGCAGCAGTAAAAGACGGAGAAGGCTCTCCTATAAATACTAGCTGCCTACCGTAGGTGTTGGAGTGTGGAATCTCAGGAGCAACACACGGCAGAGAAGAACCAAAGAAGGGAACGGCCTTTTGGCCGTGGGCTTTTATGCCTTCGGGTCTCAAGCCTTTGGCCAAGTGCTGTATGTGATGAGGGCCTGACTTGGCCGCATGCAGGAAAGGGTGTGTGAGGAATCACACCATCAACAGCAAAGGAGGACAACTTGATGGCAGGAGAGGGGCGTAAGCAACAGTGCAATACCGCTGCAGATCTAAGTTCTCAGATCTGTGAGTGGCAGCCAGCAGAAGTGCGGCTGGAGAAAGGAAACCCCATCGCCAGAGCAGAAATGTAGATCTGTGTGTGGGACACACCATCACTGGAGACGCTCGCGTTTGAGAAGCATGTCGGGATTGCTCGTAGGACGCAGGAAGTGTAGAGGGAGGAACACAGAAGTTGGGTTCACTATTCTGGGTATGAGAGAGATTCACATCAACTGAAAGGTGACGTCGATGTGTCTTATAGTTGGGTGTAAAAGGGGCTCGGGACTTCGGGTTTGGGCTCATGACTCAAGGGAGTCATCATTATTGTACATGTATATTCTTTCTCATTTATAGTGAATATTCTGTTGCTCCGTGGACGTAGGCCAGGTGGGCCGAACCACGTTAAAATATTGTGTTGTGCTGTGTTTTTATTTCTGTTCAATTTTTCTTGTTTCCGCGCGTAACGCTAACAAGTGGTATCAGTAGCTTTTGTTGGAGACCAAGGACTCATGGGTGATCGGAATACAACACAACAGGCATGAGAGGAGAGCCGAATACAAAGTTCGAGGTGGAGCCCATCGACGGGACAGACTGCTTTGCAGAAGAGTGGGAAAAAGACCAACGTGGACTGTAACTTTCAGATTTGGTGAAAGTGCACACTGACGTGTGTTACATAGTGCAGTAGATCGGTCTTTGTAGGAAGGTGCATACTGCAGCTAGGACATCACACTGCTGGACATACACATGGCTCAATTCTTAGCTGCATGCGTTGAGGAGGAATGATACAAACCTGCTTCATTCAAGGCCCCAACATGCATGAACGTTGACTACATGTCAACATGCATGTTCTGGGGATTGTTACATGCAGTAACATGGATGTTTTGCATGCAAGATGTGGCATGGTTTGGGCTAAGGACTGGATGTGTTGGACGTTGACAACAAGTGTCTAAGCAGGAAGTACATGCATGGTATTTGCATGGGAAGATGGGTGGTGTGGCTATATGTATCTATATGGGCTGAAATAGATAGCAACGTGTGCATGCTGAGAAAAAAAAAAGAGGCTTCTGCAAGCTGGTTTTGTAGTGAAAAAAAAATCAGCAAAAGGGCTGCGTACAGCTGAAGCGGCAGTGGCGTAGCAGGCGAGAGAGTTGCCGATGGGGTGGAGGCATTTGTCACAGTTATCTTCGGAAGTTGACGGAATCTTCGCCAAGGTGGAGATTGTTGACGGTGGCTCAATTCCTAAAATCAAGATGGAAGATAAGTTACTTAATAAGGTGGGAGTCTCAAGCTAGGGACAAGATCTTCTCTCATGTAATTAGTAATTGCCTAAGAGACAAAATGGCAATTACCACCTACAGAGGAGACACGGCAACTTCAAGAGAGATTTTAGGAGAAAAAGAAGGGGCAGCCAACGTGTATTTGATATGGATACACGGCTGTGACAGAGATGCTGGATATGAATATATCCTAGTAGGATATGGCAGCAATAAAAGACGAAGAAGGCTCTCCTATAAATACTAGCTGCCTACCGTAGGTGTTGGAGTGTGGAATCTCAGGAGCAACACACGGCAGAGAAGAACCAAAGAAGGGAACGGCCTTTTGGCCGTGGGCTTCTATGCCTTCGGGTCTCAAGCCTTTGGCCAAGTGCTATATGTGATGAGGGCCTAACATGGCCGCATGCAGGAAAGGGTGTGTGAGGAATCACACCATTAACGGCAGAGGAGGACAGCTCGATGGCCGGAGAGGGGCGTAAGCAACAGTGCAATACCGCTGCAGATCTAAGTTCTCAGATCTGTGAGTGGCAGCCAGCAGAAGTGCGGCTGGAGAAAGGAAACCCCATCGCCAGAGCAGAAGTGTAGATCTGTGTGTGGGACACACCATCACTGGAGACGCTCGCGTTTGACAAGCATGTCGGGATTGCTCGTAGAACGCAGGAAGCGTAGAGGGAGGAACACAGAAGTTGGGTTCACTATTCTGGGTATGAGAGAGATTCACATCAACTGAAAGGTGACGTCGATGTGTCTTATAGTTGGGCGTACAAGGGGCTCGGGACTTCGAGTTTGGGCTCATGACTCAAGGGAGTCATCATTATTGTACATGTATATTCTTTTTTATTTATAGTGAATATTCTGTCGCTCCGTGGACGTAGGCCAGGTGGGCCGAACCACGTTAAAATATTGTGTTGTGCTGTGTTTTTATTTCTGTTCAATTTTTCTTGTTTCCGCGCGTAACGCTAACAAGTGGTATCAGTAGCTTTGGTTGGAGACCAGGGACTCATGGGTGATCGGAATACAACACAATAGGCATGAGAGGTGTTTCGAGTACAAAGTTCGAGGTGGAGCCCGTCGACGGGACAGACGGCTTTGCAGAAGAGTGGGAGAAAGACCAACGTGGACTGTAACTTTCATATTTGGTGAAAGTGCACACTGACGTGTGTTACATAGTGCAGTAGATCGGTCTTTGTAGGAAGGTGCATACTGCAGCCAGGACATCACACTGCTGGACATACACATGGCTCAATTCTTAGCTGCATGCGTTGAGGAGGAATGATGCAAACTTGCTTCATTCAAGGCCCCAACATGCATGAACGTTGACTACATGTCAACATGCATGTTCTGGGGATTGTTACATGCAGTAACATGGATGTTTTGCATGCAAGATGTGGCATGGTTTGGGCTAAGGACTGGATGTGTTGGACGTTGACAACAAGTGTCTAAGCAGGAAGTACATGTATGGTATTTGCATAGGAAGATGGGTGGTGTGGCTATATGTATCTATATGGGCTGAAATAGATAGCAACGTGTGCATGCTGAAAAAAAAAAAAAAAGAGGCTTCTGCAAACTGGTTTTGCAATGAAAAAAAAATCAGCAAAAGGGCTGCGTACAGCTGAAGCGGCAGCGGCGTAGCAGGCGAGAGAGTTGCCGATGGGGTGGAGGCATTTGTCACAGTTATCTTCGGAAGTTGGCGGAATCTTCGCCAAGGTGGAGATTGTTGACGGTGGCTCAATTCCTAAAATCAAGATGGAAGATAAGTTGCTTAATAAGGTGGGAGTCTCAAGCTAGGGACAAGATCTTCTCTCATGTAATTAGTAATTGCCTAAGAGACAAAATGGTAATTACCACCTAGAGAGAAGACACGACAACTTCAAAAGAGATTTTAGGAGAAAAAGAAGGGGCAGCCAACGTGTATTTGATATGGATACACGGCTGTGACAGAGATGCTGGATATGAATATATCCTAGTAGGATATGGCAGCAGTAAAAGACGGAGAAGGCTCTCCTATAAATACTAGCTGCCTACCGTAGGTGTTGGAGTGTGGAATCTCAGGAGCAACACACGGCAGAGAAGAACCAAAGAAGGGAACGGCCTTTTGGCCGTGGGCTTTTATGCCTTCGGGTCTCAAGCCTTTGGCCAAGTGCTGTATGTGATGAGGGCCTGACTTGGCCGCATGCAGGAAAGGGTGTGTGAGGAATCACACCATCAACAGCAAAGGAGGACAGCTTGATGGCAGGAGAGGGGCGTAAGCAACAGTGCAATACCGCTGCAGATCTAAGTTCTCAGATCTGTGAGTGGCAGCCAGCAGAAGTGCGGCTGGAGAAAGGAAACCCCATCGCCAGAGCAGAAATGTAGATCTGTGTGTGGGACACACCATCACTGGAGACGCTCGCGTTTGAGAAGCATGTCGGAATTGCTCGTAGGACGCAGGAAGTGTAGAGGGAGGAACACAGAAGTTAGGTTCACTATTCTGGGTATGAGAGAGATTCACATCAACTGAAAGGTGACGTCGATGTGTCTTATAGTTGGGTGTAAAAGGGGCTCGAGACTTCGGGTTTGGGCTCATGACTCAAGGGAGTCATCATTATTGTACATGTATATTCTTTCTCATTTATAGTGAATATTCTGTTGCTCCGTGGACGTAGGCCAGGTGGGCCGAACCACGTTAAAATATTGTGTTGTGCTGTGTTTTTATTTCTGTTCAATTTTTCTTGTTTCCGCGCGTAACGCTAACAAGTGGTATCAGTAGCTTTTGTTGGAGACCAAGGACTCATGGGTGATCGGAATACAACACAACAGGCATGAGAGGAGAGCCGAGTACAAAGTTCGAGGTGGAGCCCATCGACGGGACAGACTGCTTTGCAGAAGAGTGGGAAAAAGACCAACGTGGACTGTAACTTTCAGATTTGGTGAAAGTGCACACTGACGTGTGTTACATAGTGCAGTAGATCGGTCTTTGTAGGAAGGTGCATACTGCAGCTAGGACATCACACTGCTGGACATACACATGGCTCAATTCTTAGCTGCATGCATTGAGGAGGAATGATACAAACCTGCTTCATTCAAGGCCCCAACATGCATGAACGTTGACTACATGTCAACATGCATGTTCTGGGGATTGTTACATGCAGTAACATGGATGTTTTGCATGCAAGATGTGGCATGGTTTGGGCTAAGGACTGGATGTGTTGGACATTGACAACAAGTGTCTAAGCAGGAAGTACATGCATGGTATTTGCATGGGAAGATGGGTGGTGTGGCTATATGTATCTATATGGGCTGAAATAGATAGCAACGTGTGCATGCTGAGAAAAAAAAAAGAGGCTTCTGCAAGCTGGTTTTGTAGTGAAAAAAAAATCAGCAAAAGGGCTGCGTACAGCTGAAGCGGCAGTGGCGTAGCAGGCGAGAGAGTTGCCGATGGGGTGGAGGCATTTGTCACAGTTATCTTCGGAAGTTGACGGAATCTTCGCCAAGGTGGAGATTGTTGACGGTGGCTCAATTCCTAAAATCAAGATGGAAGATAAGTTATTTAATAAGGTGGGAGTCTCAAGCTAGGGACAAGATCTTCTCTCATGTAATTAGTAATTGCCTAAGAGACAAAATGGCAATTACCACCTACAGAGGAGACACGGCAACTTCAAGAGAGATTTTAGGAGAAAAAGAAGGGGCAGCCAATGTGTATTTCATATGGATACACGGCTGTGACAGAGATGCTGGATATGAATATATCCTAGTAGGATATGGCAGCAATAAAAGACGAAGAAGGCTCTCCTATAAATACTAGCTGCCTACCGTAGGTGTTGGAGTGTGGAATCTCAGGAGCAACACACGGCAGAGAAGAACCAAAGAAGGGAACGGCCTTTTGGCCGTGGGCTTCTATGCCTTCGGGTCTCAAGCCTTTGGCCAAGTGTTGTATATGATGAGGGCCTGACATGGCCGCATGCAGGAAAGGGTGTGTGAGGAATCACACCATTAACGGCAGAGGAGGACAGCTCGATGGCCGGAGAGGGGCGTAAGCAACAGTGCAATACCGCTGCAGATCTAAGTTCTCAGATCTGTGAGTGGCAGCCAGCAGAAGTGCGGTTGGAGAAAGGAAACCCCATCGCCAGAGCAGAAGTGTAGATCTGTGTGTGGGACACACCATCACTGGAGGCGCTCGCGTTTGAGAAGCATGTCGGGATTGCTCGTAGAACGCAGGAAGCGTAGAGGGAGGAACACAGAAGTTGGGTTCACTATTCTGGGTATGAGAGAGATTCACATCAACTGAAAGGTGACGTCGATGTGTCTTATAGTTGGGTGTACAAGGGGCTCGGGACTTCGAGTTTGGGCTCATGACTCAAGGGAGTCATCATTATTGTACATGTATATTCTTTCTCATTTATATTGAATATTCTGTCGCTCCGTGGACGTAGGCCAGGTGGGCCGAACCACGTTAAAATATTGTGCTCTGCTGTGTTTTTATTTCTGTTCAATTTTTCTTGTTTCCGCGCGTAACGCTAACAAGTGGTATCAGTAGCTTTGGTTGGAGACCAGGGACTCATGGGTGATCGGAATACAACACAATAGGCATGAGAGGTGTTTCGAGTACAAAGTTCGAGGTGGAGCCCATCGACGGGACAGACGGCTTTGCAGAAGAGTGGGAGAAAGACCAACGTGGACTGTAACTTTCAGATTTGGTGAAAGTGTACACTGACGTGTGTTACATAGTGCAGTAGATCGGTCTTTGTAGGAAGGTGCATACTGCAGCCAGGACATCACACTGCTGGACATACACATGGCTCAATTCTTAGCTGCATGCGTTGAGGAGGAATGATGCAAACCTGCTTCATTCAAGGCCCCAACATGCATGAACGTTGACTACATGTCAACATGCATGTTCTGGGGATTGTTACATGCAGTAACATGGATGTTTTGCATGCAAGATGTGGCATGGTTTGGGCTAAGGACTGGATGTGTTGGACGTTGACAACAAGTGTCTAAGCAGGAAGTACATGCATGGTATTTGCATGGGAAGATGGGTGGTGTGGCTATATGTATCTATATGGGCTGACATAGATAGCAACGTGTGCATGCTGGAAAAAAAAAAAAAGAGGCTTCTGCAAACTGGTTTTGCAATGAAAAAAAAATCAGCAAAAAGGCTGCGTACAGCTGAAGCGGCAGCGGCGTAGCAGGCGAGAGAGTTGCCGATGGGGTGGAGGCATTTGTCACAGTTATCTTCGGAAGTTGGCGGAATCTTCGCCAAGGTGGAGATTGTTGACGGTGGCTCAATTCCTAAAATCAAGATGGAAGATAAGTTGCTTAATAAGGTGGGAGTCTCAAGCTAGGGACAAGATCTTCTCTCATGTAATTAGTAATTGCCTAAGAGACAAAATGGCAATTACCACCTACAGAGGAGACACGGCAACTTCAAGAGAGATTTTAGGAGAAAAAGAAGGGGCAGCCAACGTGTATTTGATATGGATACACGGCTGTGACAGAGATGCTGGATATGAATATATCCTAGTAGGATATGGCAGCAATAAAAGACGAAGAAGGCTCTCCTATAAATACTAGCTGCCTACCGTAGGTGTTGGAGTGTGGAATCTCAGGAGCAACACACGGCAGAGAAGAACCAAAGAAGGGAACGGCCTTTTGGCCGTGGGCTTCTATGCCTTCGGGTCTCAAGCCTTTGGCCAAGTGCTGTATGTGATGAGGGCCTGACATGGCCGCATGCAGGAAAGGGTGTGTGAGGAATCACACCATCAACGGCAGAGGAGGACAGCTCGATGGCCGGAGAGGGGCGTAAGCAACAGTGCAATACCGCTGCAGATCTAAGTTCTCAGATCTGTGAGTGGCAGCCAGCAGAAGTGCGGCTGGAGAAAGGAAACCCCATCGCCAGAGCAGAAGTGTAGATCTGTGTGTGGGACACACCATCACTGGAGACGCTCGCGTTTGAGAAGCATGTCGAGATTGCTCGTAGGACGCAGGAAGCGTAGAGGGAGGAACACAGAAGTTGGGTTCACTATTCTGGGTATGAGAGAGATTCACATCAATTGAAAGGTGATGTCGATGTGTCTTATAGTTGGGTGTACAAGGGGCTCGAGACTTCGGGTTTGGGCTCATGACTCAAGGGAGTCATCATTATTGTACATGTATATTCTTTCTCATTTATAGTGAATATTCTGTCGCTCCGTGGACGTAGGCCAGGTGGGCCGAACCACGTTAAAATATTGTGTTGTGCTGTGTTTTTATTTCTGTTCAATTTTTCTTGTTTCCGCGCGTAACGCTAACACTGGGAACAAAGCCTTGAGGGTTACCATGGGTCACCAGGTGGACTATTAGGACTTGTGGGACCAAAGAGGACAATATCCTATTGTGTGTGTGTGTGTGGGTGGTGGGGGGACAGCTACATTCCTCTATGCAACTCTGACTTCACATGACGTGTTATTCTACATGGTACAGTGCCTAACCTAGATCCAATTTTTTTCCACTACCCTTCCATCGAGCAAGGGTTTCTTCCACAAGATTTTCTTCTCTCCTTTTGCCGGAGGAGCTCCATTACCGGCAAAAGGAGGCACAATCCCATTCAGATCTGAGATTTGATGCTCATCTCTTTTTTTTCCTCCCATCTACTTTTGCCTTATGCATGCAAAAAAAAAAAATTCCAAAAGCAACAAAGTCCCTTTTTTTTTTTTTCGTTGTGCTATTTTAGTTCTCCTTCCCTTTCATTCTCCGTTGATTTCACTAAAAAAACAAATCAGCCAAATTTCATTCCCACTTCATCTGCTGCCGCTACCATCAGATCCTTCCTTTTGGACAAGATTTGATCTCCGACATATAGATCTGCACCATCACACGTCTACAGGTGCACAAGCCCGACGATTCCTACAACCCGATGTTATAGCTCTTTTATGCATTAGCGCAATCTTCTCTGGCTTAAACGTCTCTGGTGATTGTCTTTCCTTATGCACCTTCTGTACAGTTTCCAACTTTCAGACAATCAGATCAACATCAGATTTGACTCGTGTGGTGTGAACAAATGATAATCACCCTTAGATCTGCTTCCAGCGACAGCGTTCATCCATCTTACCTCAAATCTAAGTGTTCTTGCTTCGATCTCTTCTCTTTCTGGCCCGAGCTTTCTCTACCGTTTCCAATCACAACTGGGATCCTGATTCCCTTGCTCGCAGCCAGCAGCCGCCTTTGTTGTCATTTCTCACCCCAAAGTGCTCTCTGTAGCCATGTCACGGCCTCAGGCCAATCTCCTTCTCAATGACAGCTTGGCTAGTCTCTTCCTTCTTCTATGCGCTCGCTGCTCTTTCCTGCCAGCAGTGCTCTTTTCCTCCACGACGTCGTTATTCTCTTGTGCGGTACTCATCATCTATGTGCCCACCTTCCATCAGCAGTGACACCATCTCTTTTCTTACCAAATCTAGACCTTCTTCTAGATCTCCACCGACGGTGTCGCTCCTCTACTGAAGGACGGCGCGTTTATCGTTCTGTCTCTGGCTTTACGCTCTCTACCCTCTTCTTCTTACAAAGGCAATGCCCAACCCCCTTTCTTGTCAGCAAACATCTATGCTCCTCTCCCAACAGGTCTTCTCCTCTCTGATTGCATCAAACATTTTCTGATTTTTCAACTCAGCTCTCTTTTCCCTTGCAGCAAGCAGAGACAAATACACTTGCTACCTTCTCGTGTTTGCACTGTTGCCTGCCTACAATGTTGCATCTACTTCTCTTTGTTGCTCTTCGAGGACGACAAAGATTTCTCTGCTGCGTATTTCGCCTTCACTGTCGTTCGTTGCTGGCATTGTTGTTCTACTGCCGCATTACTCAGCTCTTCTACCTCTCATTCGTCGACCAGACGACTGCACAATAATCTTCCTCAGATTTTGCTGACGTTCGCTACTGTTCTGCAGTTCCTGTCATATCTTCTATGGGCAATCATCATACCATTTTTTGGCAAAGACTTATTTCATAGTCTCGTAGCCAAGTTGTTCGTTACTTCTATACATGTTAGAACTTGAGGGAGAGTATTAAGATATATTTAGATGTTGAGATAGAATAAATATTGTATTTCCCATTAAGGGATTTCCTTCTTATTTGCTTTTCATATCTGTTTCTCATTGTCTCTATAAATATGATTATAGGGTATCTCCTTTATTAAAGAAGATACACCAAATCTTCTGTGTGTTATTCTACAATTGAAAATAAACTAATCTGGCAATACACCAACTTTAGAACTCAAATAACATATTAAAATATTCAAAGTAATATAACAAAGAAAGCCAGGGGAATTTTTTTTTTTGAAGAACTAAGAAACTCTCAAGTCTAAAAGAATTCTCTAAAAAAGAAAAAAAAGAGAAAAAAACCCTCTCTCCTATGATTCTTGAATGCGATATTTTTCTTTCCAAGAATTACTACCCCTCACATTGGCTACTTTGGTCGGACTTTATAATTTGAACCCAAGTAGAGACCTTCACATAAAGTTGGTGAAGAATCGTGATGGAAATAGAATGGTAATCCATAAACCTTTGCAACCATGGTAAGTTCTTTTTCCAACTTTTGATTCAAAAGAGTTGAAGTGATTTTAGGAACCCATCTCACAAAGTGAGAATCCTAAGTTCGATTACTACTCTCTCTAAAGAATTACTTCCCAAAGATTTTCTCACGTTGATTATCAAAAAAATCTTTTAGAATCAACACAATTTTTGCAAACTAGGAATAGAATTCTACATCTTGTCCTTGTTTGGAAAGACCTAAAAATGATGACTATGAGTCTCGGCAGGAATCAACATTGAGGTCCTTAACTGGTCCAGATAAGAGACGTTCAATCTATCTCCGACTCTTTTTAATTTCGGCCTAATTTGGTACTCGCAATCTTAGGCAAGGGAACCTCTATCATATTATATATATATATAACTTTGGAGTAAGAAAGAATGACCAATTAGTAAAGTTTTGTCCCATGTCTGATGCGTGATGTGCGTGCTTCTCACTCGCGAACTATGAATAGATAGTGCAGTGTATGGGATCAATGTTTTAAAAATTGACCTATGTGTCAAACTGTTTAAATAGAAAGCTTGGTTAAATAAGGTTTAATCGGGTTCAATCACAGTCAAATCTGTGAAATTAATATAAATATTATAAATAATATTACATTATTAATTAAGATTTAATTGATGAGTTGAAATAAAATTTTAAACAACAATACTTGCTATTTTTTTATTTTTACACTACAAATACCTTTTGATATCTAACTCATTATTAATATTGTATAAATTTTATTTGCTTTGTCATCACGATTTCATTTTAAAAATTGAAGTTATCATCATCTATTATTTTTAAATAATATAGGAAACTAAAATTAATTTTTAAATATGTCTTAGTCATATTATTTTACTTTTTTAATTAATTGATAGTCCATTATTTTTTTTTTTAGTTAC
The DNA here is from genome assembly GCA_013350335.1 of Chimonanthus salicifolius. NCBI lineage: Eukaryota > Viridiplantae > Streptophyta > Magnoliopsida > Laurales > Calycanthaceae > Chimonanthus > Chimonanthus salicifolius. The sequence continues at coordinate 57,327,554 of CM023532.1, forward strand.
ACATGTATTTTTCATTTTTATATTTTAATTACTTTTCGTTTTATTATAAAATTTCAAATTTGATAAAAAGCATAATCATAGTCATTTGGTCATTTGGCCAATGTACTTATTCATGACTAATGAGACATTAAACGTTCATGGTCATGAGTCCATGGCATTCAGTTCAAGGCACTCATGAGTCATGACTTAGCTCTCAATAGGGCTGAAATCGGGCTGGGTCGGGTTGGGTTTTTTAAAACTCAACCTCGCTCGAGTTACTAATATATGGAATTCGACCCGATCTGACCCGAACTTTTGACTGGGGCGTCTTGACCCGACCCGATCCAAATTATATTCCGACTCAACCCGAAACCAGAACCGACCCTCAATTTGAACCTACTTTAGCCTACTTTTTACCGGGTCGGGTCGAGTTTGATCGGATCGGGTCGGATTAACTTAAAAATCTCTCAACACAACCCTACCCGAATTCAATGTGGGTTTCTGACTTCTCAACCCGACCCGACCCGACCTTCTGACCCGACTTTCATAACCTGACCCGCATGAGTTCGAGTCGGATCATGCAAATTCGGACCAAAACCTGACCCGAGTTGCACCCCTAGCTCTCAGATAACAAAGGCAGCAAGGCGTTGTCACTTCCCACACTGCTAATCTCACATCGGTAAAACTGAAAGCAAAGAAACTAGCATCAAGGCTATAAATATGGGCAACGTGAGAGTGGGAAACTAACACATTTTTCAGCCTCTTGAGGCTTTTGTGGGCTGGCCCATTCAATCACATAAAATTAAATTTTATTATTTTAAGAGAGTTTATTATAAATTTTTTCAATTATTTTTAAATTTTTTAAATTGTTTTATAGGCGGGTCTAGGGTTTTTTTTAAAACCCGGTCAAACTCATGAATTTGACAGTTTTAAAACATTGTATAGGATGCCCACCTTGGGCCAAACCTAAGCCCCCTGAAACTTTTTAAGTATGTTTTTAGGTTGTCTTTTTAACCCCAATTTCAAATATGGCCTGTCGTACTTGATAAACAAACGGAAATATAGTAGCTATTGGGTTGTGCAATTAATTTTCATACTAACGGGTGATGACATAAAATTAGTAATAAAGATGCCCATATTTAAAAAGTGTCATTGGAACCAAATAATTGGACGTGTGATATCTACCATAATATGATATTTTGCTTCAGCAAAAGGAACAAGAAACAATTTTTGTTTTTAGGTTTTCAATAAATAAGAGAGAATTAAAACAGGTAGTTATATTCTCACGGACATTTTGAGTAACTCAACACGAGTTTTATTGTATTCTCTATTTTGCCTTTCAAATTGGTTTCCCAAACTCTTTGAATTACTTACAGCAAATGATTCGACGAGTCTATTCGAAGAGTAAAATGGACAATATAGTAAAATTCGTGTCAGATTCCATAAAATGTACATGGGAGAACCATTGTCCAATAAAAATAGAAAACAATATGCAAAAGGCAGTGACAGTACATCCGTCATTTATATTCGCTGCCTAATTAACACTAGGAGTGTATATTTCAAGAGTAAAGGCTGATAAGTTAGAAGGGAAGTGTTGGATGATTTAAAGAACGTTAGAACAATTAAGACTTCTAAATAATTGACAATAAATGAAGGGACTGATTAAATGTTTACCATTAGTAGGTTGAAAATATGACATTCAACTTGAGAAAAATATTAATCACTTTATTGTCTATAATATGCGCACTTTACAGTGATATTAGTTTCATATTTTATTTGAGAGAAGACGGACATGAAAAGATAAATTTACTTTGATGTAGAAAAAGTAACAAAGAGACTTAAGGTCTATATTTTGAAAGCACTAATTATGACACATGCAATTTATTTTTAAAAAAGGTAATTAATCATTCAACAAGTATTTACTTAAGAAGTCTAATCAGTTATAAATTTTAATATCAATATGAAATATATAATATATTGAATCAACAATATATTTCAAAAAAAATTAATACAAAAATAACCAGTTCACAAAGTAAGTACGTAATTCAAAACAAGATATCGATAAGAACAATCTCAATAAAATTTAGAAAATGTAACAATCTAATGTTCATCTTCAATTCTTTTCAAAGAGAATGTAAAACTTAAACATGACAAGTCTTGTAAAAGATGTGGAACGAAGAAATTACATCTTTTTTGTAATTTTTTCACTACTTTAAAATTCACCAAATTGATTTTTTTTTCTTTTTCTCAAATTCTTTCTCCCCATTCAAATCCAAGGATTGCTTAATCAACAAAAGATTCAAAATCTCTTGCCATAATAGAATTCACCAAATTCTTGCCTAGTGGAGAACCAAGGTAAAAATGTGGTCGGTAACGTTGAGCCGTACACTCTCTAAAGTGATTTCGTGGTAGGAGTCCCTTGTGGAGCCCACATGGAGTTGAATGGGTTTGAAAGAGCTATGTGTGCATATAATACTTATAAAAAATAATCTTAACTAAACAACTGTACCTATAGTTTTAAAGGATCCAAAAATCAATAATAAATAGAGGTGCAATTTTACCAAGTTCAATCAAATGGCTAGGTCATTTAATCAAGCTAATTTTTCATAAGCATTAATACATAGATCATCTAAACCCACCCAACCACATGATTATAGTTGGGCTTCACAAAGAGGTCCTACTGCGGGAGCACTTTATCAGATGGTGTGTGTGTGTGTATATATATGTGTGTGTGTGTGTGTGTGTGTGTGTGTGCATGTGCGTGCGTGTGCGTGTGCGTGCGTGTGCGTGTGCGTGCGTGTGCTGGCGTGCGTGTGTGCGTGCATGCGTGCGCGTGCATGCGTGCGTGCGTGCATGCGTGCGCGTGCATGCGTGCGTGCGTGTGCGTGGGCTTTAACTTCTTCCTTTGTTTCCAACATAAAAATAAAGAATTCCTCAAGATCTTTCTTGAATCCGATATAAATCTAAAAAAATCCAAACTCAAAGAATCCCGATGTCTAAGAAAACCATCGGATTAACTTTGACAGAATAACGCCACTCAATTACTCACTCCGATTTTATGGGTAAACAAAGCTTCGAATAGATGAACCAAAACCCTAAAATTCCCACTGAAATAATTGACACTATGCAATAATCATTAAAGAAACTAAGAATTCTAAAATTAAATTTCTTAATTCAATTCCAAGAACTAGAAATTAAATTTGCCCAATGCTTGGACAAAATTAAGATTAGAACTAAAAATTAGAATACACTAGAAAACCAAAGAAAAACTCATCAGACAGAACTAATTGCTCATAGCAAGAAATTTCAATTGAATTCTTGTGTACAATGTATTGGACTCCCATGGGCATTTATAGCCAATGTTGGCTTAAATAATAAAATAGTGACAACTTGCTAACCTGCACAAGTCCACGCACCCATGGAGTTTCTAAAACCCTTATTTGTTAACCTAGGCTGCTTCCACCAATGGTTTTGTGGCATGTGGAATTATTACATCACTTTTAAAAATGAGAAAATTATATAATGACATCATAAAAGCCCATCAATTTATCCTAGTCATCCATTCTATTAGTTGCTAACTTGAAGACCTTCGAAACCTCTTCCCAAGCTTTCACACACTCAAGGATAAGATTCCATTCTATTTTGGTGTTTCCAAATTGGAAACTTGGGGACCTCAAGCCTCCATTCGCCCAAGCTTGCCTCCTTTAGAGATTTTGTGCCTTGTCATTTCTACTGGCATCCATGTGTGCAATGAGGTGTCTGATGATGTGGAAATTTGTCCATGTGGCTTCAACATAAGCATTGGGTCCCAATTGATGGTATTTGGAAGTCCAAAACACCATGTGATGGTCTAAGGTCCATATCTTCTTCATTTGAACTTTGATTTGCATGAAAATAGATCCGTTGGAAAGCTTGCAAGGCCCTCTCTTTCCTCCGTCAGTTCTATCTTGCATGAAATTGGAGCAATAATTCCTCAATTAAGTCTAGTTGACCTCATCTTCTTTTAAAGGATCTTCATTGCTCAAGATGCCCGCATCATTCTCCCCTAGTTTGAAAAAACTCATCTTCGAGTTTGAGTAAATTGCATGGGAGATTAAATGTTACGCTCTCGACCATCTTTGCTTTCACCTTTGAGATTGGATAACATCTTAAAAGAAAGGTTCATTTGGTGGCTTGGCCTGAAGTAGTGAAACCCAAAATCAAAGGTGGACTGGGTATTGAACTCTTATATCTTAAGAATCAAGCTTTGTTATGAAAATGGGCTGGGAGATTTGGCAGAGAGAATGATGCTTTATGGGTCAAAGTCTGATCGGCCAGATATGGTGTTGAGTTGGTGCCGGTTCGTTCCTTGGTGAAAAAGTTGATTGTCTTGGATCCCCAGTTATTAAACCTTGGTGGAAATTGGGATCCATAATAGGCTCAGTGGGTATCTTGTTCCGACAACACATTAGATTTTTGGTTAGTAAAGGTGATAGAACCCTTTTTGGAAAGATTTGTGGATCGGTGAGAGGCCTTTAAATGAGATTTATCCAAGATTCTTCAGAATAGCGAGGAATGCTAATACTTTGGTTCAAGATGTTATCAAATGAGAGAATGGATCCTTTATTTTGAATTTTGACCTTCGAAGAAACTTAAGATCTTTCGAAGCGGAGAGCCGTGACGGTCTTTCAAATCTGCTGAGAGAATTCCCCTTGTTGTTATCTACTTCGGATGAAATGATTTGGTCTGGAGATCCCTATGGCCTATTCTCAGTGAAAGCTTTGATTCACCTGGTGCAAAGTCAACTTTCCAATAATGATAGAGTTACTAAATCATCTTGGTTGAATGCCGCCCCACCAAGACTCCAATTTTTTGTGTGGGGTGTTCTTAAGGAGAAGATCTTGACGAAGGCTGAGTTGAAGAGAAGAGCTTTGCTGGGGGATGAGGACATCTATCTTGTATCCTGTGTAACTCTCATGTGGAAGATATTGATCATCTCTTTGTCAAGTGTGATGTTGTCAAAGGATTATGGACAAATTTCATTAACTTTCTGGGTATTCCTTGGGTTTTTGCCAATTCGTGTGTTCAATTGTTGGGTGCTTGGAATTTGTCAAGGCTGAAATGTAGGTTGAAATGTGCTTGGCAATTGCTACAGTCAGCGATCCTATGGTCTATCTGGAAAGAAAGGAATGCAAGACTTTTTGAAGATATAGTTTCATGGAAAAATGGTCTTTTCCAAAAATCTAAATGGAGATGGTTTTCATGGCTCCTGACAGATCCCAATTTTAAGGGCCTTAAAATGAACGGTCTCATGCTATCATGGGAGGGTTGTTTGAAAGGTCAATGCAAGAAAGCAAAGAGGAAGGAGAGTTGGAACCCTCCTCAATTGGGCACTTAGAGGGAATCCGAGTCCAGCGGGGATTGGCGGAGTGCTCAGAAATCACTTGGGCGAAACATCCATTATGTTCAATGAGTCAGTGGGAGTGAAGGATGTAAATGAAGCAGAAATTCTCAGCATAAGAAGAGCTTTTGTTATTTGGAAGGTTTATAGCCAAGGTAAGTTGATTATTGAAGGGGATTCAACTGATGCTTTTAAATGGGCTTCAGGTGTGAAACGATCACCTTTGAGATTAACCAATGTGGTTAGGGAGGTGAGAGACTTGGCAAGTGGGATGGGTGTCTCCTTTGTCAAAATTGGGCGATCAGCCAACGGCGTGACAGATTTCTTTACTAAGCTTGGAGTAGACAACCATTGGAAGGGTGTTTTTCTTATTTGAGTTTTTCTTTTGTCTTCTCTTCATGTTTTTTCTCTTTTTCCTCAGTCTAATTCTTTTAAGCCTTTTCATGTACTTGTTTTTCTATTTGAATTTTCTTTGATGACTGCTAAAAAAAAAAATGTGATAAAGTGAACTCGAATTAGCCACGGATGGATAAAGTGACTTGAATCTTTGGATCATGGAAGATGAAAATACCATCATGAATGAATGCTTAAAATAACCAAGACCCCATTGATGATAATAATGGCAAATTGTCGACTGCTGTGAAGTTGAGAAAAAAAATAAAATGAGATTATCCGTATAATTGAAAGGAGCAACAAGAGAAAATGTTGTGCATGCGCCTATTGGGCTCTTAATCTGGCTAAAAACACAAAATCAACAAGAAGCCTATAGTCGACCATCATCATCAATCAAAGAATATCCAAATTAAACAAATATCATCGATCTTCAAACATGCAAAGAAAATCTCTCCATCCAAACTCTAACTCATGCACATGTACGCAAATCCAAATTAAACAAATATCATCACCTCCAAAACCCGACATAACTGAATGGGCAATATACAAGTACAATCATGGGCACTGAGTTGGTGGTCACAACTTAGAAGTGATGTACACCGTAAAATTACAATTTTACCCTTTAATATTAGATTAATTAGTCCTTATTTTATAAATATTAGATAAGTTTAAATGTTGTTTTTAGTTTTACAGTTTATTTTGAAAAATACAAGAAAAGAAAATAAAAATGATAAAAAATAGCTAAGTCAAAAATTCAGTCGACATCACCTTCAGAATGGGTAGGTTAAGTTTTCCTTCTACACTCATGTAATTAATATTTAAATTTTATTCGAGTCTCATTTACCAACCCTTCTCATTGGTTCTTGATTGGGTGCCTGGCCGCTTCAAGGAAGACCTATTTCCATTTCTTTTCTATTTTTCCTTTCTGATTGCAGGACTCATGAAAAAAAGAGAAGATCAGCAGCTGAGATGCACAGCAGCCACATGAGAAAGGAAGCCATGCACGGCAGTAGTGAAAAGAGGGTTTTTCAGGCAGAGTGCAGTGCACTCTAAGTAAATCCACAAGTTTGGGGACATTGGGAACTGGCCTATTTCATCACCGGTTAGCTTCAATCACTGTGCCAGTTTATCAGCCCATCTACCTTCTGAAGAAAGAGAAGATAATTTGACTCCCTTTGAAGTCTTACTACCTAAACTAAGCCAGAAGGTGAGTCTTCTTCAGCATGAACTGACAAAGAAAGGCAGCCAGCTGAAGCCAACAGCAGCAGAGCAGTAACCAGCAGAGATGAGCGGCAGCGGCGACCGATAGCAGCTAGCTGAAGCCAGCAACAGCAAAATCAATCTGCTGCTCACAGATTACAGTTCGAGCAGAGTGTCGGAAGCGATGGTGGAGCAGCTGTAAATAGAGGCAGAGCAGAGGCAACCGACATCAGTCTGTTTCTAATAGAAAGCAGCAAAATCAGCAAATCTCGGCAATTGTAGAGATTGAAAGCAGAAGAAACAACAAGATCAGATCTGCAGCAGCAACCGATGGTGGAGCAGTTGTAACCAGTGGCAGCAGCAGAGTCTGTCGCTGACAGATTGCAGTTTGAGGTTCAAAGGAAGAAAGTGAGCAGCCAACTGAGAACGGTCTGACAGTGGAGAAGGCCGAAGATCTGTGATGCAATTGCAGCTGAGAAGGGCAGCTAGCTGAGAACAGAGGAGGCATCTGAATCGTGTAGCAGCTGAGATAAGGATGAGCAGAGAAGATAAGTTAACCGATTACAGTAAGATGGAAGAGATAAAGAAGGATAAGGTGATAGCCGATCCTTAGCTGGGAATTGAAGAGGGAAGATAAGATAAGAAGAAGTAAAGGATAAGACTTTTGAGTTATCTGCCGATGAATAGGGTTAGTTGAAAGAAAGAAGAAAAGGATAAGATAGCAGCCGATCAAGAAGATAGAGATAAGAAAGAAAAGACAGCAGAGCTACCGTATAGCAGCTGGTTTTCCTGAAGAGAGAAGGGATAAGGAGAGATGAGATAGAAGAGATAAGCAGGGAAACTGCCGTGTAGATAGAAGAGCAGAGAAGGAATCAACAGAGAGAAGATAGAACTGTCGTGCAACAGTTGGGTTTCAAATTTAAAGAGATGAAGATAAGGTACAACAGATAAGATTGATTTCAGAAGAAGAAAAGAGAAGAATAGATAAATTTGAGTTAGCCGATCCTGGGTTTCAAAGATAGAAGGGATAAGGAGAGATGAAGATAAGAAAGGAAAGAAGAGGGTTAGCCGATCCTTAGAGAAGAGATAAAGAAAAGACCAGGCTCATCCCGGCTGAATTTGAATTTGAAATGGGTCTTATCCCGGCTGAGTTTGAAGGGTCCCTTATCTCATCCTTTCTCTCCTATAAATTCAAGTGTTTTGGTCCATTGAAGGTTGAACCGGGCAAGACGTCGAAAAGACTGAAGTTGGACGAAGAAAGACAGAGAAAAATATCTAATTTCTTGTAAGTTATTTATTTTTTTATTTTTATGTCAAGTCCAAAAGGATTGTATTTCATTTCCAATTTATTAAATAAAAATTCATAGCAGTTGTTTAGATTTATGGTGGTCTCAGTTATTAAAATATTTAATAGTGATGATTTGTATTTTATTTTTAATTCTTTTTATGAACATTATGTAAGAAATTATTTTTAGAATTTTTTTCAAGGAAAGTAGAACCCCTATTAGGATCAGTGGGACTTGCCGTCTTTCCAGTCTAAGGTTCTTATCAAGAACAGTTGTTTTAGATTTGGGAAAATACAAGTTTAAAACCCGCTCAAACCTAAGGCTTGAATTGAAAAAAATCTAATTTAATGGATGAGATAAAAATTCTAATTAGAATTTTAATAGGAAATAAATTTGAATTATATTTTATAACTCTAGAACATTTCATAGTCTAGGCCATGATTTTATTATTTTTAAATATGATAACATGCCGCTTCGATGTTTTACCTGATTCCATTGTAGATTATGTAAACAATTTATTTATTCTTTATTTATTTTTCTTTTTCTCAAAAATTGATCAAAACAATTTATTATTCTAAATTAAGATTATAATTATATGTTTTAGAAAATTATTTCTTTAAATCACATTATTTTTAATAGTGCCATTTTCTATTTCATACATAGATTTTGTCGGTTTCCCTTAAGTACGACCTCGCACTCATACTCTATAATATAAATTGGTTCGTACACTTACGAGTACAAATTAAAATGCACATCAAGAAGCACAAAACCTCAGTGGGGAATACCTATTTAGCCTTGATTGGCTGTGAAGTCTTCCATGAAATTTACTCTCTCGACATGTACCGTAGAATAAACAATAAGTGCCAAAGTGCAAACACATAAGCTACTTCCCAAACCAAAATCCATACTGCCTCTAAAAAAGCCCGCAGCCTAAGTGCCACTTTATGATGAATAACTCAAATGAATTTAGACATACCCATGGGACAAATGGATGTTAGAGAGTGGTGAGGGTCGATGTGATGAAGGTCAATTTAGTTGGGTTTTGGTTTTGTGTATAAAGTCAGTGGATTGGTTTAAAGTTGAAGGATTTGAAGGGCAGTAAAAGAGAAAAGTTGAAATTGTTTGACAGTGGGCATCGATGTCTCTTAACGTAGGCAAGATATCACCCGAGATTCTCTTTGGATTATATTTTGATAATTGAGGATGTTAACAAATTTAATGGATACCGATTTGTATTATTTGTACAATGTATTTTTTTTCTAATTACAAAATATACAGTGGCTCTTTCTTAAATTGAGGAAGACATAGTAAATCTCGGTGTTAATTTCACAATGTCAAGGTATTGTAGGTTAGTAGGAGAGGCGGCTGTTTTTCACTCTAGATCCAAATAGATATGAGCCAATGATAACATAAAAACTTACTTTATCACCAATCAAGCTGCCGCGACCATGGCCTATTAGGGTTGAGATGTTTTGAGTTCCAAATTGGAAACTCCTTGCAAATTACCCCTTCACAGCAGTTGAAGGAGCACTCAATAGAAGGTTGCTCTTCAGAAGCATTATATGAGGGTTGGGCAATAGAAATAGGCCGATATGACGGATATGTATCGGCTAAAATAGTTGTCGATATTCCACTATTTTATTTTAAAAAAAATAAAAATAAATAAAAATTACTAAATTAGGAGAGAAATCAGTTGAAAAAATGGAGATAATCTCTTTATTATTATGGAAGTGATTTATTCTTTACTAAATTACATTCATGATGGAGATAATTGTGCCTTCAATGCCCGAAGTTCATGTAGAGAAATCTTGCAGAAAAATGACCCATGTGGCCCCTGCCTTTGATTAAATTTTTTTTTTAAAAAAGAAAATGAAGATAAGGCAACAATAATCGTTCTTCTTTGTGTTTAGTTTAGAAAACTCAAAAATGGGAAAATTCTCGTGGACGTTGCCTACCAATTACAGCTTGGATGTGGACCAACCGTAGTGCTGATATGTATACAGCAAGGACCCAAATTATGGGCTGGAAATCCTTGAGGAAATCCAACCTTAAACGAGAATGTAGATTTGAACAAGCATCACTTGGAAAGAAAAGGAAGAAATGACGCTGGTGTGCTTGGAGATTTCAAATGAGAATCCTGTTACTGATTGCAAATCAAAGAAAAGGGGAAGGGGGGCTGTTGACGCTGCTGTACTTGGAGAAAATCTACGTCGGGCGATCTCACCTTGTTAGAGAGAATCCAGCCGAATGAAAGAAAGCAATCAGCGTTTTTGAAGATATCTCGGGCAATTCAAGCACAAAATCAAGAACAAGCCCCAACACTGAAGGAAATGTCAAGTCTATTAGCAGTGGGTACAATAGGCTTCCAATCATATTTGTACAGAAGCTAGGGTCACTATCCTCTCATTTCCATCCTTAAACAGTTTGACTAATGTGCTCATGGGGATAGCTGCATGTTTATATCCTTGAAGGCCAAATCTCTTCACAAGATCTCTTGCATGTTTGGTTTGAGAGATAAACAGGCCATCGTTGTGTTGTTTGATTTGAAGGCCAAGTAAATAATTCAATTCTCCTATCATGATCATCTCAAATTCAGATTACATAAGCTTGGAGAACTCCATGGCATCCTTCTCACATGTAGATCCAAAACTATGTCATCCACATAGATTTGAGCAATAAGAATGTGTAATACCCCAACCCAATTTTGAGGTTAATTTGGATTAATTAGAATTAACTAAATAAATTTTAGCCGTTGATTATGATTTTTGTTCCTCCAATCGTGAAGATTACGGAGTGAGGTTTCCAACGGATCCGAGTTTGATCCGATCCGAGCCCGATAACTCTTTTAATTAAGTCTCAAAAGTATAAGGGTAAGTTATGAATATAATAATATTATCTTACAGTTAAAAGTTGGCTGCTCTGGAAACTTAGTCATTTGACTTAGTTACAACTCTAAATTTTAAATTATGCATTATTTTTAAATTTCAGACTTAACAGAATGCTAATCTCAACCAAAGTCTACCTATTTTTACTGCCTAAAATTTCTTGTGTGGCAAAACCTCACTTTGATAAGAGAGACAAAATCCTAAAAATATACAGAGAGAATCAATATTCGATCTGTATCATAAAGAACCTTCTTGTACTTTTAGATTTCCAAAAATATCAAGTTTTGGCACTAATTTTACACCGAGAAATCTGGGCCGTCATTTTAACTAAAAATCTTCTTTCATTTGGAAAATGTGGCTTTTGACTTCAAAACACTTTGGACCTTTATAATGTTTTTATCAAGAAAATTTACTCTACCTAACTGTAAGGTTAGATCTTTTCAAAGAGATTCTTCAAAATTACGAAAGTTTGACAAAACGGTGATTCTTGTCTAAAATACTGAGTCTTTTACGTCGATTTCTCTCCAAAATTTAATATTATGTTTATTAATTCTTAGTGGGACCCTAGAATATTTAAATTTAACAAAGGAAATAAGTGGTATTCTTAAAAGGAAATAATAATAAAATAACATAAAATATCTTGTGAGATAAACTTTGAAAGTCCCTTCTCATGGTGCTAGAACACGATTTGACCCGAGAGGAGGGGGGGGGGGGGGGGGGGGGGGGGGGAGTGGGTGAATAAGTCAATCCCAATTTCCATGGTGTTTACAAATTTCTTGATTATTTTAAGTACAGCGGAATGTCAATTTTAATCAAGAGATTTGTCTAGTGTGATAAGTTGTTTATAATTTCTTTAAACGATTGCATTAAGTTTATAATCCTTTACATAATGCTTAATTATCGATACTTATACATAATGTGTTAAATAAGATAATCTTAGTGGGGCCCTAGATATTTAAATTTAACAAAGGAGATAAGTTGTATTATTAAAAAGAAATAATAATAAAATAACATAAAATATCTTGTGAGGTAAACTTTGAAAGTCCCTTCTCATGGTGCTAGAACACGATTTGAGCCGAGAAAAAGAGGGGTGAGGGGGGGGGGGGGAGTTGAATAAGTCAATCCCAGTTTCCATGGTATTTACAAATTTCTTGATTATTTTAAGTACAGAGGAATGTTATTTTAATCAAGAGATTTGTCTAGTGTGATAAGTTGTTTATAATTTCTTTAAACGATTACACTAAGTTTATAATCCTTTGCATAATGCTTGATTATCGATGCTTATGCACAATGTGTTAAATAAGATAATCAACATTCAAAGTGATATGTGTTGAGAATAGTACTTAACTACTAAATATAAACAAACAAAGATCAAACACCATAAGACCAAATTTATAGTTTTCGGTTAGCCAACCTACATCCACTATTAGGACTCGCTCAACCTTGAGCTATCCCAAATCCACTAAGTGGGGACTTACACCCTCACAATTAAAGTAAGAATTCCACCTCATTTAATCGGTTGGGAATTCCACCCACCACTGTGTCAGAGATGACACTGTGAAATTTTTTATAGTGGTTCTGGAGCCAATCATCTTTAATCCACTTTCGGGACATAGGTTTTAAATAAAAATTAAAACCAACAAGTACTTGCCTTTGAAACTCTTTCTCGTTAATGTGTGCTTCTCAAAGATCAACCAAATGTGTGTCGACGTTCCTCCTTATAGCCGTCGTAAATCAATAACAATTCTAGGGTGACAAGGAAATTGGTTTAACCAAAGCTTTCCTAGTTTATTATCCATTCCTCTCTCTCTCACAAATTCAATCCATATGATTAGTTGTGTTAGATTCTTCAAGTGTAGGCACAAGAGAGAGAGTGATCTTTTTGTTGGCCCTTTTTTAAACTCACTGGTAATGATGAGGGTCCAACCGTTTTGCCAAATGATGCCAACTGGTTGCATAAAAATGGGTTTTTATAGACACGGCAACTAGTTTCAGCAACGGCTACGTACCTATAGGTCAGGCGCACTGAGGGGTCGGTGACTAAACATATTACCGTTCAACAACCCTACTATTGCGCATGAAATGCACTCTCAATGGTATAATCCTTTCCCAGTCGACATGTCCGTGTCGCCGATAGGTCGACAGTCATGGCAACGAAAGGTTAGTCCATACGAGAGGCTCGGTTTGGGGGCAACACCATACTGACAAAGTTTCAAGGCAAAAACTAATCTTACCCAGACGACATGTCGCCCTTTACCGAGGGGTTGGTCCTCGTACTCTCGATCGGTCTTGAACTACCGATATGTCTGTTTTCTCGAGAGTCCACGTGAATTCTAAGTTCCAGAACTCATAAGTCTTCATCGAAGAGTCGTTGACCACAATGGGTCGTTTTAGCCTTCACCGAGAGGCTGGTACATACGAGACTCTCGATCAGAGGCACATCTAGAATGACATTTCTACATTTCAGAACTTTTGTCAATCTGGCCGACCAGTCTTTCGACTACAATGGGTCGATCTTGTCTCCACTGAGGAGTCAGTGAGAATCGACTGGTCGAGCTGACAGCGAAACCAAATACATATTTTCAAGTTTGATTTCAATTCATTATCAAGCTTCCCCTCTAGGTTTTTAATGATTTTACCATTTGTTCAACTAAGCCTAGGAATTATCCTCTTAAGGTGTGGGTACCACCTAAAGTCATCTATGGCTAAATACTTGTTTGTGATTGGCATAACGATGAGCTTCAATCCGGTGGAGCATGATCTTAAATCTTGATTATATTGAGTCTTCAAGCTTCTAGCAAGTGTTTCTTCCCCAGTCATGAAATTGACAAACTTAGGGACTCGACAAGCCGTGGCACTAACAAACTTAAAACCTAAACCTAAGCTACAATCCTAGCTTGTTAACGTGGTTGGCTGAAAAGCCAAACCATTTCCTATTTAAGCATCGATGGTGTGAAGGAATGAGGAAAAAAAACAAAACAAAACAAAGGTAGACCCACGGTCTTCCTCTCTCTAGTCGCTCTCTTTCCTTTTTCATTCGTTCTTTTCTCCTATCTTTTTCTTCTTCCATCCCTCCGCAAGCAGCAGTAACCTTCGAGTTTCTCTGCTTAAGCCATCGAGTTTTCAAATAGAGCCAATTGTTAGTGGGATTTTGCAAACAAGGTATCAAAACTATCAGTTTTCTCATTTTTATTAATTATAGAGTAAGGTAGGAGTAGAAAGATGTAGTTATGGGCTTTAAAATTGAGTTTTCAAAATAGAGGGAAAAATAGGCTTCCTCCTAAATTTTAAATTATACCCTTTAAATTAGTTTTATTTTACATTTAAAATTCAGGACTTTCAACCCTAACTAAAATCGGGGAAAAGATTAACCTCAGCTGAATATTGTGTGTTTACTTTCTCGCCTTTTGTGTTTAAATTCCAGTACTTTAACCTATGGGCCACACTATCATCTGTAGAGGCGATAGTCGCTTGATGATACCATTTGAGGTGGCGCTTAGTCACCCAGTGGATCATCAGTAGTGATGCTTAGTCGCTCGATAATATCATCTAAAGAGCCACTTAGTCACTCGATTGTCTTGAAATGGGGCACTAAATACTTTGTTTAAATTTCTCACACTGTACCCTCTGGGCCGAAATCCCCCACCAGTGGCGCAGCGGAAACGCCGCTCGATGCTAAAAGGGGTTGGGCACTGAGTATTTCATTTACTTTACTGTCTCTATACCCTCTGAGTACCGTCTCAATACGTCCCTTTAACTAGAAAATAATACGAGATGGGGCACTGAGTACTTTACATTTTTATTTTATTGTGGTGTTTTGGATGACTAACAGCTAACTCTCTAACATAATTTAAAGAAGTAGTAAGAGTTAGGTGACTCATTACACTTATCACGTTTTTGTTGGAAAATGCATGGGATTGGGTAGATAATCCATTAATGTCCTGAAATTTATATTGTTACTTTATTCTTACAGATTTTTGTGATAAACACTACGGGTAAATGTGAGGACACTCGAACCGATACTTATACTGCATTGTATGTGATACCCACTAACACCAAACTGAAATGAGATTTATGGTCATTTAAGGATGGAAAAGGCTATATAGGTCTAAAAAGCGATACCTGACACTATCTACTTGTAAGGGATGGAAATTATGTTCTCACTATGTAGAACGTAAACTTAAAATGGTGCCGGAGAGCCGAGGACTTATAGCCTCTAACGTAGTATGGACCCATGGAGTGTTTGGCAATTGTCGGGTAAAAACTGGGCAAAGGTATTCATGTTATTAATCCACTTTTAAATGATTATATGAATATTTATTATTTTATTGATTTCTTGTATATTGGTGTTGGATACACAAAATGGTAAGGCTGAAATTTGGTGATTTTCTCATAATAAGTCCATGTGTTAGGCGGGCACTAAAAATCATGCATTTGACATTTTCATGTGAGAGTTATAATTATAAGTTAAATCTGTGAAAGATAATAACTTTGGAAAATCTGATATTAGCCATTGGGCTATAATTGATGAGATTAGCCGAACACCGTGAGCGAACCGTTGGGTTGGACGTATTAGTAGGTTGTGCTCGACCGCCATCTTGAATTGTTGGGTTGGATGTGCTAGTAGACTAGGTCATAGAGACCTTGTGATATTGGGCTGAATGCCGTTTGCGAACTATTTGGTTGGGCGTGCTAGTAAGCCGGGTCGTGAAGACCTTATGCACTTACAAATTGCTATATTATTTCGAGTTGATGGATTTTATACTGCCGAAGCTTAGTAGCGATCTTCGGAGAGGTTCATCTTAGGACCTCAATACGTGGGATATAGCTTGGTGGGAGATCCCCATATGAACAATGAGTTGTATCTTAGTGAGTTCTAGTTGGCTACTGGGATATGACTAGGTGAATGATTACCCCAGTGGATAAATGGGATATGAGTAGTTGAATGATTACCCCAGTGGAAAAATGAGGTTAGACTTGGTGAATGATTATACCCAGTTGATTAGGTATGACTTGGTGAATGATTCCTCTAATTGTTTATAACCTGATGGTTAATGCATGTCTAGCATAATGAGATACGACTTGGTGATAAATATTGGTATAAGACCTATAAGGGTAAACAATGTCCTATAAGAATGATCCCAAGGTAAAAATGTATCATAGGTAGGTAAGTTATATGTTCATTTGCATTGATACATGAATGCCATGGTTTCTGATTTATTTGAGTTCTCCCCACTGAACTAGTAGCTCACGTCCCTTACAATGCAGGGTATGAGCCGGAAGATGGAGTAAAGGAACCAATGGTGCGTCATTAGGAGTCAGAACTTTGAATTTACTGTGGTTTCCCGCCAGTGGAAATAAAGCGAACCTTGGAATGTTTTGTATATTTTTAATATAAATATACCTCATGTGGCATAGAAAACTTATGTATATAAGTTTTAATGTTATATATATTATATTGGTGTGTTGGTATGCGTAATATATGGTTTCTCACGTAGTTTGAGGGTTAATGGATAATGAAGGTTGTTTGGGAAAAAGATTAAGTCGCATTTCGGGCCCACATCCAGGTTTGGAGCGTGACAGAATGGATCTCTTAGTCTTTTGAACAAACAAGGTTTTGTCCACACTTCTCTTGGAAAATCACAGTCAAGCAAAATTGAATTAGCCTTTCATACCAAGCTCTTGGGGCTTGCTTTAGACCATGCAAGGCTTTCTTGAGCTTGTACACATGATTCAGAAACTTGGGATCAATAAAGCTTTGGAGTTGTTCCACATAAACTTCTTCATTTAAGAGTCCATTCAAGAAGGCACTCTTAACATCCATTTGATACAATTTAAATTTTAGGAAGCAAGCAATAGAAAACATTATCCTAATGGATTCTAATCTAGCCATCGGAGCAAATGTATCATCAAAATTTACTCCTTCAATTCGAGTGTACCATTGGGCTACAAATCTAGCTTTGTTTCTCACATTTGATCCATGTTCATCCATCTTGTTCTTATAAATCCACTTGGTTTCCTTTGGTCTAGGGACCAAATCCCAAATATCATTTCTAGTGAATTGGCCAAGTTCTTCTTGCATCAATTTTGCTTCAAATTTTAGGTAAAATCACTTTTGAATCCAAGATTGTAAACATTTAATGACAAACAAATAGTCTAGATTCATTTAATGGTGCATAAATTTATTTATTTTCCTAAATTTTTATCATTTTTTAACAATATTTGAAATTCTTGAATTTCTAACTTAAAAATAATATTTGAAGATGTAAATAACCAATATTTAATAAAAAATTATATATCATTATCTCCATAATTTTATTGATATTTTTTAATTTTATATAAAAAATAAAAATTCATTAAAAGAGAGAAAAATATCATTCGAATATAGGTCCATATATCTGTATCACTGATATCATATGGCTGATATTTTTTTTTCCATGTTACCCACCACCCCACCACATGAGGTTATGAATAGCCACCGAAAGGCATAGACGTCATCAATGGTGAGTCGATTAGACCTTGTCCGTCTTGTCTTGTTAATAAGAAAAGTTGTACCTGAGCGGCAATTGAAAATACTTATACAACTCAAGTCAATACAAGTAGCCAAGACTACTTCACCATCTCTAGTTATTTCCCAGTCCTCCAAGAGAGGAAACTCTTAAACTTCCTTGAGAATCAGTTCATAACCATTCTTTTAAATTAAATTTAAAATTTAAAATATATTATTTTTATACTCATCAAAGGACTATTTGAAGTGAAATAATCACATGATGTCTACAGTCTACCGTATCAAGCTAATGGCAGTATATGCCATTGATTTGAATTTTTAAAACTTCACATCTAAATGGACATGAAATATTGAGGGCATTCTAATACAATTGACAATAATGATCATTAATTATAATTAAAATTTATTCTAATTTTTTGTATTAGTTCAAAATAGATTAAATAATAATAAAGACATTAATATTTTTTTTAGAACAAGAGATATTAAATTTATTTATTCATTTATTTAGGCGCGACTTACAGATACCCAACTTTTCTGCCTCTACACACACGATTCTTGATTTTCGTGGCAAATTACCATTATACTTCTGTGTTTTTACTCATTCAAACGAACTGACAGTTCATTTTGGCATTCGTTCGAATGAATGATTCATTCAAACGAATGCTGGAAGTATAAATTTAATTCGTTCGAACGAATGGGCTGAACAGTAACGCATGTTACTGTTCAGCCCATTCGTCTGAATGAACGAATGGTTCATTCGAACCACTGTGCACACAATAATGCATAGTGGTTATTTAAATAATAAAATTTCCTTTAAAGTTATTTTTTAAGTACTGTGTATTTTCAAAATTTCTCAAATTGAATATCCGGACTAATTACGATAACCTGATAAAAATACTTTAAGACTTTAAGGTCTTTTGACACTCGTAAATGCTTAAAACACAGTGTTTTAAAAATAAGGATATCCCTCGACTGTCTTGAAAACACATTTGAGAGTGTTTTGAAAAACACCGTATTTTTATCATGTTATCATAATTAGTCCAGATATTCAATTTGAGAAATTTTGAAAATACAGTGTTTAAAAAATAATTTTAAAGGAAATTTTATTATTTAAATAATCACTATGCATTACTGTATGCACAGTGGTTCGAATGAACCATCCGTTCATTCAAACGAATGGGCTGAACAGTAACGTGCGTTACTGTTCAACCCATTCGTTCGAATGAATTAAATTTATACTTGGGTCATTCGTTTGAATGAATCATTCATTCAAACAAATGCCAAAATGTACTGCCAGTTCGTTCGAATGAGTAAAAATACAGGGGTATAATAGTAATTTACCACGAAAATCCGAAATCGGATGTGTAGAGGCAGAAAAGTCAGGTGTATGTAAGTCACGCCCTTATTTATTATTATATAAGTAATTGAAAGATATATCATTATCCCTCCTTTAGGATCCCCATTCAGACACCCGAAAAATCGGTCACCAGACATCCGATTTCAAATTTTCCATTGAAATTACCATTTTGCCCTCCCGTATTTTATCATTCAGATGATTTTTCAGTTGATTTTTCAGTTCATTCGGACCATTCGACTACACAGTCGAATCGTTCGAAGGATGATAACGATCCTTCGAACGAATTGCTGATGATGCTACAGTGAAATTCCCTTTAAAATTTTAAATAGTAAAATCTCTTTTAAAATTTTAAAGTTATTTTTTAAGTATTGTGTATTTTCAAAATTTCTCAAATTAAATATCTGGACTAATTACGATAGCCTGATAAAAATACTTTAAGAATTCAAGGTCTTTTGACACTTTCAAATACTTAAAACATAGTGTTTTACAAATAAGAGTATCCCTTGGCTGTGTCGAAAATACATTTGGGAGTATCAAAAGACCTTTAAGTATTAAAGTATTTTTATCAGGTTATCGTAATTAGTCCGGATATTTAATTTAAGAAATTTTGGAAATAAACAGTGCTTAAAAAACAACTTTAAAATTTAAAGGAGATTTTATTATTTAAAAAGTTATTTTTTAAACATTGTGTATTTTTAAAATTTCTCAAATTAAATATCCGGACTAATTACGATAACATGATAAAAATACTTTAAGAATTTAAGGTGTTTTGACACTTCCAAATGCTTAAAATACAGTGTTTTACAAATAAGGGTATCCCTCAGTTGTGCCAAAAACATATTTGGGAGTGTCAAAAGACCTTAAAGTCTCAAAGTATTTTTATTAGGTTATCGTAATTAGTCTGGATATTTAATTTGAGAAATTTTGGAAATACACAGTGCTTAAAAAATAACTTTAAAGTTTTAAAGGAAATTTTATTATTTAAAAAATTATTTTTTAAATATTGTTTATTTCCAAAATTTCTCAAATTAAATATTCAGACTAATTACGATAATCTGATAAAAATATTTTCAGACTTTAAGGTCTTTTGAAACTCCCAAATATATTTTCGACACAGTCGAGAGATACTCTTATTTGTAAAACACTGTGTTTTAAGCATTTGAGAGTGTCAAAAGACCTTAAATTCTTAAAATATTTTTATTAGTCTATCGTAATTAGTCTGAATATTCAATTTGAAAAATTTTAGAAATACACAATACTTTAAAAAAAAATATTAAAACAGTTAAGAGTAAATGTAATATGTCAAGAATGGGATTCGAACCCATGCCCTTTCGGACAAAAAGAGGTTTTGCAGTTTAAAATTTTAAAGGTGATTTCACTATAGCCGTATCAGTAATTAGTTTGAAGGATTGTTATGATCATTCGAACGATTCGATTGTGTAGTGAAATGATTCGAAGATATTAAAAAATCAATTGAAGAATCATCTAAATAATAAAACACAAGAGGACTAAATGATAATTTTATGAGAAAATTTGAAATCAATTGTATTATGACAAATTATCCGAATGTTTGAATGGAGAGCCCTCCTCTACCAAGACACAAGTGTCGCTGTCAACTGTCAACCCGATTTTATTGGTAATAGGATGTTGCATTGGCTTCACGAATCACGACATGCTCATGTCTGCCGACCTTCTCCGATTTTGACGTCTTCCCAAATCAAAACCCGTGCCCTCAACGTCCTTCTGGACAACGACTGATGCAGTCCACATGCATTTTACCAATCCATCCAAATTCATTTTTTTAGAAAAATTAATTCAATAAAAAAATTTAATAATTGGAGAAAATTAATATTTATGTAGTTAAATTGCAGTCTTTATTTTTATTGGAAAAAAATTATTATCTTGTCAAGTAATCAAAACTTCTTTGCTTTTCTCATGCTGGTGCAAAAAATGGGTTATTTATAAGAAGAAAAAATCTGGTATTTTTCTTGATGAAAAAATTTATTCTATAAAAGAATTAAAAAATGATTGATCCTTCTTTCTATACTTTTTGTTTTATGACTAGGTATAACAAATAAATTTTTAACAGTGGCTATAAACGTGACGACCCGATCCGATTTCAATCAAGATAATATCTCCTTTGACTTCGTACAGTTTTGCTTTGAGTTTAGATCAGAGGCCTCATGATGGAAAGAGGATGCCCTCTCTTTATAACCTCTTTCCACCTAGTCCTGCTGGGCGATGTGGGCTTTTCCCACACCCCAGCAGTGTTGTTGGGTGTTATAATCTATCTCTTTTAAATTAAAGGTGTCTCTGGCTCTGTCATGTCACACTTAGGCAAGTCACATAAATATAGAGCCCACATAGTTTGAGTGTTGAATCATACTCTAATACCACTTATGACGACCCGACTCGACTTCCATCACGATATTTCCGCTTTAGACCCCCCTGGACTTGCACAGTTTTGTTTTGGGCCCGGCCCACCTGACAAAGCCTAAAAGGCCTTGTGATGGAGAGGAGTTGCCCTCTCTTTATAACCATTGCCACAAATACCGTTCTCAGGATATTAACGGCGATTGATAATATCGGGATATTTTCAAATTTTTAGATTTTTACCGGGAATTTAAAGGGAAAATCTCGTAGAAATTATAATATTTAAAAATGAAAAAAATAAAAATTAATAAAATAAAATGGTAATAAGGAATTTATCGGAAGTTTACCGGTAATTTACTGGGATATTATAGCGATATATTATTTATCGCGTTTTTAATGTGATTTTATAGAAAATTTATCGCCCGTGCCAATAAAAATGCATTTTTAACGCGGTATTGATATTTTACCAATAAAATTATGATAAATTTGAAAATACCACTGATATTTATGACAATATTTATAACCTCTCTCCACCTAACCATGTTGAACAATGTGAGACTTTACCTACACCCCAGCGGCTCTGCTGGGTGTTACAATATAACTACAACCACCGAAATGATCATTAACTCCTCAATCCTAGTGAATTCTGGCCTCTGAAAGGTTTGACCACATAAACGCATAGCCAAAAATACAGAGGCCCAACGTTGAAATAACATATCTATTTTTATATATACCTTTTTCTAGAAAAATTGGTACATTGTTTATATATTAAAAAAAAAAAATAAGATAACAACATTGCATGGATTAAATATCTACTTCAGATTCAAATATTCAAATGACATATGGTTAACATTCAAGGCTGGATATTTTAGTATCAGCTAATATTTAATTTAAAAGTCAAGCCTTTTCTGAATATGGGTGCCAATATAGACACCCACACTTTCTGTTAGCAGACACCGAAATTCAGATTTTAAGTGAAAATTACCATTCTGCCCTTCCGTCTTTCCGTGCGGAACTGATACGAAGAAATCGATCGATCGAAGCACGAAGAAGAAATCAATCGATCGATCGATCCTGAGAATGAAAATCAATCGATCGATCGATTGATCCTGAAAACGAACAAAACCTTAACAAATCGATCGCACCATCGTGCGATCGATTCTGTTAATATCATACAGTTAACATATTATTTAAATAATAAAATTTCTTTTAAAACTTTAAAGTTATTTTTTAAGCACTGTGTATTTTCAAATTTTCTCAAATTAAATATCTGGACTAATTACGATAACCTGATAAAAATACTTTAAGACTTAAAGGTCTTTTGACACTCCCAAATGCTTAAAACAGAGTGTTTTACAAATAAGGGTATCCCTAGGGTATGCCGAAAATACATTTAGGAATGTCAAAAGACCTTGAAGTCTTAAAGTATTTTTATCACGTTATTTTAATTAGTCCGGATATTTAATTTGAGAAATTTTGAAAATACACAGTGTTTAAAAAATAACGCTAAAGTTTTAAAACTTTAACATTATTTTTTAAGCACTGTGTATTTTCAAAATTTCTCAAATTAAATATTTGGACTAATTACGATAGCCTGATAAAAATACTTTAAGACTTAAAGGTCTTTTGACACTCTGAAATGTGTTTTCGGCACACCCTAGGGATACCCTTATTTATAAAATACTGTGTTTTAAATATTTCGGAGTGTCAAAAGACCTTAAAGTCTGAAAGTATTTTTATCAGACTATCGTAATTAGTCCAGATATTCAATTTAAGAAATTTTGAAAATACACAGTGTTTAAAAAATAACGTTAAAGTTTTAAAGATTTTTTTTTATGTAATTACTGTAGCATGCATATAATGAATCGATCGATAGTATCAATCGACAGATCCGTCGATCGATTCATAGCATCGATTGATGCTATCGATCGATTCATTATATGCATGCTACAGTAATTAAATAAAAAAAATCTTTAAAACTTTAACGTTATTTTTTAAGCACTGTGTATTTTCAAAATTTCTCAAATTAAATATCTGGACTAATTACGATAGTCTGATAAAAATACTTTAAGACTTCAAGGTCTTTTGACACTCCCAAATGCTTAAAACAGAGTGTTTTACAAATAAGGGTATTCCTAGGGTATGCCGAAAACATATTTAGGAGTGTCAAAAGACCTTAAAGTCTTAAAGTATTTTTATCAGACTATCGTAATTAGTCCGGATATTCAATTTGAGAAATTTTGAAAATACACAGTGTTTAAACTTTAAACATTATTTTTTAAACACTGTGTATTTTCAAAATTTCTCAAATTGAATATCCGGACTAATTACGATAGTCTGATAAAAATACTTTAAGGCTTTAAGGTCTTTTGACACTCCGAAATATTTAAAACACAGTATTTTATAAATAAGGGTATCCCTAGGGTGTGCCGAAAACACATTTCGGAGTGTCAAAAGATCTTTAAGTCTTAAAGTATTTTTATCAGGCTATCGTAATTAGTCCAGATATTTAATTTGAGAAATTTTGAAAATACACAGTGCTTAAAAAATAATGTTAAAGTTTTAAAACTTTAGCGTTATTTTTTAAACACTGTGTATTTTCAAAATTTCTCAAATTAAATATCCGGACTAATTAAAATAACGTGATAAAAATACTTTAAGGCTTCAAGGTCTTTTGACACTCCTAAATGTGTTTTCGGCATACCCTAGGGATACCCTTATTTGTAAAACACTCTGTTTTAAGCATTTGGGAGTGTCAAAAGACCTTGAAGTCTTAAAGTATTTTTATCAGGTTATCGTAATTAGTCCGGATATTTAATTTGAGAAAATTTGAAAATACACAGTGCTTAAAAAATAACTTTAAAGTTTTAAAAGAAATTTTATTATTTAAATAATATGTTAACTGTATGATATTAACAGAATCGATCGCACCAATGGTGCGATCGATTTGTTAAGGTTTTGTTCATTTTCAGGATCAATCGATCGATCGATTGATTTTCATTCTCAGGATCGATCGATCGATTGATTTCTTCTTTGTGCTTCGATCGATCGATTTCTTCGTATCAGTTCCGCACGGAAAGACGGAAGGGCAGAATGGTAATTTTCACCTAAAATCTGAATTTCGGTGTCTGCTAACAGAAAGTGTCGATGTCTATATTGGCACCCTCTGAATATGAATTGCGTGAATTGAGTTATATTTTGTTATGGAAAAAATCCATAAAAGATCTTCAAAAGAATTAAGAAAAAAAAAAAGTTGAGTATTAATCCACATTAAATGAGAAAAGGACCTTTCAAGAAAGACTGAAGGATCCATTTTTAAATGGGGGATTACACATTTATTGTAGGTTAAACCCCACAAGTGAGATAAATTGAAAAGTTTGTGTATAATAAAATTCAAGAGAAATTATTAAATTTGATCATCATAATTTTATATGATTCATTATTAAAAATAACAGTTTATAAAAATTAACATTTTAAAATCACTAATATGAGCGTCAAATTTTATATAACTGATGTATTTGAGATTTTCTATATTTTCCATAAAAATATATGACCTCCTTTAATATTTAAAAATAATTCTACTAAATGAACAAACTTGAAAACTTTCCAAGAATTTCCGTCGGAAAAATTAGAAAGAGTAAATTTTGTCTATGTGGTTGAGAGGAAGAGCATTTCTTTTGTGCTAATATGTCAACTTAAATATATTTATCTTTAACAACATTAGGAAGCCCGGATTCGATAATGCAAATGTAGTATGGTACTACAATGATATTTTTTTCATGTGTTATAATTTTGATATCCAATAATTGTATCAAATAAATTGACTCCTTTAGATCTAAATGATTTTCGAAATTTATCTCTAAAAATATCTTATCCATTTGATGTATGGCCAACAAAATGAATGAATGAATTTGAAAATAGAAGTTTTAAATTTAATAAAGATTTAACTTAATCATATATTTTTATAGACTAATATGTATAAAATTTTATTTAAAAATAAATTTTGATAAGAAATAATTTATACAACATGTTTTAGTGAACCATTTAAATTTGACACATGTCAACATATTAAAAATTGGTGTTTGCACAACCAAGTCATTAGGGGGCTTCTTTAGGATGGGTGTATATTTACTGTAGAGCGGACTCTGCATATACACAAGTGCATATGATTAAGATATACATAAAAAAAGGTGCATGAGAAGTTTTATCTTAATTTAATCATTTTTAATAGTAGTCATTGATTTAAAAAATTCTAAGGTGAAAAGTATCAGAGAATGGCAACGGACCAAAAGGTAGCATTGACATTTTTTATTTTAAGGGGAAGCCAACAAGAGGTTTCAGTGGTTGGAGCAAACCTACGGCGACGTAATCATGGGAGGTGTTCGTCAACGAATTGTAAACCCATTTCGGATCCTTAGAGTACGAGGATTTTGATGAAGTTCTCTTTAAAATTCAACATCATGAAAGGATTATCAGCAAGAATTCGAAAGACTTTCAACTCGAGTCCAAGGGTGGCCTGAGAAAGCACTCTTTAAGAGGATTCATTGGAGGATTGAAAGAGGAAATCAGAGGTGAAGTCCGAATGTTCAGACCCCATTGGATTAAAAAAAAATCGACTGTAGAGAACACGAGTTACATGAGCACAACTTATCGCTCGCTGTTGGAGACATATCTTCGGTGTTTCACCATCCAAAAACCAAAACAAGTGGATTGACTACCTTCTTTGAGCCGAGTACTGGTACAACACCACCTTTCATCAATTGGCCGACATGACATCATTCAAGGCTTTTTATAGGAGAGAGACACATTAGTTGATTCAGTATCATTCTAATATGACTTTAGTTGACGAGCTCGATCAAAAGCTAAGAACTTGGGACCATCTCTTTAAGCAACTCGAAGACAATCTCTGTAGAGAAAGACATTGGATAAAACAAGAGGCTGATTCATGCCGACATGAACTTGAATTGGTTGTAGACCAATACTACTACTTAAAATTATAGTCATACTGGAAAATTTTAGTGTTCCACTGAGCTTGTCAAAAGCTTGTAAGTCGGTATTTCGGACCATTTTGAATTTCAGAGCGAGTAGGATCAGTGGCGTATTGCCTAGAGTTACCACCAAGCTCTAAGCTGCACTCGATATTTCATATATCTCGACTGAAACCGCGGATTGGTCCTACAGACATTGCAAGCAATGACCTTCTCACTACGAGCGAGGAAGGCAGAGTTCAGCCTGAGTCGGAAGAAGCTCTCGACTATCGATGGGTCAAAGAGAATTGAAGTACATCACAGAAGCGTGGGTAGGATGGAAGCATCTGCCTCTAGAAGATGCCATGTGGGAATCGGTGGATGATGTCGGTCAAAATGTTCTAAAGTTCGGCCTTTTGGACAGGGCCGAACTGGAGGGGGGAGGAGATGTTATGACCCTCCATCATATGGTGGGACTTGGGGGACAACAATCCATGAGACCCATGAGTTTCCACCTGTTATTGCGATTACTACATTCAAGGTAAAGACACGACGGAAGCAAGACAAAGAGAGAAACCAGGGAAGAGTGTTAGAATATTTTCTTAATTGGATTGAATCTTGGACATCAAGAAATATAAATAATCATTGAAATTCCTTCTCTTGAATATACCCAATATACATAATAGAATCCATAAAACATTATAGCCTCACGATCGTGAATCAAACAATATTTTCAATAAATCATTAACATCATCATGTGGAAAATATCATGATAATAATTAAAACATACTTGAACCTATTAGATCTAAATTCGTACGGTCTTTCCTCTTATGTTGTCTTCTTGTCCTTTTTGTGACTGCAAATCACATGTAGAGATAGCACCTCAGAGTTTCTTCTCCTTTCCCTCTTAATTCCTCTCTAGTTTTGTACAGTGATGGCCTTAAGAAGAGATGATCGATTATGGGCAGAGAGATGGACTCTAGGGCTATGTATTTTTCTATAAATACCTCTTTGCATCAAAGTAGGTAGACAGATGCTAAGAAATCTCCCTAACCGTGTGACTTACTTGTGTGTGGGTTCCCACTGAACCCAAATCACACTTCGGTCAACTTAATGTGGGTTAATTACGGTATTGCATTCTCCCACTTGACCCACATTACATCATCATTGGATTCAAATAGGGTAACATAAGGTGCGCACATAATCCACATTCAAATAATCATAATACGGTTATCATCATAATGTTAATATTAAATAACTCACAAATGCGAGCAATGATAGTTGTACATCATCTTATCCGACATGGTCTCTTCATCACCATAACATAAGTGACTCACTTAATACAGTCCTCAAGCGAGAAATCTCTTTTATAATGGTCCAACATAAGTGTCTTATTTCAAATACTATTTCTGTTAGTAATAAAACATATATAATGTGCACACATAAACATAGTAAACAAAAATATACCTTCAGAAACACCTTCATTAGTACTCAAGTGTCAAATATATATATAGCACACATAATGCAGCTCAAAAGCACTAATTTCATCATGATGGATTACATTCAAGACCCATTCTATTGGCATGTTGTTTAAATGTCTTTATTGGTAATTCTTTCGATAATAGATCCACTTTCATAAGTTGAGTGCTTATGTGCTCAATAGACACTTTTTGTTTTTGAACTTCTTCTTTTACAACAAAATACTTCAGTTCCATGTGTTTCGAGCCATTAGAGTACTTGTCGTTTTTTGAGAAGAATACTACCGTAGAATTATCACAATAAATTATCAGCAGCCTGGCAATATTGTCGACAATTCCAAGTCCTAAAATAAAGCTCCGCAGTCACATTCCTTGAACAGTGGCGTCATAGCACGCCACAAGTTCTGCCTCCATGATAGACATCGCAGTGATAGTTTGTTTTGCGCTTGTCCATGAAATTGCTCCATTAGCCAAAAGAAACAAAGAGCCAAACGTTGACTTCCTACTATCAATGCATCCACCAAAATTTGAATCCTAGTATCCAATGACCTCGATATTGTCAGACCTCCTAAATGTGATCATGAAATCCATAGTACCCTATAAATATCTCATAACTTTCTTTGCAGCTTTTTAGTGATTCCATTTTAGGGTTCTTTTGATATCCTACCCAGCATATCGACGGCAAAGCTAATGTTTGACCTGGTGCAGATATGTACCGACATAAGACTACCTACAGTAAAAGCATAAGGGATTCCCTCCATTTATTTTCTTTCAAGTTCATTTTAGAACATTACGTTAGACTTAGTTTATCTCCTTTCTTTATAGGGGCATCTTGAAAGGAACATTTTACATACTAAATTCTCTAAGATTCGTTTATATATAGGTTAGACAACCTTAACATACCACGTGTTCGATCATAGAATATTTCTATTTCAATCACGTAGGATGCCTCTCCCATATCTTTCATTTCAAAGTTACTACAGAGAAATTTCTTGGTTTCAAATATCATACTAAGATTATTAGTGGCAAGCAAAATATCATCAACGTACAATATCAAAAATATATATTTGCTCCCACTAACCTTTAGGTATATACACCTATCAAAGGGGTTTTTTAAGTCCGAAGGAAGTAATAGTATCATTGAACTTAAGATACCATTGTCGAGAGGCTTGCTTAAGACCATAAATTGACTTCTTAAGTTTGCATCTCATATGTTCCTTCCCCTCTATGGAGAAACCCTTAGATTGATCTATATACACATCCTCATCTAGATTACTATTCAAAAATGAGGTTTTAACATCCATCTGGTGTAATTTCAAATTATAATGAGTCATCAAAGCCATAATAATTCTTAAAAAGTCTTTCTTAGATACAGAGGAGAATGTCTCTTTATAATCAATACCATCTCTTTGAGTGAACCCCTTGGTCACAAGTCTGGCTTTATACTGTTTAATATTGCCCTTTGAGTCTCGCTTAGTCTTAAAGACCCATTTACACCAAACTTTCTTGCATTATTGGGGCAATTCTACTAAATCCCAGACTTCATTCTGGTTCATGGATTCTAACTCATCTTTCATGGCATCTAACCATTTATCAGAATTTTCACATCTTATGGCTTTTTCATAAGTGACCGGGTTTTTAACAGTCTCTATATCATAATTCGATTCTTCTATGTAAACCACATAATCATTTGAAATAGCAGGTCTTCTTTGTCTTTGAGACCTTTTTAAGCTGTTTTAGTGGTTGTTCTACAATCGGTTTATTATTGGTGATTGTTTCATCATAGAGTAATTCATCATTATGTTGTTCTATTTCATTAAGTTGTTCAATAACATTAGGAACAACAACACCACTTTTCGAAGTTATGGATATAGGGATTTGTACCCTTCTTGTATACTTACTGTTCTCATTATATCACTCCCACTAACCTCACCATTTTCAATGAATCTTGAATTTCCGGTCTTAACTATCCTCATTCTATGGTTTGGGTTAATAAATATCTGTACTTTTTGGATTTCTCAGGATAACCTATGAAGTAATCACTGATTATCCTATCATCAAGTTTTCTTTCTTGTGGATTATATATTCTAGTTTCAGCATGACAACCTCATACATATAGGTGCCTCAAACTGGGTTTCTTTCCTCTCACAGTTCAAAAGATGTCTTAGGCACTGACTTACAAGGAACCCGGTTCAATATATACATTACGGTTCTTAATGCATATATCCACAATATCATAGGTACAATGCTATTACACATCATACTCCTAACCATATCCATAAGTGTACGATTACGCCTTTCAGCAACATCATTCTACTGAGGCGTACCTGGCAGTATGTATTGTGCTACAATACCACTACTTTCTAGTAATCTAGCAAACGACCTCAGGTGTTGATCTTTCTCATCACACCTTCTATAATATTCACCACCTCTATCAGACCAAATGATTTTCACCTTTCTATCTAATTGTCTTTCTATCTCATTGATAAATATTTTTACGGAATTAACCGCTTGAAATTTATCGTGCAATAGATAAATGTAACCATAACGTGAAAAATTATATATATAAGTAATGAAATAGGTTTCTCCACCAAATGATGGAACCGTCAAATGGGCCACATACATCAGTATGAATCAACTCAAGTAGCCCCGTACTTCTTGCAGCACCTTTCTTGGTGTGTTTGGCTCGGTAACCCTTAATGCATTCCACACCCACACCTAAACCAATAAAGTCGAGAGTCGGTAGAATCTCATTCTTCACTACTCTTTCAATTCTTTTACAAGATACAAGTCCCAAACATTTATGCCACCAAATTGAGGAATTTTTATTAATCAACTTACATTTAACACCATCATTATGATGCAAGAGTGCATCATGTTAGAAACATGAGTCGTAGCTCCAGAATCAAGCCACCATGAATTAGAGGAAACTTGAATGAGATTAGATTCGAAACATGTACAAATGTATTAATTATTTTTCTTTTCAAACCAAACTCTTCTCTTATGGCAGTCTTTCTGAAAGTGCCCTTACTTTCGTAAAAAATGACACTTCATACCACTTTTCCCTTTCTCAAAAGCCTGAAAACTCGAACTAGGCTGATGTGGCTATAATCCAACTTTCTTAAATTCCATGGGCTTCTTTCATTTCTTATTAGGCCCTTCATTCATTAGACGGAGTGAGTGATGTCCAATTTGCTTAAGTTTAGTCTCCTCTTGAGTCAACATATTTGTGAATTTATTTATTTGCCATTTTTCTTTCATTAACTAATTTAAAATGGCCTATACTGAATAGTTAGAGTATTCATAATAAACTGGACAAAGAAGAAATTATCCACACTCATTCCCAAGTTCTTTAATTGAGCAGCTATATTTATCATTTCCATCACATGCTCATACATTCCTCAACTCCCATCAAATTTCATGGTGGCAAGTCTTGCCATAAGTGTCCCAACTAAGAACTTGTCCGCTAATTTAAACTCATTTTCTACATTTTGGAGGAAATCCTAGGCATTATCTGTTTTGGGTAGTGTTGACTTAATGTTGTTCACTATCTTCATTCGCATATACATAAAGCTAAGTCTATTAGACTTAATCCATGCTTCAAAGGATGTTAGTGCCCCTGACTTTGCCGCTCTATTTATCAATTCCATGACTTGGGAAGAAGCACTTGTTAAAAAGCTTGAAGACTCAAGATAATCAAGAGTGAAGATCATTCTCTACCAGGTTCAAAACGCATCGTCATGGCAATCACAAAATAGGTATTTGGTCATAGATGGCTTTAAGTAGGTACCCACACCTTTGAGAGAACCATTCCTAAACTTAGTTGAACAAATGGTAAAACCTATAAAGAAGCCTAAGAGAGGAAGCTGGACAGTGAACTGGAAGTGAACTTCAAAATATGAATTATATTCACTGTCAGCTCGACCAGTCGTACTCACCGACCCCTCGGTGGAGATAGGATCGACCATCGTGGTCAAGGACTAGTTGACCAGATTGACAGAGGTTTTGGATCAAAGAATTGTCATTCTAATGAAGCCTCTGACCGAAAGTCTTGTATGCACCGACCCCTCGGGATGAACTTAAAGGACCCTTCGTGGTCGACGACTAATCGGTAAAGGAGTTGTGATTTATGGACTGTGAAATCAAGTGAGCTCTCGAAGAAACAGACATATTGGTATATCAAAATCGATCGAGAGTGCTAGGACCGAACCCTTGGTAAAGGGCAAAAGGTCGTTCTGGGTAAGACAAGTTTCTGACTTGAAACCACTGTTAGCATGGTTTTGCCTCAGATCGAGACACTCGTATAGACCAACCTCTCGGTGCCACAACTATCGACCCATCGGCGACACCAACCTGTCGACCCGGAAGTAATAAAGCTGTTGAGAATGCATTTAATACGCAATGGTCGGGTAGTTGAACGGTAATAAATACTAACACTGACTCATCGGTGCCACCTACCTGTTGGTACTGGACAGTCAGAAAAACCTTTAAGACTCATTCATAAATATGAGTGTTGTGTAATCATTTTATTATCTTTCTTTGGCTGAGAATAGTGATACACTCTAAGGAACAATCAACACTCTTGTACTAACAATCATAAACAATCACTCTATCGATTGATTTTGAAAGTGAGAAAGAGAGGAGGAAAGAAAAATCATAAACAACCAATCTATTGATTGAGTTTGAAAGTGATAAAGAGAGGAGAAAATAAAATACATAAACTAAGAAACTTGTGGTAAAATTAGTTTCATTGTCACCCTGAGATTGTGATTTTTATACGACTGTTATAAGGAGGAGCGTCCGCACACATTGGGTGGGATCTTTAAGTAGCGCACATCAGCAAGAAAGAGTTTCAAAGGCAAGTGCTTCTTGATTTTAATTTTGTTTTTAAAACCATTGTCCCGAAAGTGGGTTAAAGGGGAGTTGCTTCGGAACCACTATAAAAAACTCTAAAGCGTTGTCTCTGGCACAATGATGGGTGAAATTCCCTGCAATTGGATAGATGGAATTCTTATTCTACAGTGGTGGGCGAAATTCTTATCTGATTGAGTGAGATGGAATTCACACTTTATGTTTGAGGGTGTAAGTCCCCACTTAATGAATTTGGAGAAAGCTCAATGTTGAACGAATTCTAACAGTGGATGTAGGTTGATGAACCGAACAACTATAAATCTTTTGTCCTTATGTTTGTGGTGTTACAGATATTTTCTTGTGTTGATTGTTTAATTACATTTGCTAACACACACTCACTTGATTGATATACCCGCTGCGCCTAAACTAATCAATCGAGTAATCTAGAAAGGATCAACGATTTCAGATTGACCTATTCAGCCCCTACACACACACACACTCTAGGGTTAATTGTGTTGTTCTAGCTCCAAATAGAACTTTCAATTGGTATCAGAGTCTAGAACTCTTTAGAAGGATTTAACCATCCGAGTAGATCCATCCTAGAACACCATGGGAGACAGTCATGCATTATCTAAACCTCCTTATCTCGATAGAACAAACTATGCCTCATGGAAGGCTAAAATGAGAAGCTTCTTTGTTTCCATTGATTCATCGGTATGTGATATTGTTAAAACTGGATGGCAGGACCCATTGAGTAAAAGATGATATGAACCACATCAACCGTGTTGGTGACGCCTAAACCCTATACCTCTTGGCCCCTTATTGAGAAAGTTGCTAAGACAGCTGATGACAAAGGCATGAATGCCCTTAACTGTGTAGTTTCTGATAGTGAGTACAAGCGGATCATGACCTGTAACTGCAAAGGAAGCATGAGAAGTTCCGAGAGAACCCATGAGGGCACCTCAATAGTCAAGATGTCCAAACTTTAGATCATCCAAAATCAGTTTAATACTCTTAAAATGAGGAAGGATGAAGTTTTCTTGGATTTTTATTCCAAGGTAAGCGACATTGTAAGTCAAATGTACGCTCTAGGGAAAGGGATAATCAAGGACAAGGTATGTACCAAAATTATCTAGAATCTTGCTGAAAGATTCAAGTCTAACGTTGTGGCTGTGGGAGACAATAGAGATGTGTCCTTAATGAATATGGAAGATTTGGTTGGTTAATTACAAACCTATGAACTGCATTTTGAACAACAAAAGATAAATCTATTTGCCTTGAAATCTTCTGTAAAACAGAAGAAGATTAAAGAAAATTCATCTGATGATGATTTCTCAAGTGATGAAAATGCAATGTTTGCAAAGAATTTTTACAAAAAATTGTAAAAAGAAAAAACTTGAGAAAAACAGGTAAGGGTGACACAAGTAAAAATTACCCAAGAAGCAAGAAGAAAACAGAGGAAAAGGGAAAGAGAGAGAAGTCACCAAGGAAGAGACATGTTGCAATTGTGGGGGGAGAGGGCACCTCATGAATGAATGTCCCTCAGATAAAATAAAGATGGTTATGAATGTGGGTGTGACCCATTTGGAAAGTTCTGAATCAGAAAGAGATTCACATGAAGAAACCCAACGAAAAATTGAAGTATCAAAAGGTTTATAGCCTCAATCATATGTGATCAAGAAAATTCCACAATTGTGTCGGAGGATGAGAGTGAAGAAGATGAAAATCTTCAAGCCTCCTACAGTACCTTGTTCCTTGAGAATGAGAGGTTGGCTAAAAAACTCAACAAGTTTAAAAATGAAAAACCAAACCTCTCTGGTCAAGTGGAAGAGTTAAAAACTGAAAAAATCTCTTCTAGTCTTTAAACTTGAACTCTCAAATGTTGAAAACAATAAGAATAAAGAGGATAATAAAAGACTCCAAGAAGAAATAAGTATCCACTGTAAGGATGTCAAAAATTTATGACATTACAACAAACTTCTTGAAGAAGATGTTAAAAAACTGTCTTTGGAAGTTAGGGAATTAACATTTTATAAAAAAAAAATTCCAAGACAAGTTTACCCATGGAGAAGAAAAGCTTAAAAGACTCCTTGGAACGAGTAAACAATATGGTGATAGGTCTGGTCTTGGTGCTTCATCCACCAAAGAACCTATACATCATGGGGTATTTAGAAAAACAAGTATCTCTCGCCTTTTAACGGGTAAGTGCAATTTCTGCCACAAGGATGGGCATTTCAAAAGAAATTGCTATCATTTGAAGAGATACTCGGAAAGGAAAGTAAAAAGGTAAAATCAAGTAAAACATCTGCCTAAAAGACATCCATCGTCACCTAACCTAAAAATAAATCTAAAGAGGATGAACACAAGGCACGATTCTTTGTTAAGACAGATGAATCATTCCTTAAAAGAGTTGATGGATCCCAAGGTTGGTCATCAAAGGTACAATCGTAGGGGTGTGTATGCAACACCAAATGCCACAATCTTTGTACCTAGGAGGTAGACCACTAATCATATTTTCTTTTGGTTTAAGATTCACTTACATATCTTAGACAACTACAAATGGACTCACAATATACCATGTGAGTTCACATAGCAGAAAAATACTATGACATGAGTAGAGAAAAACTAGCTAAATACAAGTCTAGAATTTACTCTTCCTGATTATAGTATATATTCTACTTGGAAAGCCATACATTTCATTCAAAGTAGTTTGAATTATATGTGCCTTGGAATGTGAATTGATTGTGTGCATGTTTAATGATTTGATGAATTATGTTTGCCATATCTATGCATTGGAATGAATCTATTTATGCCGTGCTTAGAATAAGATTTCATCAAACTGCACAAATCAAGGATGATTACTCTGCAATCTGAACCTCTCGGAGTAAACGACATGTACATAAATAGACCTGTCGGTGTGACAGACATGTTGATATTGTGCTAAATTGAGCACTTTTGAAAAAGGGGAATTGTCGAAATGGTCGACCTTTCGATGGAACCGACATGTCCGTGAGACAAAAAGTTTGAATTAAAAGGGACCCTTTGTACAAAAGAGACAATTCACTCGTATATGTTGTCCCCTCTCCCGCGAAGGTCTGTTAGTCCCTCCTTCTCCTCCCGTGCCCTAGACCAATCTATAGGATCTCTCGGAGTGATTCCGTGCCGGAAACCATAGGGTTTTTGCTCCTTACGTCCCTAGAAGCCTAAAAAACACTGCTTCTGTGATTCTCTTAAATCAAGTTAGGCTCAGTCTTCACCTCATCCACTTTCAAACTACTGGTTGAGGATCTCCTCTAGGAAAAATCATGCCTAGAAAGATGGCAGCTCAGACACGTGCTAAGCCATCTATAGAACGAGGAGAATCCAGTCGTGCTAGTTGATGGGCCAAACGAACCAAAATGTCAGCTTCTCGGTCTTGCCTTGAGTCGAGCTCTGAAAATCCTACATATGTTTAAGATCAACAGGAAACCCAACTAAAGGAGGAAGAAGACCCCATCGTTGAAAAATGTTTCATCTTCATCGAAGAGTGAAGTGAATAAAGGAGAGAAGATGCTGAAGAATGAAATGGTCTTCGAAATGGTAATGAAGACCATGTCGATATCCTTGATGACACTAGTGAGGAGGAAAGTCACAGTTCTAAGGAAGAAGAAGAATATTAGTAGCCTCCTTAAGAGGACGTCAATCTGGGCAGGAGAGTATTCGAACTTGAAAGGAGAATAGACTACCTTGAAAGAAGTCTAGATAGTCTCGTGTTGAGTGTTCTGGATCTACTCTCTGCTGTCTCCCTCTCTGACAGAGTTCCAGATTCCCCGTCTTCTCCTCCTCCATCACTCCCTCAAGATGGCTCTACTTAGGGTAGTTTTTCATGTTCTCTATTTTTGAAAAACTATACTTTTGATATTTTTACTAAGCATCCATAATTCCACCTAAAATCATATGTACTGAATGTACATTTTTTTTTTCCAATGAAATGATATGGTTTGTCTTAGTGTGTGTGGCAATGTGTGGAATGGCTTCTATCTTATGTCTATCATTTACATGGACTGTGTTTAATAGACTAATATGCAGATTGCTAGGAAAATAAGGATCGGGCTAAGGTGGCGCACATCTTTGGAGAATGGGAGAGAGCAAAATATGTGCTATTTAGCACCAGTTACTGGTCATGACAGTGTAGGAAGAAGGATGCAAGTTTGAAAGAACGCTTGGAGAAAAATTAACTTAGAGGCAGCTCAGTTTGTATGGCAGATAATCTAGAGAAGCCAGAAAATACCGCTGACTCCATAGGGGGAGATGAGTCAAAGAAGCTACAGAAGATAACTTGGAGAATAAGGGAAAAGACTATATGGAAGCTAGGTAAAGGAGCTTGTCCCATGGAAAAAATCAGTTAAACTGGATTTTAGCTTGAGCAGGGGAAAATAAACCTTGTTGCACAAGGAAGTGCATTAAGCCGTAGTGAGAACCATGAGTTGCAACAGAACTTAGTTAATCACTAAGTGCAAGAAGTATATAGGAAGTGTTGATGATGTCTATCTACTAAATTTTTATTAATTGTATAATAAAATGGAAAAGAAATTAGTAGAAGATGTAAGCACGGGGGAGTGTATGGTAAAGTCGAAGTGCTTGGGCCTCTAAACAGAGAGAACCATAAAGGGGAGGAATATGATAAAACCAATAGACATGGGGAAAATGTCTATGCTTGGAATTTGGGGATCAAACTCAAGAAGACTGTGGGAGAAAATCTTCTCAACACTGGGTAGTGTTGTTGACTAGGAAATCTCGTTTAGTCCTTTATTTATGTTTTGGACTAACTACTCTAATGATTTCTCTAGTGTTGCTTGCTCAAACAAGAAATCATGATTTGAACCAAGATGAACAAGAATATGTGAAGACCATAGTCTTGTTGTACCATTGGAATATGTAATTGATGTAATACTTTGTATTCAAATGTAATGTAATAAGGGTGGGCTTGTAACTCAGTTAGCTTCTAGGTTTTGTCATGAAATTGACAAAGGAGGAGATTGTTAGTGCTCCGGCTTTACCGAGTCCCTGTTTGTCAATTCCATGACTCGGGAAGAAGCACTTGTTAAGAAGTTTGAAGACTCAAGATGATCAAGAATGAAGATCATGCTTCACCAGGTTCAAAGCTCATCGTCATAGCTATCACAAAACAGGTATTTACCCATAGATAACTTTAGGTGGTACCCCGATCTTTGAGAGGACTATTCCTAGGCTTAGTTAAACAAATGGTAATACCATAAAGAAGCCTAAGAGAGAAAGTTGGATAGTGAACTGGAAATGAACTTAGAAATATGAATTGTATTCACTGTCTGTTCGACCAGTCGAACTCACCGACCCCTCGGTGGAGATATGATCGACCCATCGTGGTCAAGGACTAGTCGGCTAGATTGACAGAGGTTCTGGATCAAAGAACTGTCATTCTAAGTAAGCCTCTGACCGAGAGTCTCGTATGCACTGACCCCTCGGTGATGAACTTAGACGACCCCTCGTAGTCGACGACTCATCGGTAAAGGACTTGTGAGGTCTGGACTGTGAACTTAAGTGGTCTATCAAAGAAACAGAAATATCGATATATCAAGATCGATCGAGAGTACCAGAACCAACACCTCAATAAAGGGCGACAGGTCGTTCTGGGTAAGACAGGTTTCTGACTTGAAAATACAGTCAGCATGTTGTTTGCCCCAGATCGAGACACTCGTATGGACCGACCTGTCGGTGCCATAACTGTCGACCCATCAGTGACACCGACCTGTCGACCGGGAAAGTAATAAAGCTGTTGGGAGTGCATTTAATGCGCAACTGGTCAGGTGATTGAACAGTAATACATATGAACATCGACCTATTGGTGCCACCGACCTGACAGGTACTGGACAATCAGAAAAACTGTTAAGACTCCTCTAGTGGATATGAGTGTTGTGTGATCGTTTTACTATCTTCCTTGAGCTGATAAGAGTGATACAATCTAAGGAACGATCAACATTCTTATACTGAGAATCATAAACAACCAATCTATTGATTGAGTTTGGAAGTGAGAAAGAGAGGATGAAAGAAAAATCATAAACAACTAATCTATTGATTGAGTTCGAAAGTGAGTAAGAGAGGAGGATAGAAAAGATATAAACTAGGAAACCTGTGGTAAAACCAGTTTCCTTGTCACCCTGAGATTGTGATTGCTCTACGACCAGCTACAAGGAGGAGCATCGGCACACATTGGGTGGGATCTTCAAGAAGCACACATCAGCTAGAAAGCGCTTCAAAGGACAAGTGCTTCTTGGTTTTAATTTTGTCTTTAAAACCTTTGTCCCTAAAGTGGATTAAGGGGGATTTGCTCCGGAACCACTATAAAAAACTCTAGAGTGTCGTCTCTGGCACAATGATGAGTGGAATTCTCAGCCAATTAGATAGGTGGAATTATATTCTACAGTGGTAGGTGAAATTCCCACCTAATTGAGTGAGATGGAATTCCTACTCTAAGTGTGAGGGTGTCCCCACTTAGTGAATTTAGGGATAGCTCAAGGTTGAGCGAGTCCTAACAGTGGATGTAGCTTGGTAAACCGAACCACTATATATCTTATGTCCTTATATTTGTGGTGTTGAGGTATTTTATTGTGTTAACTGTTTAATCACATTTGCTAACACACACTCACTTGATTGATATATCCGTTGAGCCTAAACTAATCAATCGACTAAATCTAAAAAGGACCAACGATTTTAGATTGACCTATTCCCCCCATCCCCCTCTCTCTCTCGGGTCAATTGTTTGTTCTATATCCAAAGGGAACTTTCAAAGGATGATTTTTTTTAGCACTACTTTCATTAGTTATACTAGGTTGATGCGAAAGAATTTATTTATCAAGATCGAGTACAACAAGGTGAAACTCGACTTATTCTTTCCATTCTGGGAAATTCATCACATTCAGTATGGAAACAAATGAAGCTTGTGCGTGAAGTGTAACAGGTAAGAATGATGCTACTAATACATAATACATAATTTCATGATCACTACATGATGCTATGAGTATTAAACATAATTTGAAACACATAAATAATTTACTTTATTAAATAGTGATATCGGATCTACCTTTGGGTAATCTTATGACATACTATTTAAAATATTATTTTAGTAAATAGTGTTACCGGTGATCTACCTTTGGTTAATCTAATGGCACCCTATTTTAAGCATCACGGTGATTTCCAGTCACCAGTAGGACTAATAAAAAAAAATACAAGTGATCAAATACCGCCGTCATCTTTAGATGTCTGTACGAATACCAACCATAGGTATCCATCAATTATCCTACTCCAATCCAATAACTACTCGGAACGATGCATCTTTGGGCTAACCTAATATCATTATGGCTATGGATTGTGATTTTCAAAGCCACTATCATTTAACACTTGGGAGGAGTATTAAATACATATGACTCAATGTTCAATACATTCCGATCAGGGCACTTTGGTTACTAACAAACCATATCATAGTTTGAATTTAAGTCAAAGATAATGACTTTACTCCATAATTGAATTAAATAAATTATATCTAATTCAAAATTTCATAAATTGAAGCACACATTTTATTTACTTCATGTGCTCCAATAATATAATGAAACATCATTTAAAAAAACAATTTAATACAATAATGGTCAATCATTCACACATAATAATCAACCTCACTCTTTAATTGAATCTACCAAGCTTCATATTCAATTCATAAATCAAGATTTAAGGACCCTAAAATTTAAAGTGCATATGATCATCTTTTTATCATAAGGGTCCTTAAATCATAATCATAAAATCCATAAAATTTGAAACTCCATAAAGTCCAAAACTTAAGACCTAAAACGTACAGGCCATCACTACTCTGGCTGATTGACCGGCTTGGTGATTGATCGCTCCAGGGACTGAATTATTTCTAGCTGATCGATCGGAACACCGATCGATCGCTAGCATACAACTCCGATCAATTGTTCTAGAGACTGGATTGTTCCTGACCGATCGATCCGTGACGAAATTGAATCTCTATTTTTTCTTAGATCCGAAAATATATTTTTTCCTAATGAATTATATTATTCTTAAAATATATATTTCCTCATCATACGATCTTAATGAAAACATCATGAGATTCAATGAAAACCATACGCTTTTTGATAGCAATTGTTAGAATATTTTCTTAATCGGATTAAATCTTGGACATCAAGAAATATAAATAATCATTGGAATTCCTTCTCTTGAATATACCCAATATACATAATAAAATCTATATAACATCAAAGCTTCAGGATCGTGAATCAAACAATGTTTTCAATAAATCATTAATATCATTATGCAGAAATATCATCATAATAATTAAAACATACCTGAACCCATTAGATTTAAATTCGTACAGCCTTTCCTCTTGTGTTGTCTTATTGTCCTTCCTGTGACTGCAAATTACATGTAGAGATAGCACCTCAGAGTTTCTTCTCCTTTCCGTCTTAATTTCTCTCTAGTTTCGTAGGAGATGGCTTTAGGAAGAGTGGATCGAATATGGACAGAAAGATGGACTCTAGGGCTGTGTATTTTTCTACAAATACCTCTTTCCATCAAAGTAGGTAGACAGATCCTAAGAAATCTCCCTAAACCATGTGGCTTACTTGTGTGTGGGTCCCACTGAATCCAAATCCCATTCGATCAACTTAATGTGGGTTAATTAGGGTATTACAGAGTGGATAACAGGGGAACATAGAGGCAGGGACGTGGGTGGTAATTGCAAAAGTCACTCTTGGAATGTAGTAAGTGAGTGCTCAACAGTTATTTAACCAATCAATGGCAGTTAGCACATAAGGACTGTGTTTTGTATAAAAGAAAAATTAGCAATGAATTAATATTCGTTTTTGACACAAATGGAAACTTATTACTGCAATTTTATTCAAACTGAAGTTGTTCATGATCTTCTATTTACATGCCCAACGCACTTTAAATAAGTCTCTCGATTTATCTTTTATTAGGGTTATTTTTAAACTTTCTTTACTACAATCATTTCTAACTCTAACTCTTAAAGTTAAGTTAATCATGCTTTAGATATGTCATTGACTTTATTTGTTTCAGAATAATTTACAACCTTTAACGGGATCAACTTGTAAAGTGTTGGGATTTAGGTCTTGAATATAGGTAAGAAAGACATGATATTCTTTTTTCTCATTTGTGTGTGTTAATTTAAGAATTCGAAAAAATATTCAAACAATTCAGCAAAGTAGTAATGACACAATGAGGTTTTCAAATTAAAATATTTGTTTAAATTACTTGATTTAATTAAATTCTAAAGTAAACTATGAAATTTAAATTTTCAAACTATATCGCATGATAATTGCTGTCCAGACTTGATTAATTTCAATACAACTAATTATGGTTGAGATCCGCAACATTTTTGAAAGTAGAGAATTTGATGGAAATGGGTCATCTTGGAGAGACAGAGAGTCTGCCCTTACAGTTTTGATTTTGCTTGCGAACTGGAGATGAAAATTTCATCGACATCTTGTTTATCGAGATTTTCTGATGAGGCACATAATGTAATTAATTTTAGGTTTCACATAATTGCATGTAATGTGAAGATCATATGAGTAGATTATGTATAAAGTTTCATCATCTATTTGATCATTCTATCTTTTGATTTTAAACTTTTAAATATCAATTACAATATACTAATCAAAATTTAAGAATAAGATCATATAGCTTGAATTATCAATAAATAATGAAACTTTATATAATTCATATTCATATAATCACTTATCAAATAAACTTAATTATTTAAGGACCCATCAACCGTAAACATATCTCATCCGAGAGTCTCAACTCTCAAATAA
This sequence comes from Chimonanthus salicifolius, assembly GCA_013350335.1. NCBI lineage: Eukaryota > Viridiplantae > Streptophyta > Magnoliopsida > Laurales > Calycanthaceae > Chimonanthus > Chimonanthus salicifolius. The sequence goes on from CM023532.1 coordinate 57,370,071, forward strand.
TGTATCTAGCTAGCTTAACTAGTTCAATGTCGAGGAGAGTGAGGTCATCTGGTTGTAGTTGTTGACGTCGCTTTCTTAAGGGCTAAGTGTTTCCTTTTCTCTGCTGAAAGCAAGTTAAGACGTCATTAGAAAATATGATTTTTATATTGTCACTTCATTCCAAACATGGGGTCCCTCTTGTAGAGTTGTATCTGAGAGCTACAATGGCGGCACCTTCAACAACGATCCAAAAACTGGACTGGCAGTCCAAGGGAGCACTTAGCCGAGTCCAGTACCGCTTGGTAATATATAATTAAATAGTATGTTGCCCCGTGTTTCATACACGAGCCTATTAAAAATATTAATTATTAGTAATAATTATAATAAAAATTATTTGTTATTAATAATATATATTTGTCTTGGTTAGAAACTTAGAATTATTTGATTAGACGGTCATAGCTTATATGAGGTATGGAATTTAGATGCTTGATCAAGGATGAGTTGCATATGAGTATATAATTATCATTTACATTTAGGATACCGATATAATATATGACTATATAATAGGAATTAAATTTATTATTTACAAAGCCATGAATATCATAATTATACATGGATGATAAACTTTTGAAATTTGGCTAACTTGATATGTCACATTTCTTATTCTTGTTTAGATCTTCCCAATGAGTTTAAATAGGATAAAAAAGTTTAAGAGTTAAAAAATAATTTAAAATTATTAAATTGTATCGTGCTTAAAAAGTATAATTTTCTTGACACAGTAGAGATGACAAATTTTTTACTCACATTTTTATACTTATAACATTTTTACAAATACATTGCATTGGACAAAAGTAAGTGGTGATGATTCTAGAGGGAAGTTTCAAAGTACTTCAAGGAGAGAATATGAAATTTAAATTTTGGAATGTAAGTTGGGTTCCTCTAAAAAGAAATGAGTACACAGTTCAAGCTTACACTTTGAAGATTCTTGGAAGAAAGAAGTGGAATTCAACACTCTCAAAGTTTCTCAAGGTTAAGATTATTTGAGCGAGTGATAAAAAATCAGTTTGGGATGATATCGACTATATTAGTCAATATTTTAAATATTGAATATCAGTTGAGATATCAGTCAATATCATTCTCTCTTTCTTTTATTAAAAATATCAATTTTTTGGTTTTTTGTTTTTTCTAAATTAAAAAATAAAAGCAACTCTTTAAAAAAATTGAAAACTGAAATATCATCCGATATGCATCCAATATCAGCTGAGCCCACAACTATTTCATATTTCTTTTAAAAAAAATGGATAAAATTTATTAAGAGTTCAGTTATTTAGATAGCTTATCCACAAATCAGATTGTAGAGAATATACTTATATTCTCAGCTAGTTGTATTGTGACTGTTGTCAGTTTCTTACGCGATTACTTACCGCACAAACCGAAAGTCTAATTATTAACTACGGAAGTTTCTATGCATGTGGGCCATATAGTAGACTGCATAATTAAGATAATTTTATAGTCAAAGTTATGTTGAATGGAAAGAGGATTTTTAAAAAAGTAACTTCAGTTTATTAAAAGATTAAAATTTTATAGAAATAAAACTTGAAAGCATAGAAATGTCATTTCATAAATCATATAATTCAAAAAATTTAAAGAAGTCACTTATAAAATTAGTGAAAAAGGAAAAAATAGATATCATCCTAATTTCTCCAATTTTCTGTATTCTATAATTCTTTTATACTTTTTATATACAATTTAATAACATAAAAGTTTAAACTTGATTAAATCCGATTTAACCTTATTTCACCCAACTTTCGATCGAGACGATTCATTTAACGAGAAAGTTTTTAAAAGATTGTACTAGATTATTTTTCTTCGCCTTCATTTTCTAGTTGGAGGGGCCCACGTAGGTGTGGCCCACTCATGTCGGTCGGTGGCGCCAACCCGGACGACCTTTTTTCATACCCGCCAACGGACGTAACTGACTCGAAGCTGCACCCCGCGTTTAAAACAGTAAGAAAGCCACCACCGCCTTTGGACTCGAAATATCCAGAACCCTTAACCCTAGATATTTTCATGCCCCAAATCGCCAAATCCAACCCTATTTAAGTCCACCCTTCCCGCGTTTCCCGGTCCTCTCCTCAATCCGTCACTCACTACCCGCTTGTATTTCCGAACAGAGCACCATTTTTTCACACCACTCATCAATTCCAGAACTTTTCGAACTAATTTCACCTTGTCGATGGATCCTAGAGATAAACGCAAATTATCTCCGTCAATATCCTCACCCCCTTCTTCGTCTCCTCCATCCACTGATTCAAGCAGTTCTTCTGCAACGCCTTCCGTCGAAAGAACGGGGTTTGGGGGTTTTACTTTGCCGACATGTTCAACTTCTCCTCTCATGGAGCTTGAAGCCTTCTCCACTCCAAAGTCAGAGAAAGATATCTATTTCGAGGAAAATTTGATAGACTTTGGAGCATTTTCTGCTGTCGGGTCCTCATCTTCTCTGCCAGTGGAGCTTAAAGGCATTTCATTGGGTGAAAGCCTAGCTATTTCTTCAATCGACGACAAACACATTTCCTCTCCTTCATTGGTTGAATCTCAAGGTGGCAATTTTTGGGAAAGGATGCTAACTTCCTCTTCTTTACCTTCCCCTCGGATTTTGCCAGCTGAGACGGGAAGCTCCAAGGATGGGGATGGAGAAAATATGGGGGTTCCACAGCCCCTCGAATCCCTTCATGGTGTCCCAATTCCTCCTTTCCTTTCAAAGACTTATGATCTGATTGATGAGCCATCGCTTGATCCGGTCATCGCGTGGAACAGGAGTGGTGAGAGCTTTGTGGTGTGGGACCCAGTGGAGTTTGCTAGAGCCATTCTTCCTCGACATTTCAAGCATAACAATTTCTCCAGTTTTGTTCGGCAACTCAATACATATGTGGGTATTGTTGAAAACTAGCCGAAAATGGCTAATATAATTTGTATGTAAATTTTCTGCTTTTTTTTTTCCTTGCTTTTCTTTTTAGTGATGCTTAGTTGTATTTGATCAAGAACCTTCTGTGTAGATTGCTGCTGAGGGAACTTATGTAGAATTCCAATGTATCTTGTAAGCATTCTTGGAATTGGGAGAATCTGCCGCTGTATCCTTTCTCCTTGTGATAATTGATTCTGTACTTGTTCTTGAATTGAACTTGTACATATGCATTTCTCTTCCTTTTTTCAAGATAATATAATGTTCTTTTTGTACAGAAATGGATTTGAGTCTTCGATGTTGGAAGTTCTTTAGCTTTTGTTTTTAGCTATGGTATACTCTGATGCTACAGGAATCTTGAAGAAAAATGGATCAAAATTTCACTTTTTGTTGAATCTTACTTATTGCTTTCTTGCATCATATTAGCATCAACATTGTGGTGGTTGTTGATTTTATGAGAAATGATAGCACCTATATCTCTTGGTTACTTGGAATGTGATTTTGGGATTGTAGACCATCTCATGCAAATTTGTACCTTTTTTTTAATGTGTCGTTCAATTGGGATAACATAGGATGGCTTTTCTTGTCCTCCATGTTTATTTTGGTGGGGGTGATTTCATTTATTGATCAAAAAACGCTGGCTATCATTAGAATTTTTTCTTTCAAAAAAAAGTTGTTCTTCAAAAAATCATTTTTTTTCATGATTTCCTCTCCTTTTATATTTTGATTTCACTGTTTGTTTCATATTCTTTTGATCATGCTGCAGAGCATGGTTCATATGAGATACACTGTTCATGGTCTTCTTGCATTCAACAAAATTCTGATTCAATGGTTGTTACTTCTGTTATGTTCCTTCATTTGTGAGATATTTTAAGAGATAACATGTCGTCTTCTTTTTCTTCTAGAGTCACAAACATGGATGTTGATCCATGTTTTGGGGTTTCTTAAGTTTTGTGGTTGAAAAGGATCCTTGATTTTATAGGAATCTTGCAGAATTATGGATGGTTTTCATTAGTTGATAATTATGGTAGCAACGGGTAGATAAGAACCAAATCTTGTTGTTTTTTAAGATATTTTTAATTCTTTTTTCTCCATTCGTTTCTTTTGTTTATTCATTCTTTCTTTCTCCATTTTTGTCGCTTTCACATTTGTCCGATTCCCACTAGATCACTCTACAGAACACATGCCAAATTGTGTTTTGCATTGAACTAGATTGGAGTTCTGAGTTATAGGGTGATGAATAGTGCAATTCTGCCATCTTGTTGCCCGAATTTATACCGTTCTGATTTTCAATAACTTGTATGGTGGTCATCTTTTGTAATGTTCTTCTCTTTGGTAAGAGAGGAACGATAAAATCTATCTTTCTTCCAGAGTTGTGAAATTCTTCGCTTCTTTGAGTTGTATTTGGATACATAAAGAAGAAGCTTCTAGAATCCTTGATGTTATGATGCACATCCTTTTCCTTAAAACCATCCTTCCAGTGTACACCGAAAGAATACCCTTCTCTCCTTTTGATTCTGGTTTCAGGCAGGAGGAATGGAGTAATTTGCTATAGCAGGTAGTGTTTTGTATTTCAGGCAGTCAAAATTATTCAATAAGCATCAGTACTTAAATGATAATTGCATATCCATTTCAATAATTCCCCTTTTTAATCTCTATGTTCTTATTATACAGTTTTTTGTGTTTCCAGTTTAACCTTTAAATGGTCATCCACTCATTCATATGTCTTGTCTTGAGGGATTCCAGTAATATCGCATTGCATGGTACTATGGTCCTTGTATGCTTCCTATATCTTATTGTGAGTGTTGTTTCCTGCTCTCTTCAGGGCTTTCGCAAGATAGATACAGATAAATGGGAGTTCGCCAATGAAGATTTCCAACGAGGAAAAAGGCATTTGTTGAAGAACATCCAAAGACGCAAATCATCTCCGGTCTTGCAGGTTGGGCACTATGTTCGACCTTCTATTGAGATTGGGAAGTCTGGATTTGAAGGTGAGATAGAGAAGCTGCGCACAGACAAGAATTTGTTGTTGCAGGAAGTAGTGACATTGCAGCATGAGCACCATCAGACAGTGCACCAGATTGACATGATGAAGCAGCGACTGCTGGCTGCAGAGCAGAGGCAGAAACAGATGGTTTCATTTTTGGGAAAAGTTCTTCAAAATCCTGTTTTCTTAGATCATCTTCAGCGTCAGAAAGAACAGAGAGAGGCCATTTCTACTAGGGTGAAAAGAAAGTTCCTCAAGCAGCAGCAAGCAAGCCCCAGTAATTTGGATTCATCTCTAGAGAGGCAGATTGTTTGGTATAGACCGAGTTGGACTGATGCCACTAAGTCCACAGTAATGAAAGAATCGGAACCAGATGCTGGCAAACAACTTCCAGATTATCTTTTACAAGACGTAAAAGGGACACTTGGACTTGATGTAGCTGCTGATCCACAAGACCAAATTGAAAGTATTGGATCTGATGAATTAGAGCAAGAACTTGTAGAAGCATCACACCAGATTGGGATGGGTACACCTGTATTGCCAGTGAAGGATCCTGAAGATGTCTTGTTCAAGGGGAAAAATGTTGTGAGCTTCCGAGATGACATGAGTTCTGGGTAGCGAGTATTTCATTTCTTTTCCAGAGGATTTGTCTCCAGAGAAGATGACTTCAGCCCTTACACCAGTTGCTGAAGCAGAACATGCTATCAAACAGGAGGATGCATGGAGCATAGGTTTTGACACTGGTGAAAGTCATCCTAGATCCAGCCATGATGTCTGGGAAAATCTTTTCAGCTCCAATATACCAGAACTGGAGGTTTTTGCTGGACTTAGCAACCTTTGGGACTTTGGATCAGAGCAACAAGAGGAAGGTTTGGGGATCGATAAGTGGGTTGATGATGAACCAGCTTTTGATGATCTTGAAACCCACGCAAGCCAGCTAGAAGAATATGAAGCTAAGAACATGGATCCTTGAGTGACTCCGCTTGGGTCCTGCTGCCCTTGTGGATCCCTTTTACTTTTCCTAGATTCAATAGGATATTTCTTTTGGATGATTAATCATTATATAAATAAATTCAGTGATTTTTGCTTCTCGCTATTGTTTACATCTTGTACTCACATTTAGAACATTCTTTGAGAATCTAATTGATGATTCGCCTTTATCATTCTTAATCTGCTTAATTGAATGGCTCTTGTTTCTTTTAAGATATGTTAATTAGATTATAATTAATTTGGTTTGATTGTAATAGATTTTGGGACATAATAGAGATATCTCTCAATTAGGAAATTAGGATTCTCATAATTCGTAGTTATCTTTTAAGATTATCTCTTATACTTTATATATGTAGTTCCTATTCAATGAAATAACGGAGTAAAATATTATTTTGAATTTGTTATCTTTTCACATTCTCTAACATGGTATCAATCACCATGTTTTAGCAATTGAGAGCTCAATGCTCCCACTCAGACAGTGGTTCTCTGATTCTATGCACCTTTCGCCTATTAACCACAACCGGGTGGTATTGCTGAGTTTTTCCCAAATCTGACTCTTGCGTCCCTCCTCAACACTGCGACTCTACTTCCCCTGTTTGAACACACCACCAACACTACCTCTTGTTTTGGATTCTTACAAAGCTCCTCGTCGTCATCGACATCTACCTAGATTTGTCCAACCCGCCTTCTTTGCCTAGATTAGCCATCTCTGTCTTCTTCTACCTAGATCTCCCAGACTCTACTTCTCAGCCAGGTGATAAAATGGTGTCGAATCTTGATCTATGTCTGCAATTAACCATCGTTATACATCTACACCAATACCTCGATAGCTCGAAGTTGTCATTCTTGACGTCTCAGCCTCTTTGCTATGTCGTTGCTTTCTCTCACTTCCTTCTTCCGTTCTGTCAAATCTTGATTCTTGTTCTTTGGTTTTTGCCTTGTCAACACCCACTTCTAATTAATAATTTCGAGAGTCGAGATCCAATCATGTGTTCTTGATCGGCCTTTGCTCATCCTGTTCCACAGTCTCTAAACATCATTGTTTTTTGGATCTAGGCGCTTTCTTCCGTTTGTTGCTTCTCCTCGTCTATTGTCCATGTCCATGTTCTCTTGCTCGATCAATCCCAGCCACAGTCACCTCCCAAGAGTACATTTCCATGCCTGGGCCCACCCAAGTTCGGTTCTATCATCTGCCTCATGTTCCAATGCCCTCTAGCTTCAGTTCATCACTCCTCCCTTGTCTCATGTTTCGGTCTCAGCTCATTATTTTCAACCTCTTTTCGGTATCTTCTATGTTTGCTCAACTGGTCTGCGATGTCATCATATCTAGAATGTAGGCCATGGGTCATTACAGTCTAGATGTTCTCTGTTCTTAGTCTAGCTTGTTATCCTCTACTCTAGTCCAACACGTCGGACAAGAGACTTTTAGGACATGTTTTATGCTTCTCCCACCATTGACTTAGTTGATTCATCATCATCATTGTCACCATCTCTGCCATTCTCTGATGCCTGCCGTCAACTTCCTCTGCCATTGCCAGTGCTACTGCGTATCTGTTTGTGGCCCTGTTTGGATCTTTTGTCTGTTGGATCTAATCACTGTGGAAACAGTTCAATTCCTTTCTAATGAGGATCTGCCTAATTCTGTCTCTGGATTTCGTTTGCTTCGGTTCTATCTGCTTTTGTCTTCGATCGTGGTTCTAACCATTAATATCATTGGGTTTGTTGATCTCATGCGATAGAATGTTGATCTCTGTCTACTTATACTCATTCGCAGTTTGTTCTACACACGTGGCACATTGATTTTGTCCTTAGGTTCCTTAGAATATGCCTTTCATTTGCTTCAGCTCCATCAGATGGCATCATTCAATCGCTGGATAAATCACTTTAACTAAGTTCAAACTCAAGTGGGACCCACTTGAGTTTTAGAAGAGGGAAGGGGGGTGGTTAAGATATGTTAATTTAGGTTAATTCGATTATGATTGATTTAGTTTGATTGTAATAGATTGTGGGAGATATTAGGGTTTTCTTTCAATTATGAAATTAAGATTCTCAGGATTTTGAGTTATCTTTTGTACTCTATATATCTGGTTCCTATTAAGAGAATTATTCAGTGAATTTATTGTCCCTCTCATTTTCTAACAATTTCCACTTCTTGGATTGTTGATATTGCAAGTGGCACGTTCATTACATTGAGTATATTGCTTATAGTAGATCTTTTTTTAGCAGTAACCAAAGAGAAATATATTAAAGAAACAAATTTAGTACTAGAGTATGCAGGGGTTCTAAAAGATATGGACCCACCAACAACAAGAAAAAGTAAAATACAACATGTACATCTAAAGACGAAACAAACAAAAAGATCGCGCCCTCCGCATTCCGATCTTCTGTTAGTTTTGTCCTCTTTATATTTGAAAGATGATATAGACATGACCTTTGACTCAGTTCTTAGTGAAGAAGTTTGTCACTCAATTTGTTGTATAACTGATCTAACGAAAGATACGTCGAGTCCCGTGACGAGTGCCCTAATATCCTAACCATAGTAATCAATCTCCAGGGAGATTGTTTTAGGCCTTTCGCCCATTTGATGGCATTTGCCTAGTCTCCCTCGGTAACTTGTTTTCCTCCCTTAAAACATGCCCAAATGGTTAACACTCTCCTAATGCTAAGTAGTTCAGGCTCGTTTGAATCTCTAGTCCCTACTGAATACTAAAGATATTTTGCCACTATGATCTCGAAGGACATCACCTATCCTTCCTGGTCCTGGTTTTCCTCTCTTAGCGCCATCGACATTAAATTTCATGACACTTCTTTGAGGAGGTGACCATTCAACTGAGGTATTTGGTTTACTAGGCCGACCACTCGTACAACCCTCCCACGAAGATAATAGGTCATTGGCTTTAAGGTCTCAATTTGACTTTTTGAATGAACTCACAAACCTCAATGGTCATTCCTTTGAAGATTCATGAATTCCTCTTCTTCCAAATAGCCTACGAGACTACGGCCGAAATCATATTCCAAGTCAACCTCCTCCTAATGTTGAGATTAGGAAGAAACCTTGAACCCAATAGACCTTCCCAGGAGTTTGCACAAATCCAGTGACACTCCCATAAGATTGAAAAAATTGCCCCATAAGTTCCAGACGATAGGACATGTGACAAAGAGGTAGGTTAATGGTTTCATCTGTTGACCCGCAAAGAGAGCAACTAAGGTCATCTTCAGACCTCATCAGACCTTTCTTCCTAAGATCCATTCTAGTAATAATTTTATGTTTTATTACGCACCAAACAAAGGTCTGGACCCTCGGAAGAGCTAGATTTTTCTGGACCAGGCTGGGAGGAGTTGTCAAGTCGTTTAGGTGTTTTGTAGCGAAATCCACCATTGTCTTAATTGAGTAGGTCCCCAATGAGTCGTATGTCCACACCATTTTGTCTTCATCCCCACGTACCAACGGAAACTCTCTTAATTGCCCTAATAACTCATCCAAACTCTCCCTCTCAAAGGATCTCAAATCTCTTCTGAATGTCGATGTGCCAAGAAATATTATGGTCATCCTGCTCGAACAATAGTCATGAACTAAAGCTCGTTTGTTCGTCACGGCTCTGAACAATCTTGGAAAACTCTCTCTTAGCGGCCTATCCCCCATCCAGAGGTCGTTCTAGAAAAAGTCCGATCTCCTTTACCCACCATATATCTGAGCTTGCCCTTGAACAAGTTACCCACGATTGTCCTACCCTGACTCAGCCTCCACAAAACTCTAAGTCTCATAGATCCAGTTTTTTATGCCTTTTCACCTAGACTCTACCTTTATTTGTACCGTATTTGGCACTCAGCACTCTAACTCATAAGGCATTCCTCCCTCTTCGAAACCTCCAACCCCATCTGTATAGTCGTACTTCATTCTTGACTTGTAATGGAATGATTCTTAGGCCTCCTTTCAATTTTGGTTCAGTCACTTTTGATCAAGCTACTAAATGAACTTTCTTTTTTATTTTTTGGTCTCCCCAAAAAATCTCATCAATATTTTTTCTAATTTCTTTGTTACTCTTTTCAGTAATTCAAAGAGGGACAAATAACACGTAGGGAGGTTGCCTAGCACTTTAGTAGAAATTTTAGTGCTGAACTTGCAGGTCTCTTATGCTAATATCTGTCTGGATTTGTTCATGATTGAGAGACTACATTTTCTTTATCAATTCATTATCTTCAGCATTTCTTGGGAACATTCCACTGATTGGCTGATGCTGAGATGCTAAAATAGTATTTCCTTGTAAGTTTTTTACTCAATGATGACGCATTTGCTGTTTCAGTTTCATCTTAGGAGAAATTGTCTCATCCTTAGGTTGAAGCTAGCATTTTATCCATGAGCCTTCAGTTTTTACATTTTGCATGAATTAGCTTCGCATACCAATATCTGTATCAATCCCCACTTGTACTGTGTACCAAATGTTTCATCTGGGAAGATACTATTGTTTACAATAATAAGCACTTACCAACTATACTAAAGGCTTTTGTTATCTTTATTATGGTTCATATAGTGCAACTAGCACTGTTGGGCTCATGTGCTTAAATAATTTGGCCTAGTGTATGATATCTCCTTGATTCTAAGGTCATACTGATAAAAACATTCACATATAACCATCAATGAACATGATATATTAAAACTTGTATATGCATGAACACAAAGTATAAATATATCAGAAGTAAAGGGTGAGTTTGGCGTTAGAGAGATATTTAAGGGTTATTTCTATCCAATTAACCCTATTACAAAATATACCATCAATCACTGAATAGTCTATCGTGTTATTTTTTATTCTTTCCCTCCACATTTCGAAGGTCACCCTCTTCTTCTAGTGCCTTCGATCCGTATCATCTCCACTCTCTGCACTGGGGCTATCTTTAGTCTTCTACTAATATGATCAAACCATCTTAAACTGAGTTTCTCTTCAATTTGTCATCTATCGGGGGTTTATGCATTTGTTTGTAACTATTATTTTGAGTTAAATCACTAATTCAACGTAGCATATGCATTGAGTTAGAGCAAAGATTTTTAAAAGTCAAATTAGTGTGAAAATGTGTACGGATATAATTCACGGGGGATAGGTGGGTGTGGAGGAGGGAATTGGATCTATTAAATCTACTGTGCACCTGCAAACCAAAGTTGGCATGAAAGTTGAATTGTTATATATGAGCACTTTTTATAGTGTGATTAATCATATAGGACAAACTTGGTTTAGTGTTTCAAGAAAATAAAAACCCTAAAGAAACAAAATCATAAGGCTCAAAAAAAAATTTTGAGAAGCTAGAAGTAGGCCAAAGTTTATGCAACGACTCGTCTCAATACGAGTACGTCAAATTAGTACGAAGTCCTAAAACCGATCTGATACTAATTCAAGGGTATAATTTTTTTTTCTCAATATAAAGGGAAGTACCACTCCCACAACCCACACTCAAATCAATAGCCGATAGTACCAATAAAGTATTAATCATAATTGGAAACAATAACATCATTCCATTATTACATTCATCCAACTTAATGAAATGTACACATATCGCAAATACATTAACAGGTCATCAAATACAAAATGAAATCATGACAGGTACAAAGCTGCGACTCTACGCCCAATGTCCGATTGAGGGTCCCTGCCGACCTTTCCTCTATGAAGTACCTGTGAGGCAAGGCGTGAGCTCTACATGCCCAGTGAGGGTAACACACGCATCATCTATCACCAAGCATACACTGTATATGATCATATGAACACATCAATATCTATGATGTCTACATGAATGACTATGCAGGCGAGTGCCCTACCCCTAACACAGTTGTGGGCCTCCAGTACATCCTTTAACCAACTCAATACAACTCTATGCATCCGCTGCAGTTCACCCATCCCTCGGGTACACAGACTGACCTTCAACTGGATCAGGATCCATCCTCTTTGACCAGACCTATGACTCTCTTAGGATAACCAGCACACATACCACGACCAACCCAAGAGTCGAACTTACTAGAGTCCCAAACTGACTACCACACGGGAGTAACCACCTCACCAGTCCTCAACGACTACCAACCAGACTCATCTATGCTCCTCAACCGAGCACCAGAGTCTCGATAATCAAACCTATAACCTCGGACCCCATCTGTTGGTCTCCACACAATTGGTGTATCCACCCCTCACATGATTCTATAGGTCTTCTACTGAGTGAGAAGGCCGAACTCACTCGTTAGGCGCCCATAAATTCCTGATGAGTCAACACCCACAACACAAGTCTCAACAATGAACCCCAAAGTCAACCGCGGGTAAACACACTATCACATCACACCACAGGTTGTCCCCACCATACAGGTGTCCTAGCCTCGAATACCATACCTAAGAATGTACCCACCCTCCAGGTGTCATAGCTTGGACTACCATACCTCAGACTGTACCCACCCTGCAGGTGTCATAGCCTGGAACATCATCTCACACCATATCACAGGCTATCCTCACCCTATAGGTGTCCTAGCCTGGAATATCTCATCGCACCATCCATCGACCAATGAGCGGGCGAGCACATCCTCAGCCTACTCGATCATCTGGGAATCATAAGTCATACTAGCGGGAGCTGTCCCTCACAGCGTCATCCCTCGACCAATAACCAGGCGAGCACCTCCTCAGCCTACTCGGTCATTCGGGGATCACAAGTCATACTAGAGGGAGCTGTCCCTCACGGCATCATCCCTCGACCAATGACCAGGCGAGCACCTCCTCAGCCTACTCGGTCATTCGGGATCACAAGTCATACTAGCGGGAGTTGTCCGTCACCACATCATCACTGACCAATGACCAGGAGAGCACCTCCTCAGCCTACTCGGTCATTCGGGGATCACAAGTCATACTAACGGGAGCTGTCCCTCACCGCATCATCCCTCTACCAATGACCAGGCGAGCACCTCCTCAGTCTACTCGGTCATTCGGGGATCACAAGCCATCATCCCACCCTCTGGTCTCCACTCAGGCGAACCACTCAACCCATTAGACCACTGGGAACGCCTCATCCGCCACACACTCGGGTAGCGTGTCTGTAATGACCTTTAAGTCAACCTTGGGCGAGCTAACACTCAACCCCAAAACTTCCCGGAGGTTTCCATGACCACCTCACAACATATCCCTCTTAGGACTCTCGGGCACCTCGTCCTCCGAACCGGACCACACCTCCCTCGTAGGCGTGTTTAAAGATCACACCTGACAATCTAACCCATGCCAGGAAAACTTCAACTCATGTCCAACCACCGGGTAGCCCATAATCCAACCACCTTTCCACTGCGCGGTCCCACACAACATCCCCACCCTACTACCCAACAAGCTAGGGGGAATCTCTAGATCCTGATGTTGCCTAGTACCCATGCTCCATTGGCATTCTATTTACACTAGCCACATGCATACAAAATTATCTCTACGCAAGTCGTCAATATGACAAATCGCAACATCATTAAGTATATACATCATTATCTATCACATGCTACACATTAACAATTAGATATGGTATCAATCATGGCATGTTCCATACGAGCATAGAAAGTGGTATCATCTAATATCTACTGTACGCAATTCTAAAGCATGTTGATTAAACTATTAATCACATACATGACAAGTTATCACACGTCAACCAATCATGTTATCATATCATCAACAAGTCATGACATCCGATAAACTATTCATAAGTGCTCCATGAGCAATGGGTACAAATACACCCGGATGAGACCCCCGCCACATAATGGTATCAACAGTTCCCTTGCCTAGTGGCTCATACTATAGGGGGACACCATTCACCACATTTTGTACCCACACATTTGATAGAGGAGTAAGATGCATAGATGCATGCTAAAAGCAGTGATGAGTTCCCTCACTTGTGTGTGTCCTTGAAATCCAATGCGAGACAATGAGTCCGGGGTTGACGGGCTCAATCTGTTGAAACAAGAATAGGAGGGTAAGAAATTGGGATGAAACGGGTCAAACTGGGCCTGGAATGCAAATGGGCCCGACAATGGGTCGGGTCTGAATCGGGCCTTATTGGATCGTGCCTAACTGGGCCAGGCTAAAGGCTGGACTGAATCCGCCGGACTGGGCCGGATCTGGCGAATAAGGCCAGATCTGGTGAGCTGGGCTGGAATCTGGCGAACAAGGGCCAGATCTGGTGAGCTCGGCCAGGTCACCAGGGTCCAATGTTGGACCGGCCTGAGTCAACTCGGCGGCTCCGAGTGACTCAACTGAAGGAGAAAAGGAAAAAGAAAGAAAATAGGGGAAATGAAAGGAAAGGGGAAAAACTGGAAAACCAAAATGGGGAAGGAAGAGATCGAGAGGGGGAAGAAGAACAGGAAAGAAGGAGGGAAGAGGTGATGGAATCGGAAATACCTAGCTAAGCCAGAACCGGAAGCAGAGTCGATGGCCAGCAGCTAGAGAGAGCATCGCCCAAGCTGGGAGGAGAAAGGTGAAGAAAAACAGCAGCAGCACCAGCGCGCGCGACAGAGAGGGACGAAAGGGCTGAGGGACTGCAGCGAGGGGGGTAACAAAAGGGGCGGCTACTCCTCTAGGGTTAGGGTTTGGGGCAAGAGAGAAGAGGAGAGAAAGGAAGGAGAAGGAAGCTAAAAGAACGGGAGGGAGAGAGAGAGTAGCAGGTGCGGCGGCACTGTAGCGCATAGCTACAGTGCTGCTGAAAGAGAGGTTATAAGGGGAGTAGGTTGTAGGGTTTTGAAATTCTTCTCTTTTTTTTTTTATACATATAAAATCTCCAATTTCCAAAATATTTTAAAAAGCCCGAAGAAATCAAATGACAAACGCCGAGGGGAAAAACGTGTAATTTCAAACTTTTAATTATGACGAAATGTTCAATAATTCAAAATTACTAAAGTGCCCTTTGAGTCTCCGAACTCAAATGGGACAAACCAGGACCCACCATAGGGCCCACACTCACCCCACCTCTACCAAGACCTTAAAACTCTGAAAAATTGGGTCGGGTCATTACAGTTTAACCTCAAGTCCAATTTTTAACCACTTGATTTTAATAGTCAAAATCACCGATAGTCCTTTAAAAAATCTGTTGATTTTAATGATTAAGATCAAGTGCCGATAGATTCAAATTGTGAGTAAAATTTGGTCTTACTTTTAGTTCATTAAGTATACTTTCATTGTGAATTGTTGATTTTTTCTTTTTTGTAACAAATGAAAAATAAAATGAAGAAGAAATGGACAAGGTGAATTTTGTGTGTGTACAAGTACCAGGGGTCCGAAGATCAGCAGCTACGAATTGTATCAGGCCGATATGATACGGTTTTGAAACCGTATCATATCGGTTGATATACTTCGTATCGGCCGATATTCGGCCAATATGCTAATATCTCAGCAGCATCATATCGACTGTTTTTGTAAAAAAAAAAAAAATTGAGAGAGAAAAATATCTTCCGAGACCATTTTTTCGACCCCTGGTGTACAACTAGTAGTCGCATGACCGCATTGGTCAGATCATGTCCATTCCCATTTTGATATTTTTTCTAAGCACCATGAAAAATCTAACTCTACAATTGAAGATACACTTGATGGACTATAAGTAGGTCAAATGTTAGTTTTAAAACTCATTTTTAGCCACTAGGAACTTAATGGTTAAAATTATTGAATGACTTTGAAAAATTTAAAGACACCGTTGCCTTTAACTGGTTAAAATCAAATGATTGAAAATTGAATTTATATTAAAATTTGGTCCACTTATAACTCATTGAATTTTAATGATGCCAAATAAGATTAGAAAAAAAAAAAAACCTAATGTGTACATCTTTTATCATTTTTCTAATCTTATTTGGTTATTCCACGTCATTACCATTAATGCAGTTAGCTAAATATAGGAATTGACTAAGAAAATTAGCATTTGACTTTGGATTGCTCTTATCTTCCAAGATGCAATAGTAAAGAAAACAATAGTTTTGTAACCAACGTCCAGTGATCCACACACGTGCACAGTATTACTGTACATGTGGGGCATGTACCGTCAAAATCTAACCGTCTCTCAACAGTCTTGCAACTTTTTTCATTTTTTTATTCCAAAATCTAACCGTGGATGCCATCAAGCAAATCTTAAAGAATACGAGGGCAAAAATGGAGATTTTAATAATGGGTCGTGCCGGTGAAAATTTTTATAGTGAATTTTTTTATTGAATGAATCATGAGTTAACAAAAAAAAAAAATTAGATGTATTAGATAGGCAATTACATTGAGATAGACTATATAAAATTTCACCACCAATTTATCATTTCTGTAATTTTATTTAAATTTTGATAAATATAAGTAGTTGATTTTAAATTTTAAATTAAAGAATGGTATAATAAGAAGAGTGTGAAATTTGGCACGTATTCTATTTTTATAATTTCTATTTTATATCACATGGGATAGTTCAATTAACAGTCACTTTTGCTCAAAATTCGAAGTCATCCGATACTTTTGGTTTGTGGAAAAATTCGTACATTCAAAGTTTTACCCAATACCCTTTTATTAAAAAATAGATTAGAGTGTTGGTAATAAAAAAACTAAAAAAACTATATGTAACTTTAAAGAACTATTTAAAGACACTCATAACATGGATAAGTCCGAGAATTCTAATCCAAAACAATACAGCTGTAGCGTTTTTCACACTATATAAAGTCCCTATTTCAATATCAGAACTCAGCAGTCTCTCACTCTCTATGTTTCACTAAAAAGAATGTCAAAGTTTGTGGTTTTCCTGTTTTTCTTGTTTTCATTTCTAATAATTTGTGGTGATTACGTTGATGGCAATTGCTCTAGCTCGGAGTCCAAGTCTAAATCTTGCTATTCAAACCCTGAATATGGAATGGCAGTTCACCCAAATGATGTAGAACAAATTCGATTTGCTTTGAATTTGGAGTTCCTTGAAACCGAGTGGTTTCTCTACGGTGCACTGGGACATGGATTGGATCAAGTGGACCCAAGTTTGGCGATGGGTGGCCCACCTCCCATTGGCGTCCAAAATAGCTAAGTTAGACAATGTTACAAGACGGATCATTGAAGAATTTGGATATCAAGAAGTGGGCCATTTGAAGTAAGATTGATCTTTGTCTCTCTCTCACTCTCTCACAACATATATGTGTA
Organism: Chimonanthus salicifolius; assembly: GCA_013350335.1. NCBI lineage: Eukaryota > Viridiplantae > Streptophyta > Magnoliopsida > Laurales > Calycanthaceae > Chimonanthus > Chimonanthus salicifolius. Next base: position 57,387,121 of record CM023532.1, read on the forward strand.
TTGACCTTTTGGATTTTGAGGTTTATAAACACATGAGCACTCTATCTGTAGGAAAGAAATAAACTAGTATTGTATTAAGAACTAAGTTATTAAATGTATTTATATAGCCTCTAGGCCACCTTAGGGTTATCACAATGAGACTCAGACTCTAATCTATCTTAAATCAAATATATCTCTAAATTAGAGATTAAAACAACTTAGAGATTGAATATATTCCAAGACTATCTTTATAAGCCGCTTTTTAAGGATGAATTCTACCGACCTGTTTAACATATTTATGATTTTGAGGGTGTGTATTTCTTTGTTCACTTGACTTGTGAAATTTACTCTTTTGGAATGATTTTCTCAGGGCGATTACATCAACGGTTGGAGGGTTTCCAAGGCCTCTGGTGGATTTGAGTCCTAAAAGTTTTGCAAGAATTTTTGATGCAGCTGTTGGATGCACACTAAGCCCTCCCTTTGATCCATATGCCAATTCTGTCAATTACTTACTGGCTTCCTATGTAATCCCATATGTTGGTCTAGTGGCATATGTGGGCACCAACCCAACCATCAATGGTTATGCTTCAAGAAGGGTAGGAAAATCCATCTTCTTTCTTGCTTCATTTTGTTTTTATTAATGGACAGTCGGTTAACTTTCCATTATTGTTAGTTTTCTGAATCATGAGATTGTAATTTGATTCTTGATTTATTCTTTCTTCATTACGAGGTCTGTATTTTCTATATAAACTAATTTTAAGAATAAAGGCAATGAGCCATTATTCTCAATTTCTATAGTTTTATACTTGTTGTGGTGCAATTTGAGCTGAGAACCTAAATTTTTGAACCTTGATCATTTTTTAACCTTTATTTAGAATCGATTTTTTGTGTTCTACCTTTACATTTGACTCTGTCATACAGCATTCGTTCAATCACTTAGCATCAGCCGACTGTCAATGGGGATTTTGATTCTATGGTTAATGAGTTAGTGTTCGCTTTTTCTTTTAGTTGGTGGCAGGGCTCCTAGCAGTTGAATCCGGCCAAGATTCAGTCATCAGAGCATTACTGTACGAGCGAGCTAATGAACTTGTATATCCCTACAACTACACCGTCGCAGAATTCACCGGTCGCATTTCCGACCTCAGAAACCAACTGGCTGGATGTGGCATCAAAGATGAAGGCCTCATTGTTGATTCAAAGCTTGGTGCAGAGGGAAAGACTACCAGCAATATAATATCAGCTGATGAAAAATCACTTGGATATGCTCGATCAACGGCTGAAGTTTTGAAGATTGTCTATGGAACCGGCAATGAAGGCAAACCAGGAGGTTTTCTTCCCAAAGGAGGCAATGGGAAGATTGCTAGACAATATCTAATGCATGGAAGAAATATATTTTAGTTGTTTCTTAGCAAAGTAACCATGTTAGAAAGTTATATGGACTTGTCTAAACTACTATCAATTTCTAATATTAGAGCAAAATAATAGAAAAATAGTATTTGGAGGTTGTCAATAGGCTAACATGGTACTGGACTTAAAGTTCTTGAAGAAGTGACTGCTAATTTTTTAGGCACATCACTAGGAATTAAAAACTCTAATTGACTCGATTAACTCGACTAAATAAACTCAACTTGATGGCAAAGGTAACTCAAGAAAAATGACTCACTGAGTCAAACAAAAAGCTCAATTGAGATGAGTGGTTCGAACTTCTTCACATGTGCGACACAGTGTGTCTAATATATGATGTAGCTTATGCAGTAAATGGGCCCACGAATAAACATTTTTAAATATACTACGTAACATTCGATATTTAAACCTCTAAAATTTGGGCCAGGAATAAGTACATTTTAATTCTTAATTTACGGATAAAAATGTAATTGGCTTGGATTTACCTTGAGGTGGACCTCAAATGTTCCTTAGTTTTTGCCCTGCTTTAATTCTATTCTAATATATTACGAAATAGCTTAACATGGATTTTGTTTTGAGATTTACACAGGTCCAACTAAAGCTTTATTATACGAGGAATGTTTATATGTACTTTTGTATATTCTACTAATGTTTGTAAGTTGGAAAAGACCCTTGAGCCCCATAGAACCTGAGATTTGCTTGTGGCCCATTTGAGTAGGTGAAATCCGTATTTACTCAATTAAGTATTTTTGACTTACCGAACATAAAAACTACAGAGTAATAAATACAGCTTCTACAATGGCGTTTCTCCATATTGAGTATGCTCCACTTGGGTAACCCCATTTTATATTTACCATACAACTAAATACCACATTTATCACCATGCTCTACCAGCCACACTGAAATGAATTAGGACAATATGAGATTGGGATAAACATCTGTTGAATTGAGCCGCCAAGCTAGGTCCAACTTCAATTTAGTATAATTGCTTGTCAAATTGCGGTCAACTTCAAATTTCTTGAGTTCGATTCAAACTTCATTCATACTTAGAACTCATGTCATTACTATGAGTTGAGCATTCTAACTTGAGTTTGTGTAGAAATTTGTATATACTTTGTAACAAATCAGGGTCTAAAATAATCAATATAATGGCTCGTGGGATTCAGCATTCGATCAAACCTTCAAATCCATAAAAAAATGCCCCAATTCAGCCTAATTAAGTGGTCTATTTGCTGGCCACAAAGGAGAGTTATGGAAATTCCACATGTGCATGCCATGTCTCTCTATCTCCTAGAAATAAGAAAGAAAGAATCTCAATTTCTTTGACAACCTTGAGCACACGTCCTTGATCAACGAAATTAGAAGATGGAAGAATGAGTGGACGACATTGCATTGGTGGATTTCTAGATCCACAAAATTCGTGGAATTCATGGAAGCTTTAGTTGACCACATCTAGTTGTATTTTCTTTATTTATTTTTGTTAATTCATGATGTAATAATGCCACATGATACCCTATGGAAAGTTGTAACTTAGGAGAATTAAGAAGCATTTGGCCTCATGTAACCTCTTTTCCAGATCTTCTAAATACTGAAACGCCATTTGGATTGATTTCTCAACGACTAGAGTACGATTCGAGGCCCAAAACATGCAACACATGCAACTCCTTCCTTCATTCTGTTGAGGAGTGTCTTAAAGCCAAGTCAAAGCCTGTAATTACCCGTCCCATTAGTACAATATTATCATCTTTGAGGCCATATACCCTCACAACTTTTCATTGAGCCAAAGTGTCACACTAGAGCCCAAAACACATTATGCTAGAAGGGAGGGGAGCGTTAGCTTATATACTCATCTCAACTCCTTGTCCTGGGTGGTACTTGTGCGCTCCTCACTAGCGCAATTCTCTCTCATGGCCGAATTCTCTCACAAGCACCCTCCACTTGTGCGAGCCATTATAATCCCACTCCCTTTGGACAAGAGTCACCCCCAGCTCTACCACTCTCATTTTCCCACACTTTGGTTTGAGAGTTTTATCTGATTAACTCACTAATTTGATCAAATGACCCACTTGGGTCTACAAACTTGACTCTCACCAAGTTCTCACCAAAACAATTGACCTTGACTCACTAGAGTCACCACAATAAGACTATCCCTGAGTCTTAACTCAGTATTGACTCTACCCAAGTCACCACAAGACTCTACCTGAGTCTTCACCAATCTAAGACTCTACCCGAGTCCCACCACAATACAGGGGCTTTCTTCCGTTTGTTGCTTCTCCTCGTCTATTGTCCATGTCCATGTTCTCTTGCTCTGATCAATCTCACCCACAATCGCTGTAATACCCTGACCCGAATTAGGCGTAATCCATATAATAAATCGTATCTTAACCGATTAATCTCAAAGATTAGGGTTAGGGCTTTGAGAAAGCCCAAGTTCGGCCCAATCAGAGCTTGAAAGCTTAGTGATCCAGCTCGTCTAGTTGGAAGGGCAAAATGGTAATTTACCATTCTTCGATATTATTTTATTATTTATGTCATTGCCTGATTGTTTTGATTGGTATGAGTTTTCCTTAATCAAAGATTTTGATTTTTGAATGCGATTTTCAATTATTTTCAGAAAATGATATTTAAAACCTGCCCAAAAAGACCCCGAGAAGGGGAAATAAATATTTTTAAAAGAATTCATAAATGAGAAAATTTTGAGACAAACACTTTATTTTAGACCATTTTAGTACAGTCTAGTTTATTTCTTTCAAAATCAGAAAGTAAGGATTTTAATTCATTTTATTTAACACAAGTTAAATTAAGTAAATATTGTCAAATTATAGTTTTTACTTAATTCTATGGCTTTTAGTGAAAATTAAATCTCCAAATTTTTATGGTGATTAGAGTTTTTAAAACCCAACTTATCTGTCAAGGTGTATTAAATTATTTAAGCTTTTTAAACCATATTTTAGTTAAAAACCAATTTTTATCAAAACTGGACCTTTTTGCAAAAACCAGAAGTTAGCAGGGAGGACTTATCTGCAAACTAAAGTATATTTCTGCCCGTTATTGTGCCGGGCGATAGCCAGCCGCTGCATGCAGCGCCATAGTGGCCACCACCCATTACCCAGTTACCTCTATAAAACTCAACCTTCCCAGTTGGTTTTACCTCCCTCTCCAGTGAATTCTAAAAACCAGACCGATCTCTCTCTCTCCCTCAGTCTCTTTTTTCAAATTTTTGGTTGACCGTAAACTTGAAGGGAAGATTTTCAAAATCTTGGACTTTCAACCCACGAACTGAAGTGAAGGTAACCACTGTGTTCCTTTTCAAATTTTAATTGGTTTAGAATCAAGAAAGAACAAATTTGACTAAGTTTTGAGTGTGTAAAACCAATTTCAAGTTCAAGGAAAAACATGATTTTTCTTGTGTCAGCTTGGTTTTGGTGTTTAAATCCGACGACTTAATCAGTGTTACAGGTTCAAACTATCTCCTAGGTAAGAGGACTCACTAAGGAGCCCATTTGACCGGTTGGATGTGAAAATCGAATCCAGAAAATCCATTGTTTTTGGATTCGTATTTCACTCTACCGCTCGGCGTGACTGTCTGTTGTTGCAAACAGAGGAAGAAGACGACTCTCGGAAGGTCTGAGAGTTGTTCTTCTGCAGTTCCGAAGCTGACATCTTCGGACATGTTCCGAACTTGAGTTCGGGACTTCGAAATGTCCAGAGGCCAACCGTTTTTCCCGCCTTTGCTCCGGGTCATTCCGAGTTATCTTCGGAAAGGACCGAACCTCTCAGACGATCCGAGCTTCTCTCGGCATGTTCCGAGACACACTGAGACCCTGTTTTCTGTTTTCAGTTCGGAATCACCTTCGGACAGTCCGAGACTTGACCCTTGGACGTTCTGAAGACCAGAACCACGTTCTGAGGTTCTGTGGACTAGTTTAGACAGTGGCTCGGACAGTCCGAAGCCATAGTACCTGGTTCCGAGGCATCCGAGGAACCTAGTTTTTGAATGTTAAATCTTGGTTTGATTGATGATACATGTGTTAGATCCTAGGTTTTCATGTGAATATTTATACCATTTTGATAAATAAAATTATACTAACCCCTTCTTCTCTTATTACTATAGTGTATTACTTATTGTATTCACTTCCAAGCCAACTCTATTTGTCGAGCACTGAGTAACTTCACTTCCAGGCCGACGCTATATCTGTAGGGCACTGAGTGACTTTTAGGCCTAACTCAATAAATCAATTTGGTCATGTCCAGAAGACAATATGAGAAGTAGCCTGAGCCCCTTATACATCTAGACTTAACTCAATACGTCAATCTGGTCTTGTCCAGAAGACAATATGAGAATTGGTCTGAGCACCTATTTATTATGATATTATGGATTATTGTAACTTAAAATGGTTAGAAATCAAGTGCGAGACTCAGTTTCATTTACCCTGGAGATTCTTGGAAAAACAGTATGGTTTTGAAATACTACTAGTATGTATTTCTTTGAATGCTATCTATGTTGGTAATTATTGATTGCACACTTGTTTGCATGTTGACAGAGACTTCGAGACCACACAATTTCGGTGAGGGGACTTAACGTTGCAGTAGGTGTAAATCAGATTTATAAGATGGATCTTAAGCAATGAGTGGTTTCAAGTATTGATGAATCCACCCATGTGTCTGGACATGATGCATTGTGTAAGAAGTGCTTATGATGATTATATGTGATGATGTTGATTATGAGTTATGTAATACTGCTTCCACGTACCCTAGACTATTGAACCATTATCAGCCATGTGTGTGTTTGTTTACTTCTACTGGACCAGTGGTGTCGACAGTTGCTGACTTGGGGAGTGTCAATACCGGCCATGTGAGGGTCGGAGATGTACTTGTAAAAATGTATTTTGACCATGTCGGGACTTAATACAATGGTCTCAACGTAGTATGTAGGTGTTACGATGGATTACAGCAGTGATGAATAATGTTGAGATTTTTTGTTTGACAAACATGAGATATCATATTGCAAATGTTGATTATTTAACTAACCTGATGTTTCATTAGACTGCATTATTATATTTCTTTCACTGGGCTAGTTACCTCACATCACTCACATTTCAGGAGATATGCCTGAAGAGGAGAACCCTCCGTATGAAGCTTAGGATGGATAAGCTGATGCGTTGCCTTGGAATTCCCACTGAGGGGAATTCTGCTATCTTTGTCTTTTCGTTCTTTGAACCATATGTTTTTGTAAAGTACCGTGTGTGATACTTAGTTTGTGTTGATGTGATGTATTAAACTGCTAGTGTTCTTTTGCTACTCTGGTTATGATTTAATAATATATCATTTATGGAATTATGTATTTGTGATTATGTTTTTGGGTAGGCTTATGGTATATGTTTGAGTCCACCCGTTGGACTTATGTGTGGCTTTTATTTCTGGGCCTAACCTTTGATCCGGCTCAGTTAGAATCTTGAGATTAGTTAAAAAAAAAAAATTCAGTGACGTTCCGGGCCCACTTACTGGTCGGGGCGTTACAATCGCCTCTCAAAAGCACCTTACCATGCCTGGGCTCGCCCAAGTTCGGTTCCATCCTCTGTCTCATGTTCCAATGCCCTCTAGATTCAGTTCATCACTCCTCCCTTGTCTTTTATTGCGGTCTCAGCTCATCATTTTCAACTTCTTTTTGGTATCTCCTATGCATGCTAAACTGGTCGACGATGTCATCATATCTAGAAAGTAGGCCATGGGTCATTACAGTCTAGATGTTTTCTGTTCTTAGTCTAGCTTGTTATCCTTTGCTCCAGTCCGACACGCCTGACAAGAGACTATTAGGACATGTTTTATGCTTCCCCCACCATTGACTTAGTTGATTCACCATCATCATTGTCACCATCTTTACCATTCTCTGATGCATGCCGTCTTCTTCGTTTGCCATTGCCAGTGCTACTGCGTATCTGTTTGTGCCCTTGTTTGGATCTTTTGTCTGTTGGATCTAATCACTGTGGAAATAATTTAATTCCTTTCTGATGAGGATCTCCCTAATTCTGTCTCTGCATTTCGTTTGCTCCGGTTTTATCTGTTTTTGTCTTCGATCGTGGTTCCAACCATTGAGATCATTGGGTTTGTTGATCTCATGCACTAGAATGTTGATCTCTGTATGCTTATACTCATCCGCAATTTGTTCTGCACACGTGGCATATTGGTTTTGTCCTTGGCTTCCTTAGAATATGCCTTTCATCTGCTTCAGCTCCATCAAATGGCATCATTCAATCGCTGGATAAATCACTTTAAATAAGTTCAAACTCAAGTGGGACCCACTTGAGTTTTAGGGGGGTGTTAAGATATGTTAATTTAGGTTAATTAGGTTATGATTGATTTAGTTTGATTGTAATGGATAGTGGGAGATATTAGGCATTTCTCTCAATTATGAAATTAAGATTCTCAGGATTTTCAATTATCTTTTGTACTCTATATATCTGGTTCCTATTAAGAGAATTATTCAGTGAATTTATTGTCCCTCTCATTTTCTAACAATTTCCACTTCTTGGATTGTTGATATTGCAAGTGGCATATTCATTACATTAAGTATATTGCTTATGTAGATATTTCTTTTAGTAGTAACCTAGAGAGAAATATATTAAATAAAAAATTAAGTACTAGAGTATGCAGGGTTCTAAAAGACATGGACCCACCAAAAACAAGAAAAACTAAAATACAACACGTACATTTAAAGACGAAACAAACAAAAAGATGGCACCCTCTGCATTCCGATCTTCTGTTGGTTCTATCCTCTTTAAATTTGGAAGACGATATAGACATGATCTTTGACTCCGTTCTTAGTGAAGGAGTTTGTCACTCCATTTGATGTATAACTGATCTAACAAAAGATACCTCGAGTCACGTGACGAGTGCCCTAATCTTCCTAACCATGGTAACCAATCTCCAGGGAGATCAATTTAGACCTTTCGCCCATTTGATAGCATTTGTCTAGTCTCCCTCGGTAACTTGTTTTCCTCCCTTAAAACATGCCCAAATGGTTAACACTCTCCTGATGCTGAGTAGTTCAAGCTCGTTTGAATCTCTAGTCCCTACTGAACACTAAAGATGTTTTGCCACTATAATCTCGAAGGACATTACCTATCCTTGCCGGTCCCGATTTTCCTCTTAGTAGCCTCATCTACATTAAATTTCATGACACTTCTTTGAGGAGGTGACCATTCAACTTAGGTATTTGGTTTACTAGGCCAACCACTCATACAACCCTCCCATGAAGATAATAGGTCGTTGCTTTGAGGTCTTTGAATTCCGTGTTGGAGAGGAGCCAAGTACACAGTCTCAATTTGACTTTTTGAAAGAGCTCACAAACCTCAATGGCCTTTCCTTCGAAGATTCTTGAATTTCTCTTTTTCCAAATAGCCTATGAGACTACGGCTGAAATCGTATTCCAAGCCCACCTCCTCCTAATGTTAAGATTATGAAGAAACCATGAAACCAATAGACCTTCCCATGAGTTTGCACAAAGCCACGACACTCCCATAAGATTGAAAAAATTGCCCCATAAGTTCCAGGCGATAGGACATGTGACAAAGAGGTGGTTAATGGTTTCATCTGTTGACCCGCAAAGAAAGCAACTACGGTCATCTTCAGACCTCACTAGAACTTTCTTCCTAAGATCCATTCTAGTAAGAATTTTATGTTTTATTACACACCAAACAAAGGTCTGGACCCTCGGAGGAGTTGAATTTTTCTGGACCAGGATGGAAGGAGTTGTCAAGTCAGTTTAGGTGTTTTGTAGCCAAATCCACCATTGTCTTAAGTGAGTAGGTCCGCAATGAGTTGCATGTCCACACCATTTCGTCTTCATCCCCACTGCACCAACGGAAACTCTCTTAATTACCCTAATAACTCATCCAAACTCTCCCTCTCAAAGGATCTCAAGTCTCTTCTAAAGTCGATGTGCCAATAAATATTATGGTCGTCCGCTCGATAATAGTAACAAACTAAATCTTGCTTGTTCCTCACTGCTTTGAACAATCTTGGGAAACTCTCAGCGACATATCCCCCATCCAGAGGTCGTTTTAGAAAAAGATCTGATCTCCTTTACCCACCATATATCTGAGCTTGCCCTTGAACAAGCTACCCACGATTCTCCTACCCTGACTCAGCCTCCATAAAACTCTAAGTCTCACAGATCCAGTTTTTTCTGCCTTTACACTAGACTCTACCTTTATTTGTACTGTATTTGGCACTCAGCACTCTAACCCATAAAGCATTACTCCCTCTTCCAAACCTCCAACCCCATCTGTACAGTCGTACTTCATTCCTGACTTGTAATGGAATGATTCTTAGGCCTCCTTTCAATTTTGGTTCAGTCACTTTTGATCAAGCTACTAAATGAACTCTCTTTTTTGTTTCTTAGTCTCCCCAAAAAATCTCCTCAATATTTTTTCTAATTTCTCTGTTACTCTTTTCGGTAATTCAAAGAGGGACCAATAACACGTAGGGAGGTTGACTAGCACTTTAGTAGAAATTTTAGTGCTGAACTTACAGGTCTCTTATGCTAATATCTGTCTAGATTTGTTCATGATTGAGAGACTATATTTTCTTTATCAATTCATTATCTTCAGCATTTCTTGGGTACATTCCATTGAGTGGCTGATGCTAAGATGCTAAAATAGTATTTCCTTATAAGTTTTTTACTCAATGATGATGCATTTGCTGTTTCAGTTTATTCTAGGAGAAATATCTGTATTTTATCCATGAGCCTTCAGTTTTTACATTTTGCATGAATCAACTTCGCATACCAATATCTATATCAGTCCCCACTTATACTATTTGGATTTACCTCTAATTAAGAGGTGTATTTGATTTATAATTACTTAGGTGTTTGAGTATGAGTGTGATAGCCATAGGGTCGGCTAGAGGCTATATATACATGTAATAGGCTAGGTATTAAATAATATACTCAGATTATATATTTTCTACACTGTTCTATATGAAAAACGAGTCTCACTTAGATAAATTTCAGTGAATCATTCATTGAGCTGATTTATATTGTAGTGGAAAGGTCAGTAATCCGGTCAGTGATCCGATCAGTGATCTAGCGAGCTGGTTAGTGATTCGACGAACTGATTCGAAGGGTAAAATGGACAATACATTAAAACCCGTGTTAGGATTACACAAAGCTCCGTGGGAGGATTGCTATCCTAATAATAAATGCTAATATTCATAAAATGAGATAGCAATGGTTGATGAGATTTTTGTTTGAGTACAAAGCTCATCAAAGATAGTTTTAATGAGATTATTCAAATAATATATTTAATAGTGGTAAGTTTAAAAATAAAAATAATAAATTAAAAAAAATCATGCGAGCTTATTTGAGTTGATCCTCCACAAATAGCCCGTCATCGTATTTAAATTACAGAAACCACCTCTGCTCCCTTCGAGAGAGAGATATAACAAGATATACTTGGTCGTCTCCTCTCTCCACTTTCCCTGTTACCCTTTTACGTTTTGGTCTTGTTAGGGTTTCGGTTCCCGGAGCCCTCTTTACGTTCCGTTTCTTTTTTCATATTCCGATTCCTCTCTACTATCTTGAACTAGTGACGCTATGGTTATGGTTTCCGATTTCCAAAACGCTCATCCGTTTCCTTACTATTTACTATACTATCTTGTACGAATGACACTAGGGTTTACTATCCTGCCACTGTAAACCATATAAGATCAGGCCTAGGGTTAGGGATAGATTTTTAATTTCTTCTTCTTCTGGTGTTTGTGTTGGAGATGGAGATGGAGAGCTCTCGTAGATCCATTGACCGGTCAAGGGATGCTGGCAGTCTGAAGAAGCCGAGATTGGTTGAAGACGCGGATCGGGATCGCAGCATCAATCGCGAACGCCAATTCCCCCAGAGAGCTTCTGGGCCCTTGGTTCCGAGGCTGAGGGCCAATGAGAGGGAGAGAGACGACGGGCGAGAGGATCCTGTCCGAGGATCGGTTGCATATCAGCAGCAACAACAGGAGATTGTTGGGCAGTACAAAACAGCACTTGCCGAGCTGACTTTCAATTCTAAGCCGATCATCACCAACCTCACAATCATTGCCGGTGAGAACCTCCATGCTGCCAAGGGTATCGCTGCCACTGTCTGCGCCAACATCCTCGAGGTTTTAATTGCTGTTTCAATTCGAGAAATATTGGAAAAGATTCTATCTTTAAGTCGATCTATGATTTCTTTGTATGCTTTGATGTGTATGCTGTAACCGAGGTTGCTTTTGCTGATTTGTTGATTCGGATGTCATATTAACTTGTAAAAAAGTGAGATATTGAAAGCTCGATTGGTTAGTTGTACTTTGCTTGAGTGATTGACCAGTTTGAAATCATGATAGTTTCCAGTTTAACTTTGTTGCAAAGAAAAAGTAGTTGGAGTAACTTCGAAGAACTGTTCGTAATACTAATGCAAATGTAGGGTTCATTTAATTTTACTTCATTGAAACTTCAATTATTGGAATTTAAGTGAATGGTATATCCATACTTCACCTTAGTCTTTCACTGTTGTAAGTTGTGACTTGTAGTGTGGGTATGATTGGAAGAAAAGATCAATAGTCGATTGCATATGGCATTGCAGTGGTTGTATCAATGACGTTTGCTCTAGAATCATCTTCTTGATGCTAACCAAGTTCAAGATTGATTTTATATGTCTCCGTCAGTAGGATACTCTTTACCCCTAAATCACTGTTGTTGTGTGTCAGACAACCAATGATTATTGGATGTGCTTCCGGTCAATTCTGAATTGTACTTGTCTAGTTTCATTTACCACCCAATACCCATGATGGAGTGGATAGTTATGGCTTATGCTTTACACTGAAATTTGGAGTGTCTTGTTGTTTATTGAGCAGAAAAATAGATGAGTAAAATTTGGTCAGTGCATCAAAAAATATACCTGTTCTGTTGTTTAGAATTATTATCCTCTCTCTCTCTCTCTAAGAAGGAAAAAAGGGAACTATGATTCTAGCAAGATATTGGAGAACTTTGATGTTGTCTTGTGTAGCTGATAAGTTAGTGTTTGTTTGGGTTGACATTGTAATATTGAATTTACTCGGTAGTGTGAATTGAGTGCCAAGCCATGGTGCAAATAAAATACTGAAGATCGCATGTAGTACCATTAAACTATCTTTGATATGTGTTGGATTATGTGATTTATCATTTGGAAAGGTTACATACTTGAATAACTTTTCTATCTAGGATGTTGCTTCTATCCTTCTGCAACATCAAGGGTCACAGAATGACTTTAGTTTGGTTCCTTCTGTTAACTTAATTTAGTTTTACTATTCCCATAATGCATGGTTTGTCTTATTTACCCAAATAAACCATATGTACTGGAATGCTTGACTGTGATACCTAACTTTTCAGTGTTGAACATGGATGTGGGATCCCCTCCTGGAAGAGGCTGGTGCATACAAATGCCCATATTTCCTATAAAATGATGAATGGAATATAAGAAAAATTCTTTAATAGACAAAGTTTCAGACTTCAACATGCATGCGAAAGAAATTTTCTGCACAAGGTCAGTTGCCCAAGAGTCCAACTTCTTGTCCTGCAACCTTCTGTTCTACCATCAGCTGCTGCCTGTCATTTCCTTATGAGGATTACCTATTGCTCAATGTTTGCGACTTACATCCGACTATATTTTTTAAAGTCTCATCATCTCAATCATCAATTCCCATAATCCTATCTATCTGGAGTTGTACTTGCCATTTTCAAAACATGAGGTGCATTTCACTGTTCCTGTAAGTGTGCCCTATGCTCGGTGTCTGAAGAGGTGGTACAAAGTTCACCCCTAGGGCTTTGACAAGGTGTGAGAGCATCTTGCTTCTAGGTATGCATCAGAATTAAGAAGTGAACAACAAATTGTCTTAGCCATTGAGTCTATTTGGTTTCATTTATCACTTAATTTTACAACATTTCTTTAATGTCATGGACACATGGTACTGATAGCAACTGTTTATTTTTATATTCACGGTATTGATGCCGGCATTTAGCTGCTATGCATGCGTTGTCCTTTGTACTATTAAGGTGCTGTTTCTATCCTTAGGGTGGAGCAACTGTATATCAATGGACTATCATAGTTCCACTGCCTGGCGTATCAATCAGAGCACTCAAAATTTGAGGTTTTGGATAGGGCTATCAAAGGGCTATGTTGACCTGTATGCGAGCTCTCTCTTTGAGTTGGATTGGAATTGGATTGCATTTCATACATTGTGATACAGGTTTGGGTTCAAAGAAGTCCTGTTTAGTGAATGGGTTGGCCCGGTAACCTTGACTTGACCTGCTCTTCCTGGTTATGTCTCAATAGTGCATCATGAAGTATCATCAGGTTGGGTTGAGTTTGCACTTGTATAATTTGTATTTAGGGAAAATCTAACAATGGGCAGTAGTCAGGGCTAGAGCTTGGGTTCTTGCCCCGTTTACTTGATGGATTGGGTACCTAGTGTTTCTAATCTAAACCTGAACCCAACCCATGTTGTCTTGGTTGACCTTGGGCCAAATTTTGGACCATTTAAATTCGATTTATCTGTACAGACTTGTTTTCTCCAGGGTTTGTTTGTTGAGGCTTCCATGCAGTGATCCTAGAAAGTCTCAATGCCAAATTGACTGGTCTGCTGGTCTCTCACAGTAAGGAAGCACCAGCTAGGCGTCTCTCTCTCTCTCTCTCCAATCAATACCCAGCTAGGCGTCTCTCTTTCTCTCTCTTCAATCGATACCAATGATATATCATTTTATCGTCACCCCAATCTCTCTTTTTGTTTTTCCCCATCCTTCCATCTACCCCCCTGTCGTTTGCCTCTCCTTTTAAGCTCAGAAAGCTGCCAGCAGAACAATTTTCCTGGGTTTCATTGAACTACATTTACAGGTGTCTTGTGTCCTTGTTTTAATAATTTCCAAGCTTCCAAATTTATATCTAGCTTCATGGTGTGGATGATGAATGCCAAAATCTAATCAGTTCTCTCTCTTGTAATATGACTCGAACGCACAATCTCTATGGTTGCACAGTAAGCAGTTATCCAATGTGCTACTAGCTCTCGTCAATTATGAATTCTATTTAGGTGTTCATGTTGGCTTACTTCATCTCTATTACTCCTCTGACTTTTGATGCGGACCACCACACGAGTTTCCATATTAGCAAGTTTCTATATTTAGATTTGGGATTTTCAGCATTTATTTGTTTAGTCCAATAGTTTGGTATTTTTCATGTTTTTAAGTCATTATATATATGATTAATCCCTCCATACGAGATTGACACTTAATCAAGGAAAAGAACAATTTTTGCTTTGTGCAAACTTGCCTCCATCGTAGGAAGCATGGTGAGAGCCAAGGAACCCTCGTGAGAAATTAGGAAAGGCGAGAAACCATGGGAAAAGGTAAGAATCCTCTTCCAAGATCCAGGTTTTTATTTATCTTTCTTCTATCTCTCTCTTTTTCACTTTCTTCTCTCTTTGCTACCCTCTCAAACCTAGCCGAACTGCTGTCCCAGAACCGTCCTATTGCTGTTCCAAATCTGCCCCAGAAAAATCCTTGTTTACCGTTCCGATCTGTCCCAGATCCCATCTAGACTCGTCCCAAGTCCTTCGTAAGTCCCTTACAGCCCTTTCCTACCCCAAACAGCCCCATAAACTGCTGTCCCAACCCATAACAGTCCCATATATGACTGTTTACTGCTGTCCTATCTATTGAGATCCCTTATTTTGCTGTCCCATATCGTTAAGATCTCATATTACTGCTGACCTATAATGTCTCCTTGCCAAACAACCAATTTAATTCCTATTTCTGATGATAGATCTATATATTAATGGGATTTGACAAACCCCTCCGTGTTGAGGGACCTTTACTACAGATGTGACTTGGTTTGGATTGTCTTATAATCACTTATATTAGATTCTAAGAATTTGCATGATTCTTTGTGGTAAATTTCTATATTAATTAATTGCATATATTAATTGGTATTTAATTTAAGTCCATTTTTTATTTAGGGTGCATTATTTTCATCCCTTTAATCTAAATTTAGGCATTTAGGGTTACCCTGTCCTTTGTCCTGTGTCAACTTTGCTCCTAGTTTTACACTGGTGGACCATTTTTAGTTTGAGTTTATTAGTACTCTCGTTAAGTTGGAGGTCTGAAAGATAATATTTATCTTGTGCCCCTACTGCTCAGTGCTTGTTTTCCTCGCACGCATGCCAAACAAATTGAATTTGCTGGATTCATATATATGGTTGCTGAAGTGCCGTTGTTTAGTTTCTTCTGAAGAGAAAGATCATATATGCATGTTCTAAGATGCCTGAACACTTGTGTAGATCCATTTATTGGGTCGGCCACCCATATCCATGTTGGATACTCGATACTTCTAGGAGACTTATTAAAATATGTTTTAATGATTTTCTTGTTCTTTTATAATCTGACATGTACAAAAGGAATGCTGTGAAGGATCCTTATTGTAAAAATTACTTTACAAACTAGAGAGTTATATGACATTTCTCATTCTTGAGAGACTAATTCATTTACTAAAATTAAAAGAAATAATATCATGGGTAAAACATTGCAAGTAAAAGATCATAATTTTAACATAAAAACATATTTTGAATAGGACACCCATATCAATGTGTATCTTGGATTTTGGAAAAATGGTTGTCTTGTATCCTGTTCCTGTATTCGTATCCAGACCCACATCTGTGTCTGTTTGTGATGGTGCATGGCTCAAATTGCATTTGTATGCCTACTGTTATTGAATCCAAACTTGTCAAACCTAGTCCTGCGTGTGATCAATCTAACTGGTGGGACATCTCCAATTGTGATCGAAGTTGGAAATCATTCAATAAACTAACTAGATTTATTATTTTCATTTTTTTAAGATAAATTGCTGGCAACACCTGAGCTTTCTCCTCCTAATCGTGCAGTCCTTATGTTTGGAGTATCTACCCACCTTTAAATCTATCTGAGAAGGGGTTCTTATGGTGAATTTATGTTGATTATTCAAAACTGAAATCTGTTAATTTGGGCATCTATTCTGTCGTCGTTGGTTTTTATACTTTCATTTTGATGGTGCATTGTCTGATCTTTACATTTAATGTGCAGGTTCCGAGCGAGCAAAAACTTCCTTCACTCTATCTTCTTGACAGTATCGTGAAGAATATAGGCAGAGATTACATCAAATATTTTGCCGCGCGGCTCCCTGAGGTTAGATTCTTCCATCTTTTCTTGACTCCTTTTGTAAAACTCCATGGTGGCAACTCTGTTCATTTGAGAGCATAAAGAGATCTAAGCTTGGACTGAATCATGCTAAAGCTGGATTTTATCTCTGTATATTCTTCAGTGTTGAATAGAAAACTAAAACCTATCTTTCAGTTGCTCTACCAAAGTTTTAACTTTTGATATCGATTAATTTTAAGCTCCATTATAATTCAAATTCAGAGTTTCGGACAAACTACTACTGTGGTTTTCTGTATTCCTGTCTAAGGTTTTATCAAACTATACCATGGTTTTTTGAATTTGTGCTACTTCATGTTTGCAGCACACTATATTTGTCCATATGTGTATTTGTTGAATCTGTACCATTGGCTTTATTGTTTTAGGTATTCTGCAAGGCCTACAGGCAGGTTGATTCATCCATACATCCTGGCATGAGGCATCTCTTTGGGACTTGGAGGGGTGTTTTCCCTCCTGCTACACTTCAGAGCATTGAGAAGGAACTTGGCTTCCAACCTGCTATCAATGGGTCATCTTCTGGGGCCACAACTTCCAGGCCTGATTCTCAGGCACAGCGGCCACCACATAGTATTCATGTGAATCCAAAGTATCTGGAGGCAAGACAGCGTCTCCAGCAATCAGGCAGGGTAAGTACTGGCTGTACCAGATATGCGAAAAGCATTCATGGCTAATAGCCCTTTTCCCTACCTGATAGATTATTTTGTTGTCTTCTTTTGCTATTCCACTTTCTTCTCTTTATCTTCTCTTAGATATTTTTTCATGTATAATGCTGCTGTTGTTTGTATATGTCTATGTATAGTAATCTTGAACATATCTGTTTACTTGTAATTCCCTCTGGTGGGAATGCACAGCTTTTCCCAAATTTCAATTGTTTGGAATGCCAATTTCTCAGCATGGTACTGTTGGATCACTCCTCCATTCCTCTCAGTTTCTCAGGTCGGTCTGATGGGCTGAAGATTTCATTCAAATAGTTTCCTTACTGGAGTAAGGATTTGCATTTCCTGTTTGATAGTGGGAAATGCGTGAAACCAGGAAATCAGGGGTATGCCTATGTTTTTAGTTGTGCTGAATCGACAGCGTGTGAAGTATGCTTTCTGTAGTCCTTAGTTATATATGAACTATCAGCAATGTCGGTGTACTTTTTACATTAGAAATGTTTAAAAGTTGCATTCTCAAATAATAAAAGATTGTGTTCAAATGTGTGGAACTGGCTGAGAATCAGTTAGTTGCAATCTGCTGTTGTTAGGACTTGGATAGAGGTTTTCATGGTTTTGTGCTCATGGTTACTAGCCACCAAATCACTTTCAGTCTTGGTGTTTCGGCCACATTAAACACAGTGATCCATATTGACATAGTATTCCTCTCTTTGCAATCACTTAAAGGTGTATTGTGTTTGCTGTAGCCATGGTCTCTTTTGTTGGAGAGGAATGCAAAGTGCATAAGGAACAATGTGGTGGGAACTGATATGTTGATTCAGCTGGTTAGATGGTGACATCCTGTAATAGAGTTTGGAAGTCATGTATGTCATATTGTGGGAGAGGCTATTGTCACTTTTTGGGGCCTTGCATACTTGTGTATGGTCAACTTAAGTGGAACCACGATCATTGCTTGTAGGATTGGAAGGAGCAACTATTAGGACACCATTCATGGATTAAAGGTTGCAGTTTGCAAGTAGAAGGAACAAGGTGAGGGAGGCTGAGGAGTAGCACGTTAATAGAGGATATGTTTTGATAGACTGAATGGAAGAGAATAACTCAGAAAGTAGACCTAGATTGATGGGACTACTGGCTTTGATGATGATGACAATGAACTAGTAGAGCCTTATTTCCATCATAGTTGTGGGGGTTCATCGAGTGCAATTAGTTGGTATCCAGAATCATCTCCTTCCTTGTAGGATAGCCAATAGAGTAAATCAATGATTTGTTAGGTAAGTCATAAGTTTTTTATACATGAGCTTGGAGACAAATGGGTAGGCAAATGATTATGCTATACAGGGGATAGGGAGACTGGATATTGTCATCAATAATATGTTGATTTGTTTGTAGGTGGCTTCTTGTGGGGCTTCTCTAGGCTCAGTGTTTGTATTGTACTTTTTTGTGTCCCTTGTTGCTGTTATCTTTTCTGGGAAAGTCCTAACATCCCAAAAGCAAAAACCTTACCATTATAGACCTTAGAAAGTAGTCACATATACTTCATAGATTATTTATTTAAAGAAATGATAGCTTAGACAAAATGTTAGGAGGATGGTTTTCCGACTAGGATTACTTGGCCAATTACTAGGTTGGGTTAATTAGGTGATGTGGCAAGTTGACCAAGTTACTTTTCTCATTATTTTGTTTAGTATTTAGAAAATACTTGCAAAAAAGAAAAAATCCACAATCTTTCCACATTTAATATTGTATATTTATCACTATTTGCAATTTCATGCACCTTGTCTTTAATTTTTTTTATCAAACTTTATTTTTAAAATTAAAAATGGTGCCCCCTATTTTTTAACATTATTATTTCATTTTCTTTTCATATTTTGAAGATTTACTTTCAAACTTTGATATTGAACCCTCTTACAATAAACACTCGGCAAATGGAAGTGCAAATTAGTAAGCTTTTATAAATTGGAAATGACTTTTTTTGGGGTTAAAAGTCATAAACTATATATATATATATATATATATATACATATATAGTTTATGCAAATTTTAAATCCATGAGAAGCTAGATGTATATATTAGGTTACATGTGAGGGACACACTTTCTTTCTTTCTTTTTTTTGAAGACCAAGGTGTCCATGCCTCTTAGAGCACCTGACTAATCCTTGGGGTATGTGCAAACCTCCCTATCTACACACACCGGATAACACTATGGAGAATGGCCCTTTTGTGTTGAGGGTGACTTCAACCCAAGACCTCCAGCATCTCAGGCGGGTTTTCTTTTGTCCATAATTCCAAAAGTGAAGTGGTTTTTCTAGTGACAAAATTACAATCTTTGGTAACTGTGAGAATTGCCTCAACACAATATTTTAATAAATTTGCTTGCCATCATTTTAGTGCATGTGTAAGGTTTCTGGAGGAGAGAGATTTTATTGAGAGATCTCTAAAAGAAATTTTTATTGAGAGACAACTTGTGTAAATTCGAGGCTAGAACGATGTGCTGAGGGAAATAGGACCTTATCCAATTTTATTTATTTTTCAATCAAATTAATTATTCAATATGTAAGTTAATTAACCAAATTATGTGTAGCGGAAATAAACAAATGTGTCTGCCATAAACAATAAACAATCCATCAAATCAATCCACATATGCACAACGGTTCACTTGAACTTACATCCACTCATGGACCCACTCAACATTGGGCTATCCGAAAGGGTCAAACACCTTACCAATACACCTGATTTTGAAAGGTTCGACCACCAAGGTCTACTCCTTGACTCTCTATGTTTTATGGTGGTTCGATCACACAAGGTCTAATCCACCTTCAAATGCTTAAAATGGTTAAAACAAAGAACAATTGCCTTGGGAGTTCTGGAATAATCTTGATCCTGTTCTTTGAAGGATGCCTCTTCACTGCGGTCTTCAATGCTTCTCTAGTGAATGCACAACCATGGAAGAAGAGGCCAGATCTAGGATTGGGATGCTACTGGGATTCCTAGATACTAGTACTCTCTTAATCACCTTCATTTAAAGCTTTAAACAAGCTTTTGGAATTTCCATCAATAGTTGGTGAAGGGATTAGAGGATTTACAGAGGTTAATATGATTTAACAAGGACGACATTCTTTGAAAGTTGGGAAGGTCTGAGAATGATTTGAGTTTTTTAATCTCAATTCATTTGCTTACTGGCTTAATCTCTCTTAAAGAACGACCCAGTATTTATAATATTACTGTTCAATGGTTAGTCTTCGATGAGTCGACACAAGGCTCCTCGACAGGTCAATACCACTAACTATCACAGCTAAGCACCAACGGAAAAATGTCGAAGGTTCAGGAACAGGGTTCGACGGGTCGAACTAGAAAAGGCCAAATTTCCTTGAAGGGTCGAAACCATCTTAGACTGGTCGAACATCATGTTGATTGGACCTTCGAGTGGTTGAAGATAATGCTTGGATGGGTCAAAGGTATCCAAAGCATGGAAGGGTCGACGATGAGCTTCAAATGGTCCAAGCAAATGTTTCAAAACCAAGACCCATGCTCGATGGGTCGAGTAGACACTCGACTTTCTAACTATTCAGAATATATTTATAAATTTGGGCTTTTGGTTTGTGCCTGTTAGGGAATAGACCCAATTTCCACATACAGAAAACAGAGATTTAATCACACAAAGAGAAACAACACACGAAATATACGTGGTTCAGCCCAACCTTGGCCTACGTTCACGGGAGAGTGTAGATTTCATTATAGATAAAAAGAATACATAGATACAAGATTTGGATCCCAAGATCTCTTTTGGTATCTTCCCCCCTCTCTTTATCTCCCTTACTACACCTCTGCTGCAAGAGGCCCCTTGTGGCCTCGGAAGGCACTCGGCCAAAAGGCAATTCTCTATGGAGAATACCCACCTTATATAAAGTGGAAAAACTGCTGAGTATAAAATCCTAGAGGATTTTTAGCCTCTTTAATTGGTAGTTGCCTCATTGAGGAGGTCTTCCCAATCTAGGACTCCTTCCTTTTTTAGTGGAGAGTGAGCCACACGTTCTAACACTTTTGCCTGGCTTGGATCCATTTTATCTTGGATATTTTATATGTCAACTATGGGCAATTATGGTCCAATTTACCTGTCAAGTTGCCACACACATGGAGATGATCTGGATCAAGCTTTTGGTCTTCAAATATATCTTCACGCAGCATCTTTAGATTACCAAAGGCAAGGTTCTGACAATTGTTATGAAATTGACAACACGGAGACACGGATAAACTGGGGCCCTAACAGCTTGCAATATAAACATTTTCTATATTTCTTGTTCCCAAATTGTCTTCTAACGTTTGTGTACATCGTAAAACTGTGTATTATCGGTGCGGCAAATATGTCATTTTGTTGAAGTCATCATTCAATCTATGTTTCTTTATATTACTCCTTACTGATTATAATCCACTTCGACGTTTACTTGAAAGATCAGAAGTTCTTGCATTCAATATTTGTAGAACACTATCACTTTATTTATACCGAAGATTCGATCTACTTATAAGTTTGGATGTTTTCAACGATTTCTAATTATATTGATGAATATGATGCCATTGGTAGCTATCATATTACCATCTGCCCCTCCTTGAGAAAATTCAACGATGATTCAGGGAGGAGCCATTAGGTCCAGTATCTCAATGGCTTTACAGTTTTGACGCACCTAATCCCATCCACTTTTGGTTCTCAAACCTGTCCTAGAGGTTTGGTCCTTGTTTGTAATGAATTGGAAACAAATCATTTTAGAGGTCTGACACAGCCACCTTGGCTTAAAAGCCTGGGTTCTCTGACATACCATGTCAGAGGGTTGGTCCGACCCTCAGATAAAAAAATGGGAAAGGTGAATAGATCATCATGTGGCCTATCAAACTAGCCTAAGTGGGACCCATTAGATCAGCATTGTAGCCCATATATATATATTAACATGTTTTTGTGATCGAAGCAAAGGAAAAAATAGTAAATGTTTGATTGCAAAGATCTCCTCTCTATTATTTATTTTATGATTTTAAATTTGTATTTAGAATGCGTATGATCTTCATATTAAATAAATGCAGCTTTTGGATCATGAGGTGAATATACTCTTTATCTGATCAGTTAATGGTTAATATTTTTTAATTGGTCATCAATCAGTTTTCTAGAGAAGCTGATGTATGTCTGTTTATGGTCATATTTTGTTGATGACCCTCTTGTTTTATTTGATGTAGGCGAAGGGATTAAGCAGTGATGATGGTGGGACTATGGTTAAAACAACCTGAGGATGCAGAGAAGCCTGACAAGACATCTATTACTGGGAGTGCAAGACCTTGGACAGAGCCCCCTTCTAAGGTGCCTGCATGCAATTTATTAACAATTTCATTTCCTTGTCCTATCTACTTTGCTTTGAGCAAGGATTCCACATGGGTAATTGATTCTTATTGTTCACTGCATCTGGAGGGAACCACCCCTATTGGCATTGGGATAAATTGTAGCCCTACTGATTGAAATACCGACCCATTAATAAGCTTACAAATGAATGATGTGAAAGATTGCATAAGTAATGGTCTTTATTTGACTGTTAAAGAACAACTCTATGGAAGATTGAGTGTTCAAAGAAAGATTCATTCCATTGCAGATTGATGATGTTTCCTCACTAGATAAACAATCTGGACTTCTAAAAATGAGCTCTACATGTTTTGAATCCTGGGCCGAAACAACTTGTAGAGGTTATTGTATTCAAAACCTCATATTTTCTTTGACTGTATCATTAGGTTCCACCCTATCAATATATTGAGTATACTGATAAAAAATGTAAAGGATATTGCAAAAAAGAGAAATAATCAAGACCACCTAGTTGAAATATAGTTGTAGTCCAACCTACCTTGTAGGGCCTATTTTGCCATGTGCAAATTGGTTGATTGGATAGAAAATATCAATGTTGATCATGCTATAAATTTCATATAACTTGATAATACTAACCATTGAATCATGGGAAAATAATGAATGCTTGGATCAGATGACCACCCATATATCTTTGAGACCTCTCATGCAATGGCTATGATCATCAAATCAAGATGATTTCTTGCCTTTAATTAATGAATAAAGCATGTAAAGGTTTTATTATTCAAAGTGTTCAAACAGAGCAGTAGGTCCAACTCATGGGACTCGATCATTTCTCTTGTATAACGACAATGGTTCCCAGTATATGATGCATGTTCCTGGAAATTTTTTCTTGTCATCAATGTACATGTGGGGATTTTAGATATATAGACGGTTCATGGAAAACAATTTGCCAAATGCAATTATGATTGCAAACCATTTGTAAATGGCTTTGATGATGATTAGTTATATGAGACAGACCACCATTTGTAATAAAGGTATTGGTCCAATCATGGTTAGGTCATTTCCTAATACCTACCACATTAGATGATTTTAGCCGCCTTATGGGTGATTCGTAATTGCAGCTGATTTTCTGCATTTGGCTGCTGCTGAATCAGATGGCTAGGATCATCTGATGGGAAGGTTTTGGAGTAAACTTAATTCACGATAGGCCCATCAATGAATGGTTCCGATGACCCAAAGAGGTTCTCACATACAATTTGCATGGTCAAGCAGATGGTTGCCGAATGTTTTCTTGACAAGAGTGCATTGTAGTTGATAAGTGCTCACTACTGCAACCATAAGGTTGTGAGTTTGAGTACAATGGGGGCATTGGATGAATAGTCATTATCAAGAACAAATTGCCAAATCCAATCATGAGTACGAATCCTAGGTAGATGGATGAATGGTTCTGATGGTGATGATATGGCTGTCTTTTAAAGTATCTAGTGTTGCTTCTTTTTGGATGCTACTTTACATCAACTTACTTGCAATATTCAGCGTTCTCAAAGAGAGCAGTTGGATGAGCCTCCTCGTGAAAAGAACCCAGATGCAGGATATGGAGACCATGAATTTGCTTCTGATCTTCCTCGGCGCCCAGACCTGGGACTTGGGAAAGCAAATGAGAGAATCACAGGAAGAAGCAGTCTTGACAAATCTTGGTATGGAGCTGGGAGCAATACTTCAGAGACAACAGCAGGCCAGAGGAATGGTTTTGATTTTCCAAATGCATATGGAAACTACAGGGAGACCAAGTCATCACAAAATGTTAGTCAGCTACCTCCAACAGAGAAAATTATGAGTAGAAGCACAAAAGATACTTTGGGAAATTGGAAGAACTCTGAAGAAGAAGAGTACATGTGGGAGGATATGAACTCGAGACTAACAGATCATGGTGGAACAGATAACTCAAGGAAGGATGGTTGGAATCAAGATGATGCAGAAAAGGCAGTTAGTTTGAAAAGGGGCAAATGGATGCCTTTGGAGACTGAACTTCTTGATGCTCGGTGGGGCACTCTTGATGCTTCATCTCGAATTGAAAAACCTCCCAGAGTCGAAGATAGAGTTCCATTACAAAGAGTATTCTCTTCTTCATTGTCTTATTTTGTTTTAAAGTTTATATGGATGCACTGAAATCACAACCTATTTTAATATTTTGAAAAAACATGCTGGAGTCGATCCTCTTTGGTATGGTGTGGGAATGAAAAATGTTGGATGAAGTTCTTTTTTCATTCTCTAATGCATTTTCCGTTCCATATATTGTTCTTGCTTATGTCAATATTGATTTGGGAGTGGAAGTGTTATTGAAAAAATTATTCACCATCTAGTGCAATTTCTGATTTCCATTTTCGTTCTATGAACCAATAGTAGCTCGTGACTTTGTCTTGCGTTGGTTAGAAAGATGGTTTTAAGATTGTTCACATAAATTTTTGTGGGACCCAACTGAGCCCAACATTTAGTCCATGCGGGTGAGTGGAAGATGCATGGGCCAGACTGATAGGATGAGGGATATGTTTCACCCCATAAATTATTCTAGCATAGTGAGATTGGCCATCAAAAAGTGGTTTGTAAAGTCAAATGCTCAAAAATATAATGGTCTATAAAGTCAAATCAAGGCCCGTAACCAAATAACTAGGATGACCACCACGAGTGAGTGAAACTTCATCTATCTCATGTCCTTTTGCTTTCCTACACACCCTCCCTGGGAACCCATGGGCCCTACAAAGTCTTATTGAATCAGTCGTTTTAGATCACTTCTGTGAAGTTTATAAGCATGTTTACACAAATATGCTCATCAATGCACTTCAAGGAAATGGCACTACAAACCTCAATAATCTTGAGTATTACAAATGTATGGTTATTCATGCTATTGTGCAGTGTTTATAGACCACACTGAGTGGGTGCCCCTTATAACCTTTTTCTCCCTTTAATGAATGTTGGTGTTCAAGCTGACAATGATTTGGGCCAAAAAGGGGAAAGGATTACTCCACCAAATGTTCTTGATTTCCATGTATTCATTCCTATAGACTTGAATAATCACACACAAAAGAAAATTCACTTGTGGCTTAAGGTAGTCATTTCTATTGAATTGATGTTCTGGTTTAGGAAGAGAACTGTTACCTCATTAGCCTTGGCATCACTACATAAGCCTCACAGAATTACATTTCCCTTGTGCAGGATGTCGAAGATCTTCCACAACCTCATGGCCGGGAGGATAGTGGGTCAAGGGTCAGTAGAGAAGCCACTGACTCCCATGTAAAGGGACTGGTAGGACAAGGTGCATTTGGGCATCGGAAAACGTCTGTATGGCCTAATCCGGAGCCCTTATCAGTGGATGGCTTGAATCCCAAAAACATATCATCGATAGTTCCAGGGCAAAGGGAGAATGTTCATACTCCACTTGGTGGTGGCTTATCAACAAGCTTGAGTTCATCTTTGGGTAGAACAGGACTGCAACTGCATATGGGGCCATCTGGTGTTCTTTCAAGCTTGAGATCGGTGACCAGTGCCGTCTCTGGATCAGGTAGCATGTTTGGTCATCAATGGCAGCAGCCTCCTAGACCTTCGTCACCATCTACGTCATCATCTGGGAACCAACGTGCTCACTCACCCACATTATCGGCTCCTCATCAACATCAGCAGTCACAAACTTTGGGGGACCAGGACCATCTCCAAATGCACTCCTCTCATCCTGGTGTAAAGCCCTCTCAGCTTTCAGGACAGTGGAATAGAGCGCCACAAATTCAAGCCTCGCAAGATCCTTTCCATGTTCTGCCCCAAAATCAAATTCAGCCGCCTGGTCTGCTACGAAGTTTGCCAATTCCCTCATCGCAGCCCCTTCCACAATTACAAAGCTCTTCATCTTCTCTTGCTCCTTTTGGTCAGGTAAGGCATTTTCCGTCCTTCTCTCAGCAGCCACAGACGGAGCTGTCAATGCAGCAGACACTTTCTCAATCATCTGATCAGAAGTCATCCCTACCATTTGGAGCCCCCAAAACTACACTAGGGTATTCTGGGCCAGGCCATGTAAGCAATCCGGTTGCAGACATATTAGGACAATCCAGCACAGGCAGTTTGCTGGCTACTATTATGAAGAGTGGACTGGTCACAGTGAACAATCCTGTGAGCAGCTTTTCAAGCACCAATCCTCCAGATTTGTCCACACAGTCACATTTAAATATTCCGCCCCCTCTACCAAGTGGGCGACCACCTATCCAACTGACAGCATCTTCTGTATCTAAGGTCACACCTGCATCTCTTCCAGGCCCAGTTTCTCATGTTAATGTATCAGCTCCCTCAACAAATTCTCTAAAAGCACTGTTGCCTCCACTGCCACCTGGTCCTCCACCTTCCTCATCCCTCGTTGGCACTTCGTCACAGGGATTGAGCACTGCTAGTAGTGCACAAAACCCGCTTTCAAATCTTTTGAGTTCCTTGGTTGCTAAAGGCTTGATATCAGCACCACAAAAGGAAGCAATGACCATCACTGCATCACAGGGCGCAACCAGTTCTTCCTTGCCTGTTTCAAGCTCATCTTCTTCAACCATACCTGCCTCTTCTTCTGACAAGGAGCTTTCATTTTTGGAATCTGCTCCAAGGGACACTTCTTTGTCTCAAGCCACAGTTGTAGAGACAAAGGGACTTATTGGCCTTGAGTTTAAGCCAGAATTTATTCGTGAACTGCATCCATTAGTAATTAACGGCCTATTTGATGATCTTCCACATCAATGTGGCATATGTGGTTTTCGTCTCAAATTTCACGAACAACTTAGTAAGCACATGGAATATCACGATTTAAAGAAACATGAAGTAGGTAATTGTGATACAGTTTCTAGGAAATGGTATGTAGGTTTATGTGACTGGATTGCTGGGAACATCGGACCACCAACTGGACCTGTGTATATCACTTCTATGGAAGAAACAGTCACGACAGAAGAACTGTGTGAGCCTATGGTTCCTGCAGATGAGAGCCAGTGCATATGTATACTATGTGGAGAGCCTTTTGAAGATTTTTATAGTGAGGATATGGATGAATGGATGTATAAGGGAGCAATTTATATGCCTACTCCGACTGGGAAAGAGAACGCGGTAAGTACAGATGAGGGCAAATTGCAGGGCCCCATAGTGCATTCAAATTGTATATCAAGAAGTTCGATGGATGGGTTCGAAGTCTCTTAGCATGAGAGGTATGGGATAATGGCCTCTTTTGAATTTATAATAGTTTAGCTTTGATACTCGTTGTGTATGGGCATGCGAATTTTTTTATTTGTTTGAACAGATAACCTTAGCGTAAGATGGTCTGAAAGCATAAAACTATTGTAGCAAATCTTGAAGAGCATGCCACTTGCATTCTGCTTGTTGTTGAATTCTTCGCCTACATGTTTCCCATAATTCAGAGATGGGATGACAAGCTTTATGGTTTATTGTAGGGTTCTGCATCAACTCCTAAGTCTGTATGTGGGCCCTATTTTTGGTGCTTTTATGGCTCTACTAGAAGAAGAAAGTCGTGTGGAATTAATAAAATGTTTTGGTATCTTTTGTTTAAAAAAAATCTTCCATGTTGGAGTCATCTATTATTTAATGAAATTTTTTGTTGGGCCTGGGCTGCAGGGTGACCAAGTCTATGGCGCCCACCTGTGGCCAACGACAGCCAAGGGCCACCTGTGATGGTAAGATATGTGCATATTGTAGTCCAGCCAAACATCAAGAACAACACAGTTGCACCAGCTGTTATATTGAATTTTGATTTTTCAACTATAAGCGGTTTGACACTGGGGCTGACAGTGAGCAATTTGCACTCTTTCAGAGGTGGTTGCTTCTAGGCAAACCTCCTGGCTCTCTGCACCCCTACCTCCTTCATAACTGAGTGGTCATTTAGGGGCCTTAGCTGGTGATCCGGGCTGTTTCTCTCTCGACGCTGAAGTTTATCCCCATTTTCTCATTGGTCGACCTCAACCCTTTGGGATCATATCTAGTATTCAGAGTTTTCCTCGATTTGGTACCACTCTCGTAGTCGCACTGAGTAAGTGCTTTATCCCTAGATGTTCTTTATGGCTACAATCTTCAAATGTAGCTGATTTCTGGCCAGACTCTTCCATGTATAGATCCTGCATTAAGATGGTCCCTTGATTGTTGGTGGCAGCAGGTGAATCCAACAGACCATTGCGTTGCAAGTGCTTAGAACTGAATATTTATCATTATCTTGCCTTTCTGTGGATTTCTGCTGTATTTCATAATATGCCAACTGAAGGCTGATTGAAGAACTAGTATTTTACAATCTGGTAGTAAGGAAATCATTGTTGGTGTAGCTTATAATGACATTCTGGATCATGAAGATATTGCCTGAGGTGCTGGATCCGTGAATTCTGCCATGGTGAAATCCATTGGATGCATGTTCATCAAAATGGTTCAGGAATGGGTTGTTTTCTACTTTGTGAGCCTAGCTCTTTGCTTTCCACTGCTCGGAAAGATGCTGAATTTTCTTCTATTTTTAAGCTATTTCTGTAAGGTAAAATGGACATTTTCACTCAAAGAAAAGTTGATTATAGAAAGTTCTCAAGGCCACAAATACATAGCGAGCAACTTTTGAAACGGAGGAACAACAAATTTACTTTGCACTTAACCTGCATGAAATGCTTGAAAAATTGATTGATCTTTCTGGAGCAAGTCGATATGTGAGGCCCTCTTTTCATTTTGCAGGATCAGATGTCTGATAATCCATAGAGAAAATACACCATTCTTTGTAATGCAGGTACAAGCACCAAAGTTGGATGGCAGCAGGTTTGGGTTTTACTCTTTTTAACAGGTTATATATGTGAGTGGCCCGAAAATGTGGATCCTGTCACTCTGGTTCAAAATCCTACCTTTGTTCTCATCATATTTTAAAAGGAAATATTCAAAGATAAGGATGTGTTTCTGATTTCTCTAATGTGATTTACCTGTTCAATTTTTTAGTTTCCTTGGCGAAGTGATTTTTGCTTCATCTGTGGTATCCGGTGTTGGCCATTTAAGAAAATGCATTTTTTTTTTTCTTTTTTCTTGCACACAGCGTGGCTGGTTTTTGCATTGGGTGGGTCCGTCAACAATCTTGATCCACAGTAAACTGAAGACAGAAATGTAATCAGTAATACTAAAACGAACTCAAGGGACTTCCTGTTTAAGCTGCTGTTTATTCATACAACCTTGAGCTACATTGTTGAAGCCAATAAAAGATTCATGAACTTCTACTGCTAAATTCAGCATGCCTTGTTTATTTATTGCTCTTCTGTTTGTTGCTTAAACATGTTTATTATTCTTGCCTTGATAAAATGTTACAATTTTCTTTTAAATGTTGATTAAATGCCCTCCAGGAGACGAACGAAAATTGGATCAGTCATCTTCCTCAATTCTAATGGTTCATGGGGTTGATTTTATTAGTTGTATTCCTTGCACTTGATGTATTTTCTCACCCATAGAAAGGGATTTTTTTTTTTTTTTTGAATGATAGGTTAGAATTTCATTCAAAAGAAGGGAAAAAGCCCCAAGAATATACAAAAGAATCGATCAGCACCCACAACCCGTGCCAGGTATAGAACTGCACACAAAACATCAGCATTTGGTGAACACCCCACTAAAGAAGAAAAAACTGGCTACAGCAAAGAAGCAAAACAGAACAGGCAGGAAACAGACCAGCACGACAACAAAGAAGCTGGGAATAAAAGGTGTGCCCCAGCGCAGATCATCACACCAAGATGAAAGCCAAAACGCTGCTACCACCCTCGTCAGAACGATCATGCCACCCAGAATTGAACAGAACCTGGGAGAGAGAATCCAACTGGGCAACAGACAATCGCAGAACAGAGCAACCTGCCGCAGTTAACAAAGAAATAGCTACAAGATGGGTCTGCAGGCTTCAATGGGCACGATTCCTATTAGTAAAGCATCCAAAGCACACAAATCACTAACGAAAATGTGCTAAATACGGATGTGGAGCTCAATGCACCGAAGCAACACTTTCTGGATACATCTGAGCACAATGAGTTGGTTTATGTTAACCCAATTTGAGCCGAGTTTTTTGTAAATTTGAACTTGATTTCACCTAAGACACCCAAAATGCTCACGTTTTGGGAATTGACCTGAGCTAAAAAAAATTCCTAGACCCAAGAACCCGACTCAAGAATATCACAATTTTGATGGATTGTAAATATAAAGAAAAAGGGAAAACCCCAATGACTTGGAAATTTAGGGAAAATCAGAAGAGCACATGATCATCGAGGTGAGGAAGGTGTATGACAGTTTCAAGGAAACCGATTTGGAGAATTATAAGAAAGTAAATACATCTCTAATAACCCACTTATATGCTATCTAGGATATGTACAATGGCGAGACTATGGAGTGGAACTCAAAGATTTGCTCTAAGCATGTATCTGTTCACGTAAATAAATGGATGATTTAATTGACATTTTGGACTTTTGAGGATAATAAGAATCTTGGAGGAAAATTTTGGAAAACTTTTCAGTTTGCTGGTTTAAAAATTAGTAGAATTAACGCAAAATACAGGATGTGTAATTGGAATAGAAGACTCGAAGAGTGATCTGATTGAAATTGGTAGTAACTTAGTATACTGTGTTGATTTTATGTACTTGGGCTCTATAATTTAATCTTTGAAAATTGAATTTAGATATATGGCCATCAGGATGAGAATGACTAGGCAAAATGTAGACAAATTGGTAGAGTTCTATATGATAGGAGAGTCTCGGTTAAAGGAGTGATTTGACAAAGTACTAATTAGACTTGTAATGAATAATATATGAAGCCAAAGTTTGGGTGATTAAGAAAAGACAAGTAGACAAAGTTTGGAGTGCATTAATTCTAAAAGATAAAGTTAAAAGTGATCACATCAAGGTTAGTTTAAAATTAACTTCAATAAAATGCATATTGAGAGACTTATTTGAGATGTTTTGACCGTGTTAGTAGAAGAGTAAAAGCAACCTTAGTATGTTGTGTCAAAATGCTATAAATTGTACGTACAAGGAGGTAGAAGCATGGAGAGAAGGGATAAGGAAACATATGTCAAATGAAGAAGTAGAACTCGAAAAGGCAACTATAGATAGATGAGATTTTGATTTTGATGATGAAAATGATTGTCAAAAAAAACCCTAACAACTATTGAGAGAAACATTATGATAGATCCCCAAAATAGAACAAGTAAGATGTGACATCCCACATAAGGCTTAATTTGGTAAAATAAAAATTGCAAATAAAGAGGACTATGATGAATGAAATAAGCTTGACCCATGAAAATCTGCAAAATTTGGAATCGAGCCAACTACAAACTCTGTTGTCTTTGACCTTACATCTGCCATTTTTGAGTTGAGTCCATGTGAGTCTAGTTTTTACCGAGTTGCAGCCTAAATTTGACAAATTGGCAGAGAAGGTTCTTTTTTATTTTTCTGAAATTTCAAATTTCAACTTTGGTCTTGAATTTTCCTCGGTTAGGAAAACATCACTTGATAAGTATGGAAGAATTTATATGAGACATTTTTGTGAAACAAATTGCATATGGAATATTTAGGTTTAAAAATTGGTTTTCTGGTAATGCCAATGCGAATTAGAAAAGAGTTTGCTTCTTCACTAATAAAATGTCTTCTTGAGAAAATACTTAGGGATTGATTGCTCACATACGAAAACCACATTATCGTCCCTAGACCTTCTCCTAATATGTGGTTTGTCATTCATTGGAGTATCTACTCATCACCAAAGAGCTAAGTGGAGAAAGACATCCAAGGACAAGCCAAAGCTATTTCAAGTAACAAGAGACTAGTGTTTTTGGTAAGATTCTCAAAGCAACTAGTTTCCATCTTTTATTGAGAAACTTGTAAATGGTTGGTGGAACCTTAATAAAATCCAAGAAAGGTATTTCTGCGTGGCTTGTCGTGTTTTGAGAGGGAGTCGGCCTGAGCCATAGAAGAAAAGAGAGAAATGGGGAGGAGACTGATGGACACGAGAGTGGTATGTGCTTCGACTCTTCGAGGGAGTCCGGTCCTCTTTGAGTTTCGTTCAAATGGATAATATTTTCATTGATGAGCCATCAAAGTGGCCAACGAATACATATAGATATTACTCCTTAATCTAAGGGGAGATTACCGATTTGAAATTCAAAACTAACCAAAGATAACAAAGGATAATAGTAAGGAATCCTAACATAAATGGAAAGAAGGAGAGGCGTGTGAACAACTCTCTCGGTTATTGTTTGGCCTAAACCTATCGATAATTCCTTTTCCCATGCTAATCGCATGGCTGGCTGCATGAATGTAGTACCATGTGGCTGGCTGAATTATGCACGTAACATCCCTCCCAGGCTCGAATTCGATATCCTCCAGGAGGATAGTCAGAAACTTGGTGCGCAATTGGTGATACTCCTCCCACGTGGCTTCCGCAGGCGCAAGGCCTTTCCATTAAATCAAGGCCTTCATATGGCCCTATCGCCCGTGTTTGGCAACCTTATGATCCAGTACTAGCTTCCGGCTCTAGAACAATGTCACCTTTTGGGTCGACAGCAGGAAGGGCTGACTGTCATATGGCTCCATCCCCAACCCAGGCGTTTAGGCATGAGACATGATGGATCCTACACGAGCCAAGGGAGATCAAACTTATTGCCACACTCCCAATTTTATGAAAAACTCGACAAGGACCGTAAAACATGGGTGCCAACTTAACATTGCGCCATAGACTTAAAGATTGTTGGTGGTAGGGTTGTAGCCACAGAAACACCCAATCCCCGACATCAAACGTTAGCCCAGTACGGGCCTTGTCCGCTAAAAGTTTCATACGTTGTTGTGCATGAGAGAGATTATTCTTTAACAACTGTAGAATAACGTCCTTGCTTCAAAGTTTTTTGTCAACTACATCCACCCTAGTTGTACCCCTGACATAGGAGAGCAGCTTGGGCGGAGGGCGTCCATAAACGGCTTCATAATTTTTGTGGCAGGTATGGGTACTAGTATTATACCAATATTCAGCCAAGCTTAAGCATCTATTCCATTCTTTGGGGCAGAGCCCACAAAAACTCCTCAAATAGTGCTCAATGCACTTGTTGACCACCTCCGTTTGGTAGTCTGACTGGGGGTGGTATGCTGAGCTCATGTTGAGGGATACTCCTTGCAACTTGAAAAACTCCTTCCAAAACAAGCTAAGGAACATCGGGTCCTGGTCGCTAACAATGGAGGTAGGCATCCCATGCAGTTTAAAAATGTGATCGAGGAATAGCTAGGGCCACACTCAAGGCTGTGTACGGGTGAGACAATACAATAAAGTTTCCATATTTAGAAAGGCGGTCCACCTACCACCATGATCATGCTCTTCCCAAATGAAAGTGGCAGTCCTTCTATGAAGTCCATTGAAATAGACGACCAAATGTTTGCTGGAATATCCAATGGTTGTAAGAGTCCAACAGGATGCACGTTCTCACCTTTGTTTCGCTAACAGGAGTCACATTGCTTGATATAATCATAGGCATCCTTCAGCATCTCGGGCCACAAGAACTCACGCTTCAGACGATGGTAAGTTTTATGGTAACCTGAATGGCCCCATTGTGGGCTGTCATGCACTGTAGACCAAAATGACCTTTTTTTCATAGGATACTGGGGTGAAAGATAGAACCTCCCCTTGTAGAAAAGGATGTCGTTCTGCTTCGTATAGCGTGTCGCGTCCAATGAGCTGTCCTTAAGTTAGTTGAACAACTGCTGGACATGTGGATCAGTTGAATGCTCGTCCCTCAACTTCTCCACCCAAGAAGAGATAGGAAAAAAGATATGCAATAGTTCTCCCTCTTTTCTGGATAGCACATCAGCTACAATATTCGACTGCCCACTTCAATACTCAATACTAAAATCATAGCCAAAGAGCTTGGAGACCCATTGTTGTTGCATTGGCGTACCAATCTTTTGTTCCAGTAGAAACTTGAGACTTCTCTGGTCTGTCTTGACCACAAACCGCCGCCTCAGCAAATAAGGTCGCCATTTACGAACGACCAAGACAAATGCCAACAATTCATTTTCGTAAGTGGACAGGAAAAGAGATTTTCCATGTAGTGTTTTACTGAAGAAGGAGGACTATCCCTATGCCTACACCTGAGGCATCACATTCAACGTGGAACTCATGCTGGAAATCTGGTAGGGCTAATACTGGTGGCATGCTCATAACCTCCTTTAGTGCTTCAAATGCAGCGTTAGCCTCTACGGACCACTCGAAGAGTTCTTTTTGAGTAATTCGGTCAAGGGCTTAGCTATCTTTCCTTAGTCGCGGATGAACCGACGATAAGACCCAGTAAGGCCTAAAAATCCTCTCAGCCTTTAACTGTTTTTGGTATGGGCCAATCGACCATGCAACGTACCTTCTCTGGGTCAGCTACCACGCCCTCACTAGAGATGCTATGACCCAGATAGTCCACGGACCTACAACCAAACTTGCACTTGCTCCTTTTGGCAAATAGTTGGTGATTGCGTAGAATGCTCAATACATACTTCAAATGCTCTGTTAGGGAGGTGTTGTAGAGAAGTATGTCATCAAAGAAACCAAGACAAACCGCCGTAGGAAGGGTTTAAAAATCTCATTCATTAAGCTTTGGAAGGTGGCTGAGGTATTTGTGAGTCCAAATGGCATGACAAAAAACTCATAATGCCCTTCGTGTGTTCGAAATGCCGTCTTGGGTACGTCTTCTGTCCGGACCTAGATCTGGTGGTATCCAGACCTTAAATCCAGCTTGGAGAATATCTGAGCACCATGTAAGTCATCCAGTAGTTCTTCGATGACCGAGATTGGAAACATATCTTTGACGGTCTATTGATTGAGGGCACGATAATCGATACATAACCTCCAGGAGCCATCATTTTTACGAACAAGCAACATTGAGGATGAGAAGGGACTCTGACTTGGGCGTATCACGCCACTTTGCAATAGTTCGCCTACTAGCTTCTCGATCTCCGTCTTTTGATAATAGGGGTATTAGTAGGGTTTGACATTGATGGGCTTAGTATCAGGTAAGAGGGGAATGTAATTGTCTTGAGTTCGAACAGGAGGTAAGCTTCGAGGAGTCTCGAAGATGTCAGTAAAGCAGACAAGGAGTGCTTCCACCTCTACGGGTACTTGCTGGACTAGTGTGTCCTGCTTGTCCAAAGTTAAAGGGAAAATTTGTAGCAGATAACTTGGGTTTCGATTGGGACTCGAGTTATTAGCCCGTACTTCCTTGAGGAGCATCCGATTGCGTTCCTCCTCACCATACCATATATGTGTTCGATCACCTAGTACAAATTGCGTGGTTAACTTGGAAAAATCCGATGTAACTGGGCTCAGAGTCCTTAGCCATTGTGCCCCAAGCACCACATCATATCCTCCCAGTGGCAGCAAATAGAAGTTAGTCTCCACCAACCCATCTTGTACCCAGATTTGCATGCCTTTGCATTCCCTTGACACATGACCTTATCACCGTTGGCTACCACCACGCTAAACTGAGAGTCTCATGGAGATGCGAAGGCTAGCCTTGCTCGCCATTCTAGGACTAAAGAAGTTATGAGTACTTCCTTAGTCCACCAAAATCATTACTGCTAGTTGCTTTAAGAGGCTTTCACCCGCACGGTCTGAGGTGATGGGCTGCCTGTGACTGTATGTAGAGATATCTCGGGTTGCTCAACATCATTTGATTCCTCACCATCTGAGTTCACTTCATCAGTGTCCTCTGGCCAATTCTGTTCCATTAAAAATAACTTTTGGAATCGACACTTATGCCCTGGAGCGAATTTCTCATCACAGTTATAACATAACCCTTTTGATCGCCGTTCCTTCATCTCCATTGGTGTGAGTCGTTTAATAATCCGTGTGGGGGGTTTCACTAGTTCATTGCTGGAGGGTGGACCTAGCCAATTTGGCTCGAACTGTGACGTCTTTCTTCTCAAGTTAATCTTCTTTTCTTACAATCTTGCCAATCCAACAACGTCTGACAGAGTGCTCGGCTGTAAGATCCGCACACTCAGTCTGATATCCTCCTGCAGTCCTCCCAAGAAGCAGCTAATCATAAATGACTCATTCAGCCCCATAGTCTGTTGGCGAGTTGTAGTGACCCGACCCGATATTTCGGAGTTTTGGGGTCTTGGTAACAGTGGGGAAGGTGTGGGCCCCGTGTTGGGTCCTAGTTTGCCCGATTTTGAGTTCGGACACTCGAAGGACACTTTGGTAATTTCGAATCATTGAATATTTTATCATATAAAAAGTTTGAAAATCACACGTTATCTTCCTCGATGTTTGACGTTTGATTTTTAATGAGTTTTAATTTATTTATTTAATTTTGGAAAATTTAAGATTTTTTTTTTTTAAAAAAAAAAAAGGAAAAGAACCCCAAACCCTAAACCTAACCCCCCTTTCCTTAAAATTCGTTTTCGGCAGCACTGTAGCGCATAGCTACAGTGCCGCCGCAGCTGCTTCTCTCTCTCTCATTCCTCTCTTCCTCTTCCCCCTCTCCTCTCCTTTCTTCTTCCCTTTCCTTCTTACAAAAACCCCAAAAATCTCTAACCCTATCCGCCGCCGCCCCATGTCCCTTTCTCTCTCCACCTCTTGGCCCTTTCTTCTTCATCTCTCCCGCCCCTCTCCTTCTCTTCTCTCTGGCCTCGATTTGAAATCAACGCGAGCTGCAGCCACCTAGCCCGCTCGGATTTGCCCCTCTTGCCCTTCGTCGCCGCCGGATCTGAGTTCTCCGTCAGGTATCTCCTTCGATCTCCTCTCCCTTCTTTCCTTTCTTCTTTCATTTTCCTTATTCCTTCATTTTCCCTTGATTTCCCTCTTTTTCCATTCTTTTCCCCCTTTTTCCTTACTAGGCTGCTGAGTCAACTCAGCCGACACTGAGTTGACTCAGTTGGGTTCAATCTTGGCAACCCAGCCCTGGGCCCGACTCGGCTAATCAGGCCCAGACCCAACTGGCTCAACTCGATTTCGGGCTCGGCCCAGTTCGGCTCGGCCCGTTTCAACCCAGTTTCGGGCCCGATCCAATTTCAAACCCAGTTTCTAGTTTTGGGCTCAGTTTCGAGCCCGGACCAATTCTGGACCCAGATTTTAGTTTCGGGCCCACTTCAGTTCGGTTTGGACCCGACTCATTTTCGGGCCCGTTTGTAGTCCAGACCTAGTTTGACTCGTTTTGTCAGTTGCTTATCCTTGTGCTCTCGTTTCAACAGATCGAACTTTATTCAACCCAACAGACTCGTTTTCTCGCATTGAATTTCAAAGACACACACAGGTGAGGGAACTCATCATCGCTTTTAGCATGCATCTATGCATCTTACTTCTCCATCAAATGTGCGGGTACGGAATACTGCGAATGGGGATCATCGGTGTTATGAGCCACTCAGCAAGGGAACTGTTGATACCATTATGTGGCGGGCCCCCATCCGGGTGTATTCGTATCCGATGCCCACAGAGGCATATATGAATCGATTAATTGATGTCATAATTGATTGATTGTGTGGCGACCTGATCAGAGTTTATTTTGATTGATAAAATGTTAAGATGTCAGCATGTGCATATGTGATATGTGGTGGTATATGTTTGATTATGGTGTGATGTAATCTGGTGATAAAATGCCATATGACTATATGATGATTAGTTTGGACTGCTAGACGTCGTAACATGCTTGGATGTTAATATGCCAACTCGTGATAGATAATGATATATATGCATCTGATTATTACACAATGAACTAAGTTAATAGTATGTGTAGCGGTATTTGTGCATGCATATAGCTAATGTATGTAGGATGCCGGTGGGGCATGGGTACTAGGCCACATCAGGAGCTAGAGACTCCCCCTAACTTGTCGGGTAGTTAGGGTGCGGATGTTATGTGGGACCGCACAGTGGACGCGTGATTGGGATTCAGACTCCCTTGTGATTAGAAATGGGTAGTCGTAACCCCTTGCATAGATCAAATGGTCGGTCCGTTTTATATTTCCCGGACGTACCTATAAGAGAGGCGTAATCTGATTTAGAAAACAATGTGTCTTGTAGTCCCAGATAAGGACTAATTGGGAAGTAATTATGTTAACCCTAGATAGGCCATCAGGCTGAATGTTGGTTCACCCAAGGTAATCTTAGAAGTCCCTTGCGGTTCCGATACCCGAATGTGTGACGGGTGAGGTGATCCCTAGATGACCGAATAGGCTGAGGAGGTGCTCGCCTAGGTCAAGGGACGGAGCGGTGAGGGACAGCTGCCGCTGGCATAGTTGGGATCCCTAGATGACCGAGTAGGCTGAGGAGATGCTCGCCTAGGTCGAGGGACGATGCGGTGAGGGATGGCTTCCGCTGGTATGGTTTGTGATTCCCTGGATGACCGAGTAGGTTGAGGAGGTGCTCGCCTAGGTCGAGGGACGATGCGGTGAGGGATGGCTCCCGCTGGTATGGTTTGTGATTCCCTGGATGACCGAGTAGGCTGAGGAGGTACTCGCCTAGGTCGAGGGACGATGCGGTGAGGGATGGCTCCCGCTGGTATGGTTTATGATTCCCTGGATGACCGAGTAGGCTGAGGAGGTGCTCGCCTAGGTCGAGGGACGATGCGGTGAGGGATGGCTCCCGCTGGTATGGTTTGTGATTCCCTGGATGACCGAATAGGCTGAGGGGGTGCTCGCCTAGGTCGAGGGACGATGCGGTGAGGGACAGCTCCCGCTGGTATGGTTTGTGATTCCCTGGATGATCGAGTAGGCTGAGGAGGTGTTCGCCTAGGTCGAGGGACGGTGCGGTGAGGGATGGCTCCCGCTGGTATGGTTTGTGATTCCCTGGATGACCGAGTAGGCTGAGGGGGTGCTCGCCTAGGTCGAGGGACGATGCGGTGAGGGACAGCTCCCGCTGGTATGGTTTGTGATTCCCTGGATGACCGAGTAGGCTGAGGAGGTGCTCGCCTAGGTCGAGGGACGATGCGGTGAGGGTCAGCTCCCGCTGGTATGGTTTGTGATTCCCCGGGTGACCGAGTATGCTGAGGATGTGCTCGCCTGCTCATTGATCGAGAGTTGGTGCGATGTGATGTGATGAGATATTCCAGGCTAGGACACTTGTATGGTGGGGACAGCCTGTGGTGCGAGGTGATAGAGTGTTTACCCGTGGTTATGGTGTTGAGGTTCATTGTTGAGATTTGTGTTGTGGGTGTTGACTCACCAGGAATTTATGGGCACCTAACGAGTGAGTTCGGCCGGCTCATTCGATAGAAGACTTACAGAATTCTGTGAGAGGTGGATACACCAGTCGTGTGGAGACCAGTATATGGGGTCCAAGGTTATGAGTTTGACTACCGAGACTCTGGCGCTTGGTTGATGAGACCATAGATGAGTTTGGTTGGCAGTTCATTGAGGATTGGTGAGGTGGTTACTCCCGTGTGGTAATCAGTTTGGGAGTTTAGTGAGTCCGATTCTCGAGTTGGTCGTGGCATGTGTGCGGGTGGTCATGAGAGGATCATAGGTCTAGTTGAGGACCGGAGACCCTGATCTGACTGAGGATCAGTCTGCGTAACCGTGGATGGGTGGACTGTTGCGGTTGGGCACATAAGGGAGTTGCATTCGGTTGGTTAGAGGATGTCCTAGAGGCCCGGCTGACGTGGGCCTATGTGCTAGGGGTAGGGCACACATTTGTATGGCTATGCATGTAGACATCGTAGACATTGATATGTCCATATGATTATGTGCAGTGTATGCTTGATGACTTGTGATGTATGTGTTACCCTCACTGGGCATGTAAAGCTCACCCCCTTGCCTCACAGGTGCTTCATAGAGGGTAGGTTGGCGTGACCCTCAGTTGGACGTTGGGCATAGAGTTGCAGTTTTCTAATTTGTAAGTGTTCCATCTTGTAATTGAGGACTTTCTGATGTATTTGAATTATGGGTACATTTCCTTAAGTGGGATGAATGTAATAATGGGTTAATGCTCAAATTTGTAATCATGATTGATGCTTACGGTTTTTGATTTACTGGTAGATTGCTATGGTTAGTATCCGAAATTGTATTGGATTGTTTTTAGGAGTCTGGATCAGTTTTAACGTGTCGTAGCGGGACGGGTCGTTACAGTTGGTATCAGAGCACGGTTCAAATCTCGGACTGTGCATGGGTCAGCAATGTGTGAGATGGTGACCATAAATTAGGTTCATCCCCTGTGTGATAAGGTAGATGGAACCTATTTCCATGGTGGTGTTTTTGACTTCCCTAAGTTGTTGTGGTAAGTCTGATCGGGTGGCCCTTGTACTTGGTCAAACTTTCGTTTTGTGGATTGACTGGTGGTGAGAAGGAGTAATTGTTAGAGTAGGGGAAACCGTACTGAGGATGGTAACCCCGAGACCTTAGAGATTCCCCGACCCATGATAGAGACTTTGGAGAACCAAGTGTTGGTGAACAGATTGTTTATCTCCGCTGTCAGTGTGTGTATGCTGAAGACCCGAAGTATCTTGCTAGCGGGAAGTCAGAGTATTTGACTAGAGTACGACTTTAGTGCAGTAATATGAGTGTGGCAGCAACACCCCGTATGGGTTGATATATCCTACTGATGCGAGTGATGTGATAGTGCCCCTTGGTTTTTTGTTCTGAGACCTGACCTGATTCAGATACGTGACTCGCTCGATGACTTTGAGTTTCGTCGTGGTTTGAGTTTGGGAGTATGTGTGGTGGAGACGCCTTGTTTGTCACGTCTCCGTTGGAGTGATTGGCGGATATTGTGCAGGATTACAAGTATCGTATTATAGCTAGAGACGAATCTCTTAACCGTCGCTGGCATTCTATTTAAAGGCAGTGATTTTCCTTCAGCCAGGGGGTTGAGGGATCTGATCACCGTGTGGCTTGTCGGTCAGTTTGAGTTGAGAGGGCACTAGGATGCCAGGCGTTGGGATGATACCGACAGTGGTGTTGGACATAGAGACTAGACTTGTGGGCTAAAGTCAGTGAGACCTTTTTGCCTGGGTATTTCACCAGGGGACACACCGACTTTGTTGGCCTAGAAGAAGGATGACTCGATGAGATTTTGTACCTGTGGTCGACGACTGAACAAAATTAAAGAGTAGGATGAGGTTCTTCTACTGGAGATTGACGACTCGTTGAGACAGCTAAAAGAATTCCTGTTGCTTCTTGAGGATGTGTTTTGTCGGATGCGAGTTTTGATCCCATAAATGTAGCTGCCTGGCAATGTGGTTTCGACAGGTAGTACTACAGGTTTGTCAGAACGAAGCAGAGATCGCGTCTGGCAGTTTATTTAGATTATTCCAGGTGGCAGTGCTTACAGTTAGATTGGTCAGAGAGAATGATCAGTTCTTGGTACAATGGCAGTGATGCACTTTCTTGAGTGGAGGCAGACGACCACTATAGTGATAGTCGCACCGGAGGCAGAGAAAAGCCGCAAGTGTGCAGTTTATTATGATGTTTCCAGTGATGATAAGGGTCGTGTGCTGGTACAGGATGGTTAGTTGGTAGCTCTGATTCGAGACGACTTGATGTTGATGAGTATAACTTTTCACTATTAGCTCGGGATGGACGTTGATGGTGTTTTGCTCGAATTGGAGATATCCATTGTTGAGAAAGGTTCTAAGTATCACCCATCACCGTGGTTATGAGCACTTGTTTGTTCAGGAAGGATTGAGCATGAAGTGGACTTGATGGATAAAGTTCATGGAGTGATTGTTGATCAGGCGCGGAGACTATAGCGGCCAGTCTATGCAAGACGGTGATTCAGTCAGTTTTGAGTGGCGGAGCCCTGGAGAATCAACATTCAAGTACAGTGACAGTCAGACTATGGGGTTTTGTGAGGTGTGGTGGTGGATCAGACATCTAGACTGTGAGACCTGGTGACGACTTGACTCTCCATAGCAGGTTGGTGGTAGTTCAGTTTGAGCGGTGCCGTGTGGAGACACTTTGACTCCTTCATCATGGGTTAGTGGCTGATAGATTGGCAGAACTCACCCATCTCCTTAGGGTGAGGATTGACCGACTTCTTGAAGCGTTTGGACTGATTTACGTTGAGCAGAGGGCTAGTCTATGCGAGATGCCGAGACGACAGTGTCAGATCGAGATTTAAGTTCTACCCATTAGATCAGGCAGTATTATAGAGAGAGTTGTATGCTCAATCGTGTTTTAGCTCGGCGGACTATCTGTGGATAGACATCCGTCCAGGACAGACCCTGCAGATTCCAGAAGACATATGTTATGTTTTGACGCCCTTGATTATGACGTGAGTTGAGAAGACTGTTGGTTCCTGATAGAGTTTGAGTACGACAGCGGCAACAGACTTGCGTTTTGATGGTTCTGAGCGAGGCACTATGTGGCTGACTACACAGATTTCCCTAGTGTTGGGTAGAGACCTAGATGTAATTCTGTGGGAACCAAGTATGATCAGAAGGACTATTGAGCAGATGAGATTGGTCAGTTAAAGATAATTGGTTTTGAGAGTGGTACAGACTGTTGTCCAGGTTGCTCAACCGTTCATGCTGCTTCGTGGTGGGGTTGTTTCATTGGATTGGGTATGCTGGCATCATCCTGTGACGAGAGGATTGGCTTGAGAGTGAGTTTCAGCTATATAGAGATGGTTCTTACATGAGTTTTACTTGCAAGGTATGTGGCTAGTTTGGGGTTCAGTTTGAATTTCGAGGACGAAATTCCTTAAAGGGGGTAGTGTTGTAGTGACCCGACCCGATATTTCGGAGTTTTGGGGTCTTGGTAGCAGTGGGGAAGGTGTGGGCCCCGTGTTGGGTCCTAGTTTGCCCGATTTTGAGTTCGGACACTCGAAGGACACTTTGGTAATTTCGAATCATTGAATATTTTATCATATAAAAAGTTTGAAAATCACACGTTATCTTCCTCGATGTTTGACGTTTGGTTTTTAATGAGTTTTAATTTATTTATTTAATTTTGGAAAATTTAAGATTTTTTTTTTAAAAAAAAAAAAAAGGAAAAGAACCCCAAACCCTAAACCTAACCCCCCTTTCCTTAAAATTCGTTTTCGGCAGCACTGTAGCGCATAGCTACAGTGCCGCCGCAGCTGCTTCTCTCTCTCTCATTCCTCTCTTCCTCTTCCCCCTCTCCTCTCCTTTCTTCTTCCCTTTCCTTCTTACAAAAACCCCAAAAATCTCTAACCCTAGCCGCCGCCGCCCCATGTCCCTTTCTCTCTCCACCTCTCGGCCCTTTCTTCTTCATCTCTCCCGCCCCTCTCCTTCTCTTCTCTCTGGCCTCGATTTGAAATCAACGCGAGCTGCAGCCACCTAGCCCGCTCGGATTTGCCCCTCTTGCCCTTCGTCGCCGCCGGATCTGAGTTCTCCGTCAGGTATCTCCTTCGATCTCCTCTCCCTTCTTTCCTTTCTTCTTTCATTTTCCTTATTCCTTCATTTTCCCTTGATTTCCCTCTTTTTCCATTCTTTTCCCCCTTTTTCCTTACTAGGCTGCTGAGTCAACTCAGCCGACACTGAGTTGACTCAGTTGGGTTCAATCTTGGCAACCCAGCCCTGGGCCCGACTCGGCTAATCAGGCCCAGACCCAACTGGCTCAACTCGATTTCGGGCTCGGCCCAGTTCGGCTCGGCCCGTTTCAACCCAGTTTCGGGCCCGATCCAATTTCAAACCCAGTTTCTAGTTTTGGGCTCAGTTTCGAGCCCGGACCAATTCTGGACCCAGATTTTAGTTTCGGGCCCACTTCAGTTCGGTTTGGACCCGACTCATTTTCGGGCCCGTTTGTAGTCCAGACCTAGTTTGACTCGTTTTGTCAGTTGCTTATCCTTGTGCTCTCGTTTCAACAGATCGAACTTTATTCAACCCAACAGACTCGTTTTCTCGCATTGAATTTCAAAGACACACACAGGTGAGGGAACTCATCATCGCTTTTAGCATGCATCTATGCATCTTACTTCTCCATCAAATG
Organism: Chimonanthus salicifolius; assembly: GCA_013350335.1. Lineage (NCBI taxonomy): Eukaryota > Viridiplantae > Streptophyta > Magnoliopsida > Laurales > Calycanthaceae > Chimonanthus > Chimonanthus salicifolius. Next base: position 57,431,662 of record CM023532.1, read on the forward strand.
TGCGGGTAAGGAATACGGCGAATGGGGATCATCAGTGTTATGAGCCACTCGGCAAGGGAACTGTTGATACCATTATGTGGCGCGCCCCCATCCGGGTGTATTCATATCCGATGCCCGCAGAGGCATATATGAATCGATTAATTGATGTCATAATTGATTGATTGCGTGGCGACCTGATCAGAGTTTATTTTGATTGATAAAATGTTAAGATGTCAGCATGTGCATATGTGATATGTGGTGGTATATGTTTGATTATACTGTGATGTAATCTGGTGATAAAATGCCATATGACTATATGATGATTAGTTTGGACTGCTAGGCATCGTAACATGCTTGGATGTTAACATGCCAACTCATGATAGATAATGATATATATGCATCTGATTATTACACAATGAACTAAGTTAATAGTATGTGTAGCGGTATTTGTGCATGCATATAGCTAATGTATGTAGGATGCCGGTGGGGCATGGGTACTAGGCCACATCAGGATCTAGAGACTCCCCCTAGCTTGTCGGGTAGTTAGGGTGCGGATGTTATGTGGGACCGCACAGTGGACGAGTGATTGGGATTCAGACTCCCTTGTGATTAGAAATGGGTAGTCGTAACCCCTTGCATGGATCAAATGGTCGGTCCGTTTTATATTTCCCGGACGTACCTATGAGAGAGGCGTAATCTGATTTAGAAAACAAGGTGTCTTGGAGTGCCAGATAAGGACTAATTGGGAAGTAATTATGTTAACCCTAGATAGGCCATCAGGTTGAATGTTGGTTCATCCAAGGTAATCTTAGAAGTCCCTTGCGGTTCCGATACCCGAATGTGTGACGGGTGAGGTGATCCCTAGATGATCGAATAGGCTGAGGAGGTGCTCGCCTAGGTCAAGGGACGGAGCGGTGAGGGACAGCTCCCGCTGGCATAGTTGGGATCCCTAGATGACCGAGTAGGCTGAGGAGATGTTCGCCTAGGTCGAGGGACGATGCGGTGAGGGATGGCTCCCGCTGGTATGGTTTGTGATTCCCTGGATGACCGAGTAGGCTGAGGAGGTGCTCGCCTAGGTCGAGGGACGATGCGGTGAGGGATGGCTCCCGCTGGTATGGTTTGCGATTCCCTGGATGACCGAGTAGGCTGAGGAGGTGCTCGCCTAGGTCGAGGGACGATGCAGTGAGGGATGGCTCCCGCTGGTATGGTTTATGATTCCCTGGATGACCGAGTAGGCTGAGGAGGTGCTCGCCTGGGTCGAGGGACGATACGGTGAGGGATGGCTCCCGCTGGTATGGTTTGTGATTCCCTAGATGACCGAGTAGGCTGAGGGGGTGCTCGCCTAGGTCGAGGGACGATGCGGTGAGGGACAGCTCCCACTGGTATGGTTTGTGATTCCTTGGATGACCGAGTAGGCTGAGGAGGTGCTCGCCTAGGTCGAGGGACGGTGCGGTGAGGGATGGCTCCCGCTGGTATGGTTTGTGATTCCCTGGATGACCGAGTAGGCTGAGGGGGTGCTCGCCTAGGTTGAGGGACGATGCGGTGAGGGACAGCTCCCGCTGGTATGGTTTGTGATTCCCTGGATGACCGAGTAGGCTGAGGAGGTGCTCGCCTAGGTCGAGGGACGATGCGGTGAGGGTCAGCTCCCGCTGGTATGGTTTGTGATTCCCCAGGTGACCGAGTATGCTGAGGATGTGCTCGCCTGCTCATTGATCGAGAGTTGGTGCGATGTGATGTGATGAGATATTCCAGGCTAGGACACCTGTATGGTGGGGACAGCCTGTGGTGCGAGGTGATAGAGTGTTTACCCGCGGTTATGGTGTTGAGGTTCATTGTTGAGATTTGTGTTGTGGGTGTTGACTCACCAGGAATTTATGGGCACCTAACGAGTGAGTTCGGCCGGCTCACTCGATAGAAGACCTAAAGAATTCTGTGAGAGGTGGTTACACCAGTCGTGTGGAGACCAGTATATGGGGTCCAAGGTTATGAGTTTGACTACCGAGACTCTGGCGCTTGGTTGATGAGACCATAGATGAGTTTGGTTGGCAGTTCATTGAGGATTGGTGAGGTGGTTACTCCCGTGTGGTAATCAGTTTGGGAGTTTAGTGAGTCCGATTCTCGAGTTGGTCGTGGCATGTGTGCGGGTGGTCATGAGAGGATCATAGGTCTAGTTGAGGACCGGAGACCCCGATCTGACTGAGGATCAGTCTGCGTAACCGTGGATGGGTGGACTGTTGCGGTTGGGCACATAAGGGAGTTGCATTCGGTTGGTTAGAGGATGTCCTAGAGGCCCGGCTGACGTGGGCCTATGTGCTAGGGGTAGGGCACACATTTGTATGGCTATGCATGTAGACATCGTAGACATTGATATGTCCATATGATTATGTGCAGTGTATGCTTGATGACTTATGATGTATGTGTTACCCTCACTGGCATGTAAAGCTCACCCCCTTGCCTCACAGGTGCTTCATAGAGGGTAGGTTGGCGGGACCCTCAGTTGGACGTTGGGCATAGAGTTGCAGTTTTCTAATTTGTAAGGTTCCATCTTGTAATTGAGGACTTTCTGATGTATTTGAATTATGGGTACATTTCCTTAAGTGGGATGAATGTAATAATGGGTTAATGCTCAAATTTGTAATCATGATTGGTGCTTATGGTTTTTGATTTACTGGCGGATTGCTATGGTTAGTATCCGAAATTGTATTGGATTGTTTTTAGGAGTCTGGATAAGTTTTAACGTGCCGTAGCGGGACGGGTCGTTACACGAGTTCTTCAAACTAAGACTGGTAGTCCTCCACTGTCGATGTCTACCGCAATTTGGTTAGGGAAGTCGTGACATTGTCGTAAGGTAAGGGGCCGAACCGGGTTAGAAGTCCAATGAAGTCCTCCCAGTTTGCTAATGTATCAGATTTCTCCATCCAACAAAACCACTAGAGGGCCTTACCTTCCAAGTGGAAGGATGTCATCAACAGACGTTGGGTTGCTGGAGTCTGCAGGTGAAGAAAAAATTGCTCTGCTCTATAAATCCATCCCGATGGGTCAGTTCCATCGAACCGTGGAAATTCCAAGCGTGTCATCCGAGTCATAAGAGTCTGATCCATGTCACTCCCAGAGAAGCCGCCTAAGTAAGAACCTCGGAAAATGGAGCGTGAGCCGGAGGCATTCCCTTCATCTGGAGTGCATAGCTGTGAGATGGTGTCCAGGTGAGTGTTTACTGCCCCCAGCCGAGTCACCAAATCATCCATTCGGGCCCTTGGTTGGTGACCAAGTCATCTATCCTTCACCCTTGGTTCTCCATGGCTTCCGAAGCAGATGCATCATCTCTTCGATTTTGGCATAGCGTGTACCTTCCGCCATGACAGTGTAACCTGTCTCTATTACCTTGTGGTGGGCTTGTCGTGTTTTGAGAGGGAGCTGGCCTGAGCTGTGGAAGAAAAGAGAGAAATGAGGAGGGAGACTGATGGACACGAGAGTGGCGTGTGCTTGGATTCTTCAAGGGAGTCCGGCCTCCTTGAGTTTCGTTCAAATTGATACTATTTTCATTGATGAGCCATCAAAGTGGCCAACGAATACATATAGATATTACTTCTTAATCTAAGGAGAGATTACCGATTTGAAATTCAAAATAACCAAAGATAACAAAAGATAATAGTAAGGAATCCTAACATAAATGGAAACTAAGAAGGAGAGGCGTGTGAACAACTCTCTCGGTTATTGTTTGGCCTAAACCTACTGATAATTCTTTTTCCCATGCTAATCGCATGGCTGGCTGCATGAATGTAGACCACAATGGTTGTAATTTGTTTAGACTTAGTGGAATCCTCAAGTGGTGTACTTGAGCCATGGATGTAGGCAAGGTTGCTCATCCACTTAAAAATATTTGTGTCATTAGCTTCCATTTCTTCTGATGATCTCACTGCACTTTGTGCACTTGCTTTATTTCATATTATTACACATCAAGTTTGTGTGGACTTGCTCTTGCATGTAAATCTAATTGGACTTTAAACACTTTATTTGGAAGATTAATTGGACTTATTTGTAAAGACCAACCTTTAAATGCCCAATATTTATAAAAGAATCTAAAATTCTTCCATAGTCCTATTCACCTCCCTCTAGGACTATTTTAGACATTTAGGTAGCTTAACCAACAATTAATAATTTGATTTATAAAAACTTTTCAACGAATGAAGTGCATATCACAATTTTTATAATTACAACATTAGCATTTATCCCTTGCTTGACACATGCAAGTTTATTTACTATCCATCCTTGGATTGAGCATAAATTATCAGTCAGTTAATAAAGAGGTTAAATCCAATTTATTGAAACGTCAAATGGTCGAATTTAGACAATTTGTAGCCATAATAACTTGATTGAAAGTTTTCAAAAGTTTTTACAATTTAATTGAAATAATTATATTTAAACATACTTTCAACATTTCAAATAATACAATTCAAACAATGAAAACAAGCTTTTTTTGAATTTTTGCTCGAAGATAGTCACACTGTTTGTGTTCTTCTGTCAATTTTTTTTTATGAAATGCTGTTATGCGTTTATGAATTGAAATAAGATGCTTTAATTCGATTCCTATAGTTTGTAGGCGTTTGTATAAATTTTCTGATTTTTTTACATTTTCATGAAATTAAGGTTTTCATATGAAAAATTCATGAATTATAATAGAAGATATAGATTATTATTTCTTTTCCATTTTTTAAGGTATAGATTTTTTGAACAATTTTTTTTGACCTACATTATTCATATTGTAAATTTTGTTCTCGAGAGTCTAATACTCTATGAAAAAGGATCAGTTTTTTAATCAAAATATACATACAATAGGTTTTCCATTTGTCCTATTTTTATATTTTTTAATTTTTTGAAAAAAATCATAAAATGGAAAAATTGTCATGTATTAGTTATTTTGCACTAATTCATATCGTATCGCTGAAATTCCTGTATTGGCTTTATATATCGGAGCCGTTTTTTTCCCTTCTAACTCTGTCCATTGCCACAAAAATGAAGTAGTGGAGGTGCACTGTTGGATAAAGTCCTTCTAGAAATTAAATGAGTTGATTCTCATCCTATTTAAATGAGAGTAGCACAGCTTCTCCATCGTTGTTATCATTATTTTGGACTTTTATTTCATTTAATTAGTCATTTTCTTTGAGTTGCACTTTTATCCAATTTTATTGATAATTATATTCCTTATCATATCACATTTTATCATTTCTTCAATGACTTCTTTTTTAATTAATATTTTTCTTGTAAATCATTTGACTCTTCTTACTTTGAGTTATTTCTGTTTTTCTAAAAGTGAGAAAGAAATAAAAAGAATTGAAATCATATCTTAATACAAAATTAATGAGTGCAATTTTGCTCTATACATTTATAGAAAACAGTGATCTTCACCCAAAAAGTGGGTCGGCGGTATTACCTACACTTTTGAGCTCAGCCACTTGGATATTATGGAAATCAGATGATAAGAATATGTTATATCTGAAGTTTTTTTCAATTATACTCATCAAAATTTAAAGATTAAAATTATATAATTTGCTTTTTTTTTAAATAGTAACTTGAATTATGAATTGAGGGTGAAACTAAAAAATATTGGAGCGTTCCAACGCTCGAGCATAAAAGCCTAATGTGAGACCCACTGATTGATGAGTCCAGTATGTTAAGAGGTCAAAATATTTATCCAACAGTTTATTTTAATCTTTAAAAATCAAGAGCTACAATGAATCTCATTTTTTGACATCATGACAACCTACATGATAGTCTATCCATTCATATAAGTTTTATGATTATTGAGTGTGATCCATTGTTTGATATGGCTTATCAGAATACCCGAGCTTTTCAGCTTGAGCATGCATGAAATACTTATTAATTGATAGTAAAGTTTTATACACTATATATCCATATAATCACCTATCTAAGCACTCAATAATATAAAACTCATGGTCTACTTTATAAAAAGTCTCATTAGAAAGTCTTGTTTATGAACTCTCACTAGCCTAAATCATTAAAAATATTAAAATATACAAGTACTTATCAAATAGGGGCATTGCTCTAATACTCTGTTCAAATATACTATGTTATCAATTTGATCCTCCACTCCTTGACTCAGTGGTAATTCAGGATAGATCCACTCTCTTCATCTTTTTTAATAAAAGCTTGGACCCACTAAATCCATTGGGCCCACTTTGAGCTCCAACTCGGTGGCTGCACCCAATAAGTCAATTTAACGATGGGTAGCCCGGTCCCAAATGTTGATGATGGGGTTTGCATTTTCCCCAAGTGGCCTACATCTCCCACTGAGTGTAGTCGTCGTTCACCATATGGAAATGCAGATGCAAGAATCTTGGGCTCTTGGCATTATCTAAATGAGACTTTCTCCAAAAATGAATGTTAAGAATTCACTTACATGCACTTATCCCTGTTGTAGGAGTCACGGTGACCCAACAGCATCACCTCCTTGTGATGAGTGAAGTAGTTAATGGAAATGGACAATGGGTGTTGTTAGAATCTAATTAGATTTATATTTAGATATAGTTAGACATTACTATTATTGTATTTTCCATTTTAGTACCTTTCTTATTTATTTGATTTATCTTCCATATTTTTAATCTTCTTCTCTATAAATAAGATTATTGAGTCTCTCCTAACTAAAGAAGACACCATATTATTTTCACATATTTTGTAGAGCGGGTTTCGATCTTTGGTCTTGACTCAAATTCAACACTTTCATCTCTTCCTTTGCAAGTGACAATTATTCGGCAGACGAAGGAGCAATACGTTGAGTCCACCACCCAGCCACCACCACCTTCTTCTGCTTACCAAAAAAAAAAAGCAATCCCATTATTTGGTTGTAATCTTCTTTATTTATAAATAAGATTACTGAGTCTCTCCTCATTAAGAAAGACATCACATTACTTTCACAGGTCTTAAATTTTGTGGACGATCCAGTCCAGGTGTCGTTCAAACTGTTAGCCAGGGTGAGGAGACAAGGTTTACTGCAGACGGTGAGTGTGGCCTTCTGTTTGAAAGAATACCCGACGATTTCCACGCCTGAGTCTGAAGAAGAAGTCTCTAGTCCCTGACTGAGTTTGCAAGGACGGCACCAAAGTGGGCACCTTTCCCGTTTCTTATCTAGGTCCTTTTATCACATTAAAAACGTGGGTTACGCACAACTGTTTACACCCGGGCGGTTGGAATTCGTTGGTTACCCAACTGATTCCAAATTTAAATTCAAATTCAAATTCAAATCTAACTGCTGAGTTGGGAGTTGAGACTTGAGATGATAAAACTGCTGAGTTAAAGTACAATGACCACCGAGTCGAAACAATGGACCGACATGTTGACGGATCACAATTCACCTCAATCTCTTTTTCACTTAGAGATATTAATAACGAATTAATGTGATTCTAGTCAATTTTACATTGTATTGGTGTTAATATTTTAAATAGAAGATTGGTCTTTAACTTTGTATAAGCTAAGCTTGAGTTGGCACATATAAATTTTGTAGTAGTGCTGGGCATGCTTCTTTCCTGGGCCTGGGTTTTCTGGGTCTTGCTTTGATGTGTCTTCTTTTGTTCTCCTCCAGCTGTTTGTAGTTGGGTTTTTGCAGGGTTTTCTCCATCTAGATTTGTTTTGTCTGGTCCCGGCTGTGGGCTGAGAATTGTTTGTATATTTGGGCTTTTCCCTCATTTTGAATGAATTTCCAACGTCTCATTCAAAAAAATTATTTAATTGTCATTAATATAGTTCTCGAGATATTAAAGACGATTAGTAATATCGGGATATTTTCAAATTTTTAGATTTTTATCCGAAAATTATAGGAAATTCTCAAAAAAATATAATATTTTAAAATAATAAAAATATAATAAATGAAAATATTAATAAAGAATTTATCGACAAGTTACTGAGAATTTATCGTGAATTTATCATGATATTATTCCAATATTACCATTTATCATGTTTTTAAAATGATTTTATCGAGAATTTACCACAATGTGGAAAAGCTCGTGATATTAATAATGATTGGTATTTTGTTGATAAAAATATGATAAATTTGAAAATATCGTAGTTATGTTTAAATCATATAATATCAAATCAGTCTTAATTGTATGAATAGAATCGATTTAAGATCCTTAATACTAATTATATTATAGCCCTTTATTTGAATCATTGATTTCTCACTTGAACTTAAGATAAAAAGCTTTAATTTCACCATTTCCCTAATATAAGATGGGGTGAATTTTGAATTTGTAAGTGGGCTTCGTGAGAGAGGTTGAAGACCCAACTGTTATCACACATGGAAACCAGAAGGTGTACTAAGTGGTTATGACGGCCCACTTGCACTATAAGAACTTTTTTATGGTCAAAGTGCTAAGTTTCATTTAGAAAACTCGACTAATTCTTGAAGTATGTAAACATTTTTTTATTCACACACACTAAATAATTCTAAGAAGAGTAGCCCTTTGTGATATAAATCGACCATATTACTTCCAGTTCTTGAAGCCGATTACTAGCCATCATTCAAACCTCTTTAGGTTCACTAGCACTATAAGATTTGGGCAAAACTAACAAACATTTGAACATTTTCGCTTGATAAAAGTCGGAAGGGTAAAATGGTACTTTCACTTGATTTTTTGAAATCGAATGTATAGAGGCAGAAAAGTCAAGTGTCTATATGGCCCGCCTAAAATACGTGTTAACTTTGTACCCTTCAGTATCTTTTATTAATATGATAAATTATTTGATTCATATTTTAATTAACTTTTAAGAATCTAATCAATTATAATTAATTATGTAATTTTAAAAGCAAAATACGTATAATATCCCTTCACTAATGTATGTCAAGTAGGAAAATAAGAAATCTAATATGTTGTAAATAGTGCTTTACAAGTTATTCTCAAGCATTGTTAAGGCACTTTAGAGTATTAAACCGGTTTTTAAGCACCGCATTATATCGACTGTACACACTATTTCTCGGTCGATATGGCCGATATATCGGCGATATATATCGGTCCGATATCCACTGATATGATTAATATCAGTCTTCTTTTTTAAAAAAAAATCAAAACGGTGGTGGGCCTGGGTCGATATCTCGACCGATATAAGACCAATATCGGCCTAGATATCGGCCATTATCAGCCGATATTTACGTTTTCAATTTTTTTTTTAAAAAAAAATCTAGCTTCCTTTTGGGTTATTTATTTATATTTTAATTCAGATAAAATAAAATAATAAAAAATATCGATATTTAAAAAAGAAAGCAAAAGAGGAGAGAGAAAGTTATCGGCCGATATCTTGGCTAAGTCGAATTTTGCACCCTTGGTTATGAGTGTTGCCCACTAGCACTATAAGAATTTTTTTTATTATCAAGATGCTCAGGTCTTTTAGAGTACCCGACTAATCCTTGAGACATGTACAAGTTTCTTACCTACATACACTGAAAACTCTAAGGAGAGTAGCTGTGATACCCTCACCTCAAAAACTGATATGGGAAAGTCCCACATCGGTTTGGAGGGGTGAGGGGTGGGGATATATAAGAGGCCACTCCTCATACTCAAGCATGACGCGTTTTGGGCCTTGGCCGTGTGGGCCTGGGCCCAAAGGCAAAACCTTGCAAGTTCGAGCTGTGTGCGAGGCCCAAAGTGGACAATATCTTGCTAAGTCACGCCCTAAGCCCTGTTTTCGGATCGGGTCGTTACAAATTTGGCATCAGAGCCGAGTTCAACACTCGGACTGTGTGGGCCTGTCATCCTTCCCTGGAGTTGTTGAGTTGGACCAGGTCGAGCTGGGGACGGCTTGAGGCTTTAGGGGGAGTGATTGTGATACCCTCACCTCAAAAACTGATGTGGGAAAGTCCCACATTGGTTTGGAGGGGTGAGGGGCGGGGATATATAAGAGGCCACCCCTCATACTCAAGCATGACGCGTTTTGGGCCTTGGCCGTGTGGGCCCAAAGCGGACAATATCTTGATGAGTCAAGCATTAAGCCCTGTTTTCGGGTCGGGTCGTTACAGTAGCCCTTATTGATAGAGTGTGAATCGACCATATGATTCTCACTTCTTGAGATGGGTTAATGGCCATCACTCAAACCCCTTTGGGTTCACTAACACTATAAGATTTGGGCGAAACTAACAAATATCTGAACAATTTTTTATATCTAACTACAAAGATTTTAAGTATCTTTTATTTAATAGTAAATTCAAATTATTGAAATTATTATTTTTTAGATTTAACTGAACTTTTTATATTCATTGGTGAAATGATCGTGATAATTAAAAATATTTTATCCAATAATTTGTTTTTATTTTAAGAAGTTAAGGAATAAAATAATTCAATAAATTTCATTTTAAATAGTTGATTGCCCTCATCATAATGCATCTTTCTTTAACTTTTATTATAAAATAAGATCTACTTTCTAAGATATCTTGAAACATCCATCTGCGAAACCTCTCAATCAAATTCAAGTAGAAACATTTGGTAAAATATCTAGAGTAATAAATTACGTGTTTACTTTGTACCCTTCAGTATCTTTTATTAATATGATAAATTATTTGATTCATATTTTAATTAACTTTTAAGAATCTAATCAATTATAATTAATTATGTAATTTTAAAAGCAAAATAAGTATAAAATCCCTTTACTAATGTATGTCAAGTAGGTAAATAAGAAATCTAAGTATGTTACAAATAATGCTTTACAAGTTATTCTCAAGCATTGTTAAGGCAGTTTAGACTTTTAGAGTATCAAAGCCTGGACCAAAGTCATTAAACCACTAATTAAAAAGTCAATAGAATATGATACATAAATTGTCGTTCATTGACTTTTTCCCAAGCACCAGACAAAATATATGGTATCTCTTTGAGGAAATTCTTCTAACTTGAAAAAGAAAAGTATGTAAATTAGGTGATATTTACAGGCATACAATGAATCTGTGAAAACATGAAAAGACTATCAGAAAAAAAAATTACATTCATGACTTTAAATTGAATCAGATTAAAAAAACTTAAATAAAATTCTTTCTTAATGATTGTTTAGTCATACTTTTTTTTTTTTTTTCCAATAGAGTCACCAAATGGTCATCAAGCTGTCACCACTCGGCATATTTAAGTATCTTATTTTTCATGAGTTAAATAAGTTTAGTCGATATACAGTATATTTATTTCCTCTTATTTGGGAGAATAGGTTTATTATGAAATTCTGTCAAAAATCTATTTCTTGAAAATAAAAAGTTTTTTTTTTTTTTGAATTATATTTTCTAGAAATGCTAAAAAAGCTATTTAAATGTCATTTTCTAAAAATTAATGCAACAATTTTAAAGATTTTTAAAATTAAAGCTTTGATTTATCTCCCTACTTAAAATTCTTAGACCTTTAATGAATTTAAAGCTTGAAAATATTTTAACTTCAAATATTAAGCAATAACCAAGAAAAACATATTAAGGGAGGAAGAGTACAAAATACATGAAGAAGATCTAACTGGATTAGACCCAAATAAAAAGGAAAAAGAAAGCAATGAGCAAAACTACAATGTGATTAAAAGAAAAAAAACTCCTCTAAGTAAGAAGTAAAAAAAATCTATAGAAAAGGTCATTGACGTTAAATTTGATAAAATAATCTGCTACTTTATTCGCTGTTCGACCGATCTCAACAAATGATACATTCATTCCCAATGCCAACATCCTAATCTCCCTGACCTGTGATAAGAATAACAGTGAGAAGGCATTAATTTCAATGTCTAAAATATTCAACTACTTTCTATGTAATATTCTGAGACCAAGTAAGACCAAGTAATCGATTATCTATCATATTTTAAAATTCACCTACTTTAAGCATATGCCTAACTTGGACTTTCATTCCTCAAATTGACATTAAAAAAAGCCTAGTTCTAGACATTTCTATGGATTTCTTTTCTTTGTTAAGGTAACACAAATTAGGTGTGATTGATTAGTTTCTACCTCTCTTGTAAAGTCATTATCTTCTCCATTTGCTGCACCTCTCATGTGGATCCAACAAGGTTGCCTTTCACTCGCTCATGTTTTTCTCCTTTGTTTGGCCTTTTTTCTCATTTTTCATCATCTTTCTCTTTTCGAATTTCTACAATTTTGGCTCTACTTTGAATATTCAATTCTTTGTTTGTTAAGGTACAAATCAATGAACAGAAACAAAAGGATAGGATGTTGGGGATATAATTTTTACAGAATCCACCTATACTATAGAGAAATTTTTATCTTTAAGAAAATATCTTACTAATTGTAGTTTTCACAAACAATCTAAAGATAACAATTATAATACAACAGTCATCTTTGATTGACATGGAGAAATTCAAGATGTTTGACACTACTACCGTTAAACAGTGTAGAAGAAGATCTATGTTATGTTGATTTTGTAAGGGTGGTTTTATCCAACACTCTCGTATTCGAAAAGAGATAGGTCTTACAGTCCTCCATCATAGAAAAAAAATATTGACTTTGAGCGCCTATTACAAAACGGAACAAATTAAATGATATGATCATGATTGCATGCTTAGAAACACCATCCCAATTTGCTATCCAATCGTGTACTCAATTTTTCTACTATTATTCACTGGCATTAGAGTTGTATAAATTGGAGTCTAGGTTTCCTTTCAAATATGCCAATAATTTCTTTTTTAATAAATAAATTTATGAATTTTAAAATAGTAGATATGAAATATGTATGTAAACGAACTTTGGACCGTGGACATGAATCTTATACATATATTGAGTAGTTTAAGTATGTATTAGTATGGGAATGACTTAGAATGGGTATAGAGATTTGAATATGAGTTTATGGTTAGATTTGGATCATCACAATGTCTAGTTTTTGAGCGAGACTCCGCCGAAATTTCGATAGGGTTCCCGAAGACCCGAAAGGACTTAGGATTCGTAGGATCCACCTCACACGTATGCTTCCCACGTGTATGTGACTTGTGCAAGACAGTACACCGTAGAGTTTTCAAAAAAAAAAATTATAGAATTTTAGTCACGTGCCCTAGGGGTGGGCTGTGACAATAACTTAAGTTTAACCAAGTGATGTAACAAATTACTCAAGAGATTGTTAATATTAGTGAAAACGAGTTAAACAAACTTATCAAGGTCAATCATGGAGTAATTATTCAAAGAATTTGAAACAATGGTTTGGTTTAACACTTGCAAATTAAAGAACAAGTTTGTCAAAGGAACAATTGTTGGCTTAAAAGTTAAATCTGCCTCCCCTGAGTCAGACTGAGTTATCAATTCCATGACTGTGTCTAACCGAGTCATGAGTTGTCAATTCCGTGACTGTGTCCGACTAAGTCTTGAGTTGTCAATTTCTTTGACTGAGTCGTGACCGTCTACGTGTCCAAGATCGCATCTCTGGAAGACATGTACAGTCAAATCAAGTTTGAAGCTCCAGAAGATATGTTGGTTGGAAATCATCGCACCAAAACCGGAAGAACTTCTTGAATGCCAACCATCACAGGTATATGGACCCTAGGAAGGACCTAAAAGCCTTAAAATCCCTCGATTAAGAACTCGTTTAATTAAAATGATAATTCTAAGCACCTTTTCCATATGGAGAACTCTAGCTATCTATCAAATATCCATATCTATTCTTGCGTATTTGCAATCCAACAAATGTTTACTATAGTTAAACTTATTTATTGCAAATGAACACACAAATGACTCCATCTTTCTGGATTTCCAAACTCTAAATTCATCAACACTTAGTGAAATATGTGGCTTATCTGGTTCCTCGGAACCTGCCTCAGAAGTTCCGAGGGATGCATATTGCAGGTTCTGAAACCTCTAATGTACATACTTGAGGCATTGCTTTTGATCTTTGGAACCTGACTTCGGAAGTTTCGAACCTGGAACTTGGATAGTTTCGAAGGTGGTCCAACTAGCCGTTGGAAGGTAAAACTATCAGTTGAAATGTGACCGTTGTGATTCGGACCATTGGGAGTTCGAAAGTTCCGAGGCTAGTCAAGCAAGTTCCGAAGTAGAGATCCATTGGAAGTTTGTTGGCTATATAAATCAAAGCCATTTGAGGGGCAAATGTTGATCATTTTGAGCTAAATTTTCTCCTACTCTTCCCTAAGCATCCCAACTATTCCTAGAGCACAAAATCTCTATCGTTAGACCCTTATTGATCTAAAACATATCTCAAACACATTCAAAGCACTCATAGGCAAATCATTGAGCATCTAAGGCTCAAAATTGAATGAGATTCTTGAAGAAACCATTTGGGATTGATTGCTCACATAGGCAAACCTCTAATCATCCCTAGTCTATCTCCTAATCTTTGGTGTGACATTCATTGGAGCACTAGGAGCTAAGTGGAGGAAGACACCCAAGGATAAGCCAAAGCTACTTCAAGTAACAAGGGGCTAGTGTTCTTGGTAATATTCAAACAAGTTCATTCTATCATTGTGTTAATTGTAAAGGGCCGGTGTAACCATATTGAAATCCAAGAAAGGTGTTTTCTTGGTGTTTGCAAATCTCGGTTCAATCTACACCTGTGAAGTAGATTAAGGTTGTAATAGGTTTCTTATCCACCAGTGAAGGAGAAGGTCAGTGAAATCCTCAAGTGGAAGCTGACCCATATCTTAAACCCCTAGTTCGATATAGATGTTTCAAAGACATCAATATAAAGCGAACTAGTTGTGCAGCCGACCTGCATAAATGTGGGGCTATGCAATTGTTACATGAAATGGGCTGGTCGAATCTGGTACATTGGGGTGGAAAGATGTATTCTTTTTTGGCCATGAGAATGTACTGCTCCATTGGAGATGATTCCAAAGTAAATTGTTTCAAAATTCTGTTTAAAAATGGAGAGTCAGTATGAGTTTCCCCTCAATTGGTTTCACAACTTATTGGGATCCCCCTTGTGCCAAACACTGCTCTACCCATCATTCCTCCTAAGATAAAAGTACCAGAGCAAAAGAAATTTGCCAAAAGGCTGTGTGGAAAAAAAGTAGAATGGAAGAATAATATATGGATCAGAAGTGCAAATTTACTACCACAATACAAAGTTCTCCATTTTCTTTTCTGCTCTAATCTGTATGCTAGACATGGGAACAGGGTTGATTTAAATCCTCCCATGATTATGTCCTAGACTGGCTTGCTCGAAAAAAGAAATTTTGTCTGTCTACTTGGATGTGCCATTCCATCTCTATGTACTGGAAATTAGCAAGGAAAGGATACCCTCCCTTATGTTACCTTATGTCCAAACTGGCTGAGCACTTCAAAATCAAGCCAAGAAAAAGGAAAGTGACAAGATCCACCAGACCCATCGACGAGGCCATTCTTCGAAAAAGTCTTCTAAGAAGTTTAGCTGAGCCCATTTTTGCGAAAAAATGATCCTTCCTTTTCTGACCATCCTGTGTTTGGAGAACGAGAAAAAGAAGATGAAGAAGAACAAGAGGGAGAAACAGCTAAATCTGCTCCAACTAGTTTGCTAGCTTTAGAAGAACGACTCTAAGTCCATTTCAACCACTTGTTAAACAGACTTGATGAGCATGGAGTCCTTCTGAAACAGACCCTTGCTCCCCTTACCTCGAGTCAGTCTCAACCTTCTACCTCTGCTCCTCCTTATGGTGTTACACCACCTTAGCTTCTCACATTCTGTGTTGGTTGTGTAAACTTTAAGCACCTTTGGTGCAAACTCTACTGCTTATGCATAATGTTGTGCTTTGCTATGGTTGGATGTATGTGTTGTTGTGATTGAATGCCTTCTATCTTTTGTCCATAGTTAACTTAGATTTTATAAAATAGATCAACATGTAGGAAATGATGAGTTGGTTTTGTATTGGCATGTAAGGGAGATAGGGATCGGGCTGTGATGCTACACACATTCTTGGAGAATGGGAAAGTATAAAATATGTGCTGATTAGCACCTGTCACTGGTCAGGACAGTGTAGGGAGGACAGCTGAGGCAAGCTTGGAAAAAAATAAACTTAGAGGCAACTAAGTTTGTGTGGCAGATAATCAGGAGAAGTAGAAAATATAGCTGATTCCATGAGGGATATGGGATGAAGAAGCTAGAGAAGATAGCTTGGAGAATGGGGGCGAAGACTCCAAAAAGGGTAGCTAGACCCCAATGGGAGAACATCTTTAAGAAAACACAGATCTTAAAGAGAAAGAAGAAGAAAAACAGCAATGCATTGAAAATTTGCATTGTACTGAATGGAAGATCAATGTTTGAATGTGTAAGAAGAATATGAAGAATATGTGTAAGGAGAATATGAATATCAATTACTTCGGCCTCTAGAAAGAGAGAGCCATAAAGGGGAGGAATATGAAGAAGCTAATGGACATTGGGAGAATGTCTATACATGGAGTTTGGGAGATCAAATTCAAGAAGATTGGGGTAGAAAATCTTCTCAACACTGGGTAGTGTTGGTGGTTTGGAAATCATTGGTGTGTGGGGGAGAATGAAAGCTAATCTAGTTTAGTCCATGGATGCATATTTATGTTTTGGACTAACTCCTCTAACGATTTTTTTAGTGTTGCTTGTTTATGTGCTTAAACAGGATATCATGATTTGAAGCAAACTGAATAAGAATATGCAATGACCATATTTTTGTTTTTCCATTTGAATATGTACATATAATTTATGTAATATTTTTTATTCAAATGTGATGTAATAAAGGGTGGGCTTGTAGTTGGGTTAGCTTTTAGGTTTTGTCATGAAATTGACAAAGGGGAAGATTTTTAGTGCCCCGGCTTTGCCGAGTCCTTATGTTTTGTCAATTTCATGACCCGAGAAGACGCACTTGTTAAGAAGCTTGAAGACCCAAGGTGATTAAGAGTGAAGATCATGCTCCACCGGATTAAAGCTCATCGTATATGACAATCACAACATGTATTTGGCCATAGATAACTTTAGGTGGTACCCACACCTTAGGACTATCTCTAGCCTTAGTTGAACAAATAGTAAATCCATAAAGAAGCCTAAGAGAGGAAGCTGGATAGTCAACTGATAGTGAACTTGGAAATATGAATTAAGTTCACTGTCAGCTCGATCAGTCGTACTCACCAATTCCTCGGTGGAGACAGGATCGACCCATCATGGTCAAAGATTGGTCCACCAGTTTGACAGAAGTTCTGGAACATAGAACTGTCATTCTAGAAAAGCTTCTGACAGAGAGTCACGTACGCACCGACCCCTCGGTGATGAACTTAAACGATCCCTCATGGTCGAAGACTCATCGGTAAAGGACTTGTGAGGTCTGGACCTGTAAACTCAAATAGGCTCTCGAAAAAACAAACATCTCAATATATCAAGACCGATCAAGAGTACCAAGGCCGCCCCTCGGTAAAGGGAGACATGTCATTCTCGGTAAGACAGGTTTCTAGACTTGAAACTACTGTCAGCATGGTGTTGCTCCAGATCCAAACACTCGTATGGACTGTCCTTTCAGTGTCATGGCTGTCGACCCATAGGGGACACCGACTTGTCGACCGAGAAGTAATTACACCGTTGGGAGTGCATTTAATGCGCAACGGTCGGGTGGTTGAACGGTAATAAATATGAACACCGACCTGTCAGTATTGGACAGTCTGAGAAACTGTTAAAACTCCTCTTTAAATATGAGTGTTGTGTGATTATTTTATCATCTTCCTTAAATCGAGAAGAGTGATAAACTCTAAGGAACGATCAATGCTCTTGTATTGATAATGATAAACAACCAATCTATTGATTGAGCTTGAAAGTGAGAAAGAGAGGAGGAAAGAAAAGACATAAACTAGGAAACATTGGTAACACAAATTTCGTTGTCACCCTGATATTGTGATTGCTTTACGAAGGCTGAAAGGAGGAGCGTCGACACACATTGGGTGGGATCTTCAAGAAGCACACATCAACGAGAAAGAGTTTCAGAGGCAAGTGCTTATTGGTTTTAATTTTGTTTTTAAAACCTTTGTCCTGAATGTGGAATAAGGAGGATTGGCTCCAGAACCACTAAAAACAAAAACTCTAAAGCATTGTCTTTGGCAGAGTGGTGGGTGGAATTCCCAGCCAATTGAGTGAGGTGGAATTCCTACTCTAATTGTGAGGGTGTAAGTCCCCACTTAGTGAATTTGGGGATATCTCAAGTTTGAGCGAGTCCTAACAGTGGATGTAGGTTGGTGAACCGGACCACCATATATCTTATGTCCTTGTGCTTGTGATGTTAGAGCTATTTTCTTGTATTGATTATTTAATCACATTTGCTAACACACACTCACTTGATTGTTATATCCGCTGCACTTAAGCTAATCAATCAAGTAATTTTAAAAAAGACCAACGATTTTAGATTGACCTATTGTCCCCCCCCCCCCCCCCCCCCCCTCTCTCTCTCTCTCTCTCTCTCTCTCGTCAATCGTGTTGTTTTAGCTTCCAAAGGGAACTTTCAATTGGCATCAAAGCCTCGTGCTCTTAAGAAATAATCTAACCATCCGAGTTGATCTATGCTAGAACATCATCATCGATGCCCGAAAAATTGATTGTAGATATCTATTGATTGTTTACTTTTATTTGAAACAAAAATAACGATCAAATTTGCATCTCATGTTGAAGAAAATAGGACCCCTATCCAAGATGAATTTATTGAAAAATATTGTACATCTTTGGATAGTTCAATGGAAGGCTCCACCTCTCATAATAAATTGGAGAATCAAGAGAGATGTGAAAATTTCAAATGCTTTATTGCCTGCATTAGTGATGTCTAAGAGGGATCCTCAAGTGAAGATGAGGACAGTAACGACAATCTTGATAAGGATAATGATCTTCAAGAATCTTACAATGCTCTGTATCTAGAAAGCGAGAAGTTGGCTAAGAAGGTAGATATGTTTAAAGCTGAAAAATTAAAACTTTCAGACCAACTGGATGTCTTGAGGAAAGACTACGACTCTCTTACTTTAGAGTTGAAATCCTCAAATTAAGAAGTTTTGAAAATCAAAGAAATTGAAGTATACCTTTAAGAATCATTAAAACGACAAAGGGATGACATCAAGATGTTGTGTAATGTCAAAGAAAATATTGAAGGTCATGTTGTTAAATTGACTCGAAAGTTAGAAGACTTAAGAAACCATAAAGAGAAGTTTCAAGATAAGTTTCCCCAAGGCGAAAAAAGATTGGAAAAACTCTTAAATATGGGGAAAAGGTTTGGCGATAGGTCAGGTCTTGGTTCCTCATTGGAAACTAATGGACCTACGGGCCAAAGGGTGTTTGTTAAGGGAGATGTACCTAAAACCCCAGGGGGTAAGTGTTTTTATTGCCATAAGATTGGACATTACCCGATGGAATGCAATCTTAGAAAGAACACATGATGAATAAAGCCCATAACGAAGCCCAAAATCTTAATGTTAAAAGACACCCACAAAATCCTAAGGTAAAGCCTAAAAAATACAGACCAAGGCTAAATAGTTGGATACTCCCAATGAAGGTGACCCCAAAGCAGGACTCCTTGTTAAGACAACTCGACCAAGTCTTGAAGGAATTGCGATATCCAATACTTGGACCTCCAAGGTATGCCCAAAGGAATGTGTATGAGAGACCAAACTCAACCACTTGGGGTGTTAGGAGATAGATCACCATCTAGTCATGTGTTGCTATGGTGTTAGACTCAAGATTCATATATTAAAACCTTAGCACACTAAACTCTAGCGACATGAAAGAGATATTTTTTTTTTTTTTTTTGTAACTACAAGCTCAGACTGTGTAGGCTATTGCACTAACCTTTTTTGGAAAAACCATACTTGCTATGAAAATGCTGTCTCAAAGTGCAAAATTTCAGTCTAAATCTGACTAAACGTGTTTAATTGTTTGCATGAATTGAATATGGATATATCCTGGTAGCTTGTTCGTGCATAGAGTTGATCAAAGTATGCTTAACTTGGTATATAAATTTCAGGTTGATCAATTGAAAGATGTTTTTTTGTGATATATGTAGCTTCGATGAATTGATCCATTGTATATATGTGCTTGATCATGTAATAACTATCTTAACATAGAAATTCATCAAGATACATAAAACGGGTGTAACCGCGCAGTAATTTTTACCTCTCGATGTACTCGACATATTGATAAATCGACTAATCTATATGACAGACATGTTGGTACTGTACTAAATTTAGCATTGGTAAAAAGGGGGAAATTGTCGAAAGTATCGACCTGTTGATGAGTGACGACATGTCGGTTGAACGGAATGTTTAAGTTAAAAAGACGCTGTCTGTAAAATCGACAAATCATTCGAATTCATCTTTCTCTCTCCCGTGAAATCCCTGGAGATTTCTCTTTTGGCTCCTGTGACTTAGACCTGTCGTTACTACCTCTCGGGGTGATTTCTCGCCAGAAAAACTTGGGGTTTGTGTTCCTCTCTCCTCAATAAATGAAGGTGTCACGGATATTGTGATTTTTCGTGTTCAAGGAAGCTCAGAAAATCCTTCCTCCTCAATTTTCTTTTGTGTCAGCCTTACCCAAGGAAAACCATGCCAAAAATGAGATTGCCAAACTACCTTCTGTTAGATCCAAGTCCGTAGGGCAAACCCATTCTCAAATCCCATCTGAAAGAATAAAAGATACAGCTGCAGAAGAACACAATGACCAGGAAGAAGTCAGAGAAAAATGAAACATGGATGAGGAAGAAGAAAGCACCGAAATTAGGAATGAAGCAGGAGTTAGGGCTTCTCGGATAAGTGATGTGGAAGGAGAATCCTCAGACGAAGAGGGAGCTGGCCCATATCTTTAACCCCTAGTTCGACATAAATGTTTCAAAGACTTCAATATAGAACGAACTAGTTGTGCAGCTGACCTGCATAAATGTGGGGCTATGCAATTGCGACATGACATGGGCTGGTCGAATCTGGTTCATTGGGGGTTGAAAGATGTATTCTTCATTGGCCATGAGAATGTAGTGCTTCATTAGAGGTCGAATCTGGTTCATTGGGGGTTGAAAGATGTATTCTTCATTGGCCATGAGAATGTAGTGCTTCATTAGAGATGATTCCAAAACAAATTGTTTCAAAATTCTGTTTCAAAATTCTGCTTCATTATGAATCAGAAGTGCAGACTTACTACCACAATATAAAGTTCTCCACCTTCTCTTATGCTCTAATCTGTATCCTAGACATGGGAACATGGTTGATTTAAATCCTCCCCTGATTATTTAGATGGATGTGCCATTTCATCTCTATGTACTGGAAATCAGCAAGTAAAGGATACCCTCCTTTATGTTACCTTATGTCCAAACTGGTTGAGCACGTCAAAATCAAGACAAGAAAATGGGAAGTGCCAAGATCCACCAGACCCATCGACGAGGCCATTCTTCGAAAAAGTCTTTCTAGAAGTTCAGATGAGTCCATCTTTGGAAAAATGATCCTTTCTCTTCTGACCATCCTGTGTTTGAAGAACCATAAGAAGAAGATGAAGAAGAACAAGAGGGAGAAATAGCTGAATCTGTTCCAACAAGTTTGCTAGCTTTAGTGGAACGACTCCAAGTCCAGTTCAACCACCTGTCAAACAGACTTGACAAACATGAAGTCCTTCCTAAATAGACCTTTGCTGCCCTTACCTCGAGTCAGTCTCAACCTTCTACCTCTGCTCCTCCTTCTGATGTTATACCACCTTAGCTTCTCACATTCTGTGTTGGTTGTGTAAACTTTAAGCACCTTTAGTGCAGACTCTACTGTTTATGCATTAATGTTGTGATTTGCTAAGGTTGGATGTGTGTATTATTGTGATTGAATGCCTTCTATCTTTTGTCCATAGTTAACATAGATTTTATTAAATAGATTAACATGCAGGAAATGATGAGTTGGTTTTGTATTAGCATGTGAGGGAGATAGGGATCGGACTATGATGCTACACATCCTTGGAGAATGGGAAAGCACAAAATATGTGCTGATTAACACCTGTCATTGGTCATGACAGTCTAGGCAGGACAGCTGAGGCAAGCTTGAAAAAAAGCTTGGAGAAAAATAAACTTAGAGGCAACAAAGTTTGTGGGGCAAATAATCTGGAGAAGCTAGAAAATATAGTTGACTCCATGAGGGATATGGGTCGAAGAAGATAGAGAAGATAGCTTGGAGAATGGGAGCGAAGACTCTAAAAGGGTAGCTATACCCCAATAGGAGAACACCTTTAAGACAACACATATCTAAAAGGGAAAGAAGAAGAACAACAGTAATGCATTGAAATTTGTATTGTACTAAAGGAAAGATCAATGTTTGAATGTGTAAGAAGAACTCATTGATAAATGGATAGATTTAAAGAGTTTGGATATGAACTCATGGAAGTACTAAATGTAAGAAGCATGAAGGAGTCCTTGAAATCATATTTCTTTCTGTCTACTAAACCTTTGTCAATTGTATGACAAAATGGGGGAGAAATTAGAAGAATCTGTAAGCACTAATCATGGGAGAGTGTATGGTAAAGCTGAAGTACTTGGGCCTCTAGAAAGAGAGAGCCATAAAGGGGAGGAATATGAAGAAGCAATGTACATGGGGAGAATGTCTATGCATGGAGTTTGGGAGATCAAACTCAAGAAGATTGGGGGAGAAAATCTTCTCAACACTGGGTAGTGTTGGTGGCTAGGAAATCATTGGTGTATGGGGGAGAATGAATGCTAATCTAGTTTAGTCCATGGATGCATATTCATGTTTTGGACTAACTCGTCTAATGATTTTTCTAGTATTGCTTGCTTTTGTGCTTAAACAGGATATCATGATTTTAAGCAAGCTGAACAAGAATATGCGATGACCATACTCTTGTTTTTCCATTTGAATATGTACATGTAATTTATGTAAATTTTTTTATTAAAATGTGATGTAATAAAGGGTAGGCTTGTAATTGGGTTAGCTTCTAGGTTTTGTCATGAAATTGACAAAGGGGAAGATTGTTAGTACCCCGGCTTTGCCGAGTCCTTATGTTTTGTCAATTTCATGACTCGAGAAGAAGCACTTGTTAAGAAACTTGAAGACCTAAGGTGATCAAGAGTGAAGATCATGCTCCACTGGATTAAAGCTCATTGTATATGGCAATCACAACAGGTATTTGGCCATAGATGACTTTAGGTGGTACCCACACCTTAGAATGACTATCTTTAGACTTAGTTCAATAAATAGTAAATCCGTAAAGAAGTCTAAGAGAGGAAGCTAGACAGTGACGTGGAAGTGAACTTGGAAATATGAATTAAGTACACTGTCAGCTTGATCACTCGTACTCACCGACTCCGAGCTGATACAGGATCGACCCATCGTGGTCAAAGACTGGTCCGCCAGTTTGATAGAAATTCTGGAATATAGAACTGTCATTCTGGAAAAGCCTCTGATAGAGAGTCACATATGCACTGATCCCTCGGTGATGAACTTAGACAATCCTTCGTGGTCGACGACTCATCGGTAAAAGACTTATGAGTTCTAGACTGTGAACTCAAGTGGGTTCTCGAAGAAACAGACATCTCGATATATCAAGACTGATCGAGAGTTCCAGGACCGATCCCTCTGTAAAGGGAGACATGTCGTTCTCGGTGAGACATGTTTCTAGACTTTAAACTACTGTCAGCATGGTGTTGCTCCAGATCAAGACAAGTTTCATAGTCACATTGATAGTGTGATTGCTTTACAACGGCTAAAAGGAGGAGCGTCGCCACACATTTGGTGGGATCTTTAAGAAGCACTCATCAACGAGAAGAGCTTCAAAGGCTAGTACTTCTTAGTTTTAATTTTTTTTTTTTAAACCTTTGTCCCGAAGGTGGAATAAGGAGGATTGGCTCCGGAACCACTAAAAAAAAAACTCTAGAGCGTCGTCTCTTGCAGAGTGGTAGGTGGAATTCTCAGCCGATTGAGTGAGGTGGAATTCCTACTCTAATTGTGAGGGTGTAAGTCCCCACTTAGTGAATTTGGGGATATCTCAAGGTCGAACAATTCCTAACAGTGGATGTAGGTTGGCGAACCGAACCACTATATATCTTGTGTCCTTGTGCTTGTGATGTTAGAGCTATTTTCTTGTGTTGATTGTTTAATCACATTTGCTAACACACACTCATTCGGTTGTTAAATCCGCTGCACTTAAACTAATTAATTAAGTAATTTAAAAAGGACCAACTATTTCCGTATGACCTATTGTCCCCCCCTCTAGGGTCAATCGTGTTGTTCTACCTTCCAAAGGGAACTTTCAATTGGTATTAAAGCCTCGTGCTCTTAAGAAATGATCTAACCACCCAAGTTGATCCATGCTAGAAAATCATCATGGATGACGAAAAATTGATTGTTTACTTTTATTTGAAAACAAAAATAAAGATCAAACTGGCATCTCATGTTGAAGAAAATTGGACCTCCATCCAGGATGAGTTTATTGAAAAATATTGTACATCTTTGGATAGTTCAATGGAAGGCTCCACCTCTCGTTACAAATTGGAGAATCAAGAGAGGTGAAAATTTCAAATATTTTGTTGCCTGCATTAGTGATGTCTAAGAAGGATCCTCAAGTGAAGATGAGGACAGTAACAACAATCTTGATAAGGATGATGATCTTCAAGAATCTTACAACGCACTGTATTTAGAAAGTGAGAAGTTGGCTAAGAAGGTCGACATGTTTAAAGCTGAAAAATTAAAACTCGCAAACCAACTGGAAGTCTTGAGGAAAGACTACGACTCTCTTACTTTAGAGCTGAAATCCTCAAGTGAAGAAGTTTTGAAAATAAAAGAAATTGAAGTATACCTTTAAGAATCATTAAAACGACAAAGGGAGGACATCAAGATGCTTTGTAATGTCTAAGAAAATATTGAAGGTCATGTTGTTAAATTGACTCGAGAGTTAGAAGACCTAAGAAACCATAAAGATAAGTTTCGAGATAAGTTTACCCAAGGCGAAGAAAGATTGGAAACTCTTAAAAATGGAGAAAAGGTTTGGCGATAGGTCAGGTCTAGGTTCCTCATTGGAAACCAATGGACCGATTGGCCAAAGGGTGTTTGTTAATGGAGATATGCCTAAAACCCCCAAGGCTAAGTGTTTTTATTGCCATTAGATTGGACATTACCAGATGGAATGCAATCTTAGAAAGAAGCACATGAAGAATAAAGCCCATAACCCAGCCCAAAATCTTAATGTTAAAAGACACCCACAAAATCCTAAGGTAAAGCCTAAAAGATACCGACCAAGGCCTAACAGTTGGATACTCCCAATGAAGGTGAACCCAAAGCAGGACTCCTTGTTAAGACAACTCGACCAAGTCTTGAAGGAATTGCGATATCCAATACTTGGACCTCCAAGGTATGCCCAAAGGAATGTGTATGAGAGACCAAACTCAACCATTTGGGGTCCTAGGAGATAGGTCACCATCTAGTCATGTGTTGCTATGGTATGGCTATTGCATTAGTCTTTCTTGGAAAAACCATGCTTGCTCTGAAAATGTTGTCTCAAAGTGCAAAGTTTTAGTCTAAATCCATTAAACGTGTTTAATTGTTTGCATGAATTGAATATGGATATATCCTGGTAGCTTGTTCGTGCATAAAGTTGATCAAAGTATGCTTAACTTGGTAAATAAATTTCAGGTTGATCAATTGAAAGATGTTTTTTTTGTGATATATGTAGTGCTTCGATGAATTGATCCATTGTATATATGTGCTTGATCATGTAATAACTATCTTAACATAGAAATTCATCAAGATACATAAAACGGGTGTAACCGCGCAGTAATTTTTACCTCTCATTGTACTCGACATATCGATAAATCGACTAGTCTATATGATAGACATATCGGTACTGTACTAAATATAGCACTGCTAAAAAGGGGGAAATTTCGAAAGTATTGACCGTCATTGAGTGATAACATGTCGGTAGAACAGAAGGCTTAAATTAAAATCACCCTTTCTGCAAAATCGACAAATCATTCGAATTCATCTTTCTCTCTCCCGCGAAATCCTTGGAGATTTCTCTTTTGGCTCCCGTGAACTAGACCCGTCGTTACTACCTCTCAAAGTGATTTCTCATGAGAAAAACTAGGGGTTTGTGTTCGTCTCTCCTCAAGAAACGAAGGTGTCACGGATTTTGTGATTTTTCGTGTTCAAGTAAGCTCAGAAAATCCTCCCTCAATTTTTTTTTTGTGTCAGCTTTACCCATGCAAAACCATGCCAAAAATGAGATTACCAAAGAGTTTCCAAAATCTTGATTTGGAGGAACAGGCTGAGGCTAGGTCTCCACCTCCCAAGAGACCAAAACCTGGTAGGAAGAAAACATCTACTGCCTCGAGACCTAGCCGTATCCCAATAAGATTTAGGGATTCGGATTCTGAGAATACTCCTCTAGCCAAACTACTTTCTGTTAGATCCAAGTCCGTAGGGCAAACCCATCCTCAAATCCCATCTGAAAGAATAGAAGATACAGCTGCAGAAGAACACAATGGCCAGGAAGAAGTCAGAGAGAAATGAAACATGGATGAGGAAGAAGAAAGCACCGAAATTAGGAATGAAGCAGGAGTTAGGGCTTCTCGGATAAGTGATGTGGAAGGAGAATCCTCAGACGAAGAGGGAGCTGGCCCATATCTTTAACCCCTAGTTAGACATAGATGTTTCAAAGACTTCAATATAGAACGAACTAGTTGTGCAGGTGACCTGCATAAATGTGGGGCTATGCAATTGCGACATGACATGGGCTGGTCAAATCTGGTTCACTGGGGGTTGAAAGATGTATTCTTCATTGGCCATGAGAATGTAGTGCTTCATTAGAGATGATTCCAAAACAAATTGTTTCAAAATTCTGTTTAAAAATGGAGAGTCAATACGAGTTTCCCCTCAATTGGCTTCACAACTTATTGGGATCCCCCTTATGCCAAACACTGCTCTACCCATCATTCTTCCTAAGATATAAGTACGAGAGCAAAAGAAATGCCGAAAGACTGTGTGGAAAAGATGTAGAATGGAAGAATAATATATGGATCAGAAGTGCAGACTTACTACCACAATATAAAGTTCTCCACCTTCTCTTCTGCTCTAATCTGTATCCTAGACATGGGAACATGGCTGATTGAAATCCTCCCCTGATTATTATACTAGACAGGGTTTCTCGCAAAAAGAAATTTTGTCTGTCTACTTAGATGTGCCATTCCATCTCTATGTATTGGAAATCATCAAGGAAAGGATATCCCCTCCCTTCTGTGACCTTATGTCCAAACTGGATGTACTCGGCTTTGCCGATTCCCTATGTTTTGTCAATTTCATGACTTTAGAAGAAGCACTTGTTAAGCAGCTTGAATACTGAAGGTGATTAAGAGTGAACATGCTGCCACTGAATTAAATCTCATCGTATATGGCCATCACAATAGGTATTTGGCCATAGATGACTTTAGGTGGTACCCACACGTTAGAAGGATTATCTCCAGGCTTAGTTGAACAAATGGTAAATCCATAAAGAAGCCTAAGAGAGGAAGATAGATAGTGAACTGAAGTGAACTTGGAAATAAACATTAAGTTCACTGTTAGCTCGACTAGTCGTACTCACTGACCCCTTGGTGGAGACAGGATCGACCCATCGTGGGCAAAGACTGGCCGGCCAGTTTGATTGAAGTTTGGAACATAAAACTATCATTCTGGGAAAGCCTCTAATCGAGAGTCACGTATGCACCGACCCATTGGCGATGAACTTAAACGACCCTGTCGTGTTCGAAGACTCATCGGTAAAAGACTTGTGAGTTTTGGACTGTGAACTCAAGTGGGCTCTTCGAAGAAACAGATATCTCGGTATATCAAGACCGATCGAGAGTACCAGGACCGACCCCTCTATAAAGGGCGATATGTCGTTCTGGGTAAGACATGTTTCTAGACTTGAAACTACTGTCAGCATGATATTGCTCCAGATAGAGACATTCGTATGGACCGACCTCTCGGTGCCATGATTGTTGACCCATCGGCGACACCGACCTTTCGACCGGGAAGTAATTACACCATTGGGAGTGCATTTAATGTGAACGGTCGGGAGGTTGAACTGATAATAAATATGAAAAGTGACCCATCGGTGCCACCGACCTGTCGGTACTCGACAGTCTGAGAAACTGTTAAAACTCCTCTATAAATATGAGTGTTGTGTGATCGTTTTATCATCTTCCTCGAACCGAGAAGAGTGATACACTTTAAGGAACGATCAATACTCTTGTACTGAGAATCATAAACAACCAATCTATTGATTGAGTTTGAAAGTGAGAAAAAGATGAGGAAAGAAAAGACATAAACTAGGAAACCTTGGTAAAACAAGTTTTCCTTGTCACCCTGAGATTGTGATTGCTTTACGACGGCTATAAGGAGGAACGTCGGCACACATTGGGTGTGATCTTCAAGAAGCACACATCAGCGATAAAGAGCTTTAAAGGTAAGTGCTTCTTCGTTTTAATTTTGTTTTTAAAACCTTTGTCTCGAAAGTGGAATAAGGAGGATTGGCTCTAGAACCACTATAAAAAAACTCTAGAGTGTCGTCTTTGGCAGAGTGGTGGGTGGAATTCCCAGCCGATTGAGTAAGGTGGATTTCCTACTCTAATTGTGAAGGGTGTAAGTCCCCACTTAGTGAATTTGGAGATATCTCAAGGTTGAGCGAGTCCTAACAGTGGATGTAGGTTAGAGAACCGAGCCACTATATATCTTGTGTCCTTGTGCTCGTGGTGTTAGAGCTATTTTTTTGTGTTGATTGTTTAATCAGATTTGCTAACAAACACTCACTTGGTTGTTATATCCGTTGCGCTTAAGTTAATCAATAATGTAATTTTAAATAGGACCAATGATTTTTGATTGACCTATTCACCCCCCTGTAGGGTCAATCATGTTGTTCTAGCTTCCAAAAGAGAAACTTTCACTCTTAGTTTAGATGAACTTAATTTTGCTTATAAATCATACTTAGAAGATTAATTTAGCAAATTTATATTGACCAATCTCTAAAGTTTCCAATATTTAATAGAAATTAAAATTCCCCAATAGTCCTATTCACCCCCTCTAGGACTATTCTTGAGATCTAGCTAGCTTGACTGACAAGTAGGTATCAGAGAAAGAACTCTTGCAATTGGACTTAACCGTCTAAGAGTAGATCATTGAAGCTAGAAATGTCTAAGGGTAATTGTATGGTGTTAGTGCCTCGACTTGGCCAAGGACCCTATGTTTGTCAATTCTATGGCTCGGAAAGAAGCACTTGCCGGAAGCTTGAAGATCCAAGATGATCAAGTATAAAGATCATACTCCACCGGATTGAAGCTCATCATTATGGCAATCACAAAACAGGTACTATGGCCATAGAAGACACCTTAGAGAAGACTATCCCTAGGCTTAGAAAAACAAATGGTTAAATCATAAAAAGCCTAGTGAGGATGCTTGAGAGTGAAATAGAAGCAAACTTGGAAATATGAATTATGTTCACTGTCAGCAATGACCAATCTATCTCACCGACCCATTGGTGTAGTCAGGATCGACCCATTGTGGTCAAAGACTGGTCGGCTCGAATGACACAAGTTCTGGAACATTGAACTGTCATTCTTGGTATGCCTCTGATCGACTGTCTCGTATGCACTGACCCCTCAGTGAAAGGCTGAAATGACCCCTTAGTGGTCAACTGACTCCTCGATCAAGATCTTGAGTTCTGAAACTTTGAACTCATGTGCACTCTCGAAGAAATAGGCATATCAGCAATTAAAGACCGATCAGAGAGTACCAGGACCGATCCCTCAGTAATGGGCGAAAGGTCGTTCTGGGTAACAGGTTTCTAAGTTGAAACTACTGTCAATCATGGTTTTCACCAGAACGAGCCGTCTCGTATGGACCGATCCCTCGATACCATAAGTGTCGACCCATCGGCGACAAATGACATGTCGACCGAGAAAGAATATTACCATTGGGCTTGCACTTAATGCACAACAGTCGGAATTGTAAAGGTAACATTTCTAGTCACCGACCCCTCAGTGTGACCGACCTATCGGTACATTACCGTTAGCTACAACTGGTTGCCTTCGCTATATAAACCAACATTTATGCAACCAGTTGGTATCCTTCAGACGTATCAGTTGGACCCTCATCTTTATCAGTGAGCTTAACAAGGGCCAACAGAATGATCACTCTCTCTTCGTGCTTACACTAGGGGAATCAAATACAACCAATCAAATGGTTTGAGTTGTGAGAGAGAGAGGAATGATGTAAACTCATAAACAACCAATCTGAGGATTGAGTTTGAAAGTGAGAATGAGAGAACCATAAAATAGAAAAACTTTGGTAGAACTAGTTTCCTTGACACCCTGGACTATGATTGTTAAACGACGGTTATAAGGGAGAGCGTTGGCATATATGGGTGGGATCTCGAAGAAGCACACATCAGAAGAAAGAGCTTCAAAGGCATGTGCTTGGCTTTAATTTTATTTAAAGCCTTTGTTTTGAAGTGGATTAATGGGACGAAACCCAGGAACCACTATAAAAAATTTTGGAGCGGTGTCTCCGGCACAAAGGTGGGTGGAACTCCCGACCAAATGGATAGGTGGAATTCCTATTCGACAAGTGGTAGGGTGAAATTCCCAGCCGATTGAGTGAGGTAGAATTCCTTACTGTAATTGTGAGGGTGTAAGTCCCCACTTAGTGAATTTTAGAGATAGCTCAAGGGTGAGCGAGCCCTGACAGTGGATGTATGTTGGCTAATCGAACCACTTTAAATTTGTCTTGTGGTGTTTGATCTATGTGTGCTTTGTATTTAGTATTTAAGTAATCTTCTTAACATCATCACTTTGTATATTGATTATCTCATTATATACATTGCGTATAAGCATCGATAATTAAAGTTTATGTAAAGGGTCATAATCTTAGTGTGATCGCTTAATGAGATTATCACACTAAATAAATCTCTTGATAAACATTCCTCTGCACTTTAAATCAAGAAATTTATACCATTAAAAATGAGATTGACCTATTCAGCCCCCCCCCCCCCTCTAGGGTCAATCACGATGTTTTAGCACACTGAAAATGTGAACTTTCAATTGGTATCAGAGCTTGGTGCTCTTGAGAAAGGATCTAACCATTCGAGTTGATTCATGCTAGAACAATGGCTATGAGAGAAAGCCATGATATTTCCAAGTCATTGTTTTTTATGAAAAATGGAATGAAGAACTGTAAATGTTTTCTTCATAAAATATAGTTGGAAATAGGTGAATAGAAAGTGGTCTGTGCCTATGGAAGAAGTATTGGGTAAACTTTCAACTTCCATGACCACTCAGCCCAAGACCAAAACTGCTTGGACAAGTGATGAATAGGCTATGCACAAAAGCCAAATATATGCAGCATTCATCAGTGTTGTTTCATGACATGCTATCAAAATATTTAATAGACATGAAACAACAAAAGAGTCTGAAAGAATCCACTGAAAATTGCCTCTTATAGCCCAATGTATATCATCACCTATTAATAAATTTGTGAGCTGAAAAATATAGGTGATTGGTTAATTTCATCCATTGAAAAAGTCCAAGTTGTATCCTCTAAGAGAAGAAGAGGACCGAGGAAGGAACTTGAAAAAGGTAGTAATCTCCAAGTATCCTATAAGGCCATGTACCGAGATGTTTTAGAGACCAACATCATGGTACAAAATCTAGAATGTGGAAGCATAGGATCAAATGGGAAGGCACCCATGGATAAAACCAGATTTGACAGAAGGCCATCACGGAATTGTGAACTTAGATTCCAAGTCTCACAATGTTACGTTCATATGTGTGAAGGGATACCACTGTTGGTACCACATTTGAAATATGTTTTGGAATCATCATGTATCTTGTTTTTAATACATATTCTTGTTTGATTGTTGGATTAATTTTATACAAGATACTTGTTTGTACATGTTGGTATGCACTATTGTATTGGAATATACTTATCTCATTTAATTTCATATGCCATGTGATTTATGCATATTTATGAAATGAATGTAGTGTGTGCATGACCTCTGTCTAGGGTATGTATGTGATTAAAACTGGTTTAATACACATACAAAATGTCGTTTCATTCCAAGGCTCTAAACCTTGTGAATCCCATGTGGAATGAAACATGCTCTATGTCGATTAAATGGATATTTTGTTTTGGTGTGACCAACCAAAAGTAATGATTGAGTAATCGATTTAAGTACCAGTTATTTTCAAGAAATTGAAACTCTCTTGAAAGAGTGGTAAAATATTTTATCATGTTTTGAGTAATAACATGATAAAAGGCATAAAAGTTGTGTGTGTAGGGTCATACATTATTCCTGTATGCTTGATCAATACTCAAATCAGGAAATGAATGTATGACTAATGTGCTTTGAGTCTCATTCCCATGTACATTAATCTGTAAATTATGTGGAATGAATTATGTTTATAAATGTCTTGCCTTGCTAAAGCCTGGAAATGCCGCATCTCATGACATCACACACTTGGACAATATACTTAACTTGGTGAATTAAATGTGTCCAAGAAACTTGGATTGATTTGGATCCAGAAAAGAGATCTGTAATCCATGGTTTATGCTTACTTTCAGAAGGGTGAATCAAATCTTCAAATGGCAAAAATACAGTGTGAATGTATGTATGATCACTGGCATTAAAAGGTGTATAAGCAAAACTTGAAGAACTATGAACATCACAAGCACACACTCACACTTACCCAGTCTTCCTTCATTGTAAAACCCAAGTCAAAGGATAGACTAGTTAGAGGTACAGACATGTCGGTACTGGTGTATTTCAGAACACTGTCTGAAAGGGGGAAAAATTGCAAAGGGAGACAGGTCAATACTTATCGACATATCGACACAGACAGGTCGTTGGTCACGACCAAACTGACATGTGTACGGTGCTTTATTCAATTACTAATATTGCATAAAGTACTCTCAGATAATCCATCCACTCTTGCTCACACACCTTTGGAAAGAATGAATAAAACAATACACGTTCGGAAGGGCTTAGGACGTAGGTGTACACGCCAAGATGGAGAAGTTTTAGGCTTACATTCATTGGAAGGATAGTGTACGCATTTTGAGCGAGAAAAACAACTAGAGAATCGACCAAAACACACAGGATTTAATTGGGTCTGGATTTAGGACTTTTTGAAATTTAATTGGGTCATTTGGAATGGATTTAGGGTCACTTAGGGTGTGGGGTCCACTGCTAAATCCTAATGATCCAATAGTATGAAAATAATAGGCTAATTTGATGGGGTCTAATTAGTGTGTCCATGATCAAATCTCTCCATATAGTCCAATCAATCTACTCGATCAAGTTTGTTCCATGATGTGTCTGCATCATGCCCTCATTCCTGAGAAAAACTCGACCTCGAGTTTCCTCTATTTGATCTTGAAGAAGTTCATCACCTACATAAGGCTTCAAGTTTACGACTGTAATGACCTGGAGATTTAACTCTGTAATTTGATGTAATTTTCTTATTATTATTGGAATAAAATTTGAGATTTTTTAATCAAAGATGAGAATGAATGAGAAATTTTATGTTATTGAATGAATGTAAAAGAAAAACCAAAATTTCCCAGGTTGATACATCGACAACGTCAATGTGTCGACGGCCCCACACTCAATGTGTCGACAGTACCGATCGTATCCGTCAGAGAGCAAACTAAAATACAGTGTTTTGTAAACAGAACCTAGACAATTCGTATCTGACATGTAGATGGTGTTGATGTATCGAACGATGCCCTCGCATTCGATGTGTTGACGGAACCGATGGTATCGGTCTGAGTGCGAGTAAGAAAATACAGAGTACACCTAGGTCGATACATCGATATCATCGATGTGTTGACGGACTCATCGCTCGATGTATCGCATAGTCAATGTGTCGAGTGTGTAAGGAAATCGAAGGAAAAGGAAGGAAGAAAGAAAAGAGAGAGAGAAAGAAGAGAAGAGAGAAAGCAAAAGAAAGAGGAAAAAAAACAAAACAAAACAAAAGAAGATAGCAAAAGAGGAAATCAGTGGTACACTCCCTCATCTCCTCTCCATTCCTTCATTTTCGACTGTGTCCCGAATCTCTATCTTCACACACATGAAAGAAGCGGAGAAGCTCAAGGAAACAAAAAGAGAAGGGAAAACAAAGAGGAAGACGAAAACCCCCCCCCCCCCCACCCACCCACAAATCCCTCGAGATATGTCAATCTATTTGTGATTTAAAGTAAAAGAAACACATTAGGGTATCCAGAAGTAATGTAGAAGTGAGTGTGGGTAGAAAATACCCAAGATGGAGGACATCCACCATGGAAATCGATGGGTTTCGAACTCTCTAGGTCAACAAATTGGATGTATCGATGACACACACACACACACACACTCAATAAACCAAAAAAATGAAATGTATCGAAGATTTCCCCAATCGATACATCGAGTTCATTGATGTGTCGATTTATGGACCCCAATATATCAACACCCCCGATAATATCGAGCTGATAGTATCAACCCAGGTCCACACGTCGACAATACTGATATGTCGACTTGTACACCCTCAATATATCGACCACGACAATAGTATCAGCCTGAGACCAATAACAAAAAAGTACAGACTAAACCCAGGCCGACATGTTGATCTTGTCGATGTGTTGAGCATACCTAGTCGATGTATCGTTAGGGACGATAATATCGATTTGAGAGCAAAAATAGAAAATACAGACCTATGCGACCAGAACATCGGGTGACACATCGAGAGCGTCAATGTGTCGACTCTGTCCTTGTTGATATGTCGACAATGTCGATGTGTCGACCTGAGCCTTAGACAGTTTTGAAATGAGAAAGTATTGATTGAGCATGGGTCATGAATAGGGCATGTATAATTCATGGAACCCATGACATATCATGTTGTGATTTGAATGAGAGATTTCCATTATGAAATGAAAAAAGATTTGATGAAATGTATTATGTTTATAACTTGTGAATTTTCTAATTATGAAAATGGGAGTTTTGTTTTATTCTATTATGACACTACATGGTGAATATCTCTTTGATTGGATTTCCTACTAGGCGCATTGAGTAAACCCATAATTTCTCCCTTTAGATGTAGATGCAGATTAAGGAAAAGAAGGTAAGGTTGGACCAAGTGGTAGCCAAGCATTAGGGGTGAAACTTGGGTTGGATTTTGACCCGACCCGCATGACCCAACTCGAAAATTGTACGGGTTGGGTTCTAGAATTTTCAAATTCAGGTCGGTTCGGGTTAAGAAAGAAAATGCCCATATAAAATTTGGGTCGGGTTGAGTTCAGATTTTGAAATACAACCCGACACGAGCCGACCCGATTTTCATAAGTTATATAAAAAGTTAAGTTCCATTTTTTATGCAAGGAACCAGAGTTTTAGCTCCCTAATCCAATGAAATCTTTCCCAAAATAAATGAGAAATTTAATGCTTATTGAATGAAATAAGAAGAACCCAAAATTCCCAGGTCGACATATCGACAGCATCGACGTATAGAAGTAACTGCGCTCGATTTGTAGACAGAATCGAACGTATTGATCAGAAAGCAGCTTGAAAATACAATCGTTCGTAGTCGATATGTAGATCGACAAATCCGAGATCGATATGTCGATGGAATCGATGGTATCGGTTTGAGAATGATATGAAAGAATACAGAGCTCACCCAAGCCGATGTGTCGACACTATCGATGTGTCAACTGACCCTTCGCTCGCTATATCGACATAGTCGATGTATCGATTGTGTCCAACGTCTTAAGTCAAATGCGCCCACCTACCACTCTCCATGTGTCACCTCATGATTAAATGCATGAGGCAACTTTTCACCTACCACCCCATTCGTTTTTGCCTGAGGGCAATAGAAGCAGAGAAAGAAAGGAAGAGATAAGAAAAAAGAAAGAGGAAGAAAAGAAAGGAGAAAAGAGAGAAAAAAAAAAAGAAGGAAAAGAAAAGATATTCTTCTCTTCTCCTCTCCACCGGTAGTATTTCCCATTCATCCCCTCCTCCATTTAAATCAGTGAAGGTTTGAGGAAGGGACAAGACAAGTGAAGGAAAATTCAAGGAGAAACAAAGATGGAAGAAAGCCAAAGAGAAGGGATCCAAATTGGATGTCATTATCCACTCATACCAATGAAAATCCCCAAATCCCCCAAGGTAAAAAGAAATTCATTGGGACATCTAAAAGTAGTGTAGATGAAATTATGAGTAGAAAATACCCGAGACATGCAAAATGGGAATCGATAGGTTTCGATCTTCCCAGGTCGACACATCGGTTTGGTCGATGTGTCGACAATACATACACTCAGTAGGCTAAGGAACAAGAAAGTACAGAGTTCTGTCAAACCGAACTCAAGTCGACATGTTGATTTTATCGATGTGTCGACTTGCCAGATCGAGGTATCTACAAACAGGATACTGTCGATCTGAGACTAACATCAAAAGTACAGGCCGAGCCCAAGTCGACATGTCGATATCACCGACATGTCGAGCCTGTCAGATTAATGTGTCAACCGAGCTGATGTACCGGTCGGAGAATAGAATCCATAATTTTTTAGTATTACGAGGACGACACATAGATTAGTGTTGATATGTCGAGTAAACCCAGAACATTATGTGATGACGAAGATGTGTTGGAAGGATTTAAAAGACAAACTGGACCCAGGACGACATGTCGACAGTGTCGACCTTACCCAATCGACGTATCGACAAACATGATATGAATGACCTGAGAGTGAATGAAAAATACAGATCCTTCCACCCATTACTCGAACAAGCCCAGACGAGTACATCGATGTGTCGAGTTTGTCTCGACCAATGTATCTATAGAGCCAACATGTCGACTCTGTCCAACACCAGATTTTCAAGTTAAGTTTAAATCATTGAAGGTTCAGTCCAATGGTTTTAAACTTGGTCTTGAGAACATCAAAATATCAAATGAAGATTATAAATTAAGGAAAACTAATTGGATCATGCCTAATGACATGATTGTTGTGTTTTGTCATATATGGAACAAAACAGAGATCCGAAGGTGACTCCGACACTGTTGGTGGTACTTCGTGGTTTATTTCCTCCACTGATAGTTGAGATATTTTGATGTACATGTCATACATGAAATGAGACAGAGATTTTCATAGTTGAACTAATATGAAATCATGACATAGTAGCATTGTGATGCATTCATATACCTCGTGCATGTTACATGAGACATGGATTGCAATTGACGAACCAAAACCGAACTGTTCATACATGCTTTGGTATCGTGGATAAATTGAAATAATTGGGCCATAGAGCCACAGGTGATAAGAATCCTGGAATGATAATTGGGCTATAGAGCCATGAATGATAGCAATCTTGGAATGATAATTTGCCATAGAACCACGGGTGATAAGAATCCCGAAATGATAATTGGGCCATAGAGCTCCTGGGTCAGAGAAGCCTTGAAAAAAAAAATGGCATTGATTGGGTTAAAGAGCTCCTGAGTAACCAATCCCGAAACTCTGTGTAGAGGGAGGAAACCACACTCCACCGATAGTCTCAGTTGTAAAAATCGTGGATGGGAAACAATCTGGGGCGGTTGCCACTTTAAAAACTTGGTATTGGAGGCAACACTCCACTAGAGAGTCTGGTTAAATTGTTGGATGCATATCATCTGACATGGAAGGACATGCATTTTGCATAGTACTCATGGCATGTCACATCATGAACATTATTAATTATAATGTGAGTATGATGATTTTAAATATGAAATACCTATGAGATTCTCTAACATGTTATCATTTGAGAAAGTATGGAAATTTTACAATGATATGAAATTGGTTTTGAAAAATGTATTATGATATGTTTGTTTTTTTTTTGGAAAATGTTTCATTATAATACTCCCTTGTGCACCCCCCTATGATTGGAATTCCTATTGGGTGCATTGACTACGCCTATAATTTCCCCCTTTAGATGTAGGTGCAGGTTAAGGAAACATAGATGAGGGTGGACTAAGCGGCAGTCAAGCATAGACATGACTTCATGCGAAGAGATGCTTGTGTGACTTAGTTTATTATGACATTCTAAGAGCAATGTAATTTGTAGGAGAAATGACCATGGAAATCTAATGTTCTTTTAAACACTTAAATACTTGATTTATGTATTTGACTTATGTTCAGAATTTTCTTACGTTGCTTTCAAATGCGATATATAAATGTTTTAAATTCCACTGTTTAAGTTGGCGTGTGTAAATGTCATAATGGATTTCAATCCACGCATATGCTAAGTTAGGCCAGTCAACGGTGGGGTCTTCAGACTTGGACTCGACTCGCGTCGTGACGCTCATTCCTCTCCATGGAAATATTCATAATTTATTACTCTGATCTTAGTGGGAGAGGGAGGGGCGTTACATCTTAACCTTAACTCACATCAGCCACCGCTCCTTCCTTTCTGAGCGGCTTTTTTATCTACCTTACTCACATCGATCACAACTTCTTCCCTTTTGAGCAGCGTTTTTCTCCTTAATTCAATCATTTTCCATGGCATCGAAGGCGGAGAAAGAGCCTACAGAGAAGAAATGGTAGAGATGATTTGGTTTGTGGCAATGTTTCCGTGTTTCAGGCGAATGCAACAACCCATCTTACAGTGGGTACTCGCTCAAGCTCTGAGCAGGCATCGTTTGGTTTCCTTTTTGGTTTTTCTTCTTCTTTCACCCTAACATTTGTTAGTTCTATAGTTTTGCATCTGGGTTTAAGCCATCTTCTCTATACATTCCCTTTTTAGTCCTACCATCATTTCCTTTATTGAATGGTCTGTTTAATTGCATTGCTCTTCTTCCTTTGGTTAATATACAATTGAAAGGTACATTCTCCCCTCAAATCTTTTCCCTTTCCCCTCACTGCCTCTGCAAAGCTCATCAGGCACTTAGGCTGGGCGGGCGAGGTAGGGTTGGGCTGATTCTCAGGCTCGATGTCAAGTCACTAATTCGGGTCGGATTTATCTATTTTTGACATGGGCTAGGGTTCGGTTTACAAAACCCAACCCGACCCGTGCAAGTTTCAGCCCTACCAAGCATGAACGAGATGGATACAAATAAGAAATTATGATTAGGATAATTTTATTTTGATATTTTGAGAAATATGTAATTCGTAGGAGTATGAGCATGGGAATGTAATATTTTGATGTAACTCCTAGGCTTAAATTTTGCTGTTGTACTGACTTATGTGGTTATCCTTACTTTTGCTTTGAGATGCAAGTTGTCATTTATATATAAATGTTTTTAAATTCCTTTGTTTTTCCTAACATGTGCAAACGTTATCGTGGATTTCAATCTACGCATGTGCTATGTTGGGCCAGTCAAGGGTCTGGTCTTCGGACTCGGACTCGGCTCACATCATGACACTCTTTCCTCTTTGCAGAAATATCATATTATGCTACTCTGATCTTAATGGGAGAGGGAGAGGCGTTACAACGATATTTGAAGGTATCTAGATCACCTTCCTCGAAACGTACCATGTTGATGGTTGCGGTTTGCTACCACACTATTTTGCTTGTTGCTTTCTCTGATCCAGTCATGATGTTGATCATGGATCCATCGAATCTCTATAACTCGGTCTGCTACTAACTATCTCTTTGGGCCTTCGATGGGAAAATGAGTCAACTCCAAAACAATACTGGGATTGGATCCATACACCACCTGAAATGGGTTGTGACCTGTGATCGGACTTGTCGATCTGCTGTAGGTGAACTCAGAAGAGGTTAGGTGTCATGCCCAGACCCAAAACATAGGCACATGACGTGGAATAATTTTTACTTTCTCGGATATCACACTTGGGAAATATACGTGTGCTCACACTCAAACTCAAAATCCATAAATGATCTTAAATACCATTAACATCTCAAAGGGGATATAAATTCTCTACCATAAATGTTATCAACATTCTAGAATTTATTACAACAGACCCTCAAAGAATAAAATAGTAAAATCAATGTCACCAACTCAAATCAAGTAAATAAATAAATAAAATAATCAAATCAAATATGTAGGGCGTTCTAAGCAACATAATAACTAAGCTCTTCCTCGTGCTCCCTCGGACCCATCCGGTGCAATATTACTTAAAATTGCAAGGGCGTGAGTACAAACAATACCCAGTGAGGAAATATTCATGCTACACACTCACGCACCCACATAATGATAATGTATGAAATGTAATATAAACAAGGCTATGCTATCAATCTTGTCAATATGAACACTATGTCCACCCAAGGACACCAATCTCATCAACGTGAACACAATGTCCACCCAAGGATACCTCTATGGAACGAGCTGTCAATCATCATGATCCCTTAAGGGACATAGGCCACGACTTACAAGTGGAGATCTCCGTACAACATAGATAATCTACCTCACAATGCGTCCCTTCACCACTGTGGTGATTAAGTCAATTCTAAGATGATCAATATACGACTTACCAAGTTAGTACCACCTAAGTAG
This sequence comes from Chimonanthus salicifolius, assembly GCA_013350335.1. Taxonomy (NCBI): domain Eukaryota; kingdom Viridiplantae; phylum Streptophyta; class Magnoliopsida; order Laurales; family Calycanthaceae; genus Chimonanthus; species Chimonanthus salicifolius. The sequence continues at coordinate 57,472,033 of CM023532.1, forward strand.
GGCTCACAAATATCTAACCCTGCATAATCCGTCTTCCTAATTCAGTACCGTCCACATATGCTCACGAGTATCTAACCCTGTACAATGCGTCTTACTAAGTTAGTACCGCATGCTTAGGCTCACGTGTATCTGACCATGCGTAACTAGCAAACCAAGTGTACAAAATAGTCGTGAGAGCAACCTAGAGCGCGAAGCATATGACAGGCTATACTCGTCAACGACAACCATAAACAGCCGTGAGAGCGACCTACAACGCGAAGCATGATAGGAGGTATAATCCTCGACGGCAAGCCTATATGACCAAATCCCATAGCTGATGCCACCGTTCCAATAAGGTTCTTAAACAAAACTGATTATCTAGTCACACCAACCTCCTCTAGGGAGTGGGGACTCATACTAGTGGGGCCCAAACAATAGAAGGGTACATCATCAAGTCCTATAAACTTTTTGGGTCTCATCCCAACACTAGTAATTCTCATTATCATCATGCCTATTAACACAATATCCCATTACTCACGTCCTAGATAACTTCCTAGGCACATATCAGTGAGTAATACAAAAAGGATCATATTCACAATTACATAATTAACATATATGTCATAATCACATATTGACCATAATTTCACAATGATAGTAGCATAGCACATTTCGTGACGTATCATACATTCAACATAATTATCACATTGGGTTATTTTAGGGACATAGGAC